>OZ035832.1:14513178-15713178 GCA_964034765.1 Knipowitschia caucasica
CAGCGATCTCTAAGGGCAACATTACAGCTTTCAGCAGATGTTCAACCTGTGTGGAATTAAGAATTAAATTGCGGTGTTTCCACAGTGCCCCCCAGTCGTGCACCACAGAGAAACCATAACGCTTATCACAGAATATGTTAACAGTTTTGCCCGCTGCCAGCTCACAAGCCCTGGTGAGCGCGATCAGTTCAGCGGTTTGTGCTGAATGGTGGTGGGGGCAAACTACCAGAGTCTATAGTATCAAAATCAGAGCACACAGCATAGCCGATTCGGTTCTTCCCAGTGTTGTCACGTGACGCGGCTCCATCTGTATAAAAAAATCAAGTCAGGATTAGTCAGAGGTACCTCTTTCAGGTCTGGCCTGGGAGTGCATATCTGTTCTATTGTGGCGATACAGCAGTGTGCCTCCCCTTCCTCTGGCGTGGGCAGCAGTGAGGAGGGGTTCAGCTGTGTGCATCTTTTCACCGTGACATTGGGGAGTTCAAAGAGCACCGTGTTGTATTTCAGCCAACGAGCCGCAGAAAGGTGAGAGGTTTTCTGCTCTAGCAGGATCAGGGAAACAGCATGGGGCACAAGCAAAGTTAGTTCAGTGTATCCCACAAGGTCACGTGATGCTAGGGCCGCTTTCTCAGCGGCAGCCACAGCCCGCAGGCAGCGAGGCAACCCTGCTGCCACGGGATCGAGTTTTGCTGAGAAGTAAGCAGTGGGTCTCAGTGGCCCTCCGTGAGACTGCAAAAGTACCGACACCATGCACCCACACCGCTCATCCACAGTGTGAGTGAATTGGCCGGGTTGGGTCAGGGAGACCTAGTGTGTGTGTGTAGATTTGCTGTTCCGTTCATCTCCAGTTGCTTTCTCCCGGATCGTCCTCAATTCATATTGTGGGCTTTGGTGCCAAAGTAGAGGCTCATTTCCTCATGATCCATACTACTGTCATCCCTGAAGCAGGGGTAGTTTATCTCTCATCTGAAAAAGAAATATTAGAACACAAAAAACACAAAAAATGCCCACTTTCGCTTGTCAATCTTTTTTCCAATTGGGCAAAACATAACTGCATTGACAGACGGTGTGTGACATCAGCCAAATACAGACTTAACAAAATGTATGTTTCTAATTTTATACTCCCCTAAATGTGAGTTTACAAACCAAAGTTGTCCTCCGCCCAATGACCGCTCACTGCGGTTGGACCGAATCACTGTCAGGACAAACAGCAGAGGGAGGGACTCCCAATATCTTCAGCAAGGTACTTCATCTCAGAGTACTTTCCGCAGAGTACTTTTCTCAGAGTACTCTCACTTTTACACCTGTTCAATAAAGCTTGTTATCTTTGAATCTCTAGTACTTACACCGTATGCTGTTGACAAAAAATAATTATTCCATGATCACATTAAAACATTACAGAAACATTTGTTTTTCCATGATTCCGTTCAGCATTTCTCATTTCACTCCTCATTTCACACCACACTCACATCACAGGCCGATTCCCCACGTTAGTATGTTGGTCCAGAGTCTGTTAAGGTCAACGTAGTGTACTTGACATTACGCACAAACATATAACATACACAAACATATAACACACACAAACATATAAACAACACACAGAAGGCCTGTAATTTTAACTTTGTTATATTTTTCCATGTCCAATTACAATTGTCTCATGAGCTATTTCTATTGTTGCAACTTTCAGAGCCTGCAGAACATGCAGAGCCCTAAGAGGTTTTTCCTAAAAGGATCCATTTCCAACTTTAGTGTTTACCACGTGGTGTGTACTTCGGGCTTATCACAGATTGTGTCCCCTATATCTCTAATGAGCTCTTGTTACTTGAAAATGTTTATTTTCCTTCTTTTTTCTTTTTCAATAAAGCCAGGTCGGATTCATTAAAAAATGTAAATTAGTCTCAAACTTTAGTACTTCACCTTTGTTTCACGATAAAATGTTTTTGTTGCTCATTAAGTAGCACAGATACCATAGAGTAGTGCCTATCTCAATAAACGTACTCCGTTAGCCTATCTTCACTACACTGAAGCCATGAATTTTCAAACTCCAAGTTATTGTCTGGGAACGACCGGAGAGAGCAGCTTAGGTCGTTCGCGTGGTTGACCTCCAAATTTTGTGCGGGCGTAACTCTATCCACTGTTGTGGCTAATAACTTAGCAATCTCAGGGTTTGGTGTCAATTTCCAGTGGTAGTTAACTTTTGGGACCGGTGCCTCCTTGTGCATGCCGGTGAAACATGGAGCATTTGCTAGGTCACTAGCGTGTACCACCCGTAGGCCGCTTGGTGTTGAGAGCAGATTTAAATTGGGTCTGCACATAAGGTCTCGGCCTAGTAGATTAACCGGGCACAATGGGGAATATAGAAAAGAATGTTTAAGCTGGTTGCCCTGAGAATCAAAACACGTTAGCGGTGACGTAAATTGCTCTTTAGTCGTCTCTCCCGACGCTGCTAATGAGAATGTGAAGCGGCCACTCATTTTAGGGGAGACAGAAAGGCTGTCACTTTTTAGCACAGAATTTGTTGCCCCGGAGTCAACTAAAAAAGTAACATTTTCGCCACAGATTGTTAGCGTATGTTCTGGAAATTTAGCATGAATTTTCTCAAAAAATGTGTACGTGCCGATTGCAGTTGGTTCAAACTTACGTGAAAGATGAGTGATCGCTTCGGTGACGTGTATGTGTGCGTTACCCGGTAGATGAGTCTCCCGTACGGTTTCCTTCGTGGCACCCCTGTGTTCACCGCCAGCCCGCTGTCTGTCCACGCCTAGTCAGTCCGCCTCGTGGCGCATCTGGTGGTTGCCGTGTTGTGAGCCTTCATAGCGGTGCTGTTGTCCGTGTTGACTCTGTTGTGCCTGGTGCTGGTACTGGTCCGGCTCTCGGTTGTGGTTTTGTTGCCACTCCTGCGGGACGTTCTGGTTCTGCTGCCACTGCTGCTGGCCGCCCTGCCGCGGCTGCCACTGCTGCTGGCCGCTCTGCCGCGGCTGCCACTGCTGCTGGCCGCTCTGCCGCGGCTGCCAGTGCTGCTGGCCGCTCTGCTGCGGCTGCCAGTGCTGCTGGCCGCCCTGCCGCGGCTGCCACTGCTGCTGGCCGCTCTGTCGCGGATTGCGACACTGTCTTGCTCTGTGGCCAACTTTTCCACAGTTCCAGCATATCCATGGTCCGTTGTTTTTCTCCCATCCCTTTTTGTCCTTTTTGGAAATGTCATTGGGGTTTAAGGAATTAGGGGCTTGGACCGACAGCAGTGTAGCCTGAGTTTTAAATGTTTCCAAACAGAAAATTGCATGTTTGGCGTGCATAAGTAGTTCCGTCATCAAATGAAACTCGCTCGGCCCCCAGGGTCTGAAGACCAGCGCCGGTCCTTCTCGGCCCACCATATTTGTGGGCCTTGGTTCCCGCCGGAGCGTTTCCCTGCTCCATCGCGGCTCTGCTTCTGGTGCTTCTCCTTCTGCTGCTGGCAGCGCGGAGGCCACTTCCTGTGGGGCGTCAGCAGATGCGAGAGGCTTTGGGAGTCACTGACGTGGTTGGCTCTGGCGCGGCGGTGTTTCAGGCGTAGGACAGGGGCCGGTTTCATACAGCGGGGCCACGGAGGAAAGCGTAGACAGATCTGGGTAGAGAGAGAAAGAGGGCACAACAGTAGTCTGCACATTTTTTAACACAGCGCTTTGCTTGGGCGCGTACTTAGCATGGAGTTCTGCTCCTTCTGTGAATGGGTTAGTAGGTGAGAAGGGGCGGTAGGGTGGGGGGTGTGTGGGATGTGTGTGTGTGTGTGTGTGTGTGTCTGCCTGTGTGTCTGCCTGTGCGTCCCCCCCTTCCGTGGAAGGTGGAGCAGCTATGGCTTTATTCGTCTTTTTGCGGTCCCGTTCTGTAGCTAAATCCTCCCACATGGCAAGACAGGTCTGGTGTTTCAGTATAGCCCTAACATCTTCTGCTGTAATTTTCTTAAAACCAAGTATTTTTTCCCTTTCTTCTTCTAAATTATCACGCAAGATGCGTAATTGATTTAGAGACATGGAACCTCCGTCGGGAAAACCAAATGAACTACACCATATAGGCAAGCACTCCATAGCTTTAGATCCGAACCGTTTTTCCATAGCCATTGTAACGGGGGACGTCAACATTCCCCTCGGTGTGGCATCTCTAGATTGATTTTTCCCCATTTTCTCGTACAGAACAATGGACCTAACCCGTTTAGTCTCTCCCTGCTCTTACTCACTTTGGGGCGCTCCGTTCCCCCCCCGTGGGTTCTATATACCCAACGAGCGCGCGTTCTTGAAACGGAGCGGGCCTGGCTGAAGGCACTAGAGATATCTCCAGGGTCGCTTACTGAGCGATACTAACAAGCAGCCGCTAGCTTCAATCTAGAACAAAATACCCCCAAAAATCCCGCACACAGTCTATGCTGTGGCAATGAATGAAATACCCCAAAAATACGTAAATAAACAAATCCCCGTGTACACTTAAGTGCTGCCCTGGGCTCGTTACGCAGATGAAAAGACAAAACTCACCAAATCATGTTCTTTTTGGTCTTGTGTGGCCAAAGATTCCGTTCACGCGCAGGACGAGCGCGCCCTCCCTTTGTCTCCAAATAGAGCAGAGGCTGGTGTTGTTCCAGGTCGGCCAAACGCAGCCGCTCGTCCCCGCCGGAAAGATCCCATGCCAAGACATGCCAGCAACGCCAAATTGTTGTAGAATTACATACCCCAATGAAGGAGAAAGCTCAAAGGTCTTTGTCTTAATTCAGGAGCGTAAGTTTATTGTACACACGTGCGGAGAGCTAACATATACAAAAGGCAGCATACACCAGCTCTGGCGCGCAGAGCTCAGGTTCCTGTTTACATAGATACACATGAAAGACAGTCACGCCCACAACAGATGGGAGGGGGCCACCAGTACAGGAGGCGCATAGGGAGCGTAGGCGCCATGCCCGTGGTGAGGCAATCAGACAGTGGCATGGAGGTGCAAACAGACAGACAATGGTCATGCAGGATGTAGAGAGGCAGGCATACAGATGCAAGATGCGAAAGGGACAGGGGTGAGACAGTGATTTGCATCATTGTCTGGCGGTGCGGGAAGGACTGGCTCCTTCCTGCAGGTTAGCTGGATAGAGCAGCAGGGGGGAGTGAGTTGGCGTCCCCGAGTCACAGGCAGATTGCCATCACAATTTATATATGCAGGAAGCAGACACCTTATACGACAGTAGCTCAGTTGGTAGAGCATTGGCCTTTGAGCCAGAAGGTTGTGGGTTTGAGCCCACCACAACCACACTTTCTCCACCGACTCCCACTGATGTCTGATGTCGTTGTGTCCTTGGGCAAGACACTAAACCTCTGGGAACACCTGATGCCACAGTGGGGCGACTGCGGCTGTATAGTGCCAAACGGCCGTTGTGTCGTTAGGCAAGACACTTCACCCCCATTGCCTAGAATGAGTCTGGTGTGTGTGTGAATGGTTGGTGGTGGTCGGAGGGGCCGATGGCACATACTGGTTGCCTCGCTTCTGTCAGTGTGCCTCAGGGCGGCTGTGGCTACAGTAGTAGTTTATCACCACTGTGTATGGAGTGAAAGAATAATGACATGTAAAGCGTCTTTGAGTGTCCAAAAAAGCGTTATATAAAACCGATGCATCATCATCATCATCATCATATACAGTAGATAGATAGATGATGTATTGATGCACATTGTACACATGCATCCATACAAGAACATAAGTATATACATTCTAAGCATTTCTAACTAACTCACAATACTATTAAAATGCAAATAATATATTTTAATATGCTAAAATCTAGAACAATCTTCTTAAAAATGTGAGACAGGCCTCTTCTCTGACAATGTTTAAATCCAGGTTAAAACAGTTCTGTTTAGCTCTGCATACAACCGAGGGATTTCATATTTGTATCATTCTTTTTTTTATGTTTAATGCTATACAAATAAACTTGCCTTTCCTTGCCTGAAGAATAAAGTACACATCAAACTATATGTATAGAGTCATGACATTCTGACTTTAACTTCTGTCTTCATCAAGCTTCATTCTAACCCTTTCAAATCTACAAAAGCAGCTTTGAAGCTTACTAGATATTGCTTTGGACAAAAAAAGAAAAACAGATCCACACTGTGGCTATCTGCACTTAAGTGTCAGCGGGATACTGACCTCAGCTCTGCACTCTGGCCCAAGACCACAAGAGCCTCTAAAGTCATTTGTTTTACACCATTTGACTGTGGCCATCGATCCCCACAGGAAATGAGCTGAGAGCGGAATCACTGTATCTGAGCTGCAAACCTGAACCACAGAAAATCGGAGGAAATGCAGGACGCAGACACCTTCTACGAACCCTGAAGATACATGTTTTACTAGAATAAAATCAGAAATCGATGGGCAAAAAATTAATTCATTTTGAGAAATCTAAGCCCTATTGTTTTAGATAAGATAAGATTAAATATTCCTTTATTCGTCCCACAGTGGAGAAATTTCAGTGTCATCGTTGAAATTTCTCCATTGTGGTACGAATAAATGAGGAAATGCAGGAGGCAAAATCTTAAATAAAGTTTTTTTAGTAAGTGGCAGCATACAACAAACGTATTTTCAATGACTGCAGATGGGAAGTGCCTATTAAGCGAGAGAGTAATGCAGAATCTTTTTAGTACCATTTTCTACACTGTGCAGAAAAATACAGACTTTTTTTTTTTCATCTACAAAGAAAATTGTAGCAATTGTAACACAGGTGTGATTCTTTGTATTTTTTTGTCTGGTTGGATGGGACAGTTTGTCTTGATGGGCTTTCCACTCAACCACATGCGGATAGCACGCTCGCCTCTCAGCAAAAAGGTCCCGGGTTCGAATCCGGGTCAGATCAGGGGTTGAGTTTTCATGTTCTCCCCATGTCTGTGTAGGTTTCCTCCGGGTGATCTGGTTTCCCCTACCACTAAGAACATGTACAATAGATCTGCCATGCGCCTCCTGTACTGGCGACCCCCTCTTCCCATCACTGTGTGGAGACAAATGCCCCCAATTGTAAAGCGCTTTGTGACTCTGGTCGGTGAGAGGCCCTTGTAATTACACACAATTATAGCCTTGGGATCAATGCCATCCATTATCCAGTTTTGCCACAAACATAATATCATTCAACCTGAAGTATTGTGCATGGTTTTATTGCTGGGGGAAACCGGAGCACCTGAAGGAAAACTACGAAGACACTGGGAGAACATGCAAACTCTGTCTGGAGGTGGAATCAAACCCTGCACCTTCTTGCAGTGAAGCAACGTGTCATTGTTATCCTGCCCTGTTTTGTTGTCTTGGTGACATCCTTGTACCTTGACTTTGCAGTGATAAATGACATGCTGTGTTTTTCTATGGAAGGACCCCGCTGTAATGAGTTGGACCGCATCAAATTTCCTGACACAAGGCCCAGTGTGTGGCAGTCACAAGTCTCTCGCTCCAGGTTTAGTGGCACTGAGGTTGGCTGTACTGTATGTCATGCTGGCAGTGTCAGACACAGCTCCAGTACCCCACAGCGAGGTGAAGAGAGACGCAGCAGGAAGTCGGAAACCAGGCCAAATTCATCCACCTCCACACGGTAGCACTGTCAGGGCCGGAACAGATATCCCACTGGTGGACAGACCAGACTGCTGGCATTAAAGTAGCTTTACGGACTATTGTCACTGCTGCGCCTGTGGTTTAGATTATCCGAGGCAGGATCCCCCTCCTCTACTCATCCATGTGTTCCTGTTTTGTCAGTTTGACATTATAGAATTCACATAATGATAGATTCATATTTCCAGTATATATTTGCTTTTTTCAGTGTTCAAATTTTACAAAGACGACTGAAGCAACTGTTTTTTAATTACGGCTGTACAATTGAATTGAATTGATAAAACAAAACACAATGCATTAAGATCACATATCATTAAACTAGTCCACAAATCCTAAAATGTGTCTGGTACCCATGACATTATACTCTGAAATATATTTACTAAGTTTCAAAAATGTATAAAGTCTTGAAAACTATACAACAGGGGTCTACAACCTGCGGCTTGGAGGCTACAGTACAATCAGCTCACAATTGCCTCCCGCAGCTCCCCAAGGGATTTTGAATGTTCTTGTGATGTGCTGGCTAGTTTAAATGTTCTGCTTGGTCTGGTCTGAAAGGGCTTAAGAGATGGAGCGAGGAGCTTTGTGACATGGGAAAAACACAGACTTGCCAATGGATGAAGCGGAAGAAAATGAAGGGCAATTAGACTTCAGTTATCCAAGGTCAATATGAATCGTATTGATATTTTTGTTTTTATATTATCAAACATGAACATTACAGATGGTAAATTAGTTACTCAACCTAGAAAGCAATGGGCAGGTAAATATAACATCAATCTCTTTAAATCCCTTCAGTGGAATAGTAACTTCAAGATATCGACAATTATAAATGCCCCCAACTACCGGCTCCGGGGACAATATGGATGTGAAGAGATTCTCAGCTTTGTTCTCTGTGTCCAATTTGTTTGACAGGCTCTTCATCTGTCCGTGTGAAAGCTCTCTCTGATGGTAATGGACTTTAATTAGACTGAAGTGTGGCTGAGTTGAAGTAACTTTTGCTCAAATTTACCCCCTGGACTAAACTTGTCACATTTCTTGCCATCAAAGCTCAAACGTGAAGGACATTGGCTTTAAAATGTGCTGCAATAACTTTTTTTTTTCTGTTTGTGACCAGAAGACAAGAATGAAATGAAAGTTTGCAAAGTGAATCAAGCTCTTGGTTGATTTTTGAGTTTGTATACGCAGTCACAACACAACATTGACTTTTTCGCAGCGAGATCCAACAGGATGAATGGGAACACAATGGGCCTCATTCACGAATAACTTCGTAAGAAACTACTCAACTTTCTTCTCAAGTTGTCCTTAAGTAGATTTCTAAGAAGTCCCCACGT
The DNA here is from genome assembly GCA_964034765.1 of Knipowitschia caucasica. Taxonomy (NCBI): domain Eukaryota; kingdom Metazoa; phylum Chordata; class Actinopteri; order Gobiiformes; family Gobiidae; genus Knipowitschia; species Knipowitschia caucasica. Next base: position 14,522,094 of record OZ035832.1, read on the forward strand.
GGGATTCATCAACGCACTCGTAAGCCGCTGAATTGTTCGCAGCTGTTCTCTCAGATTGATGAATCCCATTTCCTCGTAAGTACAGCGCGCGTGCCCGGTGCTTCATTACCATAGGTACTTAGCATAAGTAACCGCCCACTAATGCCCATATAAGGGACTGCAGGGCCGTGTGCAGACGCCAGAGGAAACAGCAACAGGCCTAAAGCAGGCTTTTGCCAGACTGAGAATAAAGTTATAAAATGTTGACTTAAAAGTCGAAATATTATGATTATAAAGTCGAACTAGCAAAATTATGAGATTAATCTAAGAATATGATGAGATTAATCTCAAAATGTTATGAGCTTAATTTAAAAATATATTATGTATTATTTTTAAAGATGAATCTCAAAATGTTTTGAGATTTATCTCAAAATATTTTGGACCCTGGGAGGAGATCCAGCGCGGACCAGCGCTGAGACCAATGCATACCCGAGGAGAGACTGGAGTGACCAGCACACAGAAACCAGCGCGGACAGGAGAGACCGCATAGACTGGAGACACCTGACTGGAGAGACCGGTGCGCAGAGACCAGCGCGGACCGAAGAGAGACCGCATAGACCAGACTTGAGAGACCAGCGCGGACCCGTATGGATCCATGGGAGACACCAGCGCAGACCCGTATAGATCCATGGGAGAGACCAGTGCAGACCCGTATAGATCCATAGGAGAGACCAGCGCAGAGACTCAGCGCGGACCCAGTAACCTCCTGCAGCAGCAGTATATATGCCGTTGTTCTGTGGCCCGTGGATAAAGAAATGCCCCCTATAAATAGGAAGGGGTCACTAATACACGGCAAGATTTCCAATGTATTTGATAAAGCGTTGGCACATTTCATTTCAAAATGAATTAAAAAGTAGGCCAGATCTGCAGTGAAAAAGGCGGTATATAAATAAAGATTACTAATAAAGATTACTACAAATAAATAAATACATACATCGATATGACGGACATATCACTGGAATGTTGTATTTTTATTCAACTTCACCAAAGAGGACAACCCCGGCGTGTGAACATGTCGGCACTGACTGAATGCGTACGAGTGCTCCTGAGGACTCGTAGGATTTGTACTTGCCCAAGTGAAATTCTGGTTACGAGAAATATTCGTGAATGCCACTTTCTTCGTAAAAACCGCGTAAGTAGGATTTACGTACAAATCTGTTCCTAAGAACCGTTCGTGAATGAGGCCCAATGTCTTTCCCTCTTTCTTGTTGTACTCACTGTTCATGTCTGTGGGTGCTAGAGGCTTTTGTCAACTCAATAATAGGATCATGCGGTCCTTTGCCACTTTTACCAAACAAATAATGTGTTGTGCAGTCGTTGGGAGGCTGGCTTATTTGTTGACTTGGATTCCTGCCTTTTGTCAAATAAGTTCTTTTTTTTTTTTTCTCCAAATAGGACATATTCTGCATTTGGGAGGAATCTAGTACTAAACTAAAACACCCTTATGTATTGTAAGTAAGTAGTAAGTAATCTTTATTTATATAGCGCCTTTCACAGACCAGAGTCACAAAGCGGTTTACAATTGTTATTTTTGGGCATTTGTCTCTCACTCGCACACAGAGATGGGAGCGGGGTCGCCAGTACTGGAGGCGCATGCCAGACCTATTGTACATGTTTTTAGTGGTAGGGGAAACCGGAGTACCTGGAGGAAACCTACGCAGACACGGGGAGAACATGCAAACTCCACTCAGAAAGGCCCTGCTCCGACCGGAATCCGACCGGAAACCCAGGACCTTCATGCTGAGAAGCGAGAGTGCTATCCACTCAGCCACCGTGCCGCTGATATTGGATATTGTGTATCCTATTCTACTTTCACTTGAGAGAGACTTGAGAGGTTCAATATTTTGCTTAATGCCTAGCGTACATCGGACTGGCAACTGATTATATCCCTCGCCTATGAGTTGCTGCCCCGCACAGAATCCGAGTAGCAGGCCAGTCTCGAGAATAAATGGCCGTCAACTACAGTGTGTTTTCTGGCATAAACTGTAATACACACATGTTGTTGGATCTCCGGATCTGAGTACAACTAGTTGCCGATAAGTAAAACACGGGCAACTGACTGAATCCGGGGATCGACTGTTTATCTCCAGTTGAAAGAGCGCTCACATCGACCGATTTCAACAACCGATCATCTCCCATCATCTACTCTCAGTTGCTGTCGATGTACGCTAGGCTTAAGTGATCTCACATATGCATGGCCAGTTGGCATATTTGTCTGTTTGTGTATGGATGCTATCGCAAGCAGGTGTGTTTTATGCAAATAAATTGACTAAAAAAGTTTGTACTCAATTGCGTTTTCTTGTCATAAGTGTGCATTGTTGTACTGCAATGAAGCGGTGACATCACAGACCACAGGGAAGCTCAAACCCAAACTAAGAAAGCTTTAGGTGCCCAGGGAGATAAAGATAAGGCCGGAGGTTCTCAACAATCTTGTCTGTGCCAGTGGTCTCCAGGTGATGTGGCCCAAGAGACACAAAAAGAGCTCCTAAATGTCTTTGACAGTTTAATCCATGCTTTACCCTCTGAACTACGAGACTTTATTGTGATATCTTAGAACTGCTGTGGTCTGAAATGTTTGGGCCAACCTGTTTACCTTGAACTCTGTCTTTCACATGCTTTGTCCTGACAGATGCCCAGTTCAAACCAAATACTAAAGGATAAACGTTCAACAATGATGTCTATAATCTCGACTTCTGTGCTGTGTACCTAATAGCTGACAGTTATCTCCATTGCCCCATGCAAATTAAATCTGTTTTTGTTGTTCCTGCCAGTGGGACAAATCCTGTTTCCAAACCATTCCCTGCAGCACAATAGTTCTGTTTGGCACAATGAGACTTTATCAGGAGATTTACAGTGTGCCCTGTCAGCTGTCAGGATTAGTGAATAGGAATCTTTAACCACACAACAATGACTGAAACTGTGGATTTGAGCGAGAGAAAAAAAGATATGCCGGCCTCCTTAGCACTTCTTCAATATGTTTTAGTGCATAACCGACCTTGCTATTGTCTGTTTAGTCTCAGATTCTACATTACCAGAACCATCCCTGGGCTCAATTAAACATCAAAGTGAGTTGGGTTACAGTGCTTATTCAATAAGAGTTTTCTTCCTCCAAACCAGGTTTGGTCTATTTCCTGCCCTTTTGATCAAAACATAAAACATCCAAGGCCTCGAGCTGCACCTAAAGGAATTATTTTAACTTCAAAGTGCTTCACCGTATCAAGGACATTCAGATTGTATTGTGAGGAGTCCAACTGGAGTCTCAGCCTGAATATTTCATAATGGCATGTACACCCCAGTCCTGCTTCAAATAACGCATGATAAGAACCTTTTTTAGGGAGGTAAAGTTAATTGGGAGTAAGGTTAATTGAATAGTTGTATGTATTTTTTTGTCATTATTCTACAATGCAGCCCATTTTCTCACCAGTGAAGGCTTTAACTTGTACATGTACCATTCCTGGAAATGTCCCTGATCCTGACTTCATTCCCAAGTCTTGTCGCTCCAACACAATTGAAACAGGAAACAGTGATAGTCACTTTTGCAATTCACTTTTCTAAGGCCAATTTTGCAAATATACACATTTTAATTGCACAGAAACACAGTTGGTCTGACTGAGAGTCATGCCAGATTAAAAATGATCTTCGTTACAACATATACTGTTTGGCTTTATTTCCATCCATTGACCTCAATCCAACAGACATGTGTTTGCACAAAGTCTTGGTTCCCTGGGCTACGCATCATGAAAGCTTATAACATATGTCATACGAGAACAAATTAAAGGCACAGTGGCATGGAGAGGCTTCTGTGGCAATGGCATCCGTCATTCATCGCATTTGCACATTGAACAAAGAGACAGGCCTTCAAGATGTAATATCAGCACATTCCATATTTAAATGACTACTTGGCACTGACATTTTTCTCCCTCAGGCATCTCTAAGGCATTTTTTATATTGCAGTGGATGGTATTAATGGATCCAAAGCATGCTAGAGACAGTGCATTATTCATTTGTGTTCTCGTATTAGTGTCTCCTGCTTTGTGGCTCATTCGTTAACATATCACATTTTATCTTATAACTAAAACAGTGGAGGGAGGGAAATAAATCAATACATATTCCTATAGCCCATGGACTCACAGTGGGGAGATTGCAATGAATCGTTAATACATGCAATGGAACCATGTCTATTTTTTTACATGTGTTAACTTATAGATTCAGATTCAGACATACATGTGCCAATTCAACCAAATGGTTTCACCGCACATTGTATAAACGCACCTTTACATTAACTACGTAAGGGTTCCATTTATCTTTCTTGGCTGATAACACGTCATGAGGAATGTGATTTATTGAGGAAAAAAAGCGTCACTGAAAATGGAGTGATTATTTTAGTGTAAATTATATTTTCAACCCAGGTCCAAGCAATGGGTTTTTTTACATCCTGGAATCGGTGCAGAGGCCTTTTGTAAATGACGTGTGATTGAACACATTTTCCGACTTTATTCTATGAAAGGATTTCCACACAAACTGAAACAAGGCTCACTTGCAGCTCTTTTTGGCCAAAGTAATCTCAGTCACAGTTGAGATACAATACAAACCATCACATAGTAGTAAAAGTGTAATGGCCCTGAACTCATTTCCAACAGTGAGACAAATAACAGATGGGCGGCACGGTGGCTGAGTGGATAGCACTCTCGCCTCTCAGCAAGAAGGTCCTGGGTTCGAATCCCGGCCGGACCAGGGCCTTTCTGAGTGGAGTTTGCATGTTCTCCCTGTGTCTGCGTAGGTTTCCTCCGGGTACTCCGGTTTCCCCTACCACTAAAAATATGTACAATATAGGTCTGGCATGCGCCTCCTGTTCGGCGACCCCGCTCCCATCTCTGTGTGGAGTGAGAGGACAAGTGCCCAAAAAATAACAATTGTAAACCGCTTTGTGACTCTGGTCTGTGAAAGGCAGTATATAAATAAAGCTTACTTACTTACTTACTTACTTACTTACAACAGATATTGTAAAGACGGTTGAGATGGCTCTGAACATTGCTAGTTTATTTCATACTCTACTTCTGCAGAGGAATATTATATTTTGGAGCTTAAATATCATGCCAATTTATTCATGCAGGTTCTTTCTCTGCCAATCCTCAATAATTTGCCGTCACTTCAACTCAAGCGATGTTGTGGTGATTGATATTCACTGTGCCTCCAACAGTTCATCAGATGTGTAGTCATTCCAGCGATTTTGCTAATAAACTCCTGCTTTCTGTATATCCGCATGAAGTGAGTTTGTGTTTTGACGAAGTACGTAATTGTGGAACTTTTTGAGAATGAGAAGGCGACGAAATAGCTGAATTGCAACTCTCGAATCCAGGACACTTTATACAGCAACTTAGCTTCAAACTAACATTTTAGATTTTTTGTTTCATTTGTTTTTTAATTGTAATAGTCCTCTCTCTCTCTAATGAAGTTTCAGAGTTCCATACTGTGTTTGTTTCACATTCCGTTCCTGCAAAACAAAGCACTTAAAAGATCAAAGGTATTCAGAGAGATTTTCCCGGTAGTGTACCACCCATCATTTGGCCACTCCATCCTCTCTCGTCATGTTTTCCTAGTGTTAGGCCTCTCCTCTACTGTCTCTCACATCTTCTTGAAAACAACACATGTTTTTTTTTGCATTAGCAGTGCTTCTATTTTTACCAAAGTCATAAAGAACTGGCTTTAGCTGCTAACCGGATTCTGCGTTCCACTGAGCCGCACAGCCAGTCGTACATATAGCCTATGATTCGAGCAGAGACACAATTTTCCATGAATATTTCGATACACATACAATTTGTCTTTGGTAGAAACATTTTTCTAAAAACCCAATAGCAACTGATGAGTTTAATCAATTTAGAATAATTCACACAATATCCGCAGTAGCGACAACGCAGGATTCGTTTATGATCAAGAAACAAGACTGTTCTCTCTGCAATTCATTTTGTGTCTTAAGATCTACTGAATGACTGAAACATGGATCTAAACCATAGAAGTGTCCATTACTCACTTATTTAAAGAGCGTATTTAAATGGAAGCGCTGCAGCTCTCACATGAAACTTATCTCTGTCACTTGGAGTGGATTACGTGGATAAATGCTCTCAATTATGCCCACCAGATTGTAATTAAAACTCTGTCTTCACTTGAGATTAGATTATATGGATAACAGGAGAGCTTCACTTATCGCTTGAGCGACTGCCTCTTTGTCACTGTAGTCATTACAAAAAAATATATAGACGGTCGAACAAGCAGGAGCCTCATAAAACCATTTTATGCACTGGGGACTTGGGCATTGACTTAACGCATCCAGTCGCTCCCATATCTCACATGAATCCACTCTCGCTGGAATTCATGTGTGGGAATTTTGTATTTGCATAAACACAACATTAGCCCTGCTCAGCCCTTTCAACGCATCCCTCCAACCAGCTCTATATCTAATGCAGACACTTCCCTGTCAGCAGTGCAGCTACAGATCCCACAAGAGAGTCACTCTACAATCCCCAAGCAAAAATAAAATGCAAAGCCGGATCGCACCAGAAATTGTCTCATTATGCCTACATTTACATGAAATTAGATTATTATTCAACATCAGGTATGAAAACTACTGTTATTTTGGACCCAGGGGGAGTATATTTTAAACAATGCAAGTTAAAGCTGGTAACCTTTCACACCACCAGAAACATTTAAAATCCATAACTTGTTCCAAGGTCCTATGGGGATTCTCAATCAAAAATCTTCTTCCCCTTTGCAGCTACATTTAGTTGGTTTAGTTTGAAGAAAATACATGACCCGCTACATTCTTTAGGACAAAGTGATTGCTTGAATAAATAAAATGCTAGTGAAAAAATAATAATCAAGGCTGATTTTTGCATACTATTGACTCAAAAAGATTGCGTATGATTGTGGCGATGAGTGTAATACAATTATTTAGGGCAGGGCATTGTACCCGTTTTACTCTAGTTCCACCTCTGCTTCTTTGTGCCTCTGTAGTTCAGCAGAGTTGCTGAATGCAAATTTCAGTGTATGGAATAGTAGTGCACATACATTTTTAGGGACAAACTTCAACATTTAGCTTCTTTCAATAAATCACTCGCCTTTAGGGACTTTGATTTAACATTGTAATTGTCTTGTTGGAAGTGACATTACCTCATAAAAAGTTAGAAACAGTGATTCAATGCAGAATGTACCTAAAGTAACCCTCCTGACCTGTTTCTGATGGCTTTGGCTGTATTGTTATCGCCAACAGTTTTTTTGGATCTCATTAAGGATGTTGCAGTCAGGGATTTGGAGAAGTCTTTCTCTGGTACACAGTGCACTCAGCTCTTTTGGAATCCGCTCTACATTAATTCTGCGGCATCACCTTGTGCCGTACAATGCAATCCTGCACATTTCCCTGTTCTCGTCTGAAGTATTCACAACTTTCATCTCTTCTTACACTAATGCAACGGGATCAGGCTGTGGCTATAATGCTATTCTGAGCAAACTAAGTTGTTTTGAGATTGTAGTTTTTTGCGGATTAATATTTAAATAATACGTTATACATGTGAAGTAAAATTAAATTATACAATATTCAAATAACGTACGGTTGACTTTTAACCCGCCTTGTGAGGTAGTATTTTTGCCGAGGCATGAACACTTAATATTACAAAATATTGCTATATTTAGACAGAAATGAAACCAAACGGCTTTAAAATGCTGTCCTTGCGAAGAAATTATGTTTGAAAAGGTTTTATATTGCATGGATGATCAGCTTGCCATAGTCCATTATACACCCAGGGGGCTTGGCTGTGGTTTGCTGTGACTTAAGATTAATTATTTTGAGAGTTATAAGTTTGTTCTACCTTGTTCATTTTGACACATTCCTGTCTTTCCCATGGAGAAACCTTTCCTACTGTTGTCACTGGTCAACACATTTCATAGCTCTGTAAAGTGTTCATACATTAATTTCACATTTTGGATATTACGTGTGGCGGTTGTGACATTTTTACAGCACGTATTACCACTTACTTGCAGAATGCTGATCAGGTTTCAAAAGTAGTCATCTTACTACTTTGGATATGCGCTCTGCGACTTCATTTGTATGCGTTCCAATTCCCACTGCATACTGAGCCTTGATGTTGCCAACAAAGAAGTGACAATTTCAATACAAGCACTGAGACTGATGATTGCAAAGTGAAATTCACGACCTGTATTTGGCAAATTTGTTATACTGAAAAAAGCCAATAACTTTTAAAGTCAACAGTGAAAGAACTCTCGAGACGGATGCCTTGCTGAATTTGTATGCAGCAGAGTCAACTGCTATAGCAATGTTTATGTTAAGAGATCTGTAATTCTAACCATTAGTTGGGTCAAATTGCCATTCAAAGTCAGAACAAGATATTTATAGATACTGTATGTAGTTGTGATGAATCGCAGTAATGTCATAGTTAACTCGTGATTAATTGCATTTAATCACATATTTTTCCCTGTTCTAAATGGGGATTGGATGAAGAAAAAAGCTTATAAAAAATCAAATCTCCTCCATAAAGAAAGTGCTTAGGTTACCCAATCTCTACCTTAGTTTTTGCAGTGTTCCTTGCTTTTTACAGTGTTTAGAACTATTTAGAAACATAGTAGAAATGACTTGAATTGTCTAATAAAGGCTACTCTTCTGTGAGTCAGTTAGATATTTACAGTGTATTTGACTATGACACACAGCGAAAATAACTATAGCTTCAACGTTTGGGCTGTGGCAGTGGACTCAAGACACAGTAGTTGGACGTCCTGTAATCTGCTTTTGTTTTCTCAACATCACTGCAACATATTACTGGGTTCGAATCCCGGTCGGAACAGGGTCTTTCTGAGTGGAGTTTGCATGTTCTCTCCGTGTCTGTGTAGGTTTCCTCCGGGTGCTCCGGTTTCCCTACCACCAAAAACATGCACAATTGGTGTGATTGTAAATGAGTGAGGGAATCGAGGGCTGGGGGCTGATGGTCCAGTGTGTTCGGCGACTCGCTTCTGTCATCACCGTGTGTGGAATGATTGGAACAATATCTGAACTCTTGGTGGCCTTGGTCTGTGAAATGCCCTTTATACAGTAGATAAACATTACTTACTTACTTTTTACTAAACAGCTCATCACACAAGCGCATTGAGTAAGGCAAGAGTCGGCCATGACAGGTCCAGGTAGGTGAATACAACATAATCCCTGACACAGCACACATTTTTTGAAGCAGGCTGATTTCAGATACATGCCCGTGATAGATGCCTGGCGCAGCATAATGCATAATAATATATAGAATAAAGGACAACATAATTTACATTGAGATGAGATAATTGTGAATTCTTAAAAATAATAGCAGTAGTGTACTCGTGACTCAAGATTTTAAGGACAGTGAGGATCTTTTGTGATAGAGGACTGCGATTGTGGGTTAGGGAAAAGAAACAAGAAAACAAATGTAATTCAGTTACAATACAATACAATTTATTCTTGTATAGCCCTAGGTCACAACAGAAGTCATCTCAGAGGACTTAACAAAACCATTTAAATCACCAACACAGGTCAGAGAATCAACAGTTAAAACACATGAAGAATATAAAGCACACACAGAAGAAAATGTCCCTACATGTTGTAGAATGCTAAAGTGTCCTGATCATCACCAATCCTTTTCCAGTTGAATTCACTGCCACCAGGGAGTGGTTCCCTGCCAACCTGGGCCTTTGCTTGTTTTTCCCCGTCTCTGGGTGGATTTCCTCCGGGCGCTCTGGTTTTCCTTCTCTATATGAAACATGCACATAGGTAAACTCCTCCAGCCACAGTGGTCCTGACCAAGCCAAGCATCAACATCTGCCAATCTGTCAGGTTGCCCTGGTGGCATTGTCGGATGGGTCAAATGTAGAGAACATATTTCCACATGGGTCAATCAATTTACCTAATTTATAAAACTACCATCCAGTCTATTATCTAGTCTATTATCTATGGCTCCAAAACACTTGGCATGGCCCGTATTAAGTTACTGTTACATAAATCCAATGAAAAATCCCCAAACTGGTTACATCCTCAAACATTCCACAGTGTTGAGCGTTTGACTCACTGCATCAGTTTGTTTAACTCTGTACTTCTTAAACAAGCTTGTTTCTCTGTAAAACACATTTAGCCTTGGCAGCATGGAGAATGATCTTCAGATAGTTGCACATAATCCTTGAACAAGGAGGAGGCTTGAATCCGCATCCTCTGGCCTCATTTCACTTTCCTTCACCTTTCCCTCACAGACCTTGGCATCAATATTTATGAATCTATTTGAATAATGTGAACTGGGATGACAAAACATCATTTTGAAAGGAGGAAAGCAGAGATGGCTGGAAGGTGAGACGAGTATGAAATGGAGGAATAGTACTCTTCCAGCTCTATAAATATCCCTGTGTTAAATTAAATATGACTGTGATTGTGTCTCATTGACTTTGAATGAAGAGTGACTGATGGCCTTCTAAATGGAGACTTTAATGTCATGTGTGAGTCTACTGCTGCTGACCTTTTCTCTCAAACTGAGACAGTTGCTGTGTCCAAAACGGTAGGCATCGGGCCGCGTAGGGTGGATATGTAGGCATCGAGGGAAGGCCGCGTAGCCACAGGCGAGGTAGGAGGCGAGACGTGATGTGGATTTGGACAGCAGCTGCCTTCTGCCTTTGTCACGTGACTACACAACTCCGAGCGGAGCGGAAGGACACGGCGGCCATGATGGACGGTAAAAAGTTCTAAATACGCTTTAATTAGGACATAAAAGTTAATTCTAATATCATTTGAGGCGAGAAATATCCCCCTTTATTGTCATATCAGAAGTCTGTTTGGAGATAAATTCGAAAATGTTCGGACTTTACCTCCAGCCTGAAGCTCCGGTGCTATAAGCTAACAGCCCAGTTAGCTGCAGTGCTGAAGCCCAGAACAGGCTGTCAAAACACGGGTTCAGGTAATGAGAGCCCCCTGGATGTTTACAATCGTATTCTGAAAAAACAGAGGATGCTTTTGTTGTTACACTTTCTCTGTTATAACAATTGTATTGGCAGTAATCATTAGTTTTTACAAAGTTATATTTTATGTAAACAATGCACATATATGCAATAAATGATTATTAGATATGGATTATATATTTGCTATGGCCCTCGTTTGTGCATCACTTAAAAGTAATTTTATCAGAACTAAATGTATTAACGTGTGTTTGCTGATGAGAGAGAAACATCCATTTATCTATAATAATAACTGACACATCCATGGATCTATAATAATAACTGACACATCCATGGATCTATAATAATAACTGACACATCCATGGATCTTTAATAATAACTGACACATCCATGGATCTATAATAATAACTGACACATCCATGGATCTATAATAATAACTGACACATCCATGGATCTATAATAATAACTGACACATCCATGGATCTATAATAATAACTGACACATCCATTTATCTATAATAATAACTGACACATCCATTTATCTATAATAATAACTGACACATCCATTTATCTATAATAATAACTGACACATCCATTTATCTATAATAATAACTGACACATCCATGGAAACATTAACAGACATCTGTAAAATGGAGTTGAACACAGATGTTTGACACTGCTCTTCACTTTTATATCTCTTGAAAAGCAAACAGACCGTTACTAATCACATTTGAGTTTAATGTATTCAAGTATAAGTACTGCTGACAAATATGTAGTTGTGTAAATAATACCTCACTTTGATGACTCTTTACATTTCACACAAACAACAAAATCATAATAAAACCAACAAGTTTGATTTTAGTTTTCTTTATTTCCAGGTTCTCTGTGAAGTGCTGTCGATGAGACCTGTGTCAGAGGCAGACGCCCAGGACTCTGCTGCTGCTCCTGCTGCTGCTGTTACTGCTGTTACTCCTCCTGTTGCTCCTGCTGCTGTTACTCCTTCTGCTGCTGCTACTGTTGCTCTTTCTGCTGCTGCTCCTGCTGCTGCTGTTGTTACTCCTCCTGTTGCTCCCTCTGCTGCTGCTGTTACTCCTCCTGTTGCTCCTTCTGCTGCTGCTGTTACTCCTCCTGCTGCTGCTGTTACTCCTCCTGTTGCTCCCTCTGCTGCAGCTGTTACTCCTCCTGTTGCTGCTGCTGCTGCAGCTGTTACTCCTCCTGTAGCTCCCTCTGCTGCAGCTGTTACTCCTCCTGTTGCTCCTTCTGCTGCTGCTGTTACTCCTCCTGTTGCTCCTTCTGCTGCTGCTGTTGCAGCTGTTACTCCTCCTGTTGCAGCTGTTACTCCTCCTGTTGCTGCTGCTGCTGTTGCTGCTGCTGCTGTTGCTCCTACTGCTGTTGCTCCTGCTGCTGTTGCTCCTGCTGCTGCTGCTCCTGCTGTTGCTCCTTCTGCTGCTGCTCCTTCTGCTGCTGCTCCTGCTGTTGCTCCTTCTGCTGTTGCTGTTACTCCTCCTGTTGCTCCTTCTGCTGCTGCTGTTACTCCTCCTGTTGCTCCTCCTGTTGCTGCTGTTACTCCTCCTGTTGCTCCTCCTGTTGCTGCTGTTACTCCTCCTGTTGCTCCTCCTGTTGCTCCTTCTGCTGCTGCTGCTGTTACTCCTCCTGTTGCTCCTTCTGCTGCTGCTCCTTCTGCTACATGTCTTCAGAGATGCAGAGCCCACTGTTCTAACTATTCATGACTGGTGATTAAAGGAAAATATTATATACAAGTTTGTTGTAGTTCATAATGTTTTCAGCAGTGAAGCAGGAGGTGATGGAGGTGAAGCAGGAGGTGATGGAGGTGAAGCAGGAGAAATTATGACCTTAATTTCACCACAAGTCTCTGAAAAAGAAGAACACAAACATCATGCATTAAAACACAGCCCACATTTAGGATTCTTTTTACACTTCATATTCAATTAATACTATTTATTTGGGGCTTTGCAAAAAACTGGTTAAAAATAAAATACAGAAATCCTTACAGTATTTAATATTAGAGATACAAGCTTCACAGCCGGGGAAACAGAAGAATGATATGATAGAAATATACACAAATAATCAAGTTATGAGCATGGCTAACCACTTTAAACCTGTGTTTGTGGAAGTGGGACTTTGTCCTCTGCAAATGTCTTATTCATGACAAACGAAACCTCTGTATAATGTGTGTTTACTATTTATTAGACTATTGTATGAAAAGGGCTTTATAATTATTCTTGGCCTATTCTATAATTTCATATGTCTAATATATACAGTTTTCCCAGTCTCAGTATGGGATTAAAAACGATATGCACAATCTATTTTATATAAATACAGAAAACATGTTAGCATACTATAGCTGCTGTGCTGCAGAGTGATTTTCCATGAAAACGTGACTATTTCCTCAGTGTAGCTTTAATATTTAATCAGTGGGTTTGTTTCTCCCTAAAAGATAAAACACAACATGATTTTTCTTGTTCAAAAACCGAATCTGAATGAACTAGCCTCGTAGCATTAGCATTAGCTTTTCGGGACTGAGCTTATTTACAGCAGATAACAAGGTTAAATACACACATCTGTGGCAGATCTAACTTATGTCTGTGTTTTATCATAACAGTCGTGTTCATAACTCAACAGTAAAGTATAGCAGTACTTACTATAGACATAACTTCACAGTAAAGTGCTTACCATAATGTTAGCTCCAGCAGATCCGAGCTGTTGTTTACATGTTAATGCCGAACGGAGTTCTGCGCATGCGCGGCCGTGACTTGGCATAAAGAAGGCAGCGAAGCATACATCAGATGCATCCTTCATATCTGCTCCAAAAGTGGCTGTTTCCATAGAGACGAAGTCATGATGCCTACGCTTGGCGAGCTCGCCAAGTGGTTTTGGACACCCCTGCAATAGCCGTCGCTTGAGGAAGTGACGTCACGATGCCTACATATCCACCCTACGCGGCCCGATGCCTACCGTTTTGGACACAGCCAGTGACAGACCTGATATCGATGAGTATACTGAAACAACTATTCTTTAGGTAAGAGCTTATACAAAACAAAGAGCATGCATTTTAGTTGTCTTGCACAGCTCATCAGTGCAATTGTAGGTATACCACAGATTAAAATAAATAACCGCTGTGAAAATGCAATCCTTCAGTTGTATGTACAGCCAAACAGACCTGGTTTAACCTGGATTTGAATATTTTCAGAGAAGCCTGTCATACATTTTCAGGAAGACTTCAGATTATAGCTGCATTAGCGGGGGGCGAAAGTGGCTCCGTTGGTAGAGCATTGGCCTTTGAACCAGAAGGTTGTGAGTCTTGCATTCCCACCGCAAGACCTTCTTCACCAAATTCCACTGATGCCTGCTGTCGTTGGGTCCTTGGGTAAGACACTTTACTCCACTTTGCCCAAGGAGCGCAGAAGTAATTGTGTGCAGCATGCCTTAGTGTTCATCGAACTGAAATGTTCCCACTGTGGGACGAATAAAGGACTGTCTTCTTATAATCTGATGGTCACTGGTTAGAGGTGGAATCTGACATTAAAACTACTAGCAGAAGTAGTTCTTCTCAGCAGAAGATGGGGTTTCCCACACAAACCAATGTGTAGTGTTGGAGAAGGAATGCACTCTGAGTTATGTATTAAAGAAAGAGTATAATGGCATAATCAGAACACATTGAGTCAAATTCAGGCGTAGCGCTTTCAGGATGGGTCAGCTGAATCAGAGAATGAGGATGGCGAGAATGACCCTGAACACATGAAGGATTGGGATCTAATAGTATTTTAGGAGAAGTCACAAGACACATTTTAACAACCATGTATTCACAGGACATTTGTTTGCAACCTCATGATATAGGTGCTATATATGAATCATGAGGGTCCTTCTTGTCTTCCCAGATGTCGCCTTCACGAGAGAATGGTCAGCAGTCTCCGCAATTAAGTGCTGAAATGTCCCATCACATTCTATACATATGAAGACCCATAAATCTATGTAGAATTAAGAATAATAATAATGGCAGACACTAAACATCCAAGCATGCATCTTTTACAATAGGTTGTGTTTAGGGGACATCACATTGTTCCACAGAGCTTATAGTTTAAAACTGTGGTGGAGGGCGGCTATCATTTTCCTAGCAACCATGGTGATCAAAAGTCAAACATAGATTCTCATAATTTTTTTTTGTCAGTGTACGGTCTGATTTTCCCACAAAGGTTATCCAGACGTAAGAACAAGTGTCAATATGTGTATTTCATCCAGTAATTATATGGGAATACATTTGTCTTTCAACCTGCACCTGCTCTCTGACTGAAATAGAATTCTTGAACTTGAACACAAAAAATTACTATAACAGTGGTGTCTGAAAAGCAGGTAATGTACTGAAAATACAAATTGCCATTATTGATAGTAAAGCTAAGTACGGGAAAAAACATTGATACAAGGTACTTTTTCCATTACTTCCCCTCTATTGGCTTGTTGAGAGACTACAGCTCAGTGTGCGTCGCAATATAAAGATCCTCATCAGGCAACAATGCTTTCCTCTTTTCAATCCATAGAAGACGTTGAATCTATTTCCCTTATCACAGTGAGCACAACACAATGGATAGACCCTGAATTAATGGTAACACGGAACGCAGTGGTGGAAATTGATTTTGGACAAGAGTAATTTATTCAACAAAACATCGGAATCTCAAGGGAAAACAATTGTGCACAATGAATGGAAATGCTCCTTACACAACAACGTGATGAATAAACAATGACATAGACCACTATCATCCTCGTAATGGAATAGAGTTTGCAGTGTTGTTCTATTTTTCCAAGTACTTTTGGTTTTAGTGTCGATATATGCGAATGTATGTAGGGGACATAACATATAATGGCTCTTTTGTAACTTTGTCGGCGTAAATGTAGAGATTGAACATTAAGTTTTCATAATGAGCAAGAGGGGTCATAAAAAACAACGGACAGAATCAAGTGACGTCCCTTCAATACTAAATCAATATTATTTAATTTATTTGAAATGAGGCATTAATGAATATAATACCCAATTATGACAACATGCCTTGACTGCATAAAGATGATGAAAAATAAGTAAAAAAATTCTCAAAATTGGCAAAATTTATCTCATTTTGAGCAGATTACAACATGATTTGCTAATGGGACAAACCAAATTATCTTGTTTGGAAAAGATACAAGACATTTCTCCCTTGGAAAGGAAGAAAGAAATAAAGCTGCAGTTCTTGAAATTAGAATAAATAGCTTGATCCCTTTGTTGAATCTTGTTTAAATACAGTCAGAATGTACACAAATAAAAAAAAAAAAAAAAAAACACAATCCAAGCAATTATTACCTCATATTTTATAATTTTTTGCAGTGATCCTTCTTATAATGTATTCCCAATGACCTTTACAATGGATAAAACAATGAAAGAAATTATAATACTGAGTTATAAGAAAATATGAACTTTTCCCTCTATACACAAAGTCACAAATGACACAAAATTCCCCCCATTTACTATTTTCCATCCAAATTCTGTCTCCTCACATTAAAACCTCCTCCAAAGAGGTGGCTGTTAGCTCTTGACCCTGTTAATAACATGAAATGACCGGTGAGTGCGTGTGAGGTGAGCTGTGTCCGCACTGGTCTGACACTGGGCGCGCTCAGTCGCTCTTCTCACCTGGTGTTACTTCTCTTTTTCTGTCCCCGCAGAAATCAACCACAACACTCTCTAAATGCAAATGCAGCTCTTTCATGTGCTGTGCTGCTTTGACATTGATGCTCCGCTGAGGAGGGATTCTGGCTGCCGTGTGGGTGGTAGTTCAAACTCTCTCATGGGACCTGGGCCAATGCCAGATTTCTTTTACACATGCATAAAATTCATCCATCTAACATCAAATGCTTTGTCATTTACTGTATACTGAAAAAGTGCAAACGTCAAAAGTAAGTGCAGCAAAACTCTTTTCAATCGTTGGTTCTTTTATGGGGATCAACAAAAAAAATTATAAGTAAAATTGGTTCCTCAAATGTTGTTAAGCCGGGAAACCTCACTTTCAAACCACAAAAAAACAACGCTGGAATGCACATTCTCTAGTTTTCAGACGCAGGGGTCTTCAGACCAGAACGTCCTGGCCAGCGCCGGAAGTGGCAGAAGTAGCAGGCGGACTTTGATGCTAACGGAGTAAGCTACCGGATTTTTGTGTTAAGTTCGTCTCCAATAATGCAGCTCTATCAGCGTCTGTGTCCAGATAACAGTAGTATGTGTTCACGGAGGTGCGCAATAAGTTTATTTTATTATTAAACAGTACTTCCGCATCGGCGAACACACACTCGAAGCAGTCGCATAAAGTCACGGGAGCATGAAAACTCACATTGGTTTAGTCCTTATGTAGCTCCTGTTGTGTCTGTTTACAAGTATGTTCAGTCTGCTCGCTCAGTCCGCTAATGTCCCCATGACCACTTTGCGGCTCTCTGATTGGTTGCTGCACGAATGTCCCGAGGAAAGGTTGAGCAAAATTCATCTCCTGCGTTCCTCCCCTTCCACTTCCCAGCGCGGTCCGTGCGTGCATTCCGATACGTTTGTGCGTTTTGACGCTCAAACGCGCGTCACCATTAACTTTGCATTGAAAGCCGACGCAACGCGTGATCCGGTCTGAAAGCATTAGTGTGACATGAGATGATATTTGGTGTGCCTTGGGAAATGATCCAATATCACCTACTTGGTCAAAAAAAATTGAAAAAAAGAATAAATTGGAGATTATAAATATTTCTTTGATTTTCTCTATAATACACTTTGATGAGAATGACTTAAGGCTGCAGAGTTACATGTTTGTTTCAGTTGGTGGTGTGCCATGTGATTGTTTTTAATGAAAAAGCTGTGCCACTGCTCAAAAGGTTGAGGAACACTGATATAATCTATTCAACCAGTTCCTTGCTCTTCTTTATGTCTATCGCTAGTTTCCACATCATGTTTTCTAATTAGATGTGGAAAACAAGTTTGGCATTTTGCTTTTACAGGACTGTACCATTTATGGAAAAAAGGGCATGATTTAAAACTCATAACGGTTGTGATATCAGTGACACTAAACATTTTATCCATTCATCTGCACAAAAAGGATAGGGTTAGGATAGTGGCAGATGTAACATGTGTGAGTCCAGAAAGCAATTAGCACAACCTCACTGTGGGATTGAGACAAATGTTTCCTGCCGTAGTTGTAAGAAAGATTTTTAAATAAGTAGGAGAGTAAGGAGAGTATTTTTTCTCATTTAAAATGGCTCCCAAGGCAGAAATTGGGTATTGCTTTTACAACAGTAACACTAGATGAACGACTATACATGAATGACGATACTGTGATGAGTGAGGTTGGTAAGAAGAAAAAGCTATAATATTATTCCTCATATCGACAGAAAAGGAGATACTTGCCTTTGTCAAAAGGAGGTCAAGAGGTTTTGCTGTGAGTGCTACTGCGCAGGTGTACAATACTATTTTCCAGAATACATGAGTGACCTTTTATGAATAACAGACGTGAATACATCATTTAGAAGGGCATTCTTTGAAGTGGAGATTTATTCCTGAACCTGGAGACTAGTGTGATATTGATGACTGATGATTGACATGTAGGTGAAATGATGTGTCTTGTACGGCTGGTCTCCTAACATTACCCTATTGCAATGAAATACTGTATACTTTTATCAACAATAATATACAATTCTGTTCTTGTGTGTGAGGATTCAACAGGACATGGTTGACAAGTGTAAATAACAATAATAATGCATAAATAATTGAGTGAAGACATATTTAAGATATCACATGCAGAAAAGTGTTGCAATATGTAACCATTGGAAAATGTACTTTATTTTTTATTGTTTGAACTTCACCAAATCCTGTTATTTTATTTCTATCCTAATGTTTATGGCACATTTTTAGCCCTTTTTGTATGTTCCCATTCAAGTTGCACATTATCCTGCACTGTCCCTTTAAGAGAAAGGTGTTTCGTTTGCTGCACCCTAGTGCCGCCCTCAGTCTGCGCCTAGCGTCTGAGGAGGTGGGTCACATTTTTCACTTGTCATGATTCGGTTTCAATAATTAGAAAGCTTATTTTTATATCCAAATTAAAATGTTATTTATGTTCTTTCAAATCCAAATGTAAGTCAGATCCATATGAATACATGTTTTGAGTCAGTAGTAGTAGTTTATGTAGTCACATGTGAGAGCTAGCTTAAATTTTCCATGTGTTTGCTACTAACAGGGGACTGCGAGCTGTATGTGTGTGGAGACAGAGACCATGAGGATTTGTGTTTTCTTTTATTTTGTGCAGGTATGTGCAACGCAATATTGTTATTGTTGGTGAAATTGTTGTATTTTTCTGGTCTGTACTGTATACTGTGCTCAGTCTGCGCCTAGCGTCTGAGGAGGGGACTGCGAGCTGTATGTGTGTGGAGACAGAGACCATGAGGATTTGTGTTTTCTTTTATTTTGTGCAGTCTGAGCCTCGCGTCTGAGGAGTACTGCAGATAAAGTCAGCCAGTAATCCTACCTGTGTCGTCGTGGTCCTTTATCAGCCAGCGCAGATCAAGAACAGAACACAACGCAGAGTTCATCTATCAAAAGGGTTAACGGGTGTGCACCGAGAGTGTATTAAAACGCACACGCACCCGTTACAAATAGCACCCGACCAAATAAGGAGCTTACAGATGTGTATGTGGTCCTCTTACAGTACAACAACTGTGCAAGATCCAAGGCAGTTCCTCCAGAGCCAGTATAGACCCCTTTACTGTCGGTAAACAAGGCCACCAGTTTGCAGAAAGAGCTACGTCCTTGTCAATGACTGGTTGTTATTACCTTGATTAGTTGCAGCCATTAAGCAATCTCTTTAGCTAGTGATGTTGTCAGCACTCTGCGATAGTTTATCACACGGTTATTGACTGTGTTATGCTGCAAAATTAACATTATGAATGATATACATCTAGATGACCTATGTGCGTTTGGCGTTTGTACTTTGGTGGCCGAACATTAACACTAAACTGAGGGGTTTTGGCTTTTATTCAAGCACAGCAACAGCACAGCAACATCATGGTGGTACAGTATAGTACTGTATGGAGTGACAGTCTGATAATCCACTTATAGACATTTAATTGCTCCATAAGGTGAATTGAGTTCTCTGTTTAGACAAAACAGACCATCCTTATTTTCTGACTGCTCTCCGTTTCCCAACAGAGTAATGTGAGGTGCATGAGAATACAAAAATCCACCGGAAGCCATATGGACCTAAATCCACAGCCTTTTCTGTCATTACAGTATATGTATTATAGGAGATGTGAGGTGCCCTAATGTTCTGTTCAGATAAAGAGACTGGATCAAGCATACATCTGAGGAAAAACAGGCTGTGAAAACCATTTGAAAGCCACACAGCTGCAGCATTAAAGGCTTCCACTGGTGTAGGATTTCGGCTCTGTCTTCAGCAAAGCAATGGTTTTATCAAACTCTGTTGGGCAAACAGGGAAGAGTGGATATGTTTGCCCCAATAGATTCTGACATACATCTTGTAGATACATTGCATATACTATATATTTGATTTTAATTCACATTTAAACATATGTTTGAATGTTGCAAACTTATATCACAAACCTAAACATATTGAAGTTGAGATATACAGTGTGTATCAACCCTACGGCTGTTTTCTTGTCCTTACTATTTCCTGAACTAAATCAAATAAATGAAAGAAAAGCATGTATGTAAAAACTACATCGAGTAAGGTAAAAGCGAAATGCAGATAATCAACACACTGCTGTGATTGGAGATCTGTCAGAGCGCAGGTGAAATAAAAGCATACAAAATAAATAATAGGAATAAAAAGACCTAATGTTGGTCTGTACAAAAACTTGAAGTCAGAGTACTGCAAATACAAATACAAATACAAAGGAGTTGTCTTATGAAATGACTTCTCAATATCTGTGTTCTTTGTATGCAATTTTGCCAGGAACTCGCACACTAGACTTGACTAAAAAGAACTGAGGATCAACTCAAGGGGGCAAAGAGGAAGGGGTCAGCCTATACCTTATTTTCATTTTCACATATTTTACAGAAATTCTTTTTTACATTCAAGGCAAGAAAATGTTTCATCTAGTCTACATAATGCCTGTAATAGAGTGGGCTGTTTGAGAGAAGTTTTCTATATTCAAAATGTGGAATTTTCCCTTGAAATACAGCTCTGCAGAATGTGGGAAATAAGTGCAAATAAACCCTTTTGTACGAGGTCCACAAAAACATGTGTTTGCTAATTTATACTTTATTGCGTGTGTCAAAATTACAACAATCATGTCAGAGATGTGGCATTTTAGTTTTGAGTCCTCAATTGTTTCCATGGTAACCTCTTTTCACGCCGTCTGCTCAGTTTGATGGAGCCTCATCAGCAGCAGCTTCCAAACCCTGATCAGCACACGCACACACACACGCACACACACATACTCACACAATTACAGCTATTACAGCCATGATGCTGTAAATACATTTTTGTTGTTATGTAGTTCAAACTTCAAGCAATACTAGGCTCATTAGTGATTAATTTGACTATCTATATCTGAAGGCTGAATCTATTTTTGTTCACTATTGTTGCCCTATTGTTTGAGTGCTAATATATACTGTCCATTTGTATGTTTTAGTATTGTGTTGTGTTGTGCTGTATTGCAGCTCTAAGTCCCGCCATGGGCCTGCCTACTACAGGGTGTGCCGGTTTTCTTTGTTGTGTTTTGTCCTTTTAACCCAAAAAGCTTATTAAAAAGGTCCGTAACTAGCAGACAAACCCATGTTTCCTTGGTAAGTCTGAAGTGTGTCAGCGATTGGTGGTGGTCGGTGTCCGGATGGCAGGAATCTGCTTTGTGGCATTTTGAATTAGCCTGGCCTTTGCCATCCGTAAACTCCGGTCAAATCTTTTTTTCCCGGGATGTACGAGGGTATGGTAAAACCAGGCTAATTTTGAATAAATGTTGCTTACTTTTGCTTTGGATCAGTTTGTGCTATAAAAAAAAGAAAAATCTGATATTTTTCCTGGGCTTTGTGTTAAATGAGATTGCATGAACAGTATGTAACTGGGTACTTACATTTCCTAAATCTGTCCTGAGCAGCTCTATGTAAATGTGAGTGTATGTAGGCCAGTGCTGCAGTGTCAGTTCTACTGAAAGCTGTTCTCTCTAGAGTTGAAGTTATTTTTCTCACTCAGCCAGCGTCTTTCCCTCCTGGTCCAGTCCTTGGACTGTCCTCTCTATACTCTACTTAAAGTAGAGCCTTGTAGACTCTATGGGAGCCTGTCTACTTGGAGCAATATGGAGTCCTTTTAATGCACTTCAGACACATTCAAATGGCTACATACAAAGGAAGGGAAAATGGATGCACCCCACATACACAACACTGCACACCCACACACACACCCTTGTGGATATTGCACTGCACTATTGTCTGTTTGCTTCTTGGTTGTTTGTCATGTTGTACTTGTTTGTATGTCTGCACTAGTATCATTATGTCAATACTTTTCACAATATGAAAAATGGCCCACCCTTTTTTGAACTTAGCTAACTGTTTGTTACCCATCCATCCATTTTCTTCCCCTTAATCCATTTCTGGATTAAGTGGCAGTCAGAGCTGCACCCAGTCCACAGAGCACCAGCCCCTCACTGATCCTCCTGCAGGTGGTGAGTCCACAGGAGCTGTTTGTTACCCATCATATGGAAATGTATAGTCATAACACAATTTGTTCTGTTTCATGTCCCAATAAGACCCATAAATGAACAAGAAGTGAGTTGCAGCAGTATTTGCTGGGTAAAGCAAAAAGCCACAAAAAGGCACAAGAAAAAAAAAAGAGCTCTTTACTGGTTCTGCCTGGTTTAGACATTTCAGATTAGATCAGACCAAGTTTAAGAATCAGCGGGTCATGTTTTGATGGCAATGGTGCTCATTATTGCAATAACAACATGTAAGAACAGTTGTTTTGTCTTGCTAGGTCTGAATACAGTCTGCAACCAAGAAGGCACTGTCAATAGGAATACATCTTGATTGAACCAAAACACAACATACATCTTTGATTTCCCAGCAGCGTCAGGCAAGCTGTGCGATGTCACTTAAACAGTAAACAGAAAAGCCTACACAACTGTTATTCTGTTTGTGACAATTTACAGGAGAGTGAAGATTCATAAAGCTCTTGTTTCACATGCAGCAGGGACCAGTGCTCTCGGAGTGAAATGTGATTCCGTCAAGTCAGATTTAGGAGCGGAGTCTCACCTGTCTCGCAAAATGTTTTATCTACAAATCATCTTGCTTTTCGTACGAGAACAGTGTCAAGGCTTTACAAGTGTTTTACTATCAATCTGTGGCAATGTATTTGATAGTGTCAGAGGCTGCGACTGTGAATGTGACCTACAGAGAAAAGAGGAAAGAATCAGCTGCAGGTGCCAACTCACTAAAAGTCTAAACAGGCAACAACACACAGCGCTGCCAGAAGTGATGAGCTGCTTTCCCCCAGATCTAGCAACATTTATCCAACTGTGATGCTTATTTTAGCGTAAACAAACAGTTTACAAGAGACAGGCTCCCCTCTTCCTATGCACAGAAAAAGTATGCAATTGCAGAACACAGTTAAAACAGTAGATTATTCAAGATCAAAGACTGAGACGCTGCTGATCATAAGGACGTTCAGGAAACATTCATAGTTTTTTTATGCAAACAAGAAAAACTACTGTCTAAGTTCTAATGCCTATAATGAGTTATCACATCAAACAGGAAAACGTAAAAGAAAAAAAGGTCTGATCTGACATGGAAAAGGAGCATACTTTTTAATTTTTGCCTTCCTTCACTGTGTCTTCAATGCAAAGGTAGTGTGAATACAAAAAAGAACAAAGATGAGTTATTTTTTTGCAGTTGGATTTGATTTTTTATGATTGCGTCCCTTGTCGATTGTTGGAGTTAACATTTGCATTTGCACCAGATTGTGTGGTCGGTAAATATAACATAATTGACCATGATCTTGACCATTTATGGCAGAAACATGAACTTGGCTGGTCAGTTTGTATGCTTTTCCCTCTATTTCTATATTCTTTTCTTGAATCTCTATCCTCTCCAAGGCACACAGGAAAACAAAGCTCCTTGTGAGCAGTGTCTGCGTTTCATCCTTCTCTATGTGAGTCTGTGTTTGAACACAAATAACTTCTGACATTCTACCTTTTTCCTTCCAAAGATGAGAGCTAGTCACGTTCTGTGTTTTTGGTTTTTCCCTCAATAAATCACCTTGACACTGGGGTTCACAAATACATTTTCTGATCCATATTGAGAATTGAACCCTTGAACTTAGCGTTTTGAAATAGGGTCTCTTATGCTGTATTTTCTTTTTTTTTTGAAGTAGCTTGGCTTAGATCCAAGCCTTGTGTGTGTTCAGCTAAGACTTATACATTTTTTGTGTGTGTGCAGTGGAAAATAACAAGCGGGACTTCAGTCTTGGGTGGTCTTTCTGTTCATTACAGATGACAAGTGCAGATTCCAACTCCAGATATTTTTTCCTACACGGTGTATTGTTTTTGACTTCAGTTTTCACACCTTTGTTGGCCAGTGAAAATAAGGTATTGGAAATGTTCTGCATCTTCTCATTATTGTATTGGCATGTCCTGTGAAGGATTATCTCCAGGCCCTGTTTACACCATGACTGTAATTATTAACAGACATAGTGATGCCTATTTCCTCTGTTGAAATGTGTGATCAACATGGACCTTTTGAAAATGGCTGCGAGCACCCCTTCCACAGAAAAATGGTGAAATAATGCACAAACCGCTTTTGGGGGGAGGATCCAGTCTGACACATGGCTGAAAACATGCCTTCATTCAAAAGTCCACAATAGATAGATAGATAAATAGATAGATGTATACTTTTGAAGCCTGTAGGAGAAATTGATCATTCTTAAAAACTAATAATAGTAATAATCAGCCACAGGCCTTCAGGTCATAGCAGCAAAGAGGGAGTAGTCTCTGGGTGGAGCAGGACAGGTCACAGCAGCAGAGGTGGAGAAGCCCAGGGGTATCAAACCGGTTCCAGAAAGGGCCATGTGGCTGCAGGTTTTACTTCCAACAGTTCCAAACTGAGCAGGAGCACAGATGACTCCACCCATTTTCTCAAATCTTCAGGTTAAAACTGGACTCACCTGAGGAAATGGGTGGAGTCATCTGTGCTCCTGCTCAGTTTGGAACTGTTGGAAGTAAAACCTGCAGCCACATGGCTCTTTCTGGAACCGGGTTGAGACCCCTGGAGTAGCCGCTGGGTGGAGCAGGACGGGTCACAGCAGCAGAGGAAAATAAATATACTAGGTTCAAAAAGAAAATACTGCCCTCAATGTGCAATGAGTCAACACTGCAAGTCTTGCCTCCATCTGCGTAAGTGAAAACAATGAAGTTTTTACGTTATAGTTTTCACTCACGCAAAGTTCCATTACCGACCAGTAGTGGGCAGTGTAACTTTACTGCCCTACACCCACCAATACAACCACTTCCTCAACAACATATTTCTCAGGCCACCAGAAAAGAATGCACCAACATATCCACCTTCATTTCACAGTAGCAACGAGAATGGAATCTGCCACCACAGTTTTGCCTGGTTTTGTTTCGGATACACGAAGGAGTAGAATTGCTCTTCCATGTAACGCTTGATTACAAGACCACAAAATACCAAGATGTTCCGCCATTGTTGAGTATGTTCTCGGCTTCTGTGCATGTCCAATGCATGGAGGGTGGAATGGTGAGGTCATCGCAGCTAGAGAATGTCAGTACTGGCGACCCCGCTCCCATCTCTGTGTGGAGTGAGAGGACAAATGCCCAAAAATAACAATTGTAAACCGCTTTGTGACTCTGGTCTGTGAAAGGCGCTATATAAATAAAGATTACTTACTTAATTACTTACTTACTTAGTATTGTCCCACCCTGGACGCTGTAATTCAAAGCTAGCGTCTTCACTAAAGAAAGGCCAATTTGTTAGTCAACTTAATTGTCTTACTGTCACAGCGTCACCCCCGTAAAGTATTCATGCAGTCTTATCAGCATCTTGACATGCCAACAGGGTGAGGTGCAAAGAGCAAGTGCTTAATGAAATGTTTGTATATTATTTTGATAAACTTGTGAGAAAGGGGAGCGAAAACAAAAGTGCTGTGTATACTGTATATTTTTGTTCGGTGTTCAAAACAGTCCTGGAATGAAAACCTCCAACAGTCTCTTAATCACCACAAATTATAGGTTAATAAGTGCAGCTTGTTTGGATTTCATTCACAATAGCAGCAGTGATGTTTCAAACCAGTGATAAATGAGGACTGTGGTGAATACACCACAAGTTTATGTGAATTAAGGAGTATTTATGATGTCAAAAATATGTAAACTGTGTGGACCCATGTTGTGTAAGAGAATGCATTGTGTATGGACTTGTGTATGGTAAAAAAAAACACATGTATATGGACTATTAAAACAAGTATAGGCCGGAGTTTATGTTTAATCTGCTGTCAGGGCCTTTCATTTCATTCTGACCAGATAAACAAAACAATATATATAACTATATTCACAACGGGACATTGCCTTTGATGATTGCTAAGCACAGAAAGTATCGTTATCTGTTAGTCTACTGCTTTGGGTTTGATCTTCTTTCCCTCATGCTCCTCCCCAGACGCCACTGCATATCAACAAGTCTGCGCTTTTATTTTCTGGTTACATTCAACTCATAGAATCCAGCAGAAATGCAATACATTGAAATGGCAAGAATTATTGGCAACTAATTTACACTGTGCAAGATTTCAGAATTTAGAAGACATTTAGAAGACACATGTCTGTCTTCCTTATTTCTGCAGTAGGCAAATAAAATAATGAGAACAAAAATAAACAAATGATCTACAATTGAGTTAATTCGTATTTACACTTTGGCAAATTTGATGTCCCACTAATTTTGTTCAGAAAAAAAAAAAAAAAAAACCTATGCATGCAGTATGCATTAAAAGTAGTGATGCACCGATTGGGAAATGTTGGGCCGATACTGATGTTTCTCACATTTCTACTATAGGCAAAAGTTGTTTTATCGGATGTTCAGCTGAGGCACTCCTAATTAAAACTAAATATTTGTGTTATCAATAAACCTCTATAGAATCTTTTCAAATATTATTTTCAATATTACAGCTTGAAACATAGATTTTATATATACGTATGTGACAAATTAACACAAATTAGCCTTATCTTTTGTTTCCATATCCTATGCAACTTTCCATCCATCCATCCATCCATTTTCTTCCTTTTAATCCATTTCTGGGTCGAGGGGGTGGCAGTGAGAGCTGCACCCAGAGTACACACAGCACCAGCCCCTCACTGATCCTCCTGCAGGTGATGAGTCCACAGGGGCCTTGATCTTTCTGCGGGGGCTTCAGGTACAGTGGGGTTAAGTGTCTTGCCCAAGGACACAACAACACCAGACATCAGTGGAAGTCGTGAAGTAGGTCTCGTGGTGGGCTCGAGCCCACAACCTTCAGGCCCAATGCCAATGCTCTAAGTGCAAGTGTATAAATATAGTATTTTGTTTTATTTATGTACTTTTTTTGCGCACAATTGGGACTTTTGTGGATATATTCCAATGTGATTTTACTGCAAATGGCAAACAAATTAATCTGAATCTGAATCTTATTTATGTCACATGTTGTTCCTGTCTAACACTTTTTCAGCTGATGTCGCCATCCAATTAAATCACATGCCACCACCGGAGCTTATCTCTGTGCAGATGTGTGAGTTGTCAATGGATGTTTAATTTAACTTTCCCGACTGGAAAAACAACTCAGGTGAAGAGCATGACAAGTGGTGGTAAAAGAGAGCTCTGGAGAGGATTGGATTTGGCAGTTGAAGATCTCTGGTAGTGAGTGGCATGGCTAAAGGCGGCTGTTATCTGTGGACACACTTGAGTGAATTGAAAGATACATTTGTCACAGCAGTGTTGTGTCCACCTCTGTCCCTACTCTGCAACAAGGCCCTGTCTCTTTGTTCTCTTATCTCCCATTGCCGTGAAAGGATTTCAGCTGAGACCCACCATGACAGCGAACACACAACACACACACACACGTACACGCACACACACAGACACAAAATGAGAGAGGAGAACTGCGGCGGACAGTAAACTTTGGAGTTTTAAAGCACCCACCTAATTACTACCTGTCCTTTTTCTTCTGAATGTGTTAGAAGAGCATTTTAGTTGGGCTTTTCTGTTATGCAGCTTACATTTAAGTAAAATGGACTATGTTCATAATGCATCATTGAACGCAGCACCACTTCTTTGTGTTTCCAGAGAATGACTTTGCAGTCTATATATAACTTCTATGCTATGGAGATTGTACGGCCTGTGCTCAAACTGATACAACCAAAATGAATGTGAACAATGATAACTGCTTTGGTGGATTTATATGCCGATGTTTTGAATAAATAATGTATCTGTCGAAAATGAGACAAGATGGATGGATGGATGGATGGAATTGAAGGTTGTCAATTATTTTTTATGAATTGATTACTGTTGTTGTTTGGATTCTGAAAGGTCAGTGAATATAGGATTTCGGGTTGTTGATTAGAAATACTAATGGCAAAGCATTGAACTTACTTACTTACTTACTTACTTACTTAACTTGTTTTCTCTGTGATCAATATTCACGCACTTTTAATACTTTACAACACTTTTAAATATATATAAGATAAAGAAAGACTCATTGATTACTTGATAAGTTGACAACTATTTGAATAATGGATTAGTTGTGATTTATCCATCTGTGAGTATCAAGTTGCGAGTAATAATTCTTATTGAATTTTTGGATTAACTGAATGTTGTAGGTAATTGTGGGTGGTGTGTAGCCCTGCCAACCTATTTTAACCCTGAAGTATACATGTTTGCCACCTTTTTATCACCATTGTGTTTGGTGTGAATGAATAATACTATTATCTTACGTCTTTATTTATATCCAAACTGCTAATGAGTTTTTATGACTGTGAAAAGTTTTAGTTTATTTTCCCAACTTTTTCATAACTCCATGATCTCAGCTCTTCTGCATAGTTGCATGACCTTTTGTGGCTTACAATTTTATTGAGACCGTATTTCCTTAACTCCAACATTATGCATTTCTTCATAAATCCTCAAACAAGGTCAACACGTAATTATTTTACTCCCTTTACTTTCATTCACTTAAACAAGGGCAATACCTGTAGAGCAGACAATCATTAAGGCTGACCTCAATAACGGAACATATAAAAAGTAGAAGCGAAACACCCAGAAAAGGAGCTATATGACCATAAATCACACCGTAATAGCAGCATGACACTCAGCTGGGGTGATGGAAACCACCCTGCTCCAGTCTTTGTCGATCGAGCTTGTTATTCAGGTCAGGAAAAACTAGAGCTCTAAGAGTTATTAGTGTCACAGCGGTAACTGTTAACTATATTGTGTAATGTAGTGATTCACTGAAAGGTCTATGTATGTTGAAAGAACTCATGATTCATGCTAAGACTGAGGCTGCTTCTATACTACTGTTTACATCTGCTTCTATACTACTGTTTACATCTGTGTCTATACTACTGTTTACATCTGCTTCTATACTACTGTTTACATCTGCTTCTATACTACTGTTTACATCTGCTTCTATACTACTGTTTACATCTGTGTCTATACTACTGTTTACATCTGTGTCTATACTACTGTTTACATCTGCTTCTATACTACTGTTTACATCTGCTTCTATACTACTGTTTACATCTGTGTCTATACTACTGTTTACATCTGCTTCTATACTACTGTTTACATCTGCTTCTATACTACTGTTTACATCTGTGTCTATACTACTGTTTACATCTGTGTCTATACTACTGTTTACATCTGCTTCTATACTACTGTTTACATCTGCTTCTATACTACTGTTTACATCTGCTTCTATACTACTGTTTACATCTGTGTCTATACTACTGTTTACATCTGCTTCTATACTACTGTTTACATCTGCTTCTATACTACTGTTTACATCTGTGTCTATACTACTGTTTACATCTGTGTCTATACTACTGTTTACATCTGCTTCTATACTACTGTTTACATCTGCTTCTATACTACTGTTTACATCTGCTTCTATACTACTGTTTACATCTGTGTCTATACTACTGTTTACATCTGCTTCTATACTACTGTTTACATCTGCTTCTATACTACTGTTTACATCTGTGTCTATACTACTGTTTACATCTGTGTCTATACTACTGTTTACATCAGCTTCTATACTACTGTTTACATCTGTGTCTATACTACTGTTTACATCTGCTTCTATACTACTGTTTACATCTGCTTCTATACTACTGTTTACATCTGTGTCTATACTACTGTTTACATCTGCTTCTATACTACTGTTTACATCTGTGTCTATACTACTGTTTACATCTGCTTCTATACTACTGTTTACATCTGCTTCTATACAACTGTTTACATCTGTGTCTATACTACTGTTTAAATCTGCTTCTATACTAATCTTTACATCTGCTTTTATACTAATGTTTACATCTGTGCCTATACTACTGTTTACATCTGCTTCTATACTACTGTTTACATCTGTGCCTATACTACTGTTTACATCTGCTACTATACTACTGTTTACATAATGCTTCTATACTACTGTTTACATCTGCTTCTCAGATTCAGATTCATTTATTTGCCATTTGCAGTAAAACCACATTGGAAAAACTGTGCAAGACTACCCCAGTGTGCACCAGACAGAGAAGACGGCATACACCAGAGCTCTTGCCACGGTGCCATCTTTACGGCGTCATGCTTCTATACTACTGTTTACATCTGCTTCTATACTACTGTTTACATCTGTTTCTATACTACTGTTTACATCGGCCATTTGGACTGTGATAGAATATAGCTTTTGCACATTAGCTGTGATTGATAATGACTTTACTTTACTTTATGAGTCACTTTGTCCCATACCCTCATGCTGCTAACAGATGTATACACACAACTATATATTACTATTCACTAGAATAAACATTTACACTTTCTCTTTATTATGCTAAAGTCCGGGTATTTCTTGCTTCTTCATCATGCTCAAATTGAATATTTTAAGACTTATTCTCTTCTCATGCGAATGATAGAACTTTTATATGACAGTCTTAATGACTTACAGAAGAAGAGTCTTTGGTACTGTGTGGTTTTTTATCATTATGTGTGGGTGTGTGTTCATTTTTTGTATATATATATTTTTTTAAATCATTGCATTTCCTGTGTTTGAACTGTGCCAACTATATGCATTGGCAAATTCAACGTTTGTGTATAGTCCTCAGAGATAACTATTGTTGTGATTTAGGGCAAAAAACATTGAATTGAATTTGATATGCAGTCATGCAGGTTTTTAGAAA
This sequence comes from Knipowitschia caucasica, assembly GCA_964034765.1. Taxonomy (NCBI): domain Eukaryota; kingdom Metazoa; phylum Chordata; class Actinopteri; order Gobiiformes; family Gobiidae; genus Knipowitschia; species Knipowitschia caucasica. The sequence continues at coordinate 14,553,527 of OZ035832.1, forward strand.
CTGTGGATATATGTTTATTCACCTCAGGAAAAGCATTCTGAAGTCAATGTCAGTCTCAAGGTAGTGAGTAAACAGAGACGAGTGCAAGTTACACTGTTGGATGCAACGTATTATTCTTATGCATTGGAGCTGAAACATATTTGACTAAAAGCTTTTTTGTCCTTTGCTTCAGTTAATCTGTGAGGAATGTGATTTGTGACTCAAAACGACCAGGCATTAGTATTGATGTGTAAAAGGCTTATGATCAAACCTAGCTGGTTCACAGTGAGTAAAACTCACTGGGAATATTGTGTATCACTGTTTAATTATTAAGTTTTATTCCATCGTAATTTTTACTTGTGTACTGATGGAAATTTCAGTGCGTGTCTCCGCTGGGTTTACTGGAAGCCCTGTGATAAATAATAATGCGAGGACTGGGCGCTCTGACTACGTTGGTTCTGAGGGGCGACATTAACTGGCTCCAGCCGACACTCTGTTATGCATTTGTCATTAGCCACTCCACATGTATTTTCCAATGCAGCCCACCTCTGTCTCTAAAACATTGAACTTAATCCCAGGGACCATGCAGGCTATTTTAATATTCTGAGAGCGTGTGCAATAGTAATGCTTGTTACTGGCAGAGTCAGAATGGCAAGTGACCATGACCACATTCTGCTAATACTGCTGACAATACATTTTAATGGACTATAGAAATTCACACGTCTTTAATAAAACAGCAAACGCATTTATATTGCGTTATCATAGGGTTTGCAGAAGGATTTTATGCAACTACAAGAATAACTTTGGTCTACACCAACCATTTTTTTTATTTACCTTGTAATTCTAAGTCCTTGCTTTCTAAAATATCTTTCTTCTGTTTTCAGAACTTCTGTGAATTTATATTAAGGTATTAAGGTATATTATTTAGGTGTAATTTGCTTAATCTTAGGGAAGAAAGAACACAGGTTGACAGTGGCTATATCTCATCGATAATGCACAAACTCAAAACACAAAGCGTTTTTTACTGTCATTTTGTGAAACGCTCACTGTACTTTTGATTAAAATGTATCACCATATACCCATCACTCACCATCATGAACTCTTCATAATCATAATGAAAACCAGAGGAAACAAGGATGCACCTGGACTCATCATGAGGAGCCATGATAGTCCATATCCACTCACATGAATAATCCATGCATTAATTACCACAAACTCACGTGAATAAGTAGTGAACTCATCATGAATTGATGATGTACTCATGGATGAGATATGCATGAATGAATACATACATCATCATGCATTCATTCATGTCAAATTACTATAAAGCATTAGTTTATGTGTTAATTTGTTGTGACTGTATTTCTATGGCCATTATTACTTAGATTCTTATTTGTGCCTGTACCAAGTGCACGTGTGGAGGAGCAAATGTGAAGCTAGTTTTAACAGGGCAGAATGGATGAAGTGTCTGGTTATAAAAAAAGTGATGTCTGACCTGTTGGCCACCTCCTGAGGCGTGCTATGTTCAGTGGAGAGGGCAAGAGCTGCACAAGCCTGGTGTGGACATAGAGAAAGTACACATGGAAAGAGAGTATAGTTACAAATATTGTTTCTTTGGGGTTATTTGTATACAAAATGTACAGTGGAGTTATGCATAATGTGTTTAATGTAATCACTCCGCTATGCACATTTGACACATTGTAATAAAAGACAATACCCCAGGCGCTTAAGATATTTACTCCTTAAACTTTTTGGCAGCAATTCTTATTTCTTTTGTTCTCTCAAAAAATATATATTAATATTAATACTCCGATAAGGTTCAGAGTTGAAAGCATGAATTTAAAATCGATGACTCAGACAGAGTCTGTAAAACATTTATTTCCAAAAGGACAACTTTTATCAGTCTGACAGCTGGGGTGAAACCGCACACTCAACCTCTGCCTCTCATTTTTACTTAATTAATCAACTGTTTTTGCAGCTTCTGTCAGGACAAGTGATATTTGCCAAAAGATGAATTTAATACAGAGTTGCATATAATGTGGTTTCTCTAATCCTATGGTTAACTAAGCTGCTCAATTCTGTTTAAAATAATCCAGATCCTCTTTAGTAAGGAATTAGGCATAGTTTAAGTATAAACAGATACAGTAATTTATCTGGCCAGGTTATGACTGTGCAATGCATTTCGACATGACTTATTTAACACGCTCAATAAGCAGGAACGCTACACCAGAGAATCTGTGATGGGTTGTAAATATCATGGGGAATGGTCTGAATCAAAAGTCAGTGATCTGGATAATTAAAATTACTGAAGCTACTGAGTTCTTCCAAAGCAGTCAGTCATTCCTGATGGCATCATGGCAAACATTATCAAATATTCCTTCTCAAGGGGAAGAATATCTCATGCCACTCTACAGATTGTATTGCTGTGCTTGGAATGTCAAAGCAAAACCATTGCAAGGGTTTCATTATCATCTTTCATAATCCTGGTGGTGATGTAGGGGCTCTCCTCTCCACAGATCTGACTTGTAAGAGATCATCAAGATGTCATATCGTTGAATCACAAAATTAGTTTGAAGCTAGTAACACTGCGAGTCACTGCGAGTCGTACCACATCTTTACTGTTTTAAATGAACGATTCAATTCGATACTGCAGTTCCTCCTTCAAACTCTAACCTATTCTTCAGACAGTGAAGTGCATTACATGCGGTTATTGGCTTTCTCCAGACAAACGGCCACAGATCTGAGAAATGTGATTTGACTCTGCTGCGGGGAAGCAATAAAAAGCCCTGTCAGTCGATCTATGGCTGCAAACCTACTCGACTGCTGAAGAACAGAAATGATTTGAGTGAGAGCCAAACGCAGCAGCAGTAGTGTGAAGAGGGCCGAGCCACAGATCTCTGATTATTCATGGAGAGCTGTCATGAACTCTTTGTATGTTAAACCTGCTGTCTGTCTGTCTGTCTATCTGTCTGTCTGTGAAGGTCAGATGCTTCCGTCCTAGTGCACACCTAATCATGTGCGTCAATATAAATGAGTATTTAAGCATTGTGGATTAGGCATGACCAGTTGGCAACATGTTTTACCGGTACAGCTGCAACAAATTATATGTAGCTTTTTATTCTTTTTCAATTGTTTGCTTTATCTTTATTGGAATTTAAACTGGTATTCATAATCTAAACTATTGCCTTAAGTCAGGCATGCAAAAACCAATGTTTGTGGCTCCTGAAATTATTTTCTCTTATAATAACCCTATTATGAACTTGCAGCATTGTTGGTATAAAATATTACACATCTGATAAAGTTATTTTTGTTATAAAAATACATATTATTTGAACGTATTCCAAAATTTGAACCAAACTCAAAAGGCAAATTATTTTAATGATTAATCAAATATGCAGTATTTGCCTTCAAAATAGCTGTTGGTTCAATCTAAATAGTGCCTGAACCCATTTGTTCAGAAAAAACTATCATGAAATAAAAAAAAAAGAAACAAGACATATGTATAGATAAAGATTACTTACTCACTTACATATAATTACAGAAAACCACTTTTATCCTTCTGACTCTCAACCATCTCTGATTTCTTGGTTGAGCTTGACACCGCTGCCTTCGGTGCTAAATCTTATTAGAGAATAGTGCAATAGTGAATGAAGAGCACTCTGTGACTCCAGGTCCTGTCTGACACCGGAAGCACAACAATATCATATTATTAAATACAAGATATATATATTCTTATGCAATCAAATATGATCCTCTCTATAGAAGTTGTATTAGTGTGTATAACATTTGATATTGAGATTTTCCATGACATTTCACTTGAAACATTAGCACTTTTTTTTATTGTAATTTAAATAATTATGTTGTGTTTGTTGTGGTGATCTTGTAGACACAGGGGAATTATAGTGTCATAGATTCATAATACGGATTATTATGTATCAGGCAATATTTTTGATGAAATAAAACAATATATTCAAGTTTGACTTTTTTAAACCATGCCCCCTGAATTCTGATAATTCATATATTCAATACTTTGCAATAGTCAGCAATTTCACTCCATTGGTGCCTTTAGTCTACACCTTTCCTCATTTTTGAGGAAAGCACCAGAGAGTCGACATCTCTTTTTCAATCTAGAAGTCTGTGTAAAAGCTATTAGTGTGCTGCCTGCTTCAATTTCCCTTTGTGTTGCTGCGCTGACTTTCTTTACTTCAGGATAGTATTTTAATCTGCCCACTTCTAAAGGCTATACCCACACTGAGAGAGCAAACATCAAACTAAACTGGATGTTTAACCACAACTGTAATTCCATTTGTATTCAGCTGTCCATGTCAATGTTGTTTTTTTTATTTTGCTCATCAACATATCAATGTGGTTGTGATATACAATACTCGAAAAGTCAAAACAAAATGCCATATATTGAAAGATCCAGAAGGTACTGGGCCAAACTCAGATGCAACATTTATATTCGGCTACAAAATACTGCAACAATATCACTATGTTACATATTACTGCGTTAAGAACTATTGCTGCTTCTAATCTGAACGTGTCTTTTGTTTTCTTTTGCAGGTAAGATGAACATTATAACTCACTGCTCCTGAGGGTGATGTACCGGTGGCTTCAGTAAGTGTGAAAAGAATGATTTTGCAAAAGCTTCTCGGTTCTCAATGTTTTTTCTCCAATTTAGTTCCATGTTTGGCTTGTGATAGTGTAATGGATATAATATTGGTGTGATTGTTGCAATGCAAAAAAGTTGTCAAGAAGAAATGACCGCTAGATGTTGAATTTTCTGTTCTTTCTTTTTTGCCCTGTCTTTGATGTAATGACGCTTATATGCTTTGTGCAAAGGCATTCGTCCCATTGTATTATTGTTGGTGTGCACAGCAAAGTAATTGCGAGAGTGGCAGCATCATTTTTCTCTTTGTAGCTTAAAGTGGCTCTTTGAGTGCCTGTGACAAATGAGCCACGGACAATCAGCTTTATTGGATGAAGGATTGAATCAGTATTGTATTATCAAAAATAAATGGTTGGGCAGGACTTAAGTTCAGGAGAACATTAAATAGCTTTCTCGTTTTAGCTTTCAAAATGTTTTCTCTCTACACAAAACCAATGGAGACTTTTTAAAGCGGATTACAGATCTGCAAATCTGCAAGACCAACTCACATCCTCAGAACTAAAGAAGCACCAATACCATACGACAACTGTTACTGGAGCAGATACATGTGTTTTGTAGGTGAATACTTGTAAAAAAAAATGCCCTATACCGTACTAACACATTTTGTAAGAATCCGTGGGACTTACACCTGAAAAACATCACAAGACAAGAAGTACCCTACCATACTAAATTTGCTAAGCACAAATTACTTCTTATTCCCGTCTTTCACTGGAAATTTTACAGCTTTGAAGCAAATAGCAATAATATGAACTCGAGCAGCATCCAAATGCAATGCTTACTGGCAACTTCAAGAACCCTCAATGCAGACGAACACAATGATCTTGTAATATCTGGATAGGGTATTACTAGCTTGGTTTACAATATGTGTTGACAATGTATAATAAGTCTGTATTTTATCATCAGTGCAGCATTCCACCAGTTATTGATTGATATTGCACAGGTATCAGAAAAGAAAAAAAAAAAACATCTTGAAGACTAATTCATGATTAATTGTTTTCATGCCAAACAATCTGTCCCCTTTGTTTTCATTGACATTTAATCACAGACATATCCACTTTCTCAAACCCAAATCTCCTTGGAGCAGACAATAATCTCCCAAAGAATCATCTGGTGGTTCTTCCTTACAATTATTTTCAGTGATGGGGTTCAATTCAAATGTTTTCTAAATTTACTCATCAATGACAACAATACAACAGCTGAAAACAAGAAGTTAGATTGATAAAATAAACTGAAATGTGAAAGTTTGAAAATACTAAAACCTTTTGTTATGCTTTGAGAGCTTATTGTTGAACAAACATGTGAGATGAGTGGGCAGTCCTGTATCAATGGTGGAGACAATGTGCATGGAGTTTGTCTGTTGATGGATTCATAGATGTCTTAGAAGACAAAAAGGAAGTTTACAGAATATAAACAAACCCACTACGAACTGGACCAGCTGGGTTTGTAAGTGGTGCTCAATGATTAACTGTGAGATCTATTTGAGAAAGTAACCGTCAGCACAGTTCTCTTCAAAAGCCAGGTGGGATTTCTTTCTGTATAGACACTGCAGAAATATTGATTCGAAGCTGCAACAGTGGACAATTTACCCACAAAAAACAAAACGAGAAATAGACTAGGCCAGAAATGAAAAAAAACAAAAAAACAATTGAACTTGAATGAATACATCAAAGAAGCGGGGTTATTTCTCATCAAGACGTCATCATGGAGAGTTTATGTGAAAACACGTTGTTGTGATTAGTATGGCCAGGGAATAAAGCCACTGTGATTGATCCGCCGCAGTCAGATTTAATCAGGAAAGAGCTCTTGGTGCAAACTCAGCATCGACTGCAGACTCAGGACTGGCTTGTTTGTCTGACATGTACTGATTATCAATGTTTCTCTCAAAAAGCCCAAGAATTCTACCTTGGTTTCCTGTTTATTTTGCAGATACACTAGACATGCTAATAACTTCTCGGGATATAGCAAGTGAAGTGAACTATTAATGTAGTATTTACTATATACTCATTCATAACATACCAGTGGCTGATAACTTGTGAATTAAAAACATGTTGCTTGGGAAGATAAATAATGAAAGTTTGATAATTATATCAGAAATAGATTGGTGTCTTGTGTTATAATGCTGATCAACATGTGTTTGTTGGGAAATGTTGAGTAATTCCACTAGAAAATGTAAATTTATTGGAGCCGTGTATGTATTTCATGAACTAAAGCCCTATTTATTTTGGTTTCATAAATAAAAGTGGTTTGTCCCAACAGAAATAGTAAGTTGTAATATGTAGCTGTGTTTATTATCTGTCTTCTGTATTATATGTCTTCTTATGGAGCAAGGAAAGTTTTTTTGTATGCACAATGCAACTCAAAGTGCTGAACAAAACACGATAGAAACAACAAAGCATTATAATCATAAATTACACATAAAAAGTCAGTTGTATGCACAGCTAAACAAAAGTGTTTTTAACTTAGATTTGAACACCAGCACCAGACCGGTCCCTGCTCTTCAGAGTCCGAGTTGTTTCACGTGGCACTAACATGTCTCGGATGTACTTTGGTGCGAGGCCGTTGAGGGATAAGCTTAGAGTATGTAAGCTTTACATACTGCGAGCTGATTGGCTGAGTGAGAGGTGGTTCTGTCTTCTTCACTGAAATTGAAACTCACAACTATTTTTTTCAAAGGTCAAGTGGCAAGCGCTCCCCAGCTCTTACCTCTCTCAGTGTGCAGGCTTGCCACAAATGGTCTATCACAAATAACTGAAAGCCATACTCTGGGACGTTACTGACATAGCAGTATTATTCTCAGGATCCTTCCACCAGAGAAAAAGATTTAAATGCTTAGATTCATTTAAAACAATAATAAGGTAAGAATTGTTGAAATCTTAATTTGAACACATTTTGACTGCCTTGAAACAAGATTTGCCAATGGGACAAAGCAAAATTATCTTGTTTTAAAAAGATAGAAGAACTTTGGAATGTGAAAATAGAGCAACAGTTCTTGTTCCAATGCCAGGTCTTGTTCTAACACAGTCTGAATGCACTCAAATTAAAGATGCAGTCAGTGATTTTTTCCAGATGCATTTTGTTAAATACTGTGGGAAAACGTCCCTAAATCCTAAAAGTAGTCAAGTAATCATGAGTTTTCAAATCGCGATTGAGCAGATGCCTATAGTCTCCAAAAATTCACAAATGATATTTTGGAGCGGACCTTTAAAAATAAACCAATGGGATTCGTTCATCCCCAACGAACCAATGGGATGCGTTTACCCCCTTCACCCTCTTCCTGTTTCTTGCGAGTGCACCAGAGTTATCGGATTATTTTCTAAAACCTAAAAGGGCTGAACAGAAAATGCCAATTTCACGTTTGCCACCCACTCTCCCTGTTTGGTGGAGAGGCGAGGCGAGGGGGGAGTGGTTTTGAGTTGGTGCTACGGCTAAGCTAACAACATCACTAACTGCATCTTTAAGGTAAAAAACACTTGATTCAAGCAATTTTGAACTCATATTTTATCATTATTTGCAGTAAACTAACAAACTATTTACAATCATATGCAATTGATATACCTATTTAGTAAAAGTGCCACTTCCGTCTCCCGTTCTCGTTGTTCCTCCGTCTCCACGCTGGTCCTGGTAAAGCTCGTGCCGTGTGTCACGAACTGGCTCGAGGTTCGGACAAAACTGGAGTCCACACATGTTTCAAAAAGGTACCAAAAATAGAATATTTATTTAAAAGGCTGCTACTGCCAGGTGAGAGATGCCCATCAACTTCCTGACAGCACTTTTGAATGTGGCTGGTCCCACCCATCTCAGGTGCTGCCAGTCCCAATCAGTTCTCCCATTGGCTGGATCCTGAAAGGAAGAGAAAGCCAGCAGCAACACACAAAGCAGACAAGACTGGGGTCGTCACACCCTCCCCCTTAAGTCAAAAACCAAGGGTTTTTGTAAAACAAATTAACGACCCCAGAGTTAGGAAGTCCAAGTGCAAATTCAATATTTGTAAGTTACACTCACCAAGCTTTTGGAATCTCCACACCCTTGTTGAACAAGGTTTATTTTCAAAGCGTTGATCTGGAGATGTGGTGACAAACAATGAAACCATTCAAAAACTCAGAATGGAGGCAACCATGTACAGCGCCACCTGCCTCCAGAGAATGTTGCACTCAACTATCCTTTCTCCAACAATACAATTACAAAAGGCAAAGTTACAAATTGAGCCACACAGACTCAACTAAAAACCAAACATCTCTCACCAAGCCAACAAACCAGACAACCTATAGAAAATACCATCCAAACAAATTAGCCCTTTTGATAGTGCTCAGGGACCAACACAGCGAAACAGGCAACCAAATGTAAATGACAATGCAAAATCAAGCGCTACTTAACGTAACCAAGTAAGAGTACACAACTTACAAAACCCAAAGATTATAGCAACAAATGTAAGCCTAGAACTTACCAAACCAAAACCTATAACCAAACAAAAGTAAGTGTGAACTACTTACAAAACAGAACTCAGTTTAACAAAAGGCTCCAGTCAAAGAAAACCATACTAAATGAGTCCAGATCCCCTCTACCTCAGGCCTCACTGTCTAAGCTGGACCCTAGTCTTCGTGCAGTCACATGTGATGGGGTATTATGCACATAAAACCAGCGGAGTGATTGGAGAAACAAACCCCTTCACATCCCTGGAAGTGCTCCCGAGCCGATGTAGGGGAAAGGGAATTGGGAAGCTCTACCCACGTTCACTGCAGCCTAAAACATAAACACCACGAGTATCCTGTTGACACTCGCTGTTAAACCTAACAGGGGTTGACTCCAAAAATGGCTAAACAAATGGTCATACCAAAAACCAAGAGACCATACAAACAAAGCCTGGGCCTAACTGAGTAACAAATGTATATGAAAACAGAATGAGCACTAAACAAAAAGCTGTAGATTCACCACAAACATGTGTGACTCAAACAACAAGTAGTTACTAAAACAACTGAAAGCAACTACTGAACTAGAGGTAAAACCATACAACCTGGCCAAGGTCAACCATCTTGACCTCCCATTTCCAGGAACAGATCCCGGACGAGCCCCCATTTGTCACGAACTGGCTCGAGGTTCGGACAAAACTGGAGTCCACACATGTTTCAAAAAGGTACCAAAAATAGAATATTTATTTAAAAGGCTGCTACTGCCAGGTGAGAGATGCCCATCAACTTCCTGACAGCACTTTTGAATGTGGCTGGTCCCACCCATCTCAGGTGCTGCCAGTCCCAATCAGTTCTCCCATTGGCTGGATCCTGAAAGGAAGAGAAAGCCAGCAGCAACACACAAAGCAGACAAGACTGGGGTCGTCACACCGTGTGCTCATAGTCTTTGTGTTGCAGAATCGGAGCGTCTGTTTGGCTTCAGATGGAGTCAGATCACTGGAGACACTGCCTTTCATATTTAGCTCCAAACATCAGAGTTTATAATTGGAACAAACATTTCACTTGTCAGGTTAGCGCTCCCGTAGCGGTGAGTTTTGTTGAGTCAAGAGCTTTAGAAGTCCCTCTGTGCCAGATTTGGAGGAGCACTGGGTCCACTCCGTGTCTGACTGAAAAGGCTTTGTCTGAGTTGGTTCAGAGAGAGCAGGGTCTCTTCGGAGCAGGTGTTTGCATAATGAGACATATTATTTATTTATTACAATAATGTATTTTACTTTTCTTAGCAGGCTGCAAACTGCTTTTATTTTCTCTTTGACAAATTAGCATTTTTAATGGTTTTTGCACTTTCAAGTGAGAAATTTGTGTGTTGTTTGGCTTGAAATAAGGACAAATCATGCAGAGTTCAAACACGTTATGTAAAATATATTTTCGTAAGACAGAAAAGTCCGGATGAATGAAATATTGTATTAATCCAAGAATGTATTTATTGTGCTATCAGGAAGTGAAATAAAAATAATATAAGTCATATAATACTTAAAGCTGACCATTATGTCGTATGTTCTGGTCTGATTTGTTCCTCTTCAAGACTCTTCCTGTTGGGACAAACAATTAATCAATTAATGTCATAAAAAATTAACAAAAAAAACATCTTTAATAGTTAAGAATCCCGCGAACCAGAATAATGTAATTACATTTATTTTGTATAGCCATAAGTTATCTCAGAGGACTTTTCAAAACCTTAAAATTCGCCAACTTAGATCACAGAATCAAACAGTTGAAACACAATAAATGCAGTATTAAAAAACACATAAAGTCATTGATCCATAAGGGCCAGATGACCAACGTCCATAAATGTTATTATCTTAATATTATTTATAAAGTCCATAAATAATATTGAATGTGGAGGTGTCCTGGGATCATCGGCACCGTCCTTGGACCCTCCTGCATTGACAAGGAAAAAAACTGTGGGAGAAAGGTGCGAAACCTCATGAAAACAGACATGAGACAGGCTATAGATCCAGAACTCAGGCTGTATCATCCACGTTATGTGTGTTGCATTTGTATATAATGGCTCAAAAATTGTGGAAAGTCTTCTTCCAGCTGTAAGAGTGTCCCCATGTGGCTGTGAGCAGTGAAGTGAAAAGGGGACAGGTGTCTGACTGTGTGCCATCTGCTCCTGTAAAAGCCACTGGTCGTTTAAACAGCAGCAGGTCACAGTTTGTCCATAATAACTCCGAAGGGGAAAAGCGGAAACTCTGAGGAGCATGCTGTTCACTCCTCCTCACACATGCACATATGCACTCGGAGGCGTAGGGTGGTGTCTCAGCCTCAACATGTATCTATTTATTCTTTTCTTGCAGCCAGATTACCATTTTGGTTTTTATTTTCAAACTGTGTGGGTTTATTTCACTTTTCAAGGTATTGTGAACTTATGTGCTTTTTCTGAAAGATCACATTTAACTCGTTGGTCAACGACGCCAACTGACGAGCCAATAGATAGTGTTCATGCTCTATTGGAAATAAATAGAATTCTATTTCTTCTTCTTCTTCTTCTTGAAGGGCAGGCACCAATACACCTCTAAGGGAAAGAAACATGTCATAAGAAAATGTGAAGTCAAGTTTTAAGATAAGATAAGAGTTCCTTTATTGGTCCCACAGTGGGGAAATTTCGATGTTGCAGCGCACAGACAGGACAGTAGAAAGAGCAAACAGAGAGCACACACAATATACAAAATACGTAGTAGCTATGTTTCTTAACTAGCATGACCGGCTGTAGATGCTGGAAATGCTTCAATACCAGTCAAAAAAATAATTTGACTGGTATTTTATTTTTCCTCTGAGATGGAGTTCTGTTGTGACCTAGGGCTATACAAGAATAAATTGTATTGTATTGTTTTGTATTGATTAGATTTACAAACCCACCATATTGGAATGTGTATCAAATAATGTTCTACTGGCCAAAATCATGCATGTGTTTTTTTTGTTGCTGTTCCTGTCTTTTGCAAAACCTGAGTGATAGTATTTATGACAAACGTGACAAGTACATTCCTCCATTGTGAGATCAAAAAAGTCAATCTTATCTTATTGCCACCACTTCTAGGCACTTTTATTAAATACGATAAGATAATACACTTTTATTTTTTCCTCAGTGTCAACATACTTAATACTAAACACTTTGACAACAGTTAATATCTAAAAATAAGATGTCAAACCAGGATAGGCCCAGGCATATCTCCAATGATCTCTAAACTAAGACTATTAATCTGAGATGTCACAATTTCTCAGAAAAAAGCTCTGAACGTCTTACATATCAAGATATTATAATAAAAAAAGTTTTAAAACTACGGTTGTTGACTTCACACATAATCCATTCAAAGGTTTCAATACAATACAATCCACATTATTTACAACAAAATATGAAAGTAAATGATGATAACTGCATTTCAGTAACATTCCATGATGTTCACTGCTTTTCACTGAACTGAGTATTTGAACCTGTACCCGCACACAGTAAGCGTCGAGAGTCCTCTGTGGCCGTAGTCTACAGCAGACCTGCTTCAGTCAATCTTAAACAGTTTACAGGCCGGTGTATCTGGAAACATGATGCCTCGTTGGAATTCTCCAGATTCAATCCCCTTTTCAACATAAATCTTCACGATCATCTCAGCTGTGTCTTCCTTTTAATTGTTGTTGTGAAGTCTGCCCTGATTTGGTCCAAGTGTCCAATGAACGGATTTGAACCATAAATAACAGTAAAACATAAGACATGGGAATCTTGTTAAAAGTGTATTAAATTAAATAAATATAATAGTACTGAACTTAATTTTACTTTTCTGTATAACCCTCAACACATTTCCTTCTGAATACACGTTACTCGGATCTTCCCATTTTTAAACAGATTTCTTTTTACAACAAAACAATTGCATACACTTAAAATGAGACCTTTGTTAAAATCCCTCCAGAGTAAAACCACCTCTTCCACAGTTCACTAATTCCCCTGTTTGTTCTCAAAACAGCTGTGAATCCGAACACCAGCAGCCCACTCGTTTAGCACTCGAAAAAACAAATGAGTTTCCAGTTTGGAATGAGGATGTTGTTTACACCGTCTCTTCCACCCTAACCAAAACACACATTTGTACATTTTGTTGACAGTGGATGTATGAAAAGTGCTGTAATTTATTATACACTTTCTGTTTTAAAACGAAAAGTGTGACATACACTTTTTTCAACTATTGTGTCGTAGATTACATTCTACAAGTCCTAAGTTTTAATTTGTAGTAAATATGTTCAACCATATATGTTTATTGACATGTGCTGTCCCAGTCAAATGAATACATAAATAAATTGATAAAAATAAGTGACCAGCGTTAAACCTAAACCCTCACATAAAGTAACAGACACTTTGAAATCTTACCCTGTGAACTGAATCTCCAAATTGTTGACCTAAAATAATTTGTGGTTGCAATTGCCTTTCTCAGCTCAAAAGATAATGGTAAAAGAAAAAAAAAATCCCAATTACTTAACTTCTTGAAGTGATTTTTCTTGAAGTCCTGCCAATTCAATTTCCTTGGTTTGGATTTGCACTCATCATTTTGGGAAAAATACCATGATTCTTAAAGCCGCACATTCAATCCTGGTTGCCGTATAATCATCTGCAAACATAATAAAAACAGAACGTGTTTTTAAGTCTTGGTCGCCCAAGCTACACGCTAAATGGCCCTCAGCTCCACATCAATGTTATCTTTTGAGGTTTTTGATGCAGAATAAATATATTACTTGACTACAGCGAAAAGGAAATATATATACAACAGAATATACAACACTATGTAACTACATTAAACTTAAAGCAATGAGGGGTCTCCGCACCAGAGCCTCCTCCAGAGGAGATGTGGAGATCCCACACAGAAAAACAACATTTGGACAAACTGTGCTGTCCGTCAGAGGAGGCCAGTCTTGGAACAGACTTCCTACAGACATAAGAGAATGCCCGACATACAGCTCCTTTAAGAAACAACTTAAACATCACATCAAAGTAAATCAGTCATGCACTCATTTTAACTAAAATGTGATTTATAAAGTTTTTATATTGTGTTTTGTATGTATGTTTTGTTCATACATTGTTTTACTTGTGTGACCTGCCTCGGGACTACAGATGTAAATTAGCAGTTTTGCTATAATCTGGCACATTTACAACCTGTGTACAACTGTATATGATTGTTCATTAATGTGTGTTGTCCCGATCAAATAAATAAATAAAAAAATCATAGTGAGAAATTATGTGAATCCTTATTTTTCCAACCATGCATGTATTTATTGTATCTGATATCCTGAAGCCATTGCTAACATAAGAGCAATGGCTTGTGTCCAATCCCCGGCGATCAAAGATGGCGGCGTATTCAAACCACTGGCTTGTGCTCAGTGGCGCTTGAAGCTTCCATGGGCACCTAAAGATTGGCGGAGTGAACCTCCCATGATGCTTTGCGCCAAATACTAATGAAGACATGTGTATGGCTCACATGCACGTGCACAGAGGAGCATATCAGCGTTCTGACTAATCAGGAGCTGCTGATGAGAACGGAGCTGGAGGAAAACGAGAAGAGTTTGTTGCAAAAAAGTGTGGATTTAAAAAAAATATGTATTTGACAAAAAAACTAAGTATAGGACAACAAGAGACACTACAATCCCCACAAACTCTGACCTTTTATGAAAGCTGTACATTCTCTGTCAACTGAGATTGAGCTGTTTTAGTTTACATTTAGTTCTATGGGGAAAATGTCTGGGTATCCCATGTGAATTTTGTCTTATTTTGTCTGCAGTACAGCTGGAAGCCCCCAAGCCCATGGCTGCTTCAGCTATAAGCTAGTAATACCCCATCCAGTTATTATTATAGATCCATGCTTGTGTCATACTCTTCAAATTGGCGCCATGTTTACAGCCGCCTTGACTTGTCAGCAGGCCTGTCAGCAGTCCTATCATGGGCATTATGCTGATTATAGTGGATGCTCCAAAGTGACATAGGTCAATCAGTGCAGATTGTGGAGAATTGCTCTTCTTGAACTGTATAAGGGCTTTGCTTTGATGCCGACATTTTTCCTTGTTTGTTTAATGGGATGTGAAAGGCAAACACAGCAATGTCAATGACGGTCAAAGCAGCTATTTACTAACATGATGTAGTGCAGCGTGTGTGTGGTTATTGTATGAGGAACAGTCACTTTGATCATTAGGACACTGCATCGCTCCTGCTCTGACTATGTGTGTCATTAGCTGATGTGAAGGCGGAGCCACCTCACCACTGACCTATCACGGGCCTGTGTATTATGCACCAAACGGTCAAACATCCTCCATGATTGAGACATACATCTGCTTTCATTGGGTGCCAGCAAGTCTTAAATCTCCAACATTAGTACAATAAAGAATTAATAGTTACCTAATGTAACTTAAGTTCTACGAATAGGTGCGTAGTCCCTTAGGACTTCGCTAGTGGGATATCACTCGTGACCCCCAGGTCACACGCCAGAGAGATCAAAATAATTTGCTCCAATCACCAGCCACCCTCCTCTATAAAGGCCCCTGCACAAGGCCGCACCCCCTCTTGAACTCTGCCAAGCCGGGCTGGCCTGATGGGCTCGTAGCTAAGGGACTACGCACCTATTCGTAGAACTTAAGTTACATTAGGTAACTATTAATTCTACGTCATGGTGCTACGTCCCTTAGGACTTTGCTAGTGGGACACAACGCGGAGGCCGTAGGAACATGTACTCCCACCAGGCCAGCGAAGGGTGATTGGAGCTACGCCCGAGCAAGACCCTCACACAGTGAGAGGACTCAGGGCAGAAGAAGCAAATGCGTGTTACCGGGCCACTCCTACCAAGGATACCCCCACGTAACACAGACCGTAGGTCACCCGTAGTTCCAGGACGCCTCTCCCAAGAGCTCCTGACGTGGACTACCTGACCGACCAAAACACACATATAAGTACCGCACCTGTAGGACGCCTCTCCCAAGAGCTCCTGAACCAGGGCGGAAAGTCAACCGAAGGCCCCCTCAGAGGAGGAACCTAACGGTCTAACACAGTCCGCTGCACTCAGCACAGAATGGGCCACCGACCGGTCCGACACATCCAAAGATAAGACCGGACGAAAGAAGAGGACGACGCCCAAGAAGCCGCACACCAGACGTCCTCGACCGACGCCCCCCTGAGAAGGGCCGTAGAGGCCGCCATCCCACGCGTGGAATGCGACCTGAAGCCCACCGGGGGGGCCAGACCCTGCGTCTGATACGCCCGCCGCACAGCCGTGGCGACCCAGTGTGCCAGCCGCTGCGGGGCGCCCCTGTTCTTGGGGCCCAGACACACAAACAGCTGACCACCCAACCTGAATGACGACGTCATGGCCAGGTAATGCCTCAGCATTCTGACAGGACACAGAAGGTGCCGCCGCTCCTCCTCGGGGGAGGCATGCGGTGGCGGATAGAAAGCCCTAATCCTGATGACTCTCGACCTAAAGGCCGACGTGATGACCTTGGGGAGAAAGGCCGGATTGGGCCACAATACCACCATGCCGTCGCCCTCTCTAAAGGACAGGCAAGACGCATGGACAGAGAGCGCACACAAGTCGACCGCCCTCTTAGCACACGCCAACGTCAGCAAGAAGGCCGTCTTAAAAGCGACACACTCGGGACTCGCCTCCGCCGCCGGTTCAAAAGGCGGACCCGACAGCCCCCTAAGGACCACCCTGAGGTCCCAAACCGGGGGCGTTCTCTGGAGCGGGGGCCTCCTCCTGCGCGCCCCCCCGCAGAAAACGTTTAACCAACGGATGAGAGCGGGCTGTGAACCCCCCGAATCCGTCGTGACCCGAGGTAATGGCTGCCGCGAACACCGCCAAGGTGGCGACAGCCCTCCCTTTGTCAAAAAGCTCCTGTAGGAATCCCAGGACCCCCTCCAGCGGGCAACGCCTGGGATCCCAGGAACGAGAACCGCACCAGTCGCTGAAGAGCCTCCACCTCGTGGCGTAGGCCCTCACAGTGGACGGCGCCCTCGCCCCCTGAATGGTCTCCACCACCGCAGGGGGAAGACCCAGGTCTACTAGGTTCCGCCTCTCAACCTCCAAACCCAGAGCCTGCGGCCGATTATCGGGCGTGAAAACAGGGCTCCCCCCCCCCGGACTAGAGCCCCCGACTCGTCCGGGAGGGCCCAGGGCTCCATCACCGCCATGCCCCTCAGGAAGGGGAACCACCGGGCATGCGGACTGTCCGGAGCCACCAGGATCACCGACCTCCTCTCCTGTTCGATCCTCCGCAGCAGGACCGGCAGGAGACGCACTGGTGGGAAAGCGTACAGCAGGCCCTCTGGCCAGGGGTAATGAGCCAGAGCGTCCACGCCTAAGGGCGGCTGGTCCGCGGCCCTTGAGGCGAACCAGGACGGGCACTGTGCGTTTTCTGCACTGGCGAAAAGGTCAACCACTGGACGGCCGAACCTCCACCAGATCTCCGCAGCTACCTGTGGGGCCAGGCCCCACTCGTCCTGGAGTGGGCCCCCCCTGGACATCTTGTCGGCCCCCACGTTCCGGACCCCAGGGACGTGGCGCGCCCTGAGAGACAGGAGGTGAAGCGCCGCCCAAAGCAGCGTCACGGTCCCCCGCTTTCCATTGCATGGCGACGGTGACGCTGCTGTGGGCGGCGTCTCCTGTTCAGATAGGAGACCACTGTGGTGTTGTCTGAGCGCACCATCACGTGTCTCCCCTGCAGCTGAGGAGCAAAGTGCAGCAGTACTCTGTGCACTGCCTCCATCTCCAGCAGGTTGATGTGACGGGCTGAGTCCGACCAGCAGCCTCCTACAGAGCTCTGGCCGAGGACCCCGCCCCATCCTTCGAGTGACGCGTCCGTGAACACCTCCACGTGAAACACGGCGCAGGCCAGAGTCACTCCGTCCCGCAATAGACCCGGAGTGAGCCAGAACCTGATGTCCGATGCTGCCACTTGGGGAACCCAGATCAGCCTCCCCCCGTCCCGGGAGGGGTGAAGCCTGAGGCGTGAGAACCCCCTCTGAAAATTCCTCATGTGGAGAAGGCCTAGCCGCACCACAGCATGAGCCGCCGCCATCATTCCCAGCAGGGACCTGAGGCGCCGAGCGGGGACTCTGGGGCCCGCCAGAACCTCCCTGGCCAAACGGGTAATGTTCATCCGTCTGTCCACGGACAATGCAGCACGGAATGTCACAGAGTCTAGCTGCAGGCCGAGATAAATCGTGCGCTGAGCGGGCTGCAGCTTGCTTTTCTCCCTGTTTACCACAAAGC
The DNA here is from genome assembly GCA_964034765.1 of Knipowitschia caucasica. Lineage (NCBI taxonomy): Eukaryota > Metazoa > Chordata > Actinopteri > Gobiiformes > Gobiidae > Knipowitschia > Knipowitschia caucasica. The sequence goes on from OZ035832.1 coordinate 14,571,871, forward strand.
CCAGACGCTGTATGTGGGACAGGACCCAGTGCGTGTGACTCACGGCCACTTCTCTGGATGAGGCCAGAATTAACCAGTCGTCTATATAGGTTAAAATTCTTACCCCTGCGCGTCTGAGCGGCTCCAGTGCTGCCTCCACGCACTTGGAAAAAATGCGAGGAGCGAGTGCGTAGCCGAAGGGGAGACGGCAGTACTCGTAATTCCTCTCTCCCACTGCGAAGCGCAGAAACCTCCTGTGTTCCGGCACTATCGGCACGTGGAAGTAAGCGTCTGTCAGGTCTATGGAGGACATCCAATCTCCCTGCCTGACACACTCGAGGAGCTGCTTTGTGGACAGCATCCGAAACTGCCGTTTGGAAATGCACTCGTTTAACACGCGCAGATCCAAAATGGGACGCACCCCGCCTGACTTCTTTGGCACTAAGAAGTAAGGGGAGTACTGCCCCCTGGTGGCGTCCTGCGGGTCTACCTCCACTGCTGCGCCTCGACTCAGCAGGGAGGAGACCTCCGCTTGTAGTGCCTCTAATGATCCCCGTACCTGAGAGCGTGCTGCCCGTACGCCTCGGAATGGTGGTGACTTTCGGGAGAATTGCAGTGCGTAACCCCTGCGCAATGTTTTCTCCAGCCATAGATCTGTCAGCAAACCTTGCTCCCTCCATACCAAGGGCGTAGGTTTGCGTGGGGACCATGGGGACATGTCCCCACCAATATTTGGTGAGGACTAAAAAGTCCCCACCAAAATGACATGATGTCCCGTGACCCGGACGGTCCGGGACACATGTCTTCCGTTTGTGCACACGTCGCGCCTCCTCTTCGCCTCCAGAGCAACAGCAGCAGCAGCAGCACGTGACCCGTTCCGTTCTCTGCAGTGATTGGCTGTCTTCTTCAGCGCCAAACTGAAGCACTGAGCGACTGTTTAAATTTTAAAAGTTAGCCAGCGTGAAGCACGTGTTTTTTTTCGTTCCCTGAGCGTTGTAGCACGTGAGTAATCAGAGGAAAGTACTGTAGATCTATTACCATTCAAAGTACTTACGTTATTTCTAATCTGTCAGCGCACTGTTTAATGTTCCGAGGAGCTCACACGGCACAGACACAGAACAGAACTGGCTCCAATAAAGAAACAGGTTGGTTGAAAGGCTGAAAAAATACTTATTGTGCTCTTACTATCCAAAATGTATAAGTGGGTGTGTTGTGTGAATCAGGATAAACTAGGGATGAAAATATTCCACGGATCCACGATTTACAACCTTTATCTGCTGATAATGTAATTTCTGTGAAATGTGTGACAGCGGGCACTTGCTGTTATTTGCCCTAAGCACATTCAAGAGATGCACTCGAATGTGCACGTCCTGGTGCAGCTGCTGCCGCTTTGTAATGACAGCCGCGGCGCTCAGTGAAAGCACAGCTCTAACATGGTACCGAGCTCGGACCATATGCAGACAGAACCATGTTGCAAGTGCGGGTCTCCCTCGTATCTCCCCCGTTTCTCCCCTGTGTCTCTGACATGTCTCTCCCCTGACTCTTCCCAAAGCGCAACCAGCGCTCCCGAAATTAAAGCTCGGATACGTAAATTTTCCATTGCGTTAACGATGCATGCTGGTTGTGCGCAAAACACACCACAACAGGTCATTTAAGTTTTTATTTTGCATACTTGAGAGCCCTGTGAGTCATTACTTGCCTTTTTGGGTAGAGAGTGGAATAAAAAAAAGAAAATATAGAAAAATCCACACTGTTACTTATTGCCAAACTCTTGTTAACTCATTGTATTGAGAAATACTATGTAACTTTTGACATTGGCCAAGTTATATAAATGATTCTGCAGTTCATGTATATGAATGTCTGTTTTTGATTGTCTATACCTTCTTATATAATTTAGAAAAAATGCCACCTCCACAAATAAGATAAAAGATATCAGGAGCTTTTTTAACAGTTGGAAAGTAAGTAAGAGAAAGCACAAGTAATAGCAAATTATGAATTGTGATGATTAATCTTCTGTTAACATACATAACTGCTTCTCATTCAGTCTACAGCTGAGTTTAGTATAGAAGGCAACACACTATTGCAAATATAGTGTGTGATTACACAACAAATTCTGGGGGAGAAACTCTGGACCCCGTGTCAATGGGTGTAGACTCAGGTCGTAGTGAATGTCCCCACCAAGATTGGAACCAAACCTACACCATTGCTCCATACGCTGTAGAACAGGGGTGCTCAATACGTCGATCGCGATCTACCAGTCGATCGCAAAGGTAGTATTGGTAGATCGCATTAAATAAATAAAAAATTACACATTCTAAACGAATATATACAAAAAACTCCGGGCAAAGTGGAGATTTTTGAAAACTCTATTCATGCATTTGTGTGTAGACAGAGATAACCAGAGTTTTGCGTTCTCGCACGCCACAGTACCCCCCTAAATTCCTCTGATCACTGAAGCATGGATCATACTACCTTAAAAACTGTTCGCTGTGAGATGCTCGCAGCAGCAAACATCCTCGCTCCACATCAGAGAGCAGCAAAGTGATCGCGGGGACTCACCCTCGAAAACAACCAAACCAGGACTAAACCAGGACTAAACCAGGACTAAACCAGGGCTGAGGACGGGGTCAGTGCTTGTAAACATACGTCTTACTCTTTACTCTGAGTGTCTTCTATGACTGTAAAAGTGCCGTTACCGGCGTCTGCATCAAAGCTCCGCCCACTTCTGTGTTTTTCCCCACCGCAGGACAGGACGTAAGAGACGCACATGTTTGGAATGTTACAAACGTGACTGATAACGCAGATGTGTGGATGCAAATTATTTTATAAACTGAGGAGGGGAAATATTTGGATTTAAAAAAAACAGGCATGGCACATGGACATGGCACCACAGTCAAATGACATTTGTGTTTTACTCAGTAATGTTTTACTGACACTTAGGTGACTGCACATTGCGCAAACAACCGCGCTCAGTGCAGGAAAGCTAAACCACGACAAACTTGTCAGCGAGTTACCACCAATTTTCCGGACTATGCATCCCTGGCCGATTCAATTCAATGCAAGTCATAAGAGTAAACTCGGGTAATGACAAAAAATGTACATGGGTAATTGTGTTGTGTTGTGCTATATTGGCTCATGCGGTTTTGCATGTACATCAACATACATTGTAGATATAAAGAATATTTTTTGAAATATATGATTTGCATTTTTGTAGTAGGTAGATCATTTTGACTTGATCCTTTTATAAGTAGCTCGCATGCTGAAAAAGTGTGCGCACCCCTGCTGTAGAAGTCTGTGAGGGGTGGAACGGGAGCTGGAACACGAGACGTCACGGCCCCGCCCTCTCCTGGTGTTCCTCGCAGGGAGGGGGGGTGGACGAAAGGGCCGGGGGGCCCCCTGCGTCACACCGTGAGCGCCGGGGGCGGTCACGTGTCCTGCAGGCCCGACGTCATAAGTACGGGACTGCTCATCCCACGTGACTCGGCTGCTGTGCCCCCCCCTGGCTCTTGCCTCATGGAGGGGGGGGCGAGCCCCTGGAGTGGGAGACCCCGTGTTAGCCTTGTAGCTCAGAGATGCTAACACGCGTTCGGCCGAAGCACACACACCACTACTCACCAGATCCCTCCGCCTGACCTCTCTCTGGGAGGGCATAGCATGAACCAGAGAACCGGAGCTCGTAGCTTGCGTAGCGCACTGCACACCCTGCTCTGGGGGCTGCAGGCCTAGCGAAGCAACGTTATGTGCTCGAGAAGTAACACAATCAGAATTCACAAGATTATTTGACATGTTACATACCCCCAAATGAGACTCAGACAGCGAGTAATGATGAAATGCCGGTCGGCCTTTATTGAAATAATTCTTCCCACCCCGACCTCCTCTGCCATAGGGAGGTCGGCGGTGGGTGCGTTGGTCCCGCGAGCCTCCCCTGGGCCTGTCTGGACCCGGGGGCCTCGTCGAGGGGGGACGATAGGCCACAGAGCGTGGATATGGGCCAGGGCGCCTCCCGGGCGAACGCTCCCTGCCTCTGTCCCAGCTCCGTGCTGGTGGGCGGGCCTCGCGCCTCGGCGCTAGGTGCTGGGCTAGGCTAGCCGAGTCCTTGGCTGCGGTCTCCAGTCTAGCCACCAGGGTCTGCATGTCCGGACCGAAGACGGACGTCTGGGAAACAGGCAGGTCCAGCAGCTGCTGGACCTGCATGTTCTACGCCTCCCTGATGTTAGCTAGCCCAAGTCAAAGGTGCCTGGCCTGACTTGAGCTGCTGCCATGGAGCGGCCGCCATCGACAGCTAGCGCCTGGCACATGCGCAGGATCGCCGCTGGAAGGAGAGGTCTGGTGCCGGGCCACACGGATGCGGAAGGGTGCAGGGCCATGCGGACCGAATCCTCGATGTCCGGGACCCCGCCGGTCCAGGACCAGTCCTGCACGCTGCAATACATGCCGTAGCCCAAAGCGGGCCTCTTGGCCGCTAGGGGCTTTGGCCACTCACGTGTCCCGTAATGGACGATCGGGTCCATCCGCGGGCACAACGTGGGCTGTATCCTCCTCCTCCCTCGAGTGGTGGCGTAACCAGAGGTGAAGTCCTCCGCCCTCTGGGTCGGCTGCGGTGGCAGGGGGGCATCCATGATGGCCGTCGCGGAGGAGTAGAGCCCAGGCATGTGGTCCAGTGGGAAGCGGTCCGGCTCCGGGTTCGACCCCACCTCGTCCAGCGTGAGGAGGGAGCCGACCTCCGAAACCTCTCCGTCCTCACAGTCACCCCACTCCGCGGGCACGGGTGGAAGGTCGAGTGGGGCCCAGTCAGTCTCAGACTCCTCGTCCTGAGAGGAGTCCGGACGGGGCGCTCTCCTCCCTGGGGAGAGCGAGACACGAGGTGCAGGTGGCGCTCAACGCCGCATGGCCCGGGCCCAGGCACATGAAGCAGCTAGAGTGCTGGTCCGTGCGCTGGAGCCTGACTCGAGCAACGACGACGTCCGACGCCGGAAGGCGAAGGGGAACTCGGACAAGCATCAGAAGACATCTTTCTCTGGAATAAAGTATGTACTGTGGTAGATCTCAATCGGCGCCAGAGTGAAAGAGGGGGTGCGGCCTTGTGCAGGGGCCTTTATAGAGGAGGGTGGCTGGTGATTGGAGCAAATTATTTTGATCTCTCTGGCGTGTGACCTGGGGGTCACGAGTGATATCCCACTAGCGAAGTCCTAAGGGACGTAGCACCATGACGTAGAACTAAATATGAAGTATAACATTCCAACTTTAGCATGATAAAGAAGCAATAATTAAGTATATAATCTCGGACGTAAGAATTATAACGAAGCAAGAATTAGGTATAGAATCTCGGACATTAGCATACTGTATATATTCTAGTGCAGGAAATATATATAGTTTACCAGCATACACTTCTTTATTGTTTGGTAATGGAAAAAGAAGCAGGACGATTGTGTAATTGTTTAGTTTAATTTTGTTTTTGGGCATTGTGTGTTTATCCTAGAACAGGGGTGCTCACACTTTTTCAGCATGCGAGCTACTTATAAAATGATCACGTCAAAATGATCTACCTACTACAAAAATGCACAACTTATATTTATTTCTAAATCTATTGAGGACTCTTTATATCTACAATGTATGTTGATGTACATGCAAAACCGCATGATTTATGAAATTATTTGCATTTAAGCACCGCCTCGGGCGGTCATCCAGGATTCATAGAACCATAGTTACGTTCGTAACTTTCGTTCTGTAGCGGCACTTACAGTCATAGTAGAAACTCAGGGTGAAGACGTATTATTATAGATCCATGGTGAAGACATATGTTTACAAGCATCGACCCCAGTCCTCAGCCCTGGTTTGATCCTGGTTTAGCTCCTGTATTGTGCCTGATCACTTTGCTGCTCTCTGATGTGGAGCGAGGATCGCTGCTGTGGACCGCTTGCAGCAGCGGACACTTTTTAAGGCAGTAAAATTCTTCTTCAGTGATCAGAGGTCGCACGTTTTGTTTGTTGTTGTTGTTTTGGAGCATACTGTGGCGTGCGAAAACGCAAAACTCCGGTTATCTCTGTCCACAAGCAAATGCATAAATGGATTTTTGTTTTTTTTTTATGTAATGCGATCTTCCAATACTACTGTACCTTTGCGATCGACTGGTAGATCGCAAATTACGTATTGAGCACCCCTGTCCTAGAAGTTCCAAGAAATATACAGTCCAAACATATTCCCTACAGACAGTAGCGGCGCCAGGTTTGCAATTTTGGGTAGGCCTGCAGATTAGTAAGTAGGCCAAATTCGCACGCAAACTACAAGGGGTAGCTGGAATTGGGGTTTCAAAGAATATGGTTCAAACGCACGCACGCGCACACACATACACACAAGCTCATTTATGAAACTTGCGTAGAAAAATGTGTACATTTGGGGTGTATATTCCATTTACGCAAAATCCAACGTCGGATTTATGAACGTGTGAGATCAGCCCAGATCTGAGCGTATACGCAGCTGCGGGTGTTGATAAATCGGCTGAATACGAACGTATTTATGAAAGTCACGCCTAGAATTATGCAGCAATGGTCGCGACAGGTCAGCACGGAAGTCCAAAAAGACTGTCGGAAGCCTCAAAAGGCACGTTTGTTTGTTATGTTTATGTAAAAATAAATATACGCTATATATTCAGCTGCGTTTTTCACAAATTTGCAAAAATAGTTTTGATACATTAGAAAAATCTCTCTTGAATTGTAGAAGTGAATAAATATAGATTGATTGAATGAATGAATTCATATTTATTATGCAGCGGTGGCTCTCATGAATGAAGCGTCTGCAGTGTCTTGGACGCAGCCTGGCTCGGGGTAGAAGTGCGCATTGAAGCACTGTACACTTCAGAGAGCGTTTGCGGTCCAGATTTCACAAAGAAACTCTGGAGCCAAAACTTCTGCACATTTGAGGAGTTATGTGGCGCGATATCTCACGGCACTCGCTGCGCACTCTGGACAGGGCATTATTGGGGTGTGTGTCTGTGTGAGAGTTACACAAATGTAATGAAATAACACATTGCTTTACCAGATGTGAGGAATACAAATAGCCGTGCGTAATTACGCAGTGCAGAGCCTGTCACAGCAATAGATGGGTCACACATCCCTGTTGCGTAAAGTGTATTTATATAGAGCCTTTCACAGTTCAGGATCACAAACCACTTCACATTTAAAAAACATACAGATCAAAATAATACACACACAAGTCAGATTTAATAGAGGGTCCTGATCATGAGCTGTGATTTATTTGAAGTTTGCATTTTTCCATTAGACTTTTTCCGATGCGCAAATTCAACTTTTGAAACATGATGCTCAATGAAAACACAGCTTATAATTTTGCCAGAGGGAATATGTTTATTGTTGTCCAAATCCTGAATTTCATGCGTGTTTTGGCGTGTTGAGCCCAAGGTTGAGATCAGCGTATACGTTTACTCCACCTCCAGACCTGCCGTATATTTTTTTGCGTATTGTACGCTCACGTCCAGATAGATAAATGCGGAAAAGTGATTCTACCCTGATTTACACCCTGATTTGTCCGTACGCAAGTTTCATACATGAGGCCCTGTGTCTCACACACACAGGCCTGGGGTTTACCTCATCAGTGCGAGGTGAACCTGGCCTGACTGCGCTCTCCTCCTCTGGGACCTATGGGCCCAGGCCTCTGGCTCCTCTACCTCACAAAGTTCACGCTGAACTTTCTTAAAACTAAAATGACTAAAAAGGCTGCTCTGTTGTGAATGTTTTTAGAGCGTTGTCAATCTTAAAGACGAGGAATGGCTGCTTGTTCTCGGGAACGAGCTTCGCGCTGTGTGATATGATCATGCAGATTATTGGACAAAATTATTCAGCCAATAAACAGGACTATATTTGAAGCAACGTGAACGCTCAGGGGGTTACATTTTCTTAAAACATTAGAACGCAACATTTAGGCAATAATGTGTGTATAAAAATAACAATATTTAAATTATGACTTTTAATAAAAAGGCTAATGACTTGAGAGGCGAAGAACAAATTTGAGTAGGCCAAGAAAAAAACTGGTAGGCACCGGCCTACCCGGGCCTATCCCTGGCGCCGCGGCTGCCTACAGACATGAGTATGTGCTGACAGAGCAGACATGTTCATTTATAGGTGTCAATACTGTGAAACTAGCCAGAGAGAGACGTGATGATCTGAATCGGACTCAAATCCAATAAAATAATCTCTGAGTCGTGTACACAGACAGATTCAGGTCAAGTACAGGTCGTCTACGCACTGTCTGATCAATAGTTATGATGGAGGTCTAATAACTGTCTTGGCTCAAAAGGGAATTTATGGTGGGTTAATGATTTCCAGTTGTAATTACAATATGCTGCCTTTGCCAGGACAAGGAAGCAGTCTAAGATTATTTGGTGAGAAGTGGGATGATTGTAAACTTTACAATCATCCCACTTCTCACCAAATAATTAATAACATTTAACATAAATTATTCTTTACAATGTAAAGAATAATTTATGTTAAATGTAGATCCTGATACACACATCATTTGATATTGATTGAGATGAAGACATTCCACATGGATGGTGAAACACAATTTATATTTTCTACAGGGAGGTTGGATTTTGGATTATTGTCTAAACCTCTGGCCGAGTCTTGTCCAGTTTTCAGGCAAACTCTATTGACAAACTTATCCTTGTTTGTGTGGATCTGTGTGACAGTGATTGACTGTGGCAGAAAGCAGTGCTGCCTCATAATGACGAACAGGACGCAAATATTGTATGACACATAGTCAAATACATGGGCCTCTCTGCAGGCCTAGTGGCTCTGAGGTTAGTGAAAACTGTCAGTCGCTTACACAGCTGCTGCTTCCCTCAGAGAGAGACACAGCATGAGGAGTCCAGGACTGACACCACACACACACACACACACACACACACACGAGTCACCGCTGTCTCCACTGACACCAAACACACAAGCATTTTAACAACAGGTAGACCGGATAGTCCTCCTTTTTATGAAATGTGGAGCAGTGTGGAGACGTCATCATAGTCACTATCGAGGGTTACGTAAAGATTGTATTGCACATTAGAAGTTAAACTACATCATTTGTACTGTATTATACTGTATTCCTTATTTGTGGAAGAAGCTGGAGCCAATTGTGTGGGTTGTAATTCGCTTTTTTTCACGCTTGCCATACATGCTAACCAAAGACATGTAGGAACAGAAATTGCTTTACTTATGCCAGCTGCAGCTACACCTATGGCAGTTCCTGCAGGTATTTCAAATAGTTTCTAGTTTACATTGAATGCTTTTCACGACAAAACCAAACTAACATTATGTGAACATGTTGAGGCAGATATAAACGTCATATACATTTTGCATCTGAAAACATGAGCTCCTTTTATCAATGTAACTTCGTAGCTTCCTCTCCCTCTTTGACCATCATCTGAGGAGAACACTCAGATATGGGAGTGACTTAAATATGATTTCTGAACTCGGCGTGCTCTTGTACTTCAAACAACCTTGGCCATATGGAAGATTTCAGGGGCACTGGGGTGAAATGGATGGATTTAATTTACCGAGCCATGCTGTGGTCTGTGGACTGTTAATGTCAAAGTAATTTCCAAAGGGAAAACTGGCTGATTTGACATCATTCTGACATCATCTTGAATATTAGATTTTTTCCATGACTGTCTGCATTTCACAAATGTCCTCAATATTTACAAAGTGTAAGTGTCCTCTCCTCTGGTCTCCCCTCCTGCTGTGTGAGTGGTTTTGGGTATTGATTATTTTTGACAATGTATGTTTTTTCTTCTTTAACAAGGATATTTCCGTTGTACCAATGAGTTTCCTTCCCTGTGGAAATATTACTCTTTTTTTTTTCTTGTTTCTGTTTTGTAACACATGGCTTCACCAGAGAGTCCTTGTGTGTATTTTGTGTCATCACCAACAACCATACAGAGATAATTAAGGTAGTAGTAGTAGTAAGTAATCTTTATTTATATACCGCCTTTTCACTGCACATCAGAGTCTCAAAGCGGTTTACAATTGTTATTTTTGGGAGTGGGGGTGCCAGTACAGGAGGCACATGCCAGACCTATTGTACATATTTTTAGTGGTAGGGGAAACCGGAGCACCTACGCAGACACGGGGAGAACATGCAAACTCCACTCAGAAAGGCCCTGGTCCGGCCTGGCCGGGATTCGAACTCAGGACCTTCTTGCTGAGAGGCGAGAGTGCTATCCACTCAGCCACCGTTACTGGAAATACAGTAGAAGCATTTAAGTAAGTAGGCTATAATACAATTTATTCTTGTATAGCCCTGAATCACAACAACAGTCATTTCAGAGGACTTTACAAAACCACTGAAATCACCAACACAGATCAGATTATCAGCAGTTAAGACAATGAATATAGGACATATGTATTGGTCCACATGGAAAAGATCAATCTCCATGAATGTTGATAAATGTCCATACATGTTTTAGAATGTAGAGTGTCCTGGATCATCACCACAGTCCTTCTTGTTAGACACCTAACAGTCTCACAGACCTTCCTGCATTGGCAAGGAAAAAAAAAAGAAAACAAAAATCTAACCTCTAGAAGACCCACATATTGAGAGAGGGATCTGCTCCACACAGACGGACGGGCTATACAGTAGATCCAGGACCTAAGCTACAGAACGTGGACCAGGGCCACGCTGCGGCCGCACAACGTAGACAAGTCCGGTGCAGAACTGAAGCAGCTCCCAGGCAGGTCGGGCAGGGCAGTTCGCAGGTGTAGATGGAGGGGGCCGAATTCAGAGGTCCCGTCGTCGCACCGTGAAACAGACAATGGGACAACGGGTGAATAGCAATGAACAGACTATAGTCAAAGTCCTAATAATGCAGACCAATGAATTAGGGAGGAGAGGATAGTGCTCAAGTCACCATACTTCTGCCAGCAAACTGACTCCCTATGCAGCTTGACCTAACTTGCTAACCACGTTCCTAACTTGTGTTCATCAGCTCCGAAAGTCATAACACATATTATGTAGGATTGTTTTTTGAAGACGGTGCTCTCTATCTCAGGTCTCTGCACTGGTTTCCTGTGACTTAGAAAAAATCTGCTCTGCTTGTGTACAAGTCTGTCCATGGCCTCGCACCAAAGTACATTTGTGACATGTTAGTGCCATATGAACCAACTGGGACTATGAGGAGCACAAGGACTGGCCTCCTGCTGGTGCCCAGAGTCAGGACTAATCCTGGGGAGGCAGCATTCCAGATGTATGAAGCTAAAATCTGGAAGTCTTCCTACGGGATTTTTTATCTTTACTCATTTTAATGCAAGGTAATAATTTATGATTTGATAATTCATCTTGTTTTGTTCAGCCCTTGAGTTGCCTGGATGAACTCTATACAAATAAACTTTCCCTGTCTTGCATATTGTTAAATAAAACAATAGTGTCCTGCATTGCTATGTTTGGGCACCTTTTCTTCTTAGGTTTTTATGTCTTATATTTTTGTCCACGTATTTCTTGGGTTTTATATTTTTTTTGTAGGGTAGTTTTTTATACATATGTTTTACACATTTTTGTTAATAGTTTTGATAACTTTTGTATATTTTGCAGCTCGGGACGGGAGTATATTAAGCACAACCATGTTCATTTAGCGTTGTGTTTTTCTCAAAAAAGCTCAAAGACAAATAAGCATCCCCAGCTTCAAATCTATTAAACAAAGAAGAGTTTAGGACAGTGTTTTGTGAACCATTACAATTAAACAGAAATATGTTCAGTCTTGGATACATTTATCAACACTTATGGACATTGGAATACTAATGTGTTTTCTGTTTTTTTTTATCTTGTGTTATAACTGTCTGATTTTCTGATCTGTGTTGGCAAATTCAACGGTTGTGTAAGTCCTCCGAGATAACTACTATTGTAATTTAGGGCTATACAAGAATACATTGAATTGAATTGGTTACAGTGAAATGTCATTCATAAAAAGTGACATATCAACTCAAACAAGAAGCTATTTAACCTCCTCTTATAAAAAGCTAGATTTTATATTATAATTTAGTCCTATACTGTATTATCATTCTAACTAGTACAAGACATAGTTTACAGACTAGATTTACAAGCATGTGTCTTATATGCTAAGAACGGCAGGTTATTTTCCAAAGTGTATGATCACTGCTCACAGTTAAACAAGCTGTAGTGTAAATCCTGACGATATACCACCTAGAGAAACAAACAGTACACATGTGGATTAACTACTGATCGATTAAATTTTATATCGGCAAGGAATAAAGTCATCCAAACTTTGAAAATGAGAAAAGCTAATTTTTTCATGACCATAATTAATAGTGCCAAAGGAAATTGTAAGCAAAGTTGGGAAAATATTAACAAACTCCTTGGTAAAAGTAAGCACGATGCTGATAAAGACCTTGAACTCAAATTTGGCAATGAATTGGTATCAGAGCCTCTCAGTCTAGCAACTAAATTAAATGATTTTTTCCAAAGTACCATTAATGATATTGCACAACTGTTTTCTAATTCTTGTGACACTCAACAAAATATTGGCAACACCAACTCCCATATGGATGCCTCAACTCAAAATTCAAAGTTTAATATCCAAAAAATTACAGAATATGAAGTAGAAAACATAATCTCTAAATTGAAAAGTTCTAAAGCAAGGGATGAGTTTGGATTTGATACTAATCTTCTGAAAAATTATAAACCTTGTATCTTGGTGCCTGTGACCCATCTTATTAATTTATCAATCTCGCAGGCAGTCGTTCCTCTGAGTTGGAAAGTGGCAGAAGTGATACCAATCTATAAATCAGGTGATAAATCAGACCCTGCTAATTATTGACCTATTAGCATACTCCCTATCTTCTCAAAAATAGCAAAAAAGTGGGTTGCTAACTCTATTATCGAACACCTTAATGATTCCAATCCAGGTCTGCATCCTATGCAATTTGGATTTCGATCTCTTCACTCAACTGAAACAGCTGTCTGTGTTTTTGTTGAAAAGGTGAAGTCTTATCCAGACAAAAACAGTTATGTTGCGGCTGTTTTTATTGACTTTAAGCGTGCGTTTGATACTGTGAATCACCTTAAGCTCTTGTCTAGACTGTCAACATTTAACCTTAGTAATCAAACCGTTGAATGGATACAGTCTTACCTATCAGATAGAAAACAATGTGTGCAAATAAAGAATAGTAAGTCACCCTATCTTTACTATACACAGGGTGTCCCTCAGGGATCAATTTTAGGTCCCCTGCTATTTTCACTTTATGTAAATAACTTGCCTAACGTATGCAAAAATGTGGACACGATTATGTATGCCGATGATACGGTAATTTTTACACAAGCCAAAAGTGCTGATGATGCAGCCCATCAGCTCTCAATAGCCTTAAATGATCTACAAAAATGGCTGAATGATTCATGCCTGTGCCTTAATGTTAAAAAGACTGTATCAATGTTTTTTAGTAAACCTAAAACAACAGTGGCCGCAGTAAAAGTTTGCTTGGGTGAACAAGAATTAACTAATGTTGAGGAATTTAGGTATCTAGGAGTGCTAATAGACTCAAAATTATCCTTCAAAAAACACATTAAAAAAGTAGTGAAAACTGTAAATGTTAATATACGGAACTTCAGACATATTCGAACATCATTAACGGATACAGCAGCGATTACATTCCTGCACTCTATGATACTGGCTCATATTGAGTATTGTATCACAAGTTGGTCCTATACGAGTCATGCTTCTATTGGGCCAATCGAAGTATGCTACAAAAGAGCATTGAAAATATTAGACAAGAAACCTTCATCATACCACCATTGTCAAATTTTAGATAAATATAAGTTTTTAAACTTTGCTAATTTTAAATTATTTAAATCAGCCTGTCTAATCTACAAGGTCATACATGGTCTGGCGCCTCCACCATTGAGTGATTTTATTAAACAAAAGTCTATCAGTGCCGGGTCTCGAGTGACTCGAGCCACTGTGAGAAGTGATTGTGAATTGCCTTTTAGGCGGACCAGCTTTTCACAGAATGTCCTGTCATATCAGGGAGTGAGCTTCTGGAATAGTATTCCACTGTCTGTGAGGGAAAGCACAAGTCTCCCTACCTTTAGGAGTCATTTAAAAGTGTGGCTGAGGGACACACAAACATGTGATCATGTTTAGTTAATGATGATAGATGCACAGCCCGTATCAGTGTCATACGGGCTGTGCAATGGGAGTCTGTTGGGCATGGGTTATACAATGGGGGTTAGTGTAATGCGGGTCAGTGCAATATAGAATGGTGCAATATGGGTCAGTGCAATATTGGGTCTGTCAGGTTATGTGCAATATTGGGGTTTGTGCAATACAGTCGATGCTTTCCCGTTACTGTTTTTTGCTATATTGTCCTTTGTTGTCCACTCTTTTTATTGTTTGTTCTAACAAGTGATCACTGTACTCGTCCTTGTCTCTCTGTACATAGTCTGTATATAGTGTCTCTGTACATAGTCTGTATATAGTGTCTCTGTATGTTTTTACTAACCTATGCTTAACACCAACCTGCCAGGGGGTCTGCAGATGGAAATTAGCCTAAGGCTATAATCTGGCATATTTACATTTGTGAAAATGTTCATTAATATGTATTGTCCCTCCTTTTCAAATAAATAAATAAATAAAAAATGTGTACTTGAGATTGGTGCAGGAGAGCCCCTCCTCCTCACGTCCAGTGAAGTGAGGAGGAGACTCAGTCGGCCATGGCTTAAATGACCTGGAGCCAGTGGAGTTTTGGCATCACTGCTCTGTCCAGTGTAATGCTCAATAAGCCCTGTCATTACCTGCTGTGGCTTCACTATTGCAGATACCACTGTCAGACAGATAAAACTCCCAATGTTTGCACTTTGATATTATATAACAACATCTTACTCCAGTAAGCTCATGCGGCAAGGCTGTTTAAGTAATGGAAAGTGCTTGGTAGAATAAGAAGTGCATGATAAAATGACAACACATACACATTCAGAAAGAGAAGGAAATTGTTTCAAAATATTTACTTAGTAATGCTGATTTTTCATATTTTGTTCTGGATTTGGGGAGTATCGCCTTGTCTTGTATTGGACTTACAGAGTATTGTTTTCTCTTATGTGCAGCAAAGTTATTACATAATGCTTACCCCAATAATACGTTTTTTATAGCGCTTTTTTGGACACTCAAAGACGCTTTACATGTCATTATTCTTTCACTCCATACACGGTGGTGACTGTTGCCACAGCTGCCCTGGGGCACACTGACAGAAGCGAGACAACCAGTATGTGCCATCGGCCCCTCCGACCAACACCAATTATTTACACACACACCAGACTCATTCTAGGCAATGGGGGTGAAGTGTCTTGCCAAGGACACAACGGCAGTTTGACAGCAGACACTGGGAGTCGATGGTGAAAGTCTTGAGGTGCTCAAACCCACGTGTGAACCCACCTTCTGGCTCAAAGGCCAATGCTCTACCAACTGATCTACTGTCGCCCTTTATCCTTTTATCTATTGCGCAATATGCAAAATGTATTCTCTATACCCTTTATCTTATCTTATGGGAAGGCAGTTATCCTGTAATGCTCATTATTGACCCATTTTAAAACCAGAACAATTCAATAGTAGCGAGCCATCTGTCTACATAGTGCATTGTACCGACCAAGGTCACCCAACTAATTGTTGAGACTTTAGATTTGTGTTCCATTCACTCCACACACGGTGATTAGCTGAATGAATAAATGTGGAACCATTATTTACACCATTTCTACAGCAGAACAAAAACATGATTGTGAAAATAAAATTAAAAACAGGATTGTTTACACCAGACACCAGTTTGTCAGGTGACAAAGTGTAATGGCTGTGCTCCCAGATGGAAGCTATTGCCAACAGTGAAAGCAAACAATTCCCTGTTCAGCAAATCCTTCTCTATAACAAAAATGATGTATGGAGACGATTCAGCTGAGTGTATGATGAGGGGCTTTGGACACTCTGCCAAAGTGCATCATTTGTTATTTGGACGACAGGTGGTCTATACAGCTAGATTGACTCAAAGCCTTCTCCCAAATATTATGCAATTCAAAAACACTGTGCACACATCTTCCTTTGCCTCACATTTGTTTTAGCCCCAACACAAAAGTGCTGAAATTGCTGTGGTAGTTAAACAAGATAAAAATAAATGTTCGCATCATTTTGCCAACATTATGCACTCCCATAATATAAGTCTCCATCAAAAAGCAGTGCTGCTGAGTTCTGATTGAAATCTTCGACATCAAGGACAGCACTGTGCTATTGAAACTAATCTCCATTAATGCCTCAGACATAAAACAGGGCGCTGCAGTGCAAAGCTTTGTTGAATAAAAAGCCTGTCTGGTTATATAGTAGTAAAGGAGCATGGAGGGTTTTTAACCTAGTGGAAGAAGTCCATATAATTAGGAAAGCAGATATCTGTTTATCCATAGTACATGCAGTATTTCAGTCCACATTTCCACTCAGACGGCAAAGTATAGGATGGCACAATATTCATAATGTATTCTCTATATGGCAGTGACACAAGGCTTGCTTTTAAACCTTTACACAGGTGGCATCTTGAACCAGAATGTGAAAGTAATTAACATGTTGGGTTGCAAAGCTCAATACTGTCTGAATAAAAGCAACAAAAGACCAGATCTAGGAAATATTGCATTCAAAAGACCTCATCCGAGCACCTGTTTATGGTTACCCTTTTATAAGAAATACTGTATGTAATCTTAAAAGTTTCTTCAGGATATGTACATATATATTTTGAAATCTTAAATGAACACAATGCATTTATTTTAGTTATGACACTGTAAAGGTTAAATTAGGCACCACACAAACAAACGCATACAAGCACGCACACTTGTACACGCATACAGTATGCACATACACACACGTGCACATACACTTATGCATGCGCACTTACATGCACGCGCACACAAACACAAACAGGCAGACACAGTAAATAAGTCCATCCATATATTTGCTCATCTATGGAAGCCCGTTTCCGCCATGTAAAAAAAAAAAAAAAGCCTACAGAAAGTCAAAATTTTGACTTTAAAAGTCAAAATTACGAGTTTTCAACTGCGCATGTGCAGTTGAAAACTCGTATGTGTTGCTGTCTGGAACGGTCTCTGGTCATCCCTGTTATAGATCTATGACCATGGGTCATCCTCTACCTGCAGATTATGTGAAGATTTTGCCTACAGACAGTGACCACATCCATGAAGTAGCAGCAATAATGTTGTGGTAGTAATCGCGTTAAAATGCAAACGGTCTCTCCGTTTATGATTAGAATCCGCTTCAGAAGCCTCTATTTAGTTTATCCTAAACGGACTGTGGAAGATAATAATAATAAAACACATGTGGCTGTTCAAAGTCATTGAGCATCAACTGGTGACATCTGGTCAGTATCACGGCTATCGATGGATGCACCAGAAATGCAGTGAATAATATTGTGACTGACAGAGAGACCGTTCGCGATTACAGGACAGTGAGGGAGGTCCGCAGACAGAGGCAGGAGAACCACAGACAGAGGCAGGAGAACCACAGACAGAGGCAGGAGAACCACAGACAGAGGCAGGAGAACCACAGACAGAGGCAGGTAAACCACAGACAGAGGCAGGAGAACCACAGACAGAGGCAGGAGAACCACAGACAGAGGCAGGAGAACCACAGACAGAGGCAGGAGAACCACAGACAGAGGCAGGAGAACCACAGTCACGGGCACTGACATTATTACCCTTTTGGAATTGTGATCAGTGCAATGAAGAGTATGTGACGTGTTTGCGTGCACGCGGGGGTGAGCTGATGGAGCGTGCGGGTAAAGTTGTTGGCGTATGAGCAAGAACACAGAGACATACAGGGAATAAGTACCTTGTCTGATTATTTTATTGTGACAAAATAAAGCCCACGACTCTTTTAGCAACAATCCGGAGAAATAACTCCGCAGATAACAGTGAGGGTCTTTGAAAAGGGTTAGAAATAGATAAACCCATTATAGATGCATGAATAAAACCCCGTACTCAACACGTAGAAAGCGCATCCTTTCAGCCGTGGAAATACTCGCTCCGTGTGGACCCCTCTCAGCGCCATCGTCTGGTCAGAGTGGTCTACAGCAGATTGAATTGGAATGTCTCGATGGCTCATTTTCCTTTGATTTATTATAAAAACGTATTGCTCACATTATTTGTTACTATGTCGAAATAAGAAGTCGTTTGATTTAAATGTTGTATATATGTAAATTGAATTTAACATAAATAAATAAAAAGACAGCTCCTCCCTGCCTCCTACGACCGCGGTCTGGGGCTTAAACAGGAACGTTTTACAGAATCAATCAAACAACATTATTTCTGGCTACTTCAAGGATGCAGTGGTCGCTGTCAGCAATATCTTCACATAATCTGCAGGTGCAGGACGTCCAGAGACCGTTCCAGACAACAACACACACGAGTTTTCAACTGCACATGCGCAGTTGAAAACTCATAATTTTGACTTTTAAAGTCGAAATTTTGACTTTTAAAGTCAAAATTTTGACTTTTAAAGTCGAAATTTTGACTTTTAAAGTCGTAATTTTGACTTTTAAAGTCGAAATTTTGACTTTTAAAGTCGAAATTTTGACTTTTAAAGTCGAAATTTTGACTTTTAAAGTCAAAATTTTGACTTTCTGTAGGCTTTTTTTTTTTTTTTACATGGCGGAAACGGGCTTCCATACTCATCTGATCTTCTTTGTCTGAATTATTAAAAGACTTTTACAGACTTTGGTCCCATAACATGAACTCTGTGAACCGGCTCACGGAGCGCCCTCATTAATTCTGCAATAACATCTTTATGCTTGTATTACATAACACAAATACTGTATAACATCCTCATTTTGAAGAAAGACTTAAGCTCAAATAATTGGATCAAACAGCGCCCACAACATGTAATTATTAAGAAATGCTTTTTGAAAAATTCAAAAGCCTAAAATGAAGACAAATCTTTGTCTTCTTGTTTTTCACAATTTTCACACATGAAGAATTAATTCAGGCATTTTCATTATTATCTGTACTTCTTATATTACTTAAGGTTGAGACCAGATTCAGTATGAATTGGCATTAATAAACCCATACATTTATTCAAATTAATCAGAATGACATGTCAGTCTTAAATCCATTGCATCCATTTCTCTTACACAGATATTAGTAATAGCATATTGGACACATTAGATCATTATCCAAACCTTTTTGTACATGTAAACTATCTTATCGAGCTGGGAACACAGTCCCCCATTGCTGCTGCAATTCGCTTTTAAAATTAATCTTTTATATCATTTGAATTGGGAAAGGTCTTTTTCAACCAGGGACGAATTTTGTCCAAAATCCATGAACGGTAATTTAAAAAGGACAGGAAACAAAAAATTGAAAATTAGAAACAAATATTACATATACACCCCTCACAGGACATGGCCTTGCATATGCCTTTAATTTGTTCATAAATGTGTTTTTTTTGTTCGTTCCAACAGAAAGAGTTTTGTAACCAATAACAGCAGAACAAATTAGACTACAGCATGGTGAGAAAACGTCACGGTTGGCTGAGAGCTTATAAAGAGTCATGTCTCTAAAGCTAGACCCAAACTTTCTTAAGACCTATAGTTCATAGATTGTATTGCAGAGTTTTGTTTTATGTTGTTTGAAAGTTAGGTATCCCAGCTTTAAAGATATGTATCAGCACAGACCAAAGCAGTTTCCTGTCATCCTTTAACTTAATTTACCGTGATATACTTTTTTTCACATGTTTCTTCTAGCACAGAGAAGACCAAACTTGTGTGGATGTGCACGGTTCACAGAACAATGACTAACCCACGCTACAATTACAGTGGCAGTAATTGTTTGATGTGTTGGAGCATGAAGATAAGCATCAGCTGTAGCATTTAGCGCAGATAACGGCCCATTAGTCAGAAAAGTCTGTTTGCATTACTGCCTGATTCTGCAGAGCCCCATCACGGTCACAGCGATTGCCTCTTTCAAAACCACTGCTTAGACACCACCGCTTCGACTGATCCATTACCGTAATTGAGCACATTATTATTAACCAATTGTGATGAATAATGGACAACAAAACCAAATGACTCCAAAGCCACTTCCTGCGTTTTCTTTGTGGATGTAAACTTTTAACAGTGAAATGCATGATGAGCATTGCATCATCAGGGCAGTAGCATTTATGTAACATTATTTTGTTGATATTTTGTCCATTTGTACGATTTGCTAGGGGCCAGCTATTAATACGGTGCCAAGATTGCAGCAATATTGATTCTAACCATGGAGGTGATTCTGAGTCGGGGTAATGGCCAGAAAACAATGACAGGCAATGAAAACAAGAGTCCAAATCAATACCCTGGAGATAACTTTCCAATAGGGCCAAGCAATTTAGGAGCGATCCAATCTGTCTTCATGAGCAGCTACTTGTACATAGTGGGATCCCGGGTTGACAAATGGCATTGTGTGCAGTGCTAAATAGAACCTTTATTTGAGGAAATAATAATCCAACATTATAAACCTCAATTAATCACAGTCAGATTTTACAAAGGCAAACAAGAAAGAAAAACAAGAAATAACAAAGCTTTTCTTTATGCAATCAAGTAGAAGCATAACTTTGACAGCTCTATTCTTTTGGTTTTAAATGAGCTAAATAATGCAAAATAAATTAGCACTTAACCTGTTACATTGTTTTTTTCATCATACACAGACCTGGAGTTGTTTTTAGATTCGTCAAGAACTTCTGACACAAACATGTTACACCGCCCCCTCTGTCTCAAACCTGTATAATTAGGCCCGAGCCCCAACTGGGGTAAGGTCCTATTGCTTTTCCAACGAGAAATGCCTGGGCGACGGCACGTGCCCAGACACTGATAAATCCGTACCGGAGGCACGGAATGGCTTTGTTCCTGCTGTAGTACACAGTGAAATGATTGAAGTCCTATTAAAGGGGTGGGTTCCTTCAACTGTCTTGACATTCGTCCCCCAAGCCCGACGGCGCGTGCCCAGACACTGATAAAACAGTGCCGGAGGCACTGAATAGCTTTGCTCCAGCTGTTGTGAAATGAATGGGGTCCTATGGAGGGGGTGGGTGACCTCATGATGGCGAGGTGATGCGCTCGTCAATCACCGAGAACTGAGTTCGCCTTATCGTTTGCTTTAAAACGATGTATCATTTGTGTTATAGGTTACTATGGAAACCTATATTGTTTTTGTTCAAAAGTTTACAAAAAATTCCTTGGTTTGGTTTATTTCTTTTTTCTTCTGCGCTTTGAACCTTTATTTGACCCCCTGAACATTGATGAAAAGTTTTGCCCAAAATTCAGAACCGGCGAAAAAAATTTTTTTTGGTGTTTATTTTTATGGGACTAAAAAAGTTCCCGAACAGCACCCGCTACACAAGTCAGTTTACATTGCGCCTATGGGAGAGGGTTGGAGGTCAAGTTTGTCGTAGAGCCACAAAATTCGATACACATGTTCCTCAAGTCAAGACATGAAAAAAAAAGTTAATTTGGCTCCGCCCCCTGACAAACAGAGAGCTCATTACTGTCAATGGGAAATGGAAAAATGAAAATTGATCTTTTTCATACATGTCGGTTGGAAATCATCTCCTCCTCGGCCGTTTCACCGATTTGTCTCAAAATGGCTACACATGGTCTAAACACATGTACCATCAATTATTGAATAAAGAATTTGAATCAGTTAAACTTTGTCCGAGCAGCGAAGCGGCAAAATGTGACTGTAAACAGTAAATTTGCTCCCGTTTGCACAAACAAAGTCCGATTTGCACAACATTTTAATCCATTGTTCAGCTCCAGGGTCTAGGTCATTTGAAAGTGGAAATATTGAAATTGGCTCATGAGCGCCCCCTACAGACTATGTCAAATTTTACATGGGCTGAATTCAATTTATCCATCCATCCATCCATCCATTTTCTTCCCCTTAATCAATTTCTGGGTCGGGGGGTGGCAGTCAGAGCTGCACCCCGTTCACAGAGCACCAGCCCCTCACTGATCCCCCTGCAGGTGGTGAGTCCGCAGGAGCTGAGATCTTTCAGTGGGGGCTTCGGGCAAAGTGGGGTTAAATGTCTTGCCCAAGGACACAACGACAGCAGTCATCAGTGGGAGTCGTGAAGTAGGTCTTATGGTGGGCTTGAACCCACGACCTTCAGGCTCAAAGGCCAATGCTCTACCAACTGAGCCACTGTCGCCCCTGAATTCAATGTAGTTTTTTCAAAATGTTTGAAAATTTGCACATAATTCTGTTTTGTCATCTGAATTAAAAAAGTCAGTGACAACCTATACTTATTTTATACCCTGTTGCCGTGGCGACGAAAAACACTCCCCTGTCTGTGTCTATGAGAAAATTGTTAAAACTCTGAAAAGTACTCCTTGCTCAAACATCAAACCAGCCGCGGCCCTTTCACTAATTTGCCTGAAAATCGCTCCACATCGTCTCAACACATGGACCATCAATAGTTGAATATAGAATTTGAATTTGTCAAACGGTCTGCGCGTGACAGACTCCCAAAGTGTGGTTATTTTCATAGAGAGGTGTGAAGTTCCCATGTTATCCAATGGACACTGTATGGACCATAGACTGTATATAATAACGGACAGAGTCACGCCTATCTCCGCCGTTCATAGGAGTTGGCCATGAAAAGTGCTTTCATGGAGCAATCCAAGCGAGTGGTCCCGCCCACAAGAAAATTGTGTAAAAACGCATCTGTGCATGCGTCAGCTGGCGCAGCTCCATTCAATTGAACGAGAGACTTCAACAATTCACAGCGAGTAAACTAGAGTGGACCAAAAAAATCCACCCCCCTCAGCATTGACACACATGTGGAACGGAGCTTTGGGCCAAGAGCTAACTTTTGGTCCATCCTGTAAAGACGTTTTTGAGAGGTCTGCCAATGCCATATGTTAGCATTGGCTAATTCTTCTTCTGGGTCCACCCCCATCGGCCCGGGGTGGTATTGCAAGCATGTCAGCGCACGTCATTTTGGCCACTTTTGAGCTGGGACCCGCCCCCACTGGTATGGACACACTTACAGATTGTATGTGCAAACAGGAGCACATTTACAAACTCTGATTTGCACTAAACTTGACTCGGTTGTTCAACTCCTGGGCCTAGGTCACATGACAGTGTGAACAATGACATTGGCCCATTAGCGCCCCCTACAGGCTGAGTAAAGGTTTATATGGGGATAAAGGTCTTTAGGTTTTCTGTTGTTTGAGCTCATATTTGACGCACTGAACAAACACAAAAACTCACCAAACTTTGCCAAGTTTTTTTCAGGCATAAAGAGTATTATTTTGGTGTTCTTTGGGGTATGACTAAAAGATTGAAATTGTAGGGGGTGCTATTGTACAACATAAATGCCTTCCGTTTGTACATACAACATCCGATTTTCACAAAATTTGATTTGACTGTTCAACTCTCGGGTTTGAGTAAACTGAAAGTGTGAATCATTAAATTGCTGCATTAGCGCCCCCTACAGACTGAGTCAAGTGTTGCATGGGGAGAATTAAGTTTACCTTTTGAATAGAGACACACAATCACTGATCATAGGAATTCAAAATGCAGTGTCGCCTCCCATCAGGGCTGCAGGAAGGTGGCGCGTCAGCGCCACCTCCTCTGCGCGGTGCAGCGAGGGCCGTTCGACGCCGCTTGCGGCTGTCATTGTAACTATATAACACAATTCTCAGAGCAGTTGCCTGTCTTTTGAAAAAAAACAAAAAAATTGTCCATAAATCTGGTAATTCCAGAGGTGAAATTACCAATTCAACTCATCCCTCTGGTGGTAGTATAGGGAGCTGCATGTGGCTAGCATTTTTTACCCTTAAGGCTTGTTTTGCCATTTATATTCCACTTAACACTAGGAGCGCCCCTAGCGGTCAACTGACCGTCACTCACTTTAATATGCTAATTAGTGTATTCAAAACAAAACGCCAGAAGTTGAAATTTTATGACTTTTACTGGGTACTTGTTGTTTATATTTTGATGTGTTTTGTTTTTGGAAAAAGTAAAGAAAACAAGATTTACACGCATTTTAACTTTTCTAAACCACAGCCCTTTCTGCTGCCCCATAGGGATACATGGCGCAGGGGCGACTGTTGTCATAGTAACCTTTCCCGGGGTTTTTTCGCGCCTTATAAAAATGTATCAATATGTTGTCATTAGACTCTAAAGGGACTTGAGGTTTTTTTTATTATTTGGGAGAGAGAAAGAGTTTTGAATTGAGAGGAGTACAACATGAATAGAGCTGCAAGTACACGGAAGCCCTGACAGTGCTTCAAGACATTGAATGAGAACAGTCTGACGGAGGTGAGATGTCACAGCGGGGAGAACACCTATAATATTCTAAATCTGAACGTAAACCCGTAGTGCATTCACGGCACGGACAGCAGTGTTGGAACAAGTCCAGAAGCAATAACGCACATGACCCGCGTAATACCAGCCATACGCAGGTGTCTGTGTGCGCGCTGTCGCTCCATTCTGCCTTTTCATTCATCATCAATTACATTCTTATATTTATACATAGAAGAAGGCAATAAAGCAGAATACAATATCGCAATAAAATAGAACAATTAGATGAACTATCAAGGCAGAGTGCAGATACAGCGCTGTGAGGCCTCTCGTCACCCGCGGACACTGCAGGAGGAGAGCGACTGTGAGGCAGAAGCGGCCCTCATATATTCTTATTCATATTATTATTTTATCCAGACAACACTGTGTTATTCTGCACAGCGCACACTGCAAGGCAATGATTATAATTTTCTTCTGATCATAAAGAGCACTGCTTGTCTCAAATAAATACAAATATATATATATAACGTGTCCCGTGTAAAATTGAAGATTGTACATTGACGATGGTAGCCTAGCTGATGATCTTGTGTCAATACGAATACTATTATTATTATCGAGATAATATTTCCCACAGTGATTTCGGCCTCTAAAAAGAAAACAGTCTGGAGATGACGTAAGAAGTAGACGCATATAGCAGCGCGAAGACGTTATGGTCCCGTGCTCTAAACTATCATTTATATTGTTTGAATTTACATATTGTTACTGAGTCAAATTTAACATATAGTGACCGACCTTTTACGTGTTTGCAAAGTTACAAAATAAATCTAGCCAGAAAAGTCTTCGTAATTTTTTTTTTATTTCGGCTGGAATTACAATTACTTAGCATATTTAGACAAATAATTTACACAGTTTCATTATGATCACGATTTCCTTGCAACAACAAATTCTGGTTTAGTGAACAATCAATTTGGCAAAAGGCTGTATCAGCGCAAAATACATAGCGGTCAACTGACCGCAGGGGGCGGTGCAAGGTATGTTTAGAGCACGGCGGTCCTAGTGTTAAAGGTATATATGTGGATTTCCCCCCCCCCCCCCCAAGTGTTAGGAAAGAATATCCTCTCCACTTGTTAAGAAACCTCTCCGGTCTTATTTGACGAGCATGTGTCACCAGAATGATTGACAATTGGGAGGACCAGTAGTCTTGATGATCCACCCGGAAGTAGAAAATCCTCCTATACCTTTAAGATATAATTTCCCATTCTAAAACATGAGATTTCAAAGTAAATAGTCGCATTATCATGTTAAATAGCCGACAATAATCCATCATAGTTATTCTCTAACAGTCTTAACAAAAATCCCCAACAGTGTAAGCACTTAAATAAGCCAAATATCTGACAGGATGCATTTCCATAATCATGAATTGAGGACCACCCACATCCGGACAACTATTACCGCGATTGTTTCAGATGTAGGATTAATCATTTTGGCATAAAGAAAATGAGAGTCAGTTGTGGCTGCCAAGACCGAACACACTCGAGTGGCAAGCTTGACTAATTAAGTAAGACTGATTATTGTGATGAGAATATTAGAGTGTGTGTGTGTGTGTGTTTGTGTGTGTTTGTGTGTGTGCGTGCAGCTCTGTGATTAGCTGAAGAAGAAATCACCTGCGACTTACTGACATTTTTTGTCAGTATACCATCCAAACCAGACCAAAAATGATTACCGTGTCTATCATACATACGCATTGGCCAGATTTGTAAATAGCGGCATTTATTATCTCGTGAAATCGCTTGTGACGCTTTGACTGAATGTCTTGATTATACCTTTTTTTTTCTCTTCATATTTAAGTTTAAGATGCACTTATTAGCTAAATGGAAAATGTCACCTGAATATGTCAATAAACTCTAAATTGGTTTCACATTTTATTGTTCGCAACCTTCTCTCTATAAAGCATACACAGACTTAATCCCAGGAGCTGGCTTCGTTTAGCATGCAAAATGTTTTAACTTAAAAGTATTTTGAAAAAGGGTTGAATGAAGCAAACACTTCACGAGGAAATTCCAAACCTCTACTCAACACAAATTAGAACAAAAGCAGTAAAGCAAGTAAGTTCATTGTTTATGTTAAAGATGCTAAACCCAAAAAAAATTATTTACTACATACTAGTTGTATTATAATCCGTAATTTAATTGAAACCTTGAGCTCATTGATTCAGCTTGTGTATGAATTCAGGCCATACAAAGTGCTGAGTAGAGACTTAAGCGTGATGCCCGCTCTCCTCCACTCGCAGAACGAGGAGTGGCGCTGTTATGAGCGTGCTCTAGCCTCTACAGCGCTGCTAAACACAGTAGCATGTTAGCAGAATTGGCTATAACCTCTTGCTGTAACTGCAGACACAGCAAAAGAGCCCAAACGACACAGAGCAGTGAGGAAGAGAAGTGGGAACTAAAGCAAAAAAATGATCAAAGAAGAAATCAAGCCCGGGTGAACATAGCTGGCTTACATCGTATCCTCTGGAGAGACTTGTCTATGGGAGAGACCTGCAGGACCGCCTCGGACTATCTATGCTCGGACCACATTTGGACGCGGAACTAACGGTAATCTTTCAGTTATATGTTTTGTTAGCAGTGCGTTGCTTTTGTACCATTTCAACAGTGATTGTTGTACAGTTTACAAGAATAATACATTTCATTTAAAAGCGCCTTTCAAAAAACCCAAGGACACTGTACAGGACATAAAAAACATTAACAGAATCAACAGAATAAAAAACAGTAGTGCAATATAGGGATGGTGGGTGCATGTGCGTTGGGTGGGGTAGGACAGTCTGAACAGATGGGTTTTGAGTCTGGATTTGAAGAGTGGAAGAGAGACAATGGTACGGAGCTCATGCTAATGTTTGCATATAGATCGCAAATACAACTCAATGGCTCCGTGGAATGAGAGCGAAGGAGAAATGAGAAGCCTGTGAGCGAGTTGGGGGGCGGTGCTAAACATTCAAACCTTGCAGAAACGGGTATAGCTTCTTTAAGTTTGTATTCATTCCAGAAAATTGAAAAAAGTGTGTCTTATATGGCACTTAAAATTTGCTTTGATCCTATCGAATTGTACTGTGCAAAGAATGATTAAATTATATAAAAAAGCAAAAAAAGATAATGATCCCTCTTGTTATTCTCCATGGAAAGGTTACAGTTTAGCCTGAAATAAACATTATAAAAAAAACCTGTTCTGTATTACAAGGTTCTTTTTCTAATTATTTCAACGGTTGTACTGAATGCAAACGTTTATTGTAAGTGTTAAGCTGGGGATAAACATCACTTTTGTAGAGTTTGCTGACAGAGAGAATAAGGGTCATAGTCTCACGGTGGACCATCTGTTAATGTGATGGTGTGTAAAGAGGACAGCAGAAAGTCATGTCCATCCACGGGGAACAGTAAACAGGACAAAACGTTTTAAAACACACATTTAGGTCTGTCTGGAATCTCAACAGTATTCCGTAATCGCTTGTGCAGGTAATTCTTTAACAGGCAGAAAAAAAAAATTGAAAGATGGCTAATGGATTCATCTCTTAAAGGTCTGAGTTCTGATTCGAACAGACAGATTCAGACAAAATTCAGGTGTTCAGTGGAATACAAAAGCGGCCATTACTGACAGCAACTTCAACTAGACTAGATACATTTGTCTCTACCATATGTTTTAGTCCCTACTTCATTCATGCAGAAAAGGCATTATGCTGAAGTATTTGAAGCAACTTTGTGATAAGGCCTGATATATTATTTGCAAAATACGTATTATTAGATTGGTTTTCATACTATACCCTTTAACAGTAGAATGCCCGGCTTTTTTGGCACCTGGTTTAGAAGAACCCATGTCAAATGAGGTAATGACCGAAAACTTATTTAATCACCTTCCGAGCCATTGTAGAGGTTTGACTTGTTAAAAACATATACATATCTGGTTACAATGGAAACAATAGTATTTTCTGTATACAGGTGACACTCTAAATATTAGAATACTGTTTGACAGTTAGCAAATGAATAATCTGAAACTCATTGGTTTGTTATAGTTTGTGTCATTTGTATTCTAATTTGTTTTTTTTTGTTGCAACCTGTGAAACAACTCTCAACATGGAAAATAAAGGCTTGGTATATCTTACTTTGTATTTAGAGAACCATACACTTTTGAACCATATTCTAAGGTCTCAGACATCTCATTTTAATTATTTTCAAAATGTTATTGATATAACACATATGACACGCTAAAGGAGACTCGATGGTCCAGACAACTGCTAAAATGTACAGTGGCTGTGTTGTGGTTGTGTAACACTCAAATTAACTTTTCTCTTTTTATAATATCTTTCAGTTCATTGTGTTTTCGTTTTTGATTTGCTGTAGTTCTGAACTGAGACCTGTCATAATTGTGACATGTCCATATACAATTAAACAATTGAGTATTGTGTAGCAGACAGTCAGCGCCTAATTATGAGAAACTCTAATGTCTTATGTTCACATGCATTTATGTTAGTAAAAGTAATACATTATCACACATAGACCACCAGCATCACTTTTTAAAGGCGGCATGTATGATTATTATGGACATGAGCCACCTCGTCCAATTATTTTTCTGAAAACGGTTTTATTTCATTGTGTACTCTTTAGGGGTAGTATTGACTCCCTGCACAGATGATACATCGGCAGCAGTGGGGTAAAATAAAGTGCATGATGAAAGACCTGCTTTACATTTAATTTGAATAAACTTAATTATGTATCATATAATGCCATAGAAAGACTACATTCATGAGCAGGTTTTCATTGAGATGATAATGTTTAATATTGTATAGTGAATTATAAAAAAAAAAGAACAAAAATACTAATACTATTGAACTAAATACTACGTTATATCTGATTCCAGTCTAAGTATTTTGGAAAAAAAGATTAAACATGTGTTCAATACTTTTTGCTTATATAATTGTATGTTTGAACTGTTATTATTTTTGCCTTAGTATCCTATTCTCTGCTGCTTGCCAACAGTCATTGAGTGCATTTGATTTAAACTGTATTTTGCAGTGTCAGGGTCATTGGCTATGGCTCCACTGGGCACACTCTCTCCCACACACTTCAGCTGGTCTCTCTTCTCTCCTTCTGCCCTCCAAAAATCTGCCTCAATTTTCTAAATGCAAATTCAAGTCTTTTATGCAGCTGTGGTCCACACGGTGCTTCAGCGACGGTGCATGTGGGTGTTTAATATTTTATTTTGCTCAATATCCGGTCTATTAGTGTTTATTGTTGATGTTCTAAGTCCTTGAAATAACTGTTTTGATTTAAAATCTTGAGTAAAAATATTGTGACTTCCAATTATAAATTCTCCAACTATTTTTGTTTTGTAGTTTTGTTTAACAGATGTCTTGAAGAGCACTGGGAAAAGCCATAAATATAAGTGTGTTTGCTTTGTACCATTGGCGTCGGTTTGGTTTCAGCTTTGGTGGGGACTAGGGTCGCCAACTTGAGAACAAAAAAATAAGGGACACGATTTGGGTGGATCGGGTTGAGCACTTTTTTGTCCTAATTTCAGTCTACACAGTAATCATGGAATTTCATAATCACAGTTTTTAGAATGTAATTTATTGACTACATTAAAAAAAACAAATCCTTAGTCAAAAATGAAATTGAATAAATAGGTGGAACTCTTTGGCTGGTTAAGGACTTAATGCATTCTTATTAGTAATAAAAAAAATATAAAAAGACAAATACTGTTATATACATCATTTATGAATGTTACAGTAAAGACCAATATCTGTAAAAGCAAATAAAAAAAGAAAAACATGTATTCATTAAAAAAACTCACAAATCAAAGTCTGTAGCAGTTGGATATGGTCATCATTATTTATATTGTCTGAGAGTTTTGTGCAGGTACTGCAGGTTTGTGGCTTCAGTAAAAGCTATCGTTCGTTTACAAAGCTGGTCTGGATATTTGTTGACGGTCCCTAAGCGCTTTTATCGGCGCTTGCAGTGCATTGGATTCAGAGGATTTCTCTGCATTAAAACAGCGCATTGAATTTGTAAAATCAACGCAAAGATGATACTTTTAGCACAATTACTTTTGTTTAACAAAGTAGCTTTCGTGAGCTATTGACCGCGGAAGTCCGAATCTGGGAAAATGACGCTACTTTACCAAACTTCTGCCGTGATGATGCTGCGGGCACGGCCCACGCTGGCGATTGTCAACATTAAACCAAACCAATGTATGTGATCAAGCCTACGCCCCTTTGACACTGATTGGCCGAAAGGTAGATGCTTAAACTGTGATCATTAGTGTGTGCGTGTGTGACATGCAGTGAGTGAGTGATGCATTTAAGGTGGCTCTGAAAATACGGGACAAAAGCCGTCCCGTATCAGTTCAATACGGGACGCACATAGTTTTTCTATAATACGGGACAATTCCATATTTCAAGGGACGGTTGGCAACCCTAGTGGGGACACAAATTATATATATTTGTAAATATTTATGATCTAACTGGATATGCCTTATCTGAACCACTGGACCATAAGCAAATGCAAAATAAAAGCTGATGACACTTGTTTTATCCCAAAGGATTTTCTGGTGGAAACTGGTGTACTTTTCTCTTTTCAACGCACAGAGAAAACATACAAGACGTTACTTGACACTGGCTACACGGCTTCACTGATCACTGATCACGGAAAGCAGTGTCAGTTGGACTTTACATTTAGAAGGTAAATAGTAACTATCTATGCTTAGAATTTGGCGCCTCGCTATTTTATCAGTGCACGTTAATAACATAGCAGAGAGATGAGTGTGTCACGTGCTACTGTTGCTCTGAAAGTGAAGAGGAGGCGCAGAGTATGAATAAACTGGAGACGGTGGATTCGATCTTTTGAGATTAAAGATTTCATGGAACAGGAACTGTGAATAGAAAAACAACTGCACACTTCTTGTTTTGTCTTTTTTAGAAGTAATACATATTGAATGCGTACAATGTTTCCATCGGATGACCTTCCTCAGGCTAACCCTAATCCTGGAGCCTGATCTGTGAAATTAAAGTAGTACCAGAATTTAATATGCTGCTATCCAGAATATATAACTACAATATGTGTTTATAATATTTCGGGTGTTCATTTTGACATGTTCAGATGGATTATGTTAAAAAAACTGCTCTGAAGTGGCACCTTTTCACGTCCGCATAGAAACGCTAGGGGGAGCCAAAATGGCGGCGATGACGTAGGGGAAGGCCATCTCACAGCAGCAGACAGCAGTCTGGGCTGAATCTGTAGGAGGTTTCACTGTCATCTGAACAAGGTATAAACATATTTTCATCCGTTTTGTACATAATAGTGTGCAACTCTTTTAACCTTTTAGCCTTATTTGTGAGATTCAAGCTAATTAGTGTTGGGCAAGTTAGCTAACTCTACTTGATATCATAAAACATGCTAACAAGGCTAATATTCGTTTTTACATTATGCCAGTCTCACTTTGGTTGCCTTAGATTTATTTACCACAACGTACATTGTAATATCCATAAATTCTAACACCTATTAACGGTTAAATTAACATTTTTATCAATGATTGCATCACATGTAGTCTATGTTTTCAACTTCTGCAGCTTTTTGTTCATAAAAGTAAAATATTTATTTAATTCAAGTTATTTGATTAGCATTTTTGAATATTACAATGTACATTGTGGTAAATAAATCTAAGGCAAAGTGAGACTGGCATAATGTAAAAACGAATATTAGCCTTGTTAGCATGTTTTATGATATCAAGTAGAGTTAGCTAACTTGCCCAACACTAGTTTGCTTGAATCTCACAAATAAGGCTAAAAGGTTAAAAGAGTTGCACACTATTATGTACAAAACGGATGAAAATATGTTTATACCTTGTTCAGATGACAGTGAAACCTCCTACAGTTTCCAGCTAAGACTGCTGCTGCTGCGGTGAGAGGTCATTCTCCTACGTCATCGCCGCCATTTTGGCTCCCCCTAGCGTTTGTGAAAAGGTCCGACTTCAAAGCTGTTTTTTAACATAATTCATCTGAACATGTCAAAATGAACACCCGAAATATTATAAACACATATTGTAGTTATGTATTCTGGATAGCAGCATATTAAATTCTAGTACTACTTTAAGCTTCTGTCTATAACTTTGTATCATTTTCATCACTGAACTCAATAAAATAAACATTCCTGCAGAAATATGCCCAAAGTTTATTCTATGAGAAGTAAACTAAAGTGAATGGAGCTTATGTTTAGTTCTCATTAAAGAGATTTGAATGGGAGTGTATGTTGCTGTATTTTGTAGGGTGAAAGAATAGTGGCTTTTGTATTCATGAATGCTCTCCGTGTAATTTATAGAGCATGATTCTGCTACCTTCAGAAAACTCACTAATTACTTCTCCCTGTAGATTAATTATCACACATCATAGCGCGGCCTCTATTTAATACAGAATGCTTAAACAGCAAAAGTTCTCATCCTTGAGAAAACCAAAAACAATGTGACCTGTATATGGCCCATTGCAAAGTTGCCTTTCTTTACTGATAAACTTAATCATACATTGTTCTTGGATTTCTTTCTTATATTATTCTACTTAGAGGTTGTCTATATTTAGGTACATTAGTTATTTAAAGGAGCTATACCCGCTTCTGCAAGGTTTGAATGTTTGGCACCGCCCCAACTCGCTCACAGGCTTCTCATTTCCCCTACGCTCTCATTCCACAGAGCCATCTAGTTTTATTTACGATACGTACACTGACTGCAGGAGAACATGGACCAGTGGACTCACTCCTTCACTGTATCCAACAGATCAGTGAGTGGATGCAAAACAACTTCCTTCAGCTAAACGCAGACAAAACTGAAATTATTGTCTTTGGTCCCCAGAAACAAAGAGAGAGCGTCATCTGTCACCTACAGTCTCTCTCCCTAAAACCTTCAAACAAGGTCAGAAATCTAGGGGTAATACTGGACTCAGACTTAAATTTTAATAGCCACATCAAATCAGTAACATCAGCAGCTTTTTACCATCTAAAAAACATTGCCAGGATCAAAAACATAGTGTCTAAAGCAGACTTGGAGATTCTTATCCATGCATTTGTCTCCAGTAGGTTAGACTACTGCAATGGCCTGCTCACAGGTCTGTCCAAACAGGCTGTAAAACAGCTGCAGTACATTCAAAATGCAGCAGCTCCAGTCCTGACTAGAACCAGGAAGTACGACCACATTAGTCCGGTCCTCAGGTCTCTGCACTGGCTTCCTGTGGCTCAGAGAATAGACTTTAAAACAGCTCTGCTTGTGTA
Organism: Knipowitschia caucasica; assembly: GCA_964034765.1. Classification (NCBI taxonomy): domain Eukaryota; kingdom Metazoa; phylum Chordata; class Actinopteri; order Gobiiformes; family Gobiidae; genus Knipowitschia; species Knipowitschia caucasica. The sequence goes on from OZ035832.1 coordinate 14,605,485, forward strand.
CAAGTCTCTCCATGGCCTCGCACCAAACTATATGTTGTAATGACTGGAGAATCAAACGTGCAGACAATTACAAGATTTATTACAAACATAGGTGCAAGCAGGTAGCAGTGGTGGCTGGGCAGGACTGAGCAGGGCTGGAGGCTGAAGCAGGGCAAAAAGCTGGAGGATGACTAGGTCTGGACCAAAAAACGAACCTGGTCTTGTAAGTTTAACTGACAATCTGGCACATGGTGAAGGGTGAACCAGGCTTTTAACAGGTGAGGCTGATGAGCTGCAGGTGTGGAGGGCTGAGCAAGGGGCAGGACCAGGACTCCAGACACTCCGCCCAGCTCCAGGAACACAGGGGAGGAGGGAGAGCACACACACACACACACACAAACCCTGACAATACCCCCCCCCCCTAAGGGACGCCCCCTGGCGGACCACCAGGCCTGCCAGGAACAGCCCTATGGAATTCCGCAATCAGGGCTGGGTCCAAAATACGGGCCCGGGGCACCCAAGAACGCTCCTCCGGGCCATACCCCTCCCAGTCCACCAAGTATTGCAAACCCCTACCCCGCCGGCGCACATCCAGGAGGCGACGAACTGAAAACACAGGGCCACCATCAATCACCAGGGGGGGCGGAGGGGGACCGGCAGGAGGGCACAGATCACTGGACCGAACAGGCTTTAACTGGGACACATGGAAAGTAGGGTGAACACGAAGAGCAGAAGGTAACTGAAGACGAACAGTAGAAGGGCCCAAAACCTTGGTTATTACAAAGGGACCCAGGAAACGAGGGGACAGCTTGCGGGAATCAGTCTTCAGGGGTATGTGTTTGGAAGAGAGCCAAACAGACTGACCTTGCTGGTATTGAGGCGCAGGCGAACGGTGTTTATCAGCTGAAGCTTTGGTCCTGGCTGCGGTCCGCTGAAGAGCCGCACGGGTCTTCCTCCACACGTTTTGGCAACGTTGGAGATGGTGTTGGACCGATGGTACTGCCAGATCCAACTCTTCGGAAGGGAAAAGCGGTGGCTGATAACCCAAAGCAGCTTGAAAAGGAGACAGACCAGTGGCCGAGCTCACCAAAGAGTTATGAGCATACTCTATCCAAGGTAAGAACGTGCTCCAGGAAGTGGGGTTCGAGGAAGTGACACAACGGAGCGCAGTCTCCAGGTCTTGATTGGCACGTTCGGTCTGGCCGTTACTCTGAGGGTGATAACCAGAGGTTAAGCTCACCGTAGCTCCCAGAGCCTCACAGAAAGAACGCCAAACTTGTGATGTAAACTGCGTGCCCCGGTCAGAAACAATGTCGAGTGGAATGCCATGGAGCTTGAAAACGTTACTAGTGAGGTAATCTGCTGTCTCTTTAGCTGTAGGCAGTTTAGGCAAAGCAATAAAATGGGCAGCTTTGGAAAAGCGATCTACTACTGTGAGTATGGCTGTGTTACCTTGGGATGGGGGGAGGCCAGTCACAAAATCCACTGCTATGTGTGACCAGGGGCGTTTGGGAACAGGTAGGGGTTGAAGCAGACCGAAGGGCAAGGAGTGGGAGGCTTTGCTTCGGGCACATATTTGGCAGGCTAGCACAAACTCTCGTGTGTCTTTGTACACAGTCGGCCACCAAAAGTAGCGTTTCAGCAGGGACAGGGTACGATTAATCCCAGGATGACAAGCGAATCGTGAACAATGAACCCACTTCAGAACGAGCACTATCGGGAACAAAAAGAGTGCCAGCAGGACCATTACCTGGGTCAGGCTGAGTCTGTTGAGCATCTTACAACCTTCTCAATGTCCCAACTTATAGCGGCTATCACTCGAGAGGATTGGATGATAGGCTCAGGAACAGGAGTGGCTTCTTCTCGGGAGAACTGGCGTGAGAGAGCATCTGGCTTTACATTGCGTGAGCCCGGACGGTAAGTGAGGGAAAAATTGAACCTACTGAAAAAGAGGGCCCACCGTGCTTGTCGCGAGTTCAGGCGCCTTGCAGATTGGATGTAAGCCAAGTTTTTGTGGTCCGTCCAAACCAGAAACGGATGCTCCACCCCCTCCAACCAGTGGCGCCATTCGCCAGGGCGAGTTTAACGGCCAGAAGTTCTCGATTCCCCACATCATAATTCTGTTCTGCTGGTGACAAACGTCGAGAAAAAAAAGCACAGGGATGCAGGACATTTTTTGGGCCAAACCTTTGGGAGAGTACAGCGCCAACTCCAGTCTCTGAAGCATCCACCTCCACAACAAACTGGCGAGAGGGGTCTGGTTGATGCAGCACCGGGGCAGAAGTGAACAGTTCCTTCAATGTAGCAAAAGCAGACTGGGCTTCAGAGGTCCAACAAAACTGTTTGGAGGGAGAGGTAAGTTTAGTCATGGGTGCCACCACTCGACTGAAGTTCTTAATGAACCTTCTGTAAAAGTTAGCAAACCCAATAAACCTTTGTAACTGCTTTCTGGTGCTCGGCGTGGGCCACTCTGCCACCGCCCTCACTTTTTCGGGGTCTGGTCTCACCTGACCGCTTTCAATAACAAAACCCAAAAAACTGACCTTTTTAGCGTGGAATTCACACTTCTCTGCCTTTACAAAAAGCCTGTTTGAGGAGTCTCTGGAGAACTTGACGAACATGCTGCTGGTGTTCTTGTAGGTCCTTCGAAAAAATCAGAATGTCATCCAAATAAACAAATACAAATCGATTAAGGAAATCACGCAAGACATCATTGATTAGGGCTTGGAAGACAGCCGGGGCATTAGTTAAACCGAAGGGCATAACCAGATACTCAAAGTGACCAAGGGGAGTATTAAAGGCGGTCTTCCACTCGTCACCTTCTCTAATACGTACCAAATGGTAAGCATTCCTGAGGTCCAGCTTAGTAAACACAGTAGCTCCATGTAACGGTGTGAAGGCAGAGTCAATAAGTGGCAACGGGTATTTATTACGGACTGTAATACCATTCAGACCCCTGTAATCTATACACGGTCTAAGTGTTTTGTCTTAGCGACAAAAAAGAATCCTGCCCCCACAGGTGAGGAAGACGGCCTGATTATCCCAGCAGCAAGAGAGTCCCTGATATAGCCCTCCATGGCCTCCCTTTCTGGTTTGGAGAGGTTATAGAGGCGGCTGGAAGGAAGAGGTGCACCAGGCAACAGGTCAATAGGACAGTCATAAGGCCTGTGGGGAGGAAGTGAGAGTGCCCGACTCTTACTGAAGACATCACCGAGGTCATGGTAGACTGTAGGGACAGAGGACAGATCCAGCTTTTCCCGTTCATGTAGAGTCTGAAGCCCCCCTACTGGTGACAGAGCAGATTGAAGACAGTGAGCATGGCAAAAAACACTCCACTCAGACACTTTTCCATTGGACCAGTCGATAGAGGGATTGTGTCTTACTAGCCAGGGATGTCCTAAAATAAGTGGAGTGGAGGGAGCGGAGATGACAAAAAACTGGATCCTCTCTTTATGGTTGCCAGACAAAACTAATGAGATTGGCTCAGTAATGTGAGTGACCTTCGCCAACTGACTGCCGTTAAGAGCCAGTGCGGTTAAGGGCGTTTCTAAAGGTTCTAAAACAAAGCCTGCCTGCTCTGCCACCACTTGGTCCAAAAAGTTCTCCTCTGCACCAGAATCAATGAGAGCTTTAATAGGCAGAGTCAAAGTCTTGTGATACAAAGTTGCAGGAATTTGAAGTCTTGAGTTCTTTATTTTTGGGTGAGGATTATGGCTCACCAGTATTCCCAGACCTACTGGTGAGCATGGCCTTTTGGGCAGATGGGACAGGAAGCAATGAAATGGCCCTTCTCCCCACAGTACAGACACTCACCCGCCTGGCGGCGTCATTGTTGGCGCTCCTCTGGTGTAAGCCGTGCTCGGCCCAATTGCATGGGTTCCTCCACAGGGAGAGGCGTAGATGGGGGCGCACGAGGGCTTGGTTGTAGTGGTAGAGGCTGACGAAAAAAGGGAGTAGAAAAAGGGCGTCTCTCCTTGAGACGACTCTGAAGGCGGTTATCAATCCGATTAGCCAGTGAAACCAGAGATTTGAGGTCAACTGGATCATCACGAGAAATTAGTTCGTCTTTTAACTTATCACTCAGCCCTTTAACAAAAACAGCTCTGAGAGCACTGTCTGTCCAATCAACTTCAGCAGCCAGAGTCCAAAATTCAATTGAATAATCAGCCACTGACCTTGCACCTTGAGAGAGATTCAACAAGCGACGAGAGGAATCTGCTTGATAATCCGGATGGTCAAAAACACGTTTAAGCTCAGCAACAAAATCATCATAATCAACGTGCTCCATAGAAAAATTTGAAAATTTAGCTTCTGCCCACTGTAATGCTTTTCCTCGTAGTAATCCACAAATATATCGTATTTTACTACAGTCAGAAGGGAATGAAGCTGGACGCTGTTGAAAAACAGACGTACATTGAAAAAGAAAACCACGGCAGTGGCTTGGCTGACCAGAGTATGGTTCAGGGTCTGAACACCGAGACTCCAGGGAGGGAGCAGAGGCCGAAGCCAGAGTAGAAGCAGCAGGGACAGGTGACTGAAGAGACAGTAGGGCAGAAACTTGGGAGGTTAGTTGCGATACTTGCTGTGCCAGGGCGTGGTTGCTCTCAAACAGAATTCGGATACTCTGTTCATGATGACCAATCATGGATCCTTGGTGTGAGACAGCTTGTTGTATTGCCGGAGGTTGGGCTGGGTCATTGTCTGCTTGATTCATGGTGGCCAGATTGTACTGTTGTAATGACTGGAGAATCAAACGTGCAGACAATTACAAGATTTATTACAAACATAGGTGCAAGCAGGTAGCAGTGGTGGCTGGGCAGGACTGAGCAGGGCTGGAGGCTGAAGCAGGGCAAAAAGCTGGAGGATGACTAGGTGTGGACCAAAAAACGAACCTGGGTCTTGTAAGTTTAACTGACAATCTGGCACATGGTGAAGGGTGAACCAGGCTTTTAACAGGTGAGGCTGATGAGCTGCAGGTGTGGAGGGCTGAGCAAGGGGCAGGACCAGGACTCCAGACACTCCGCCCAGCTCCAGGAACACAGGGGAGGAGGGAGAGCACACACACACACACACAAACCCTGACACTATATTAGTGACATGTTAGTCCCATATGAACCAGCCCGGACTCTGAGGAGCACAGGGACTGGACTCCTGTTAGTGCCCAGAGTCAGAACTAAACATGGGGAGGCTGCTTTTCAGATTCATGCTGCTAAAATCTGGAACAGTCTTCCTGAAGATGTGAGACAGGCCTCCTCTCTGACAATGTTTAAAACCAGGTTAAAGACGGTTCTGTTTAGCTGTGCATACAACTGAGGGATTTTATATTTTTATCTTTTTTTTAATGTACTGTGATTATTTATGATTTTAATGCTTTCTTGTTTTGTTCAGCACTTTGAATTGCCTTGTGTATGAATTGTGCTATACAAATAAACTTGCCTTGCCTTGCCTTGCCATATGCAAACATTAGCATTAGCACAACTTCTTGTAAGCTGTACAACAATCACTGATGAAATGGTACAAAAGCAACGCACTGCTAACAAAATGTATACTGTAACTGAGAGATTACTGCCAGTTCCACGTCCGAATGTGGTCCGAGCATAGATACTGTAGTCCGAGGCGGTCCTGCAGGTCTCTCCCATAGACAAGTCTCTCCAGAGGATACGATGTAAGCCAGCTATGTTCACCCGGGCTTGAATTCTTCTTTGATCATTTTTTCGCTTTTGTTCCCTCTTCTCTTCCTCACTGTTGTGTATCGTCTGGGCTGTTTTGCTGTGTCTGCAGTTGCAGCAAGAGGAGTTATAGCCACTTTATGCTAACATGCTACTGTGTTTAGCAGCGCTGTAGAGGCTAGAGGACGCAGCCTTGTTCTGTGAGTGGAGGAGAGCGGGCGTCACGCTAAAGTCTCTACTCAGCACTTTTTACGGCCTGCATTCTACACAAGCTGAATCAATGAGCTCAAGTTTTCAATTATATTACAGATTATAATACAACTTGTATGCAGTAATAAGCATTTTTATGACTCATAAAAAAAATATATGTATCGGGTATAGTTTCTTTAAGCAATTCTAAACCCTTTCTGCAGAATCCTCACTCAAAACCTGAACAGACCCTATCTCTCTGAGCTGTGCCTGTGCCGCTCACATCAGGTACAGATATAGCTGTTCACCCTGCTATTGATGTTTCTGGTGACGGAAAGCCTGATGAACAGAGAGAAAGGAGGAGACACACACAGCTTTTGTCAATCAGTGCTTTGTGTGGCAGTTACTGTGGGCGAATTGGTTTCAGCTCCGACTGTGTCCTAACGCCGAAAGTGAGAGGCATCCATTTAACCAAGAATGTCAGGAGAGGTTTTTCTGACTCACATTGAGAGACTTGTAGCAGAGCGATCTCTGCCCTCTTTAATTTTGCCAGATGAACATACAGCTTTTGGACCATTGCACTTTTGTTTGCTACCCCTTCATCGTGGGGCACTGTTGCTTTGACTGTTTCCTTGAATTGGGGTTTGTTCTCTTCTCACTAATTAGCCTTGAGACCGACCTCGACCCAGGGAGCTGGCGCACAGTGCGTTTGGCACTGTTAGTCTATAGCATTTTCTTAAAGACCAATTGTCTAATTACTTTGAAACATAGGCTGGTTTCTGCTTGCCTTCATATAGAGGCCATGATGAAAGTGTAATCCAAAGCCAGCTGACAATGTATTACTTTTCAACCTAGCTTTTTCCTTCAATCTGCCTGTTCAATCTTTGCACAGTTTCTACATTTATCCTATATGCTTGCCAGTAAGAACACACCGATGCATCAACTGAACATGAGTATCAGCCGATGTTTGCCTTTTTGCCATCGACCATCTGCAAATAAAAATGACATTCACCGATGGTAGGCACATTCGAAGAGATACCGGTAGAGGGCATTTGCGCACTTGCCTCAATAGAAGAAACAAAGAAGATCATGGCGTTTTTGCAGTTTGCAATACGTGTTCCACTGAGATTTCATGATGGGGGACTGCTAAAAAATAATGTATCAAAACAAATCTCGTTGAACATTTGAGAAGCAAGCATGAAGCGGTGTACAGTGATTGCATGAAGCTGAAGAAAAACGGAAAACTGAAACTTCCATTTATGTGTAAATGAACAAACATCGACCATCAGCCCAAAATTTCACAATTGGTGTATCCCTGCTTACCAGCCATGATAATAACATGTTCATGGAGAAAAAAAAAAAAAATTTGTATCCTAAAGTTCACCCCTAAATTTTCACTATACTAAATAAATACAACCATACCCACATTACTGGAAAGATACAAAATACAACATTGAATATTTAACCTAATAGTTTTCTCCAGAACATATCATCCTAAAGACAAATCCTGCAGAACCATATTGTTGCAGCAGGAATTCACATTATGGTTCCAGTTGGTGGATTCTCCAGACTTGTGTGCCTACCCCGCACTGAGACGACCATATGTCGAGCCATGCTTTTGCAAAGCAAATCTGAAATGTCATCCTGCATTTGACCTTTAAATTCAACTGTGATAATTCACCACTCCTTTTGAATCACCCACTGCTGGTTTTATTCATTTACCTTTTATTAGTATTGTTTTTTACACCAATCTAGTAAGAGTGAGCATTTCTTCATAAGCAACAGCAACATGCAGAGCAACAGCTTGCATTGTTTTCCTAGACTGCCATCTGCGCCAAGTTTGATTCCGGCCTCTCCTCTCTGACAGCCGCAAAGCTGAAATGACACTCTGTCACACAATACACTGAATGTGTACACCTATATAGTGTATATGTAAGAAAATATATCATATTATTCAAGCAAAATATTTGTTGGAGTGTCAGAAAAGACAAGACAAACAGAAAGCTTACAAGCCCATGTTTTCTGGATTAACTGAGCATTTACTTTCTCACTTCTTTGTTGACAAAATCTTAAGTTTGTGATCAAAGTCACTTTTGTTTTTGCATTAACTCTTTTCCATTAATTCATTATAGCTATACATTTATTACGCTGTAATGATTGCTTTGTAAAATTACCAAAAATTGCTCTTTTTTGTTAGGCCTTTTTTCTCTATCTTGGACATAACAGTACTGTATATCTGTACTGTATATATCAATGTCTTCATGTATAATTTCAAGCTGTGCTCCACTGCGACAGCGACCTGTCGTCATGTGTCACTGAGCGGCTGATGGAACTCACTGTGACAGTGTTCACTATGGGGCTCCTCCATGTTCAGCTCCTGTAATGTGTATATGTAGAACAGGACGGAATGTGTGTGTGTGTGTGTGTAGACGGAGACAAAATAGAAGGAGAAGACAGAATGTGTGTGTTGAAGGAGAGAGAATGTGTGTGTGTAGAAGGAATGTACATGTGTATGAGGAGTATGAGGAGTTTGTGTAGCCAAAATTCTTGGAAATATCCAAAGTCCATTGGCTGTATTTAATTTACAATTTTATCACTGTCCTCCTTGGGGGTTTCTTTTCTTTTTGACTTATGCTGAAAGTAAAATATAATAAAAGCGGTTTTACCCTTGAGTGTGCTGTCAGTCATTGTTTCAAACCAAAAAAGTGCATTCATCTGACAGTTTTGATGTCTATTGATTACTTGACTCAGAGGCAAGGGCAAGTTAAAAGGCTGTGAGGATATTAGTGCAGAATGCCAATATTCTGTGTGTTGTTATAGATGCGCTAAATGCCATCATTTTGAAGCTTCTAGTTTGGAAGAAGGAGATGAAAGTTTTTATCTCATTATGTGTTACATAAAACTATAGTATCTAAAATGTAAAACTTAATTATCAGCCCTAAAATGTGTTATGAAAGTGACTTGGAGCCGCTTCTTAGTCCATGTAAGCAGATGTTTGAGCGGGGTTGCTGCACATTCACTTTGATCTGTAACTCATTGAACTGGCTCCCAACGAATTCATATGAAAACCATACACTGTTGATATGAATGTTTGATTGGACCACAGGCTGTGCTCTGTGTGCAAAGATTTGAATAAGTCACACATAAAACATATTATACACATTTTTGTATCAGTGGTTCAGTGGCAGGAAAACAAAATGTGGGCACCCCTTTAAATTTTTATGATTACCCTTTATAAATCATTGCATGTGCATACTTTAAGGCATATGCTTAATTTGGTCTAAATCATTCTTGCACACTTTCTGTAAATAATACAAACCACGGTAGATGCTTTTTAGCTGTATACCTACGTTCATCTTTAAATGTTGTTAATGTTTCTTGGCCTTATTATAGTATATTGTATTATATTGTTTGGTTGTTTGTGGATGCAGCTCTTGGCCTTATGTCAATAAATCTACTTTTATTTGGCAAAACTTGCGTGTGAAAGCCATTTTTTTCAGCGTGAGACGTTGGAAAATCCACAACATTTAAATGGTGTTAAAAAAAACAATTTTCATTATTACTTTTGGGGCAACTTCAAGCTTGTCCACACTGTACGTATTCATAAGTCCGGGTCTCCCTCTTCACTGCTCCAGCCTCTTGTGAACAGCCTGTTATACGGTGTCTTATGAGAGACGTCTGACTCATCAGCATTTCCATACATGAGTGAGCTGCTCCGTCGGGTTGTCAGAGATGAAAACCATTATTACTGTTAAGCCAAACACACGCTGATGATTTATAAAGGTTACCACGCTGTCACATTAACATCTCACTTATCTGAATGTGGGCCATCTTTACACACATTGGGGCGACAGTGGCTCAGTTGGTAGAGCATTGGCCTTTGAGCCCGAAGGTTGTGAGTTGAAGCTCACCACAAGACCTTCACCACCTCCCACTGCTGTCGTTGTGTCCTTGGGCAAGACACTTAACCCACTTTGCCTAAAAGGAGCGCGGAAGTGATGTTCGCCGCTTGCCTTGATGTGTATGTGTATGCATCAAACTTCCCCATTGTGGGACAAATAAAGGACCTTCTTCTTTAACTTGGGCATAAATATTTAATGTTGTTTGGTTCAGTCCAATACTTATACACATCCATACATTTTCATGGGGCAGCACGGTGGAGCAGTCTGACCAGGGGGACCAGATTTTCCTCGCCATTAAGACTTATCTTTTCCATTTAGATGTTTTCTGACAGAGAGAAGAGACCATTAAAAGCCTCATTACACTATTTGAATGCGTCTAACAATTAATTTTCACAACACTACACAATGATAATGACCTTTGCCAGTCAGCAATCCAAGCCCTAGTGCATGTGTGTAGCGCTGTTGGGACCTGTAGAGTGCAGTGTGTGCATATAGTTGTCATTGTAATAAATTGCCTTGCGTATTTAGGCTAATATAACTTTGAGGGTTTTATCTGAATGTAATGAATGAAAATTATGCATTTAATTTGCATTTGCCTAAAGCCTGTGATTACGAACCATGGCATATTGTCCTATATTCTGCTCTGCTGAGTAAATAAAACACAATGAAAAGTGCCGTGAATCAACGCAGCAATTATACAACTGTGTGTTTGGATAGTAGTGCATTTTCGGTTGACACACTGCAGCCTAACTACGACCTATAGCATGAGAGACGGGTAAGATATACATTATTTGGAAATAAACAAGTTACACCCACTTAAGATTCCCACAGGGACACATGGCCGTTTCAAAGAGATTGTGAGACCAATTCACGGAGTACTTTTGATTGCAAGAGAACAGTCCAGTGATTAAGCTCTTATAATGCCCTCATATTAGAAATGAGCCGATCAGTAAATTACAGCAATCATGTCAGAGATGCGCCAGGACTTTGTGACAGTTTCTATAGCAACACAAGAAAATCATCATTGTCTTAAAAAGCATTGGGCTTTGTAATTGGAGCCGCATGTTGCCAGAGTCTGTGTTTTTACAGAAGGATTTAGTTTCTTTCTCGGTGGGAAAACATTAACCCTTGTATTATGTTGAAAAAAAATGACATTGATTATGTTGCGGGGTCATTTTGACCCGTACTGTGTAAATGCACTCAAAACAGTCAAAAAAAACAGGTTAAACCAATAACAACTTTATTTTAGGTTATATAAACATTTAGAAAAGTGACATACAATACATTTTTAATTCCAACGCAATATTTAAGAAATATTTTGTCTAATCCTCTTGTCCTCCTCTCGGGTCAAAATGACACTTCTTCCCTCCTTCTTTCCTCCTGCCATGCTTTCTCCTTCCTTTTTCTCATCCTGTTTTCCTTCTCTCTGTTCATCCTCCTCTATTCCCTTCTTTTCTCTTCCTTCCTTCCTTCCTGTCTCCCTTCTTTCCTTCCTACCTTCCTTCCTTCCTCCCTTCCTCTTTCCTTGACCAAAGATTCGTTCCCTGAATCCTCTTATCGTAGGAAAATTGATAATCTGGATCAGCAATAACATTGTCCTGTATCTGAAAAATCCTCTGTTTCTGAAATCTCTTCCTCTACATTATTATCCCAGTTAAAAATTTGTGAAAAAGCATCCTCAGATGTCATCCTTCTGGAGCTCATTTTTGGTGAGTTTGTCTAAAGCCTGGCGCACATGGACAGAGTAACTGGAGACAACTAGTTGAAGGCGGCTTTTAGCAACTGAGAGTAGATGATGGAGATGATCAGTTGCCGAAATCGGTCGATGTGAGCGCTCTTACAACTGGAGATAAACAGTCGATCTCCGGATTCAGTCAGTTGCCCGTGTTCTACTTTTCGGCAACTAGTTGTACTCAGATCCAGAGATATCACCCGATGTGCGCGCTCTAACAACATGTGTGTATTGCGTGTATTGCGCCCTCTACAGTTTATGTCAGAAAACACACTGTAGTTGAGGCCAGTTGCTGTCGATGTACGCGCTGTTATTCCCGAGACTGGCCTGCTACAGGAGTTTCCCATTTTTGCCACATTGTCGATGTGTGCGGGGCAGCAACTCAAAGGCGACGGATATATTCAGTTGCCAGTCCAATGTACGCTAGGTAGAAGAGATGACATGAGAACAGTGACAAGGACAAGTGTGAGAAAGTTCCCTCTCCTCACACACCTGGCTCTGGGTCTCAGAGGCAATCAAAATACAATGTCAAAGAGACATGTTTTTTTGGATCAAAACAACTATTAACCCACATTAAAGCGTCTGGGTCAAAATGACCCGCAACATCATCTTTGTATACAAACTCTGCACAGACATTCCACTACACATCAAAGTGTCCAGATTTTACACACCAGTTCATGACCCTAGATAAGGAAAAGTCACCAAATTTCAGCAAGAAAAAGAAAGGATAACCAGTACTTTGCTCAACACAAAAACTGAAATGGGTCAAATTGACCCTTAACATAATACAAGGGTTAAGCATTTTTCAGATTTGAGCCGATATAATGTGAAGACTTTGTTACTGGAGATTTGTTTATTTACTATATGTGCAAGTTGAAAGTAAAAGATCTCTTGAGATGGTGGTTTCACTAGAGACCGGCTTAAGCGTTGCGTGGACGAAATACTTGAAACAACCTTGAATAAATAATAATAAGGTACTGTTATGTGGCAGCAAAACATTTATTGATTTTAACAAATGTCTTGTTTTATAGCAAGGGGGAACAAGATGTAGACCTAATACCATGGAAATGTAATAACTATTGTGCACATACAAGTAAAATAAAAGCAAAATACTGTTTCAAATAATATCACAAACAAATACGCCAAAAAAGTAGAAGGAATAAAACTGAAACCGTCCAAATATTCTTGACTGTTACCGATGTTAACTGAATAAATCTAAAAATACTGACTCTGGCCCACAGCAGGAGGTACCTGACAGTCAGTGATTTAAAAGTAGGAAAATCCTATCAGCATTGATTGGTATCTGATGGAATAATGAGCAGGAATTTTTGGGAAGGAATTGAGGTATAAATGTTTGATCTCTGCAAAGTGCCAGAAATAATAATCTCAATAATAAAACCAGGTACTGTGCAAGAAAACTGTAAGTATTGTGTTTACAAGTTTTAGGGTACAATATATTTTTACTTTGACTAACTGCAGAAGAACAAGGTTTAGGTGTTTACTGAATTAAGTCTACTTTCTAATCTTTTAACTAGGGCTGTCAAAATTATCGCGTTAACGCACGTTAAAGGAACAATATGTAAAAATCTGGCAAAAAGTGGTACTGCAGTCACAGTCAATATTTTGTAGTCCTGTCACTCCCGGATTCGTCCCGGAAACCGGATTCGTCCGGAAGTTCAGTTTGCGCATGTCAAAAAGTTTAATATGTCCTTAAGTGGTGACTGGTTAAGTTTAGGCGTCTGATTAAGATGGTTAAGTTTAGGGTTAAGGCTGGGTTGGGGTTATTTTATGGGAATGGCTGGTTAAGTTTAGGCATGAATAGGTAGTTTTTTATATTTACTTCCGCTTCCGTCCAGATTCCGTGACGTAATCTACTGCTGCCTGTGCTCATTGGATCAAACTGAACTTCCGGACGAATCCGGTTTCCGGGACGAATACGGGAGTGACAGTCCTCTCCCACTCTCCCTGACTCAGGTTGCCAGATACACACCAAATCCAGCAGCAAACACAGGGAATTATTTTATCAGTTGTTTGTCCGTCTCAATTCACATTGCCATGACAGCCGTGCTAATGCTGAATGAATGTTTTGATTCATGTTTTTTTATTATTATCATTTGGACATTTGAGATAAAAAACAAAAACAAAATAAAAGCAATTTAAATAATACATAGTTTATGCAAAATACATAAGCAATTGATGTCCAAAATAGGAGTGGGAAGAATGGATATTGGAACGTATTTCTTCAGCGTATCAACATCAGGGTTTGCTCCAGAGGATATCACCTTTCAATTTTATTTATTCCCTATTTTTTAGACAAACATGTAAAAGTCCCACATCAAAAAGAGACTAACATTATTTTAATTGGGGTACATGTGGTCTGAAATGATTATTTTTACAATTAACCTATAATCTGCAAAAAAACGTCTTGACCTTCGTCTTTTACCGTTTTTAGAGCAATCTGTCATAGAATGTGATAACATGCAATAAATACAAAAAGACATAGCCCAGGATCGAACCCGGGTTCTGCATCGTAAGCGCACAGTTTAGACCACTAGACCACCGACTCACTGTGAAGAACGGACTCAAACTAGCAAATTCTGCATCACACGTAAACTTTTATCAGCTGTCTCAATTGTTCAAAGGCATCCCGATATAAATCCTCGTTTTAGTCTTTGTTTTGTCATTAATGATTTGAGAGTCATAACAAGACCTTTTTTAGTTCTGCGCCACATGTTATTTTACCTCTGAGATTAATGAGCCGCACGGAGTTCTGGCAACCCGATCACGGACTTACATGACACTTCCTGATTGGCGAAACGGCGGAGGGGAGGACATCAAAATCAAAACAATAACTTTTACGGGTCGTAAAACTAATTTTGATATTCAAATATCTCGGATGAACTACTGTTATCAGTTAAAGATGTGTTTGAAAAGAACATGATTTATTAATGCCTTTTGAAATATTCGGGTCATTTAATGATGACTTGACATGCAAATATTACATATTGCTCCTTTAATACATTTTTTTCATTATTTTGGGATGCCCATGCATCCGCCTCCAGCGGCTGTGATCATGGCGAATGGCGCCGTCTTAACGTGATCATATCCAAGACCATATACACACAGAACTATTCTCTGCTTTTAGTGTGCGTGTCTTTGCGTAACCGGTGCACACAAAAAATACAGCGCTGAAGTTGGACTACGGAGCCTCAGACTCCTCCGTGTCTTCTTCCGAAGCGCACTAGCTAAATTAAAGCTAATTTTACCTTGTACTACCAGTTCATGTTGGTTGTAAGTAAGTAATGTTTATTTATATAGCGCATTTTACAGACCAAGGTCACCCAAAGCACTTTACAATGTTCAGGTTGTGCCCAAAAGTAAAATATTGTGAGCAAATCAAACAGATTTAATGACATGAAATTTGAAATGTCCCTCATCTGTAACAAATAGTTTTGGTCTGAGTCTAAACAGAAAGACTGAATGTAATGTTAATGCCATTTTGTGTGGATTTACTGTTGTTATAAAAAACAAATACAGTACATATGTACACTATGTTGGCATTTATCTTTCCATTCAAACAACCATTTACAGAAAAAATATGGCATCATTTTGTCGATAGTTCGAAATGCAATTATTTACGATTAATACATTTTTAAGCTGTAATTAACTCGATTAAAAATGTTGATTGTTTGAAAGCCCTACTTTTAACACAATTATCTATCTAGAGCGTCATACATTGCTTGTTTTTCTGTCCATGTGCATTGCAAGAGTGAACTTTCCCCTGTGTGGGAGGAATAAAGGTCCTCTGATGCTGCCTGCTCATGCATTTTATTGGGCGCTGAAGCACTTTAGGTTGATGACCTCAGTCTCATGCTTTGTGTGTTGTGTTACAGCTCACTGAACACAATTTGCTCTAACATCTAACATCTCCACAGAGAGTTTTCAATAGTAATAAACACACACTAAGACCTTCTCACAATGCCATGATGGTGGAATGAATGTATGTTATTTCACATTTTATGTTTGTAGAATCTGAACAATCCATCCTTTAATGCCCTTGTTGTTTTTTGTATGAATACGTTTTGTTCGTCCCAACAGGAAGAATCTTTTCAGACCACATGCTGTCTTAATCTTACTAGAAAACGGGTTCATTTGACAAACTTTGGGCGGATCTAAAGCTGTGACAGAGGTCAGCAATCGATGTGAATAGCAACCAAACTGTTTATGCAGTGAGGAACTAGTTACATAGTTGTATGATTGTGTGTGGTTTCAAATCTGACTATGGAAAGGCATTGCTAACTAAACAAGTTAGACACGGCAACACAGGAAGGCAAGAAGGTTCTGGACTCGGATCCCGGTCGGCATTGGGCCATTTTGAGTGGAGTTTGCATGTTCCCCCTGTGTCTGCGTGGAGTAACATGTACAATAGATATGAATGTAAAGAGTGAGTGAATGGATGGAGACAGTTGGTGACTTTCTTGTGTGTTTGACGTCTCGCTTCCGTCCTCACCATGTGTGAAGCGAATGGAAAAATATCTTCACTCTGAACATTGTGAATTGCTGTGGGTGACTTTGGTCTGTAAACATGTGTCATATAGATTACTTTCTTACCTACATATAGAGACATTAAAAACATAAATAATCACAGTACATGAAGTGAAGATAAAATCCCTCAGTTGTAGGCACAGCTAAACAGAGCTTTTTTTTAACCTGGATTTGAACACTGTTAGAGAAGAAGCCTGTCTTACATTTTCAGGAAGACTGATCCAGATTTTGGAAGCATTAAAGCTGCACTAACTGACTTTATTTTTGTATTCATTACGAAAATGCTATCCATGTCCATGTAGTGCATTGGGATATACATCATTTTGAAGAAAAAGTAGCGCAGATTTGTGCTGGCGTGACATTATATTTTAGATCGAGTTTTGATGAAACAAGGAAGAGAATGTGTTTCGGGTCGCGGATTGTGACCAATCACAGTGGACCACTAGCCCCCACTTTCGTGAGAAATCTACAGGTCCCTCGTTAGCACAGACGGCTGAGTTAGCACAACAAGCCGAGGAGCTAACCTGAAACTTCGTCTCTTCGTCACCGGTTACTGCTTACACAGCGAGACAGCCATCCAAAAGAAAGTCCCGTTCCTCCGCTCTTCCCGGTTCTATCGTTCTATGGTCACGCCATCCACGTACAAATCCATATTCATGTATTATCCATATTGGGAGACGCTAACTCCGTCCCAACAGTGGGTGTGTGTGGGGGTCGATGGCTTCGTGGGTGCGGGGAGGGGAGCAGAAAGAGAGAGGCCAGCGAGTCCACGACTTCAAAATCCCAAAGTCAGTTAGTGCAGCTTTAATATTTAGTAATATTTAGTTATCTGGGCACCAGCAGGAGGCCAGTCCCTGTGCTCCTCAGAGTCCGATTTGGCTGATATGGCTCTAACATGTCACTTATGTACTTTGGTGCGAGGCCATGGATAGACTTGATATACACTTCATTGTTTTGCTAGGATAAATAACATCATAAACGTCTCAACAAGGTAGAAATGCCTCCAACTAAGGCTCTCACAATATCAGATTTGTATGGAAATGAGAGATCTAAACGTATTAAGGCCAGCACATTCCTTTCGGGAGGCACTGCGACTGCTCCCCTCTCTGCTGGAGCTGCGGTTTGGGTAAATTAGTGAAGAAAGAACACTCATAAATCAAACAGTACAAGCTGAGGAGGTGTGGATACTCAGTGCTCTCAGTGTTATGGAGCCACTGGAGGAGCCCTGAAATAGAAGGAGGAGCAGTTCTCAGAGCAGACAGACACCAGCACTGTGGCCCTTATTAACATCACAGCATCAGCAAATGGTGTCACACTGAGAGGTGAGGGACAAATAGGTGGAACAGGGGGTTTGTTTCCTCTGTTCAGCACTTGGGATGAACAGCCGTGTTATAACAATGTACAATAAGAATGAAGCAAGACTGATTTTGTAGAATAAAGTAGTTTCTTGTTTGGAAGGACTGGCGTTCAGATGATCTTTTTTTTTTTTTTTTTTTTTTACATATATAATTGTCTTTATTTGCATAATTTACAGGTCTGACCACTCATAGCAGATGGCAATGACAATTCAAAACAAGAAAAAAAGATTACCCAGCTTCCACCAAAGTCATAGTTTGAGTTTTAAGAGTGTGACCCTACAAAGAGTCACACCCCATACCGACTAATACAGGTGGAACATGGAAAATTAGAATAGAGTTCCAAGTCCATTCATTTCTGTAATTCAATATACATTGTTAAACTTATGACATACTCATAAGCTCACACTCACAAGCATAAATAAAACATATTGGAAAATGTGTTCTGTTTAGTCTTTGAATCTAAGCCCATATGACAAGGCTTGCCATATTTCGATGTGCATGTAATGAGTATTTGTCATAAATTGGTTTCACATTTTTTGTTGAAGTATGCAGACATAAATGGAGAGTTAAATATCCAAAACTTTACCCTGGAAAAATCATCTTCTGGAGGAAAAAGTGGGTGTAACTGTGTAAACATTAAAACACCCTGTATCTTTGTCTGTCTGTCGGACTAATTATTAGGTTTTTTTTAGGATTTTTCTCATAATAAATTACTGTTTTCATCTGTCTTTTTTATTCTACACTATTGTCATTTGAAGCCATTTATATTTGCGTAGAGTCAAACAAGGTTATTGATCAGTGCCACCAGCCTGTGTTTGTGTCTGACAGACGCTAATGAGGAGGAGTTTGGTGGAAGTGAAAGAACACGGAGGAAATGTCCTTTTACTAATGATCCTGCTGTTCACTTATGAACGCTGTCAGATTGAATGTACGTACAGCTTATTGAAGGGTAATTAAATTTGACATGTTGTCAGAAGACAGTTTATGTTGATCTGTATTGCTATATGCTGATTATCTTGACACCAATTGTTAAACTTAATTGGAAATAAATGCACAATCTATTTTCCCCACTATAGGATCAAGGTATATTGTATTTACTAATTCACTCTGCATGTATACATCAGCTGTTAAAATGTAACTGTCACTCCATAAACTCAAGTCGACACATGAGTGCTATCTCAGCTTTATTTTTTAATGATCTGCTCTACAAAACCACCGTATGTCCCACCTCCATCAGCCGTCAGATCTGTTAAAAGCTGCACTGAGACACCAAACCGATAGAGGAAACTGACTGTGGGATGGTTGATAATTGATTTACATTAGTTTCAATGTTGCATGCAGTGTTGTGAATATACTTGTCTCCTCAATTTTGTTTCACATAAAGGATATGATTAACACATATGTCTCCTGTTATGAACCTCCAGGATTAACTCTTTAGGAGACTGTGATGAGTGACCAACACACGTTTAAGAGATTAAACTTGCATTCAGAGTCAAATCTAGAATCACAAATTTGCTTTAATTACCAAATGTTGCCTCCATGTCCAATGATTGAAGCCTCTTTTTGCAATTCCAGTAGCATTGTAGCAACTACGATACAGAGTCCATACATTAAATATCACTGTATAAAGAAATTCCAGATGGCCTAGATGACAGCCACCCAAGCTTACTGAAAAGTCTCAAGTTGTCATTTCATCGGGAGTGGCATGATAGGTATAGTTCATTCAAAGCTTGAAAGGTTGAAAATGTAAAGAAGCTACAGTAGTTCTGCCCCTGACATGTTTGACGGTAGACATTGTCAGAGGTAACGTGTCTCTTATCAGCTGTTATTGCCGGATGCGGCCAGTCTTAGAAATCGGGCGGATCCATCTCAACATATTGCATTTGTTTACATTTATTGCATTGCTCCTTTGGCTTCTAACTAATTAACTGAAATCAGTAATCTGGATCATTAGTTTATTGTATTCTATAACTATAATAATAATAAGTGAACGTCCATAAAACTCTTATTTGAGGCAGTCGGGACTCGTGCACTAGAGGTGAAATGTGATTCTGTCTGGTCAGATTTAGGAGCGGAGTCTCCACTGTCTCTCATTGAACTATAGGCTCGTCTCAGACACAAACAGGAACAATGGCTCATGTCTAGACTACACTACATCTAAGAAACGATATCTAAACCGGTACGAGAACTCATTCCTACCCATATCTGTGAACCTCCTGAATGCAGGCCATCGAGCAGAGCGGTGATGGTTTATGTCGGTGTTACTGTGTTGTGTTTTATGTCTGTCTTATGTCAATGTGTCAATGTAGCAGCCTGTGAGTCCAAGACAAATTTCCTACGGGACATAATACATTAATCTTGATCTTGATCTTACACAGGGAATTCATAGTGTCTTGGTCACTGGGACATTTTAGGTTTAGGGAAGTGGGTGTCGGGGGTTTAGACTAAGGTGAATGCAGTAGTAATTCACTCTCACATATGTTTTAGTATTCATAATGAAATAGCTGATGGTTAAGTCTGTTTTACATCTGCAATAATACAAACAAATAGAATACAAACTAGGTGGAATGAAGGTATAAAAGTACATGCAGTGTATACAAACTATAGCTATGAAACAAAATTTCAATTTGTTCCAAAAATGTTCCAAATGTTCCAAAAACAAGTTAAATCTCTGATGCTGTAGCTTGGCCATCCGTACACTCAGCTCAATCATCAATTCGCTGCATGTAACGTCTGGGTCTGCTCCCTGTGTTTGCGATTACAGTCCGTTGAATTCCATCCAACCAATCAGCGAGTGCGGGAGGCGGGTGTTGAAGTTAGTTGTTGTTGATGTCAAGAGTTTGCGCTGAACGGGCTGGTGGTCGTTTGGCAATGGTGAAGAATGCGATAGTAAAGTAATCCGGTCTAGTTCTATCAAGATATTGAAGCCGGAGCAAGAGGGATATTCAGCAAATGTGATTGCTGCAAAGATTGTGGCGCGGCTAAATGCTAAATGCTAACGACTCACTTGGGGCGCATTACATACGTGACGGTAAACTCAGATCCACTCCGTTTCAATCTGCAAAAGGAGTTAACCCCTCCCACCTGTAAATGGAGCTCAATGGAGCACCTCCAGACCTTGGTAAACAATGTAATTTGTACTATGGTGTAGTACGACCAGGCTACTGATGCTGTGGTTTAGGTTTAGTTTAGTAAAGCCATCTCAACATGTGGGGAAAAAAAAAAAAAACTTAAGCTGTGACTTGCATTTAATTGTACTGTAGCATTTTCCAGAAAGACTAAGTTCAAAGATGTCTCTGATGGGATGGTGGAAGTTTCATTTATAATGGAAAGTTCCTGAGAAAGAAGTTTTTGTTTGTAAATGTCCTCCAGGACTGCCGGATCCACACCTCTGGGCTCAGACGATCACTCTGTGTAGGTCTTTTTTTCACAGATAGCGATAGCTTAAAGCTGCACTAACTGACTATATTTTTGTATTCATTATGAAAGTGCTATCCATGTCCATGTAGTGGATTGGGTTATACGTCCTTTTGAAGAAAAAGAAGCGCAGATTTGTGCTGGCTTGACTTTATATTTTAGATCGAGTTTTGATGAAACAAGGAAGAGAATGTGTTTCGGGTCGCAGATTGTGACCAATCACAACGCACCACTAGCCCCCACTTTCGTGAGAAATCTACAGGTCCGTTAGCATAGACGGCTGAGTTAGCACAACAAGCCGAGGAGCTAACCTGAAGCTTCCTCGTCTTTGTCACCGGTTACTGCTTACTCAGCGAAACAGCCATCCAAAAAGAAAGTCTCTTTCCTCCGCGCTTCCCGGTTCTATCGTTCTGTGGTCACGCCATCCACGTGAAAATCCATGTCCATGTATTATCCATATTGAGAAACACTAGCTCCGTCAACAACAGTGGGTGTGTGTGGGGGGCGATAGCTTCGTGGGTGCGGGGAGGGGAGCAGAAAGAGAGAGGCCAGCGAGTCTGCTGCTTCAAAATCCCAAAGTCAGTTAGTGCAGCTTTAAATGTGTTTGGTTTTGACAAAAATAGCAGGTGCTTCTGACAGTTGCAAATGTCTGCTATATTTGAAATAAAAGATCAATTAATTAGTATTTCACAGGTTTTAGATCTGTTGATTATCTTTCTTTTTCCGCTCCAATTAACAACATTCCACTTCTGATATGTTATGCAAATTGAAGTTATTTGTATTTAATTCATTATTTAATTACTTGTGCTAATGACACTAGTCTTCCTGGTGTTCTCTTTACAAACGATCAATTCACACCACACTAATTCAGTCCCACAGTATAAACAGGGATTCTGCAGACCTAAGGTGCAGTCTTGGGGAGAGTCAGTGGTTACAATTAGTTAATGCGAGACAGTGTCAGTGATCTTACGCCTTTGATATAAGCCAGTTAAAAAAGTAAAACAAGATCCACTTATCGCACCAAGAGTTCTCAATATTTGTTTTAGCCTCACAACAATTAGAACAAGACAGAAAAATCGACTGAAAAATTGTCCAAAAAAAGCTTTAGTGGAATTGACCTTTATTCAGATGCTTATGTAGAGCATAGGGCTGGAAAGCGGAAGTGCGAGATTTTGCGAGATTTCCACCCGTGGATACAAACAAACCACACGTGCCAGTTGTATGGTGCGGAGATCGCCGACTTCTTCCTCGTTAATGGACTTTCCTGTGTTATTTTGGACACATTTCGTCTCTGGGACAGAAAAACTGAGTGAGCGGTCGGAATTAGCTGTGAACTGACCATGTCCTGAAGTTTCTATGACGGGGAGATGAGAAAGGCACAGGGCCGTGTTCAAACATACAGTCTATGGTTCAAACTCATTGTATTTTAATCCACTATCGCGCATCAGAAAGAAAATATAGAAACACTATTCCCATGCAAATACATTGATGTTGTCCCTTACAGCTATCTTTGCTGCGTTGGTTATAAGCCAATGTATATGAATGATCAGTTTTCTATCTGTTCATCAGCTCATTCTCCACTTCACACTCACTGCAGCTTCACATTGGGCCTTTTTCCTTTTTGCTGTGCTGTCAAAAATAACATGATGTAGTGTTAATGTTATTTAATACGTGTTAATATGTTCCTCCTTTATCTCTCAAATAGATAAATATTTGAGAGACAATATTTATCCTGCGTGACATCAATAAAGTTTCTTATCTTAAAATACAAGCCACAATTAAAGGCTTGGCCGCGCACTATTACAGGTTAGCATTAGCTACAAGTTAGCTTGAATACATGTTCAAGTTAACTGTCTCTGAAATCAGACAAAATATTTTATCAGAACTGCATAGCTTTTCCCACAGCTTCTGTTGGTCTTTGGGAAACCGAAAGAATGAGCATGTGTCGCGTAAACTGTGATGATTACAGCTGAAAACAAAGCAGAGCATTATGCACCATTCACTTAAACCGCCTCTTCGAACAGCTGACGGTTTGTTTGTATCCGAGCAATGAACCGGAAGTGCTTCTGGGACGAGACTTTCCAGCCCTATTCAAGGGCACACACTGGCATTTTGACTTTAAAAAAAAATATATAGTTGTCTTTTCTTGCATTATTTCAAGGTCTGGCAGATGGCAATGACAATTCAAAACAAGAAAAAAGATGCCCCAGATACAGCCAAAAAAATAAAAAAATAAATCAGTCAACACGCGACAGTAGCTCAGTTGGTAGAGCATTGGCCTTAAGGCCAGAAGGTCGTGGGTTCAATTCCCACCTCTGCACCTTCTCCATCGACTCCCACTGATGACTGCTGTCGTTGTGTCCTTGGGCAAGACACTTAACCCCACTTTGCCCAAAGCCCCCACTGAAAGATCAAGGCTATGCTCACACTCAGAGAGCAGCCGTCCTCCTGTGGACTCACCACCTGCAGAGGGTCAGTGAGGGGCTGGTGCTATGAGACTTGGGTGGCATCTCTGACTGCCACCCCCCTGACCCAGAAATGGATTAAAGGGTAGAAAATGGATGGATGGATGGATCAGTCAACACAAAATTTAAGACAAAAGTAGAGGGACAAACAAAAGTATCCAGCAGACCAGATATAAACGGACAAGATACAGACAGATAACACACAGGCAGACACAGATAGAAAAGACACAGACAGAAAAGACGACATGACATGATGGACAATATTTTATTCATCTTTTTGTAAGAGATATTCAGTGAACCTGTTGTTACATTTATCACACCAAGAGTTCTCAATATTTGTTTTAGCCTCACAACAATTAGAACAAGACAGAAAAATCTACTGAAAAATTGTCCAAAAAAAGCTTTTGTGGAATTGACCTTTATTCAGATGCTTATGTAGAGCATTCAAGGGTGTTTCAAAAACGTTATGGCACACTCTGGCATTTTGACTTCTTGTAGTCATATCATCTGCTCTGCACACCTTTGTCTCCAACTAGAGTTTCGCTTTTCAGCCCGAGCCCGAGCAGGCCCGAGGCCAAGGCCGAGCAGGCCCGAGCCCGACCCGAGTTCGGGCCGGGCTCGGGCCTCACTTCAGCGCTCAGCAGTCGGGCCGTTCCGGGCTCGGGCTCCTTTTTATTTGTACTTTTTTCATTTTTTTTAATCAATATTTTTTTTTTTTTAATGATTTTCATACATAATGATATGCATATATGTATTTATTAATAATAATGTCCGTTGATTGACAACAAGTTATTAAAAAAGTTGATATATTTATAACACCGTAACCGGCGTGTCCTACAGCCGCAGCAAGCCATGAACGCATCATCCCTGTTTTTCCTGTTGAATGCTACGGTCAACAGCGAACACACGGAACATTAACAGAAATGGATCAGGTGGACGTACAAAACACATTCAGAAGTGGCTAAACTTGCAATTGGAAGGTGAGTGCGCACAACAAGGGAAATCAGATGTGTCGGGCTTCTGTCGGGCTCGGGCCTATTATACAACCTTAATTGGTCGGGCTTAAATGGGCTCAGGCTTAGTATTAGCGGGCTCGGGCCGGGTCGGGCTTGATTTTTCAGGCCCGAACAAAACTCTATCTCCAACAAACTCAAAATAATGGGGGAAAATGTTCTATTGTCCAACTAGAGGCTGCTTCTGCTTCAGCGCCAGTCATTTTGTACCAGAAGGACAAACTAGTATTGACAAGAATGTTTTCTCATCTTCTGACCTAATGGTGGCATAGTTTACAAACAGTCATAATTTCATGCATGTTACTGACCTTTGTACCAAGTAAAATATTACCCAGCTTTTTCTGCAATGTTTATATTACAGCAGAAAGGCAAAAAGCGACATTACTGTAATTACATTATCTCCCTAAAGCCTAGCGTACATCGGACTGGCAACTGATTATATCCGTCGCCTCTGAGTTGCTGCCCCGCGCACATCGACAATCTGGCGAAAACGGGCAACTCTGAGTCGCAGGCCAGTCTCTTGAATAACAGCGCGTACACCGACAGCAACTGGCCGTCAACTATAGTGTGTTTTCTGGCATAAACTGTAGAGGGCGCGCTATACACGCAATGTAACAGAAACAGAGGAAGAAGATACACGCAATATCACGTGACTGTCCAAAATGGCGCACTACGAGTCGAAGGTATGTTTCCCCACCAATTCTATTTGCACTACGTGTTATACAATTCTAGCGCTCGTGATTCTTGATGAAAGTACACGAAATGTGATGAATATGCTAACAAGCATTGATAATTGAAAGTTTAATCTGTTGAAAGACTGCAGTCTGTCTCAATCAACCATTTTCTCTTTCCGATCGCAACTCGGCACACATCAACCATCATTCATCAACGATGTAAATTCAAATTCAATCCAATCCATATCTATGAATTGGATAGGATATGTTGGACGCCCAACATATCCTATTGAAGCCCTGTCTCTCCTATACACAAGTCAATATGGCATGGCCTACAGGTTTTGTATGGACTTTGTCTAGGCCTATGCTCTGCAATGCTAAGTCTTGTTAGTTAATACAAATAAAACCAAAAATACATCTTAATCAATAGGGTTACAATATACAATTTATAAAAAGAAAATTAGGCTATGTTTTTCTTATACATAGTTCCAGTTATTTGAATGTATTACACAAAACATGAAATCTTATAATGTAATTTACTTTCCTTAACAGATTATGAAGCTAAATATCAGGAAGAGGTACTTGCTCGAGAAAGAAAGGCGGCAACGTGCAGCTGCTGCTGCTGCTCTATGGATCCTTCTTGATGAAGACAATGAGGGTCAGAAAAGACAACGGCTGTGGATGAAGCCATGGCTTACACGTCATGATGAGCAAGGGGCATACCCAAATCTGGTTAGGGAATTGGAAGAAACTGATCTACTCTCATACAAAAATTATTTTCGAATGGGGCCAGAACAATTTTCTGAGTTGTTAGAGAAGGTGGAGCCATTAATTTCTAAACAAGACACCAATTTTCGAAGGGCAGTATCGGCAGGAGAAAGATTGGCAGTCACACTGAGATTCCTAGCAACTGGTGAGTCGACATTCACTTTTATGTAAGAATGATTTATATTATGTTAATAATGGAAGAATAATTGTTTGTACTGAAATTGATTAATTTACTTTTGAATAAACTGTTTTGCAATCCTTATGTAACTTTAGTAAAAATGTAATGTTTTCTAGGTGAATCATACAAAAGTCTTGGGTACTCATTCCGGCTTGGATCGACTACAATTGGGAAGATAGTTCGTGAAACGTGTTCTGCCATATACAATGTGCTAAAAGATGATTATATGAAAGTAAGTATTTATTTTCAAACAACACAGCAATAACACAGCAATAACACAGCAATAACACAGCAATAACAACATGAATTTATGAATTTAAAAAGTGCACGTATCCCCCAGCCTGATAGTGAGCTGGCTGTTGGGGTGATTGATTTGTAAAGTTAGGCATCATAGCGTCTAAGATGGACAGCTCAGCTTCAGAAATGGCATTGTTTAGAACTGCAATCAGCCTAGTTTTTGTCCTTTGGTCTTTTATCTTTCGGAGTCGACTGGCGACATACTGGCCAAAAACATCATCCTCATCCATTCTCTCCTCTTCCATGTCTGGTAGGGAAAGAGGCTTCGCGATGCTCTCTGCAATGCTATTTAGCACAGCCATCTTTTCCCTATTTAGGCGGTCGGCTGCTCTCTCAGTTGGCCCTGGATTCACCCTCCTCTTTTTAGTAGCCGGTGGTTTAGGGGGGTCGAACTCCTTGCTCGATACCGAGCAGGTCGGTGTGCTGGTTCCTGACCGGACTTCTACATTGAAGCTGCTGCTCGAGGGGGTGGGGCTTGCACATGTCCGAGTGCTCTCATCGTCGGATGACGACAAACCAATTTCCTCGTCTGTGTCGTCCTGAGAGTTACTCTCGAGCTGAAATAGATAAAATTGTTTTAATAAGTAACCATGTAATATTTTTTGCTTTCAGATGCCACAATCACAGGAAGACTGGCTTACAATATCAAAAAGGTTTATGGAAAGATGGAATTTTCCGCATACACTGGGAGCTTTGGATGGAAAGCATATTGCTGTACGTGCCCCTCAGAACTCAGGCTCTCTATACTATAACTACAAGAACTTCTTTAGTATTGTGCTATTGGGCCTTGTAGATGCTGATTACAAGTTCATATATGTTGATGTTGGATGCAATGGCCGGATCTCTGATGGGGGAGTATTTGCTGGATGTTCTCTGGCAGAAGCGCTGAACAGACGGTTGGCAAATAAACCAGAGCCGACACAACTTCCTGGTGGAGAGAGCCCAGTGTCATACCACATTATTGGGGATGATGCCTTCCCCCTACGAGATGATCTAATGAAGCCATTTCCTTTCCGAAACATGAACAAAGAACAGAGGATTTACAACTATCGGTTGTCTCGAGCTAGGCGTGTGGTTGAAAATGCTTTTGGCATTTTGAGTTGTCGATTCAGAGTTTTTCTCAATAGGATGTTCCTGGAACCAAATGTTGTGGAGAACATAGTTATGTGTGCATGTGCACTCCACAATTTCCTGATTGTGAAAAATGATGGACATTATCTGAGCCAAGGACTTGTGGACCAAGAATCGACAACACATGATGTAACCCCAGGGACCTGGAGAAATGACACACAACTACAGTCTAGTGGAATACATCACAGTAACAATAGTGGTCAACAACCCAAATCAAAACGTGATGTGTTGATGGAGTTCTGTATGAGCCCAGCGGGGTGCTGTTGATTGGCAAGAAAGTAAAATATAGACAATCTGATTGCATTCATGCTAATGTTGAAAAATGTAAATAAACACCATTTCAAATTAATTTCTGATTTGCTCCTTTTTTAATAAACATTTTCTTTTAAATTTGAACATCCATAAAAATTGTACCTGGAATGATGACTGTGTCTCCCTCGATTTCATGTAAGGCCGAAGAAACTCTAAATTCTTCACAATCCAGTGCTGGTGCTGTGTGAGGCCGCGTCTTCCACTTCCAGAGGGTGGTGCTTTTGAGAGCCTGCTGAACTGGGTTCTCATATTCTTCATTTTTTTGGTGATATCTTTGACTGTAAATATGAAAAAATAGAGGATTATAGTAAAAGGAATGTAATGTGTAACTAGTCATAACAGTAGCATAATTTTGCATTGAAGGCCAACCCTATGAATAATTAAAACAAATAAAACAATCTTTTTACTAACAGGGTAGGCTATGCCTATAGGCTAATCTATTTAATGTAGAACAGACTGATTAGTGAGTGGCTACCTCGTCCTCGAGGCGGGCATGCTTGATATCCAATGACAATGTGTGACAACAAACAGTAGGCTTATTTATGTCAAGTAGGGAGGCAATAATGAATCTGTTCATGTACCGCGTCCATCATATTGTAATAGTTCTGGGTTGTCTGTTTACAACCACAGGGAAGTGCTCTGGTTAAGGTAGAGTTTTACTGGGGGCGGGAGGCTTTTTCCCCGTGTTTACACGTCGGGAGTGTGTGTTGTGAGTTAAGCGTGAGCTGTGGCCAACAGCTTGTCCTATAAGTTTGTGAATAAAAGCATCTTGAAAAGCACTGTTCGAGCATTTCTTACCTGGGAGTATTACAATATGCATTGAATAGGCGAGTCACGAATAAATGAATGGATGAATTGAACAGAAAAAAGTCGAGATGGAATTACCTGTTTTGCCGAGTCTGAAAGAAATTTCCTCCAGAGCCGCACGTTTAGTGTTCCTATTGGAGTAGGCTTTGATTGATGTGTCAAAGAGACACGGTCTCTCACGCCACATTGCCACGAAATCATCCTCCGCAATCTCCGTCCATTCATGTTCAGTCGCCATTTTACTTTGTTTTAGCGCAACAAGTCACGTGCAGGCGCCTACGTCACATGGTAACACTCTCAACACAAGTTGTGCGCCAGGAGCGCGCACATCGGGGCAACTGAGGACAACTAGTTGCCGAAAAGTAGAACACGGGCAACTGACTGGAACTGGAGACCGACTGATCATCTCCAGTTGTAAGAGCGCGCACATCGACCGATTTCGGCAACTGATCATCTCCCACCATCTCCTCTCAGTTGCCAAAAGCCGCCTTGCAACTAGTTGTCCTCAGTTTCTCTGTCGATGTACGCTAGGCTTAACACGTTACTCCCAACAGCGGTATTTAAAAACGAGCAATTCCAGACTTCTTTAACCAGTCTAGGTTGGATTATTCGTTGTTCTATTTCAAAGAGCCTAAATTTGGGGTATAAAAAGAATTTTAACATTATAACGAAATTATACGTTTTGTGAAATGGATATGGCTTTACTTTTGCCTTTCTTGGATTCATGAAAATGTGGTATTTCATTTTTGGGTTGGATTTCAGTAATTCCCCAAAACTTTCATAAGTATAATTAACTTTTTTGACACGTTGAAACTGATAATATGAATGTTCTTAAAGTGTCAATCTGACTGGAAGTGCAAATCCAGTTAGATTTTATCTCGAGCGGTTCAAGGAATTACTGTTTGAAAGTTAATTTTATACAATTGCAATGAAAACCCTGAACAGTTTTGAAATGTTGTTCATTTTCGCTCATTTTTTTGTTTGGTCTATGAAGAGAAAAGTTCAAGTCTCTGCAAAACTGCAAACAATTCAACTGATGAAGGATTTATTGGCATTTCCCATCATAATATAAAAATAAAAAACTGTATTTCTAGTACCATACATACAGTATATTGAGATTTGTGGACACAGTATTTATCAATCTCACCAGATCAATTTTACTAGAAATGTGTATGTTTTTACCAATTACTTTCTATCAATTGATATTCACTGTTCAGTGCGTCAGACTCATTTTGTTTCAGGCATTATTCCGGTGGTTCAGTTATCAATCTGCTTAAAATTATTCAAGAGCTTTTCATTATTTTTATCTACACCTCTGGAAGCTTGTTTTCTCCTGCTTTATCGTTTGTCCTCTCGGAGCGCCGTCCTCTCAGTCTTGTGTGAGGGACTCCTGTGGGACGCAGCACAAATAACAGCCCTGTGTGTCAGGAGGAGGCAGGAGCTGTCGGCCCATACATCACCGAACCACCAGAGGAAGCGCGGCTGCAGGGATCAGGAGAGGGATTTTTGTTTGTTTGTTCCATACTTTAATTGTGCATTTGTGTGCTGCAGTTGGATTCTTGTTTTCAAAATAGATAAATGTTATGACCTCATAAAAAGGTTATGGATTCATGTTGAGTTTGAAAGTAATACGGTTGAACTTAAAAAGAGCGATCTGGCTCTGGTTATGACTCTTGTCTCGAAAGAAATCTATGCATTTGTAATGTAGAGAGTCATCATTGTCAAAACAGTGCTCTGATTGGTCATGAGTTTATGTCATGCAAAGTGGTGGGACAAAGTGGTGGGACTTTATAGCTATTGTATCACATCTTCAAGTAGTTTGAGTTGATTTCAACCACAGATAATGTAGGTCAAGACACAGCTGTGCCTAGATTCACATGGTATATGGTGTTGATGTTTCAAAAGAAGATTTGGAAGTTGATTCCATGGATAAAAGGAGACCATATGCATGCTCAGAACATTTCTCTGGGCACTGTCACTGTCACTTTGCCTCCATAATTAGAGTAGGTGGATTGATGTGTGTGTATTTAAGTCTATTTGTATAGTGCAATTAAAACAGCATCATTCAAAATGCTTAACAAATCTGGTGTGCATTAGTACTGTAGTCACAACACGTGCTGACTCATGTAGAGGCATATCTCATACGGTCAAATATTGTAGTGTATCGTAATGTAGAGATTTGAATACAATAGCAAAAAAGAATAAACGTGCTTGATAAAACACTGAGTTGTGTGATAATGGGGGAAATGAGGTATTGCATTAAAAAGGTAGATTAAAAACTGGAAGGTAAAATGCTGAATAAAATAATTTATGGATTAAAAGAGCTGGGCGTTTCCAATAAAACTAGAGGTTAAAATGAATTAAAATAATGTTCAATACAATATAAAATGGATAAAATAGTAATTAAACAGTGGTAAAATGATGAAATGATGGCGGTCCACATGGGTCCGATCCTCTCGCCCCAGCAGGTGGAGAAAGGGCAGCACTCCCACGGAGTCCGGTCCCGCGCACGCAGCCGTTGGCGCCACACCTGCACACAGCGCATACACACGGGCCAGCCACGCACAGCACCCAGGGTCCCTCCTGCAGCCCAAGGCTGAAAACCCCCTTAACACCACAACTATACTGGAGCAAAACTCAGTGTAGTCGGCTTCATGGTGCGGGGGTCCAGAGCGTGGGTGCCATGGTGCTGGCCCGGTGCGTGGTGGTCCCTCGCCCGGGTTCCCCCTCCGAGGCTGCACGCCCCTCCTCCGGTGCCCCGCACGTTCCGTCTCTCCGTCCTCTCTTTTATACTGCCCCGACACAGGTGTACTGATTAGCAATCAGTTGGGGCAGGCAGGTGTGCGTGGTAACCAGGTGACTGGGAGGCATGAAAGAAAAACAAAACACAGCAACCCAAAAACATGCAAACAAAGCACATGCCATCCCAGTCCACCGGATTACAGTTGCATTCAGTCGTCAACAGAAATTAAAATGTATCGTAAATGGACACAAAATCCATCAAAGAATCTTTACAGGTTGTCAATTTTTCCTGTTGAAGTGGAAAAGCCTAGAATTGGTTGTATATAAATAGCCTACTAGCGCAATTATTCAAAATTGCCGTGTAACCTTGAGAGCGTTGAGTGAGCCTCCCATTGTCATTCAGCACGTGTTGCAGTCATGTCTGTCACAGCTCGTTTCTCTTTAGGATACAAAATGCCACCCGACAGAGAGATAAACCTGGATGTGTGTGTCGTCAACTCAGACCACCTTCCCTCATAAAACCTGCCTCAGATCCCCACAGACATCAACATGGACCTGTTACTTTGGCATCTTCCAGCCAGAGGGCGTCTACTCTAATGCTCAGTGATGTTGACAATGTTGTTGATCACTTTGACTTTATGCGTACCTTTGACCCATTTTTTGCGGTTATACTTCCAACGCTTTGACTTTCAAGGTGCTCTAGTGGCCCGTATCATGCATAATACATTATCTTCCTTCTTATGGTCATATATGGATCCCACTAAACTTTGTCAGACATTCATTATATACAAACATATTATTGATATTTATGTCCGCACTGTTATTTTTTCAATACTAGTTTCGGGAATTATTTTCCTCCTTTGAGAAAACGCAACAATTATGGTGATGCATTCGTATAATAAACACAGATATGTTTAAGCGTTAGCGGTTCAGTCGGTGTTACCGCGGTGGTTTCCCTCGTCATTCGCATAATTTCAATCCAACATCAAATTAGCTAACTTTATTATTCAGCATACACTGACCTCATTATTCCATGATGTTAAATTATTAGGCATGATTTTGTTTAGTATATTGTTGTGATCACTCTAAATCCGAATGCAATGAAGACATTTGGCTGCAAGACCTCTTTGTTGGACTAGCATCAAATAAATAAAAGTCACAAGTTATAGATGCATATATAATTCATTGATAAGATATTTATATCTGCTTTTACATTTTTGTTTACAGAAGTGTAATAGGTTTAGCCTGACTCTCGCCAGATCCTTGTAGATTGCTGCGCTTCTCACATGGGTCTGGGCCTAAGCCATAGCAGAGTTTCGTTCGGGCCTGAAAAATCAAGCCCGACCCGGCCCGAGCCCGCTAATACTAAGCCCGAGCCCGTATAAGCCCGACCAATTAAGGTTGTATAATAGGCCCGAGCCCGACAGAAGCCCGACACATCTGATTTCCCTTGTTGTGCGCACTCACCTTCCAATTGCAAGTTTAGCCACTTCTGAATGTGTTTTGTACGTCCACCTGATCCATTTCTGTTAATGTTCCGTGTGTTCGCTGTTGACCGTATCATTCAACAGGAAAAACAGGGATGATGCGTTCATGGCTTGCTGCGGCTGTAGGACACGCCGGTTACGGTGTTATAAATATATCAACTTTTTTAATAACTTGTGGTCAATCAACGGACATTATTATTAATAAATACATATATGCATATCATTATGTATGAAATTCAAAAATAATAAAAAAATATTGATGATTTTTTTTTACAAAAAGTAAAAATAAAAAGGAGCCCGAGCCCGGAACGGCCCGACTGCTGAGCGCTGACTGCCGAGCTGAGCGCTGACTGCAAACCCGCCGTAACACAGGCGATCCTGATTGGTCTATTATTTTCTGATCTGCTGAAGGACTTTGGTATGCGCTTGATCCTAGACCAGTGGTTCTCAAACTTTTCACACCAAGTACCCCCTCAGAAAATACTTGCCTCTCCAAGTACCACCACAAATGACCACACCACACAGTAGCGTAGTAAGCCGAAGTATTCATCAATAACAAGGCAGAGGTTTCATTCCTAAAGAAGTATATTTAATGTAATATTTTACACAGTTTCAACAGTAAGACTGCGCTTAAATATAGGAAAAAAAAATGTTTTAAATGTTTCATTCATTACAAACTGCAAAGCCTCACTGTGAGTGATATTCTGGAGTGGGATCTTTGTCCACAGAAGGTTTGGACACTGGTGCACTTTAGTTTCTAAGGCTTGTTCTGCTGCCCTCTTACATCTGTCGTTTACTCACAGAGACATGTTCTCATGGTTTGGATCAAATGATCGTTTGTTGCTCTCTGTCCTTTTGCACAGAACTGGGAAAAAAAACTGCTCCTTCTACATGGAACGTGTTGCAAAAAGACTAGAAATGATCTGATCTTATTTCCTTGAATGCTTTTAGATCCAGATTGAGACATCTTCAGTGAAATGTAACTGTTTTTATAATCCGTATTTTTATGAAATTGTGTGTTACTGTTGTATAATCTGTATGTGACTGTTTTATCATCTGTAATTTTATGTAATTTTTGTACACGAAAAAGTGGTTCTCATTGACTGCCAGCCATTTTTTGATGACTTCACTGATTTTTAAGACTCACAGAATATTGTGTGCTATGAAAAATATGAAACCAGAGTCTGAAAGACAGGACTGTCTACTTTCAGCAGCAAAAAGAAGTTTGTTCTTAGTTTGTTTCGTTCTCCTGTGATCTCCAGTCGAAAAGAGGAGAGTGTGACAAAAAGCACCAGTCTTAGACAAAAAAAATTAGAAAATGAGGTTTTTGTGAAAACAGACGAACTGCAGAAAAGTGATTGTAAAACTATTTAGTTTAACTTTAGCATCTCCTCAAACATGTCCAGGATCTTAAGATAAGATAAGATAAGATTGCTTTATTTATCTCACAGAGGAGAAATGTACATGTCACATTTGGCATGAATAGAGACACTCAGATTGTGCAAAGGGAGGAAATGTGCAAACATGTTACTGTACATGCAGGATATATGTACAATAAAGTGACAATAATTATGTACAACAAAAGTGACAAGTGTCAATTGGAAACAGTGTCAATAGTAGTGCAGGTTTTCACACAGTGATCATTTAAAGTGACTTATTGTACAGTCTGACAGCGGTGGGGATAAAGGCCCTGTGGTAGCGCTCCTTACACTGAGGGTGCCTCAGCTCCTCCTCAGTCCTGTGCAGTGGGAGGTGTTGTTCATGATGGAGGTGGCTTTGGCTAGCACCCTCCTGTCCCTCACCTCCTCCACAGAGTCCAGGGAGCAGCCCAGAGTGGAGCTGGCCCTCCTGACCAGCTTGTTCAGTCTGTTTCTGTCCCGCTCTGTGCTGCCCGGTGTTACATGTTAGAAAACAGCAACACGTTTTGAGAAAGTGTTTTTAATGTAAAATAATAAGTTTTATGGCACACACACATCCACAAAGTGTTGCTCAAAAATTTCAAAATGTACTCATCCAAAAAATGTCAAAATGTACATATTGAAAGTAGAGCCCATGACAAACTATGCCAGATAGAATGTCCAGTATTCATCCATTAGGTGGCACTATATTTTATGTCAATAAGAGTAAATCAAAGAATAACAAAATTACAATGATAAACACTATACATGACAATAAATCAAAGTGAATACTTATACTTATAGTATAAGTGCAACAGAATACTGCTGTGTGTCTTTGTGTATTTGGGCGTGCATGTATGTGCGTTTATGCACGCGTTTGTGTGTTTTTGTGTGGTTACATCTACAGAGCGTCTGTTTAGTCCGGCGTGCGCTGTGACCATATCTGGACTTTGCTGCTGGCTCCTGGTGTGGACTCAGTGATAATTTTAGCAATAGTCCACTTTTCTGTGGCTTTTTTGAGGTGCTCCACTGGTCTGCTGCTAGGACCCTCCACATGGTCTCTGTCAGCTCTGGAGACACATTTACTGCTCAAACTGCCTCCAAATGTAGCCTGACCCTGACTATATTACTCCATTTCTGCTTCACCTCTGTCTCTCCTGCTCAGAGTGCTCAGAGTGATGACCAAACCAGGGAGTTCTGCTGCCACCTGCTGGCTTAATAAAATACTGTCTACAGCCAAACCCCAGACTGTATGATACAGGGGACACAGACTGACAGGAAAAGATTGAAAAACAATGTTGTCCTCAAATGACATCCATGGCTGTCAATGAGTTAATCTCAATGGGACTTTCCTGGTAAAATTTAAAAAAAAAAAAAAAAAATTTTTTTTTTTTTACAGATTTTTTTTTTTTTTCATAGATCCTTTGGCGTACCCCTAGAGGGCGCCCGCGTACCACTAGGGGTACGCGTACCCCAGTTTGAGAAACCCTGTCCTAGACCCTTGTGCGTGAAGCGAAACGCCTCTGGTGGAGCATGGCGGAACTACAAGGGTCTGGCGAGAGCGAGGCTATAACAGGTTCTGCCAGTGTACATATTTCTGCGCTCTCAAGGTCACTGACTACTTTGTCATTCGGACCCCATTTCTATAATGACTGTCCAGTGCTTTTACTGAATTACACAGAGAATGATGCATATTTCAAAAGGAGCTGAAAGCGCGGGTTGTTTGAGTCTGTGTGTATTATTTACTGCTAAGGTCAGGGATACTCAGAGACAAAGCTCTAGAACCGCTTCTGGGCTAGCAGTAAGCCGCTCTAAATTCTCTGCAAGAAACTGACCCTGACTGATGCTTAAGAACTATTACTATTCACAAAAAAGACAAAGAACTTCATGATTAATTGTCTCTGCAAATGAACTCCTTGTTTTACTCCTACACGGTTTTAGGAGCTGTTTGATTGTATTTCTTCCCACTTATGTTAACCCTTGTATTATGTTGAAAAAAAATTACATTGATTATGTTGCGGGTCATTTTGACCCGTACTGTGTAAATGCACTCAAAACAGTCAAGAAAACAGGTTAAACCAATAACTGTATTTTAGGTTATATAAATATTTAGAAAAGTTACATACAATAATTTTTTTTATTCCAACGATATATTTAAGAAATATTTAGTCTAATCTTCTTGTCCTCCTCTCGGGTCAAAATGACAATTCTTCCCTCCCTCTTTCCTCCTGCCATGCTTTCTCCTTCCTTTTTCTCAACCTGTTTTCCTTCTCTCTGTTCATCCTTCTCTATTCCCTTCTTTTCTTTTCCTTCCTTCCTTCCTTTCTCCCTTCCTTCCTCCCTTCCTCTTTACTTGGCCAAAGATTCGTCCTCTGAATCCTCCTTATCGTAAGAAAATTGACAATCTGGATCAGCAATGACATTGTCCTCTGTCTCTGAAAAATCCTGTTTCTGAAATCTCTTCCTCTACATCATTATCCCAGTTAAAAATCTGTGATAAAGCCTCCTCAGATGTCATCCTTCTGGAGCTCATTTTTGGTGAGTTTGTCTAAAGCCTAGCATTGCCTAACTAGTTGCAAGACGGCTTTTGGCAACTGAGAGTAGATGATGGGAGATGATCAGTTGTCAAAATCGGTCGATGTGAGCGCTCTTACAACTGGAGATAAACAGTCGATCTCCGGATTCAGTCAGTTGCCCGTGTTCTACTTTTCGGCAACTAGTTGTCCTCAGATCCGGAGATATCACCCGATGTGCACGCTCCGTGGCACGCTCCAACAACGTGTGTGTATTGCGTGTATTGCGCCCTCTACAGTTTATGTCAGAAAACACACTGTAGGTGACGGCCAGTTGTTGTCGATGTACGCGCTGTTATTCCCGAGACTGGTCTGCTTCTAGGAGTTTCCCGTTTTCGCCAGATTGTCGATGTGTACGGGGCAGCAACTCAAAGGCGACGGATATATTCAGTTGCCAGTACGATGTACACTAGGCAAAAGAGATGACATGAGAACAGTGACAAGGACAAGTGTGAGAAAGTTCCCTCTCCTCACACACCTGGCTCTCAGAGGTAATCAAAATAAAATGTCAAAGAGACATGTTTTTGTGGATCTGAACAACTATTTACCCACATTAAAGCGTCAGGGTCAAAATGACCCGCAACATCATCTTTGTATACAAACTCTGCACAGACATTCCACTACACATCAAAGTGTCCAGATTTTACACACCAGTTCATGGAAAAGTCACCAAATTTCAGGAAGAAAAAGAAAGGATAACCAGTACTTTGATCAACACAAAAACTGAAATGGGTCAAATTGACCCTTAACATAATACAAGGGTTAAAGCTCAGTAAACAAAAAGTGTATAATATTAATGCATAATATTTATGTAAACTTGTAAAGCATTAATGTAAGTTGTATATTCAGATAGATTGATTGATAGATAGATAAATGGATAGATAGATAGATACTTTGGAGAAATTCAGGTTTTATTGTATATTTGTTTATATAATCCGTCCACTGGTCCAAGCAGATCAAACAGATCAAACTAGCTACAAGGCAGTTTCAGTTTTTATAGGTCAAGAGACTAAGTTCATCAAGCCAGAATTGATCGCGACCATGCAAGATATTTCAGTCTTCCACTCTGAACCTTTTTACTATAGACCTCCTTTTGTGTTTCTGCTTTTATTAAACAGATCCATCAAAACAGTATTTCAAGATGGATCTGTATTCATATCAGAAGGAAAGGTTCACTCTGTGTAGAAAGGGTATGCTGTGCACTTGGCTCACAGAAGAACAATGTATTTTTGTCCTCTTTCTTTCCGTCTGCTTTTTTCCTGACTTTTCCTGCTTTTTTTTCTGTTCACCTTGTCTGGGAAGTCACCTTCTATGTTTTTGTCCTGAGACATAAAACAAACCCTATACATTGTCTATGCATTTTGTTTGTTTGTTGTTTTACCTCGGAGCAAATGATAAAGAAATTGTGAAAGTAGCTCTTCCGATCAGTCTCGATGATACCATGAGTGAAAAAGTCACTCATTTGAAATAACACAAGCTTGTAAGTTATAGTGGGGCGACAGTAGCTCAGTTGGTAGAGCATTGGCCTTAAGCCCAGAAGGTCGTGGGTTCAATTCCCACCTCTGCACCTTCTCCACCGACTCCCACTGATGACTGCTGTCATTGTGTCCTTGGGCAAGACACTTAACCCCACTTTGCCCAAAGCCCCCACTGAAAGATCAAGGCTATGCTCACACTCAGAGAGCAGCCGTCCTCCTGTGGACTCACCACCTGCAGAGGGTCAGTGAGGGGCTGGTGCTATGAGACTTGGGTGGCATCTCTGATTGCCACCCCCCTGACCCAGAAATGGATTAAAGGGTAGAAAATGGATGGATGGATGGATGTAAGTTATAGTAATAGTATATATCAGGTATGCTTACACTTGTAAGACGAACATTAACTTTACTAATCATTGTGCACCATCCTCATTGTGTCGCCGGTTTGATTGGGACTATTTGAAGATACAATTGTTTTTTCCTGTTGTGATTTTCTGTGTGTTCAAACAGAATGAATAACTGTTTGCTTTTGATGCTATTGCTTTATGTTTTTTTTATTTTTACTGATGCAACTGTTGAGAAAGTACTTGCTCAAACAGTAGAGGAGATTTCAGTTCACGGTCAGGAAATATGTTCCCTATAAACTGCATGTTCTTGTGAGGTTTGATTATTAACACTTTCTCTCTTCTTCTCATCATTTTTCAAATGCTTTTCTTTTTCATGGTGTGACTTTAGAGTTGCATACACTATGCAGTTCTCACATGAGCTGAACCTCTCTCTCGCAGCCAGAGGCAGCTCTCTGTGTCCAGTCCTTGGACTGTCCTCCCAAGTCTTAATCTAAGGCTGTCGTTTATCCAAATTGGGACATGTAAAACTGGGTCTGCTCCTCCTTTTCTTTTATTGTATCATGCCCACATACTATATCTTTATTACAGATGGTGCAGATATACAGACACTATTCCAGAGTAACAGCACAATGACATTTGAACAAAAGTCATTTTTTAGAACTATAACATAATATATTTTTTATTATAGTGAAATAACAAAACACTTCTGTGTTGTCCCTGTTTTTCATGGATGTAACAGCTGTAACACACTTCATACATTGGTATATAGTAAGCATATTGTTGACAAATCTGTTCAGCTTTGTTTCATTCAGAATGTCTTCTTTGCTAAAACAATCCATTCCACCTCATGGGTGTGTCGTATCCAAATGATTAAAAGGTCACTCTAAAATGATCAGTGTTATCCCACAGCACAAGGCCACACAGCTTTGAGGGAGCGTACAGCTGAGGCTCACTTCTGGAATGTCCACCACAGCTGTTGCCCGTGAATTGAAAGGCATTTTTGACAATTTATCAGTGCATTCAACCGGCCTCATAACCACAGACCAGGTGTGACCACATCAGTCTTGGACCTCCGCATCCAGCAACCTCATCTCTGAGATGGTCCGAGACCATCCAATCAGAGATCTCCTGCCATACTTGGTTTCACCAATCAGGTTCTTTAGCTCGAGTTCGTCCTCATAACTGAAGGTAGTGGGAAAATCCTTACATTCAATGGTGTTTGGCAGTTTTCCCTTCAAGGATGAATTGTGCTTTTACACTGTTTAGCAATGTTCGCAGTCTGTGGGTTGTGTTGGTGAGCCCTTTGCTGGTGTAAACTGTGTGGCCCATGGTTACAATGCGGTTATTTATTAGTTGTATTGCCAATATGTGTTTATTTGATAGGGACGGAACAAAAAGCATTGTTACAGGAACCGATGCCATGTTCATTGGCCATATTGCTAACAGCTCATTTACTAACAGCTAATTTGACTCACTGCTAAAAAAAGAAATGAATGAATGAAAAAAGAAATGAATAGATAAATAAATAAAACCTCAAGGACTTGTATGTGTTCTGTCTGTATGTTATTTATTTATTTTTGTCTGTTCTCTTACCTGTTCACTATGCATTTATCTCTTTTGCAAGCCAGGTAAGTGGGTTTTTTGTCAGTGTGTTATGTTTTGTATGTACATATTGTGAGTGTATGTCTGGTGACTGTGTTGTGAAAAAAAAAAACAAATAATTTGCAAACCTGCCATTTGTCTGATGAGGTCTTGTTGTTCACGTGCAAATGCAATGGAACACAATGAATGTATGATGGTTCGTGGGATTTCCCTAATTTCTTACTTGCATACTGTAACGGTATACATACAGAGATTTATTGTCAATGAAAAAAAAACCACATTCAATAGAAGCTGAATGTGCTTTTTCCCAATGCAGTTCAGAAGGGTCAAAAAGAAAAGCATCTCCTTAATTCTACTTTGTCTGGCTCTGGTGCTATAGTGCGTATCTTTCTCGGTCCATCTCATCCTTTTGTGACAGTGTTTGTCGTGCCACATTGATTCTCCAAGAGCTGTGTAAAATTAATAAGCATTTATCTACTGTTGATCTGTTTATGTTCCATTTGGATGGACACTGAAATGCAGAGAGGCACTTTGGTCTCCCTGGACTCTTGTTTATAGAGCAACTCTCCAGCTGTTCACTCTCTTATCTGTAATATACAAGTGCTGGAGCAGAAACGATTGATTCTCTTTTACAGTCTTCTTTCAGCAGTTTGTTCTCCCTCACACAGGAGCCCCACAAAGACTGCGTAGAGTCCCAGTCCACAAAACTGTTTTATCATAATAATAGTTAATAGTTTAAAATGTTTCTATATATTTGATCATGTTTTGACCGTGTACTTTCAATATCAAATATTGAATCAGTCATAGCTCAATTTAGTGTTTGGATAAACTCAATATTCTCTGGATAGTTTAGTAATTTGTCGGGCATATATGTGCATATACTCTGTTCAGGAGAAAGTCTTTGATTGCATTTTGTTTTGACTACACAATACCTGCATTTATACAAGCATGGTGTCATGTATTCTCCACATAATTCTCTGATAATCAACTATTGTACAAAAAATAAGTCCAGATTTAATGGTTGGATTGTTAAAACTTAACAATGGGTTAAGTCCAATGATGTCCGTCAGTATCAAAGTATCAGTGAAAAAAAGTATTTAGCCATAATTGTCTCATGGCCTGAATGTAATATAATATTTGTTTGGAAAACCACATTTATTTTGCTCAGAAACACCACAATAAGCATGTCAGTGCAGGTAAAAAACATTTGACTTTCTTATCCACCAATTAGTCCCTGCTGTTAAGTCGCGCACACAGCAGTAACAAGCTCCAACATATTCTATAGCAAAACTGATAATTGTGTGCTGTATGTCATTGTCTTTTAAACAATAAATATGCACTTGTGAATAAACTGAATGTATTAAACTGAAATGAGATTCTACACACTGACAAATATCAATACTATAATCATTGTTCTATACATATGCTTGCTGTCCTGATGTTGCGCTACTATATTTCCTCTTGCACTTGTGAATACTTATACCTGTGGTATACATATGTGTATATGTTTGTGTGTACACATGTTCATGTATTTATATACATATTGTCTAAGGTCCTTTTGGAATTCATTGTAAACTCTTCTGACTTGAGTCACACTGGGTATCTTTTGTAAAAAATTCTCCAACTTTTTTAAATTGTGTAAAGGAATATTCAGTGTTTATCCTCTCACATGTTCTTCTTGTCATGTGACATGTCTTGTTTTCAAAAGAGACACAACTGATAAAAGTGATTATGCCCTGACGAAGACCGCTTTTAGTCAACACTTTTTTCTTTTCCACATCCTAAATCTGCTTAGATTGCCCTGTCTTTGAAGAGAACCTGTTTGTTAAGCCTTCTACCACTCGTACCCTCTGCAGCACTCATAATCATTGTTGTTATATGCAAAAAAAATAAAAAACATAAACAAAACTTGTAATCCAACTGCAAACAACTATCACAAGCTCTAGAAAATGTGAGTTGAATCATTTGCATAATAACTTGAGGTCACAATGGCAGAGTCCCACACAAGACCTTTGGTAAGTAGGGGTTCAATTAAGAGCAGCTAAAGGCTTCATTTGCCCTTTAGTTCCGGTTAATTGTGAACCAAATGAAGTGTGTCAGATAACTTAGACACCAGCAAACGCCACTTACGCTTCCATCTCCAGGTGTGACCATGAATATTTATTTCTAATACTTTCATTACGAAGGCAATCAATTTCCATTTAATTTTCTA
This sequence comes from Knipowitschia caucasica, assembly GCA_964034765.1. Taxonomy (NCBI): domain Eukaryota; kingdom Metazoa; phylum Chordata; class Actinopteri; order Gobiiformes; family Gobiidae; genus Knipowitschia; species Knipowitschia caucasica. The sequence goes on from OZ035832.1 coordinate 14,647,756, forward strand.
TCTACGATTCAGATTATCCCTGTTTTTTTTGGAGTTCTGTTGACCTGGATTTTATGTTGTCTTTGCGCGGAAATTACAGCTAATTATCTGCTTTTCTAGACAATGACAGTGTTGTTAATTAATACTGATTCAGAATTTGTCCTTCTAAAGTCCTACATATAATTAAATGGTACAGATGTGTGTTAGCTCCTGTGGTTGAAATGGCTCAGATGTGAAAAGAAGACAGTGTGACTCTATTATGAAAAAAAAAAAAAACACATTTTGGCGTATATTTTTGTTTTCATTTTAACATTGTGCTGTATTTTGTGTTCTTTGTGTGCCTGACTGGTGGTGTGTACTAGCACCGAAAACCACCTCGGAATGAACTCACAACAGCTGACCGCGTGATCACAAAAAAAACATATTTGCCGTTCAGGGACGTGCGGTGAGGTTTGTGATTGGGGAGGCACTGACTTTAAAAGTCAGATTTACAATCATTATTCAAATAAAATAGCATTTAATCACCAATGCAATGACATCCACAAACTTTATATACTGTAAAGATAAGAGAACCAGCTTCTTTTAATAATCTCACAACAAATCTAGCTGCTGACTCTGCTCCGCATCAAACAACATCTTTAAGAAGCGCAGGTGCGAGAGATGCGAGGAGAGAGAGACGCGAGGAGAGAGGAGCAGAGAGAGACAGAGAGGAGCAGAGAGACGGAGACGCGAGGAGCAGAGAGAGACGGAGACGCGAGGAGGAGAGAGAGACGCGAGGAGAGAGAGACGCGAGGAACATAAACAATAATTTAAACAAGTTGCAGAACTCTTGAGCAGTGTTTGAATCAGTGTTTTTTGGAAAAGCACTACTTTGCCGGTATCTGTCAATGTTCAACATAAAACACAGATTAACAAACTCCTCCCCCGCAGCCGGACTAACCTCGTAAGTCCAGTGGTGGTCTCCCAGTCTATATTAATTCTTTCTTTGTTTGAAAGTCCAATTGAGAAAAAAAATCTTCATTCAAATCATCCATTTTCCAGCAAAAGAAATAGCATTTTGGGCTGATTGTTTGTTAGCAACTCTGGTATGAACTTTATGCTCACTATCACCCCTAGCGGTGAGGCACAGATACCGCCTGCCTCACGCCAAGCTTTTTCCTTGTGTGTTCATCTACGATCAAAAGACTTAAACTAAATATAAATTGTACACACATACGTGCAATACACTACTAAACACTAAGAGGAGTTTAAAAAATGTTTTTAAAGCAGGATATTTGAAACAAACGGTGATATATCAACTGCACGAGCTGAGTGCACTCAGACACACACACACACACTGTGAGGGAGGGTCTGGGGTGAGGCACGCAGGAGCGCTGCCTCACCTCGTCTCTTTGAATAGGAATAACGGGATTTCGGCGATTTTGACTTCAGAAATGATCAAAACTGATGGGAACCGTGCCGAATATACATTAAAAGCATAGGACAGTGGATATAAATTATATATTTAAACTAAAATAATTATTAGTTTCCAATAATGGCAGGTGAGGCTCTGCCTCCCCTGACTGCACGTCCCTGTTGCCGTTAGTCTTAGGGTCTGAAACTCAATGCCCCTTGAACAACGAGACATACATCTGCAGGGAGACGATAGGACACGGAAGGGGAAAATATATGTAGGTAACTTTCATGCTATGCTAATGTTAACGCTTTGACCACAATTAGGGCTTAAACAGTGCAGAGGAACTTAAACAATGCACCTCTCTTTCATTTTAAAAGATTATATAAAAATAAGACTGGTCAGATACTTGAAATTAGTCCAATAATTTTCTGTTTCTGTATCTCCTTAATGGATAAACGGCCTGATGTTTTTTTTCTTTTTCTTTTCTTCTTTCTTTTTGTATTTCCAATGAGGAAAAACACAAAGGCACATGTTGTGTTGTAAAGGCAGGCATAATAAGCTTATGCTTCAGCCGACGCCTTTTCGGTCAGTGTAAAGTAAAGTAAAGTATCAGTTTGTACGGTACATTCTTTTTTTTTTTGGAATATTTTGTGTTCCTGTGGAAACTATCCTTGTACAACTTTGTTTTCGATGCCTGACCGAATAAACTAAACTAAACTAAACCATGCCTGCCTTGATATATTTTTGGTCGATGAGAGGACAGCTATCCCACGCACACACACACACACACACACACCTCCTTCACTGGTGCATGCACAGAACAGGATCTTGTCTCTAGTGTCCGTACCATGTGAGCAGCTGACCGCTTTCACCCATCGCTCCATACTTGTGGTCACTCTGGTCGCTTTCCTCACATTCGACCCACTCACTCAGTGTGAGTTTGAGGACAATATTGCATGTTTAAAAGTCACATGAAATTGCACATTGTGAGACTAGAAGCAGCTAAAAATTTTTACCTTTACACAATAAGTGATAATTTAGCAAAGATGCAGAACGCTTCCATGGGCAATTGCCGTGATTGAATTCAAGTGTAAATCTGTTTAATTGTGCTTTCACACAGAAATGAAAAGACAAAAATATGCCTTTCAGAGTCTATTGCTATTGATCTTTCTGTCTTTATATGGTGCAAACTGAATAGAGAATTCCTTTTTATTACTAGTTCCAAGTGAGGAACCCACTTACAGTCTCTAAAAGGACGACTTATAGACTTAACATTGGTCCTGCCCTTAGGCCACCGTTACGAAATTAACTATTGTCTTTCCTAATTGCGTACTTAACATGAGCTGTGCAGGTCATCTAAGCCTGAAAATGAAAACACATAGGTTCTCCACTGACATCTTGCCCAAAGACACAATAGGATATTACAATTAAAAACATATCTGACTTAAATGTTCACCTTTAGGCTTAAGTTTGGACCCATGTGTTAATAAAATGTCTGAATTCAAAGCGACTTTTAATTAGGTTCAAAAAGTTTAGGAATGTTGCCGGCAAATAAATGAACTGACAAAGCCTTATGTGCAAGAATGGAGTCCTCAATACTTAGGGATTAATGATGTGCCCACGTTGATCTTTGCCGTGATTAACATATGACTCAGATGATTGTAGTATATAATATAAGCACGGTGGCACGCACAGTGGTTAGCAGATAATGGTGATTAAATATATATATATATATATTGTGACGACCCCAGTCTTGTCTGCTTTGTGTGTTGCTGCTGGCTTTCTCCTCCTTTCTGGATCCAGCCATGGATCCAGCTGATTGGGACTGGCAGCACCTGAGATGGCCTCTCTCACCTGGCAGTAGCAGCCTCTTAAATAAATATTCTATTTTTGGTACCTTTTTGAAACATGTGTGGACTCCAGTTTTGTCCGAACCTCGAGCCAGTTCGTGACATATATATATATATATATATATATATATATATATATATATATATATATATATATATATATATATTATATGTGTGTGTGTATAATTGTTTTTTCAATTACTTGTAGCATAAGTTTGAAAACTAGTATTCATCGTTGCAATAAATTGCGTAATTGTTGTCAAGTCTGGATCTGAAAAGACCCTGTGTATTTCAGCTGAGTCTTCCGTTTACGCAGTGTTTAGTATATTTCTGCCGTTCGCAATTATCTATTCCCTGCAACTATGCTGGACAGCTCCCCTTTAAATAATGAAGTGGCAAGTTATTTTGCCTTTGGTGGAAGGATGAAAGACTCTTCACCTCTTATCTGTTTGAGAAGAAAAAAAACATACTGAGAAAGAAATGTGTTGTTTGTCTTTTGCATATTGTTTACTCATTTTTGCGTTTAAGGTCATCACAGATGGTGTAACCTACGAGTTAAAGGTACAGTATATTTACTACTTTTGGGTGGATCATCAAGAGTATTATTGGTCCTCCCAATTGTCAATCATTCTGGTGATATGTGGTTGTCAAATAAAAACAGAGACTTTCGTTCAAAAAGTGGAAACGGTGGCACTTTCATAACATTTGGGAATATCCTCCTATATTTTAACACATGGTAAAATAATAGTATTTGGGCAACAAACTAAGTGAATACATATGGGATATTGCTGTAGTACGACAGAACAAATATGAATGTGACTTACAGTTTCTGGCTCAAACAAAAAGCGTTTGTTGTGGTTCATCACTATGAAAATCTCATTGTTCAAATGATTTATTTAGTCTGTCTGAGACCAAATAAATACATTGTAAGAGTCTCTAGTCTAGTGTGTTTTCTCAATTATCAATTGCTCCGTTTTCCTCCGGGTGCTCCGGTTATGGGAATTTCCTGGTTAAATAAAATTCAATGAATAAACATAGGTACTTATATAAATAATAAAGTGAAAGGTGGAGGTGACTTTTGGCTACTTTATTGGTATTTAGATTTCTCTCTGGATAAATGTTCTTGTCATGTTCCTTTTTATGCTTTTCTTTTCTCGTGAGGTTTCATATCATTTATAAATATTGCTTTTCATTTAATTTATTTTTTTATGTTAACCCTTTCCAGAGAAAGATTGAGCCGGATTCAAAACGTAAAATACATAAGATGTGTTTCTGCCAATGGTTATCACTTCTATATTCTGTGTTTATTCATGTCCCACACCTTTTTGCTTCAGTCTCCAGCTGCATGATGCCTTTCTGTGTTGGTCTATAAATGCAGCTTATAGCTTCATACATACAGTAACTTATCTTTTCCTCACCCCCTTATGCATAACGCAATGGCATAATAATGATCTGCATCTTCTGACCTCTTTCTACATTAGAGCTAAAAATACAAATGTGTGCAGTGAGTGAAACACATGCGGATATTGATCGGAAGCATTCCACCTGTGGCATGTGGGCGGCGTGTGGTTTATACAGCATGAGATGAAAGAAAATAAAAACATACTAGTACAAATATTATAATCATTTTACAGGATTGTAGCTGATAAACTTAGTAACACATTGTTGGCATGATTATCCATCTTATTCTCTTTCACATAATGTCTGAATAATCAGGCTCCATGTTCATGATGTATGCCTTAGACTATGTTTTCTGTATCTGTCCCTTCTAAAAAAAAACAATACAAAAAGTAGAACAAACTGTGCAGTGATCACACATGTCTTGAACTGCTGTTGTCTTTTTTATGGTGTAATTTTGCTTGCATTATTTTGTCTATTTGCTATTCAAGTTTTGCTAAATACTAAAAGTAAACAAAACGTAGATGTTTGTAGTATAATGTGTTGTATTTGAGCTGGTTTGTGCTACAAAATCTTATGCTATGTTTACAGCAGATTCAAATGCTTTAAAATGAGTGTCAGAAGTGCATAATTCCCATAGACGTGGGTGGGTGCCTAGATGTAGCCAAGTCACCGTTCTATAATGGCCTTAAAATGAACCTCGGTAAATGTCGGCTGTGACTGTGAAGGCTGCAGATTAAGTGTTAATTAAGAGGGCAAATGAAGTGTGGAAAAGAGATTAGAAAAAATCCCTCCTTCAGGTTATCACAAGCTCTGCACAGTAAGTAATCCTTGCAAACACTAACTTTACTGGTGAATAATGAATTTCAAATGAGTGAATACCTTTATCTCTGTGTTAATTTATTCATTCATCGCATTATATTTATTCAAATCACTAAATATTCTTTTATAGTGTGATTACGGTTGACAAACACCATCTTTAACGGCGGATAGATTCTGGTCTCCTGACAGTATTCTATTCTGTGGAGATATGCAGGCAAAAATATGCATGCTAATGATGTGACAAAACGTATTCCCTCACAGCCACCAGCCTCAAGAGGTGGTGACAGGCAATTTTATATTCAGCATACTTTTATTTATTAATATATTTATAATGTAAGTCGTATACATTTTTGCAGCACCAACTAAACAGGGATTGAAGTGATGAAAGTGTGTGGCTGTTTATTCATAAAATGATACAGGAGGGATGTAAATTCAAGGGGAAAATTCAAATTGCATTTCGGGAAACCATGTATTAGAAACAAATATCGCAATACACAGAAAAAAAAAAAGTTTACAGGTATATGTTTGATGTACAGAAAGAAAGTCAGAAGAAGTCTTGACCTTGAACTTTCTTCCCTGTGGTTGAACAAAGAAGCAGACTGGCAAAGCATCAAAGTCACACCACACAACCACACGAGCCCAGGCCTTTGAGCCATCTGCTCATCACAATCAAAGGTGTGATACAGGTCAGGGCCTGTGGGTGGCCTGTGGTGGCCTGTGGGTGGCCTCCGTGAGCTCTGTCCCTCAAAGACTCAGGAACTAGACTCACTTATGTGTCTAGAATCTAAGATAATACCATCTGTCCAAATGGATGTCACCCCACTACATGACCCCACAGTCATGACCCCAACAATTTAATATTATCGTCTAAAAAACCTTTGGGTGTGTGTCAAAATTTGATGCAGAAAACAAGACGAAGATTTCCAAGTTAAACATCTGTATTTAATTTATCTTTACAATCAGATACAGAAATTCAACAAGCTCCTACCCTAACTATGCCTGCTCTCTTTCCCTATGGGCTCACCCTATCTGACTGAACTAAAACATCAGGCTAAATCATATAAGTAATAATGGGCAGAAGGGGCGTGTCGTATCAGCCAGTTCCTGGTCCCGGACTGGACTCTACATCAGGTCTGGCCTTTGTCTGGTTTCCCCCTCCGCATCTCTCCATTCCACACCTAAAAAGGGATTCACACTTCCAACCTATAGATTTATTCCTTCCTTGAGATAAGGAAGAAATCTCAAGGCTGCTGTCACTGGTCTGGCATCAATCTCCTCCTCTAAAGAACTCCCTCATTAGTCCAACAGCCCGCTTCATAAAGAACAAACCTATGTGCAGAAACCTCAAACAACACTAACAACATAGTGTAAAAGTGTTAGTACATGAAATCACTGAAAATATAGACGACGTGAGCTGCATTTCTGAGATATGCATCAATATATATTTTATTTTTGTTTACTTACATTTTGATTGAGATTTTTGCATTGTAACAACAAATAACGAAACAAAAGCCGATACAACAGATCATGGGGACAGTTGTAATCTCCCACTTTTCCCAGTGATTTTCACATGTTGCTTGTTGCAGCTTCATCATGAATGTAAGTCTCTCCATGGTGTGAATTTTTTCCACAGTGTCCTTCCAGTTGTTCAGGTTGTGTGTGTGTGTGTGGGGGGGGGGGTCTTTTTGTATCGTTTTTGTGTTATTGCTTTTTTGAGGCTTCCAGGAAAAATGTGAACTAATGATAATCTTTTTTTTATGTCTTACTGTTACACAGCCCAAATCCCAAATCCATTGTTTTTTTTTACCACTAGTTACCTATTTTGCATATAGGGCTTCTTTATTTGTTCTTTTTATATTTATGTTTTTATTTTACATTTTTTACAACTGTGATGTACCCCTGTAATACTCCATTTGGAACCCCATGGCTGGGAAACACCGGCCATGGTGATCTGACTCCTTGTTTAAATACCATGAAAATGAAATATGTCCATGTGAGTCCAGTTTAATCAGAGAGAGAGATGGAATACTGCTGTGCCAAAAGAAGCAGATGAAAGTTCAGTAATTCAGTGTGTTTATTAGAGTCAATAGTGTGAGTGAACTGATAATCTAGACCAGATCTTTATTCAATAACAATAATCTCTGATTCATTTTCAGAGACAGACATACTGTATGGATTCAGGTCAACTGTAAGCCCTGCACTTTCATCTATATTGATCATAGCTGGGTAATAATCTGTGCTGGAGCAGTGGGAAATATTTCTGCTTGTTATTGAAGACAGTTTATAATAAATGTCACAGAAAATTCTGCTTTCCGAGGTTATTCTTCTTCACAAAATGCAGGTTAAGCCTGTTCAAATGTGTAATTCATATTCAAGACAAGAATTGCATTATATTGTTGTTATAAAGATGACAGATAGAGATGTAATCCACATGCCATTGTGTGGAGGAGTATGTGTGCATTAGCAGGAAGAGGTCATTACACTCTGTTGAATGTGTGATGATGGCAGGCGTAGGAGAGGCTCTCCCGAAGTAACAGCCAATCAAAAAACAAATGGATTTGACGGCGTAAAGATGGCCATCCATTCATTTTCTTTGTCAGGACAGTAATCTAAGCAGAGATGTCCAGACTTCCCTATCCACACACACTTTCTCTAGTTCAATCAGAGGAATGAGAGGTGTTCCCAGACCAGGTTCTTCTCCAGGGTCTCCTCACGGTGGAATGTCCCTGGGACAGATCCCCAAAGAGGCATTCGCAACAGATGCCCAAGCCGCCTCAAGTGGTGATGTGGTGAAACCTGATTCCTATCCAAAATGGAAAAGCTGTTTGCAAAAAGCTGCAGACCAAAAATCGAGTACTATGTGAAACCACATAAAGACACAAAAAAACCCACACATTTTATTTTGAGTCCTCTGAATGAAGTCTATTGTTGGTCTTGTGACTTCATGCCTTCACTTCTTCCTTCGGTGTTCCTTGTACTTTGTATTTGACAAGTTTTCCGTCTGTTTTGTAAAATAAGATGATATAAAGGCCTTCCTCGGTTTGAGAATAACTGTTGTGGGTCATTTAAAATGACCAGGATCCTGTCTGTCACTTCCATTACCATAGCAATGAACCGAAAAATGAATCATTTTTAGCAGCAATAAATGACTCTGGCGTCAGCTATAAACAAGTTGTCTAACCTTAGCTATAACTGGATTACTGTCACATACATGGAAGAAAACCGAGTGCCGACTTATTTTGTCACATTATCAGCTAATGGGAGAGTGAGAGTGAGTGAAGTTACTAATAAGTTACTAATGTGTCAACAGTGCATTGAAACAGCTCGTCTGTCGGCTTTTATAAAAGTTAACAGTCTCATAGAAGTTAGATTTCAGTGTTCTCTCAGTTATGACTGGACACTGACTGCTGTTTTTGTTTGTGTCCAAATAAATTTCAATGGGTATGGGTAGCCTGCACAAATGCTATATCTGTTGATTAAAAATATATATTTACAACAAATATTCACAGTATACATGCTTTAGTTAAAAGTCAAAATCGTTAACTGCACTCATTCACTCTCAAATCATAAAATAACTAACTTTGGTCAGGATTCTCGTTACATATTTAAGCAGGATTGTTTGTATTATGCATGTTGTCAATATACACTCACCGGCTACTTTATTAGGTACACCGTGCTAGAACTGGGTTGGATCCCCTTTTGCCTTCAAAACTACCTTAATCCTCGGTGGCATAGATTCAACAAGGTACTGGACACATTCCTCAGAGAGTTTGGTCCATTCTTGAAGCATCATGCAGTTTCTGCAGATTTGTCGGCTGCACATCCATGATGCAAATCTCCTGGTTCTCATCCCAAAGTTGCTCTATTGGGTTGAGATCTGGTGACTGTGGAGGCCGTTAAAGTACAGTGAAGTTATTGCCTTGTTCAAGAAACCAGTGTGTGATCATTTGAGCATGACAAAGTGTTGTATCCTGCTGGAAGTAGCCATTCGAAGATGGGTACACTATGGTCATAAAGGGATGGACATGGTCAGCAACAATACTCAGGAGGGCTGTGGTGTTGTAATGATACTCAATTGGTACAAAGGGCCTCAAAGAGTGCCAAGAAAATAACCATTACACCCCCACCACCAGCCTGAACCGTTAATACAAGGCAGGATGGATCCATGCTTTCATGTTGTTGACTCGAAATGTTGTCAATGTTGACTCGAAATGTTGCTGCTTTTAGCTGACAGGAGTGGCACCCGGTGTGGTCTTCTGCTGCTGTAGCCCATCTGCCTCAAGGTTTGACGGGTTCTGTGTTCAGAGAGGCTCTCTTGTATACCTCTCTTGTATCAGCTCAAACCAGTCTGGCCATTCTCCTCTGACCTCTGGCACCAAACAAGGCATTTTTGCTCACCAAACTGCTGCTCACTAGACATGTTGTCTTTGTCAGACCATTCTCTGTAAACCCTGGTTGTATGTGAAAAATCTCCGTAGATCGGAAGTTTCTGAAATTCTCAGACCAGCCCTTCTGGCACCAACAACCATGCCACGCTCAAAGTCAATCACCTTTCTTCCCCATTCTGATGCTCTGTTTGAACTGCAGCAGATCGTCTTGACCATGTCTACAGCCTAAATACATTGAGTAGATACCATGTGACTGGCTGATTAGGAATCTGTGTTAAAGTGGAGTTGGATAGGTGTACCTAATAAAGTGGCCGGTGAGTGTACAATCTTCACTCACACTTTATATGGCAGTATAACATAGTTTAAAAGTGTTTTCCCTCATATCAACTGTTTCTACCTCAAAGTTAGCTGTGTACTGTTTATGACCTATTTGACAGTAATTCTACTGACAAACAGCCTAAAGATAAGTGCATGTTTCCTGTATACTTAAAAATGCCATTAGCATTGCCTACCGACAGAGCTTTTCTCTGGAGGAGGCTTTAGGCTAAAGACAGGATAGAAAGGATTTATGCACTAAGAAGGAGGGTGAATGCAAATGTGATTGAAAAAAAAAAACAGTTCAGTACCGCAGTTCAGAAAGGGAAGGTAGTCTTAGAAGGCAAGATGGAGAATCCCAATGTCAAAATTGAAGTGTGTTTGAAAGTTTACATAAACTCAGTTGAAAAATACTGTGCAGTCAAACTTGCAGCAGCAGAGACTTAGGGAGGTGCTTTCTGTGGTATACATGTTTTACCAAAGATGAGTGGTTTGTGCAAAATGCAAACACACCCAACACACAAGAACCTTCTGTAGGGTACATGATGGTACCTCTCAGAATACTAAATAGCAGAAGTGTTGAAGAGGAATATGCTGTTTTCTGCCTTTAACTATCAGTCATCATTGAGCTCTGTTCCGTTCCATTCAAGTCCTGAGCTTTATGTTTGGTCCAGACTTTGGTCCAGATCAAAGGTGATTGTTTTGTCTGCATTGTTCACATGCATAGTTTGTATTCAGTGTTGAGCTCAATCAAAATAACATAACTTTGCACATACAAAGCTCTGAGATTAATGGATAGAAATGTCAGAATCTGAGTGAGTTTTGTTTGTCTTTTTAAAACACAGTGTTTTAAAAAAAAAAAATTAAATTTTTCAATAACCCTTTAATGGTTTCCTCAACCATTCGGTGGATCCCTTTGTGAATCATTATATCTACTTGAAGCTTGGAACTGTAATCTACCTTGTTGTTGCATCTCTATCACTTGGTTTTGGGCATTTTAACCATCGAACTCCATCTCCACCATTTGATAAAGCCCTGTGATAAAAATATGGGTTAAATGAATACATAAACCTTAGCAATGTCAATTAAGACTCAATGTTTAATGCACTATTTTTATATCCATTTTTTTTCATCCATTTGGAAAAAAAAATTCAATGCAGCATCTTTGACTCCTGCTTAATAGTTGGCAGCGCTCCAGGTTAAAAAACAGTGTGCCACTTATTTTCTTACCACAAAAGAGAAAATGTAAAACAATTATTTTAAAATATAACATATTTTCAATGCCATTAGAGGAGCAGTGGTTCTGCATTCTGGGAGTTATCTCCAGATGTTGAGCTTGGCTTGTAAAGGACCTTTGCTGGATTTGACCGACGGTGCATGATTTCGGTGATGAGGGAAAATCAAACCTGTAATCTGTTTTCACATTAAAGCATGAGTGCTACCTGCTCAAACACTATGCATCCCTTGAAAACGCCTCTATGAAATGTTTCGTGCTTTCCATGATGTATTCAGTCATTTCTTGTTAATGTGTGTCTGAATGTGTGCGGAGTCTCTGAGGCAGAGTCCTGATTGATTTACTCATTTCACCCAAGCAGAAACGGCATCTTGTGGGTTCAAATTAGATCAGTGCAGGCCTTAATCGAGTCAGTCTGGGTTCTCATTTCTCACCAAAATAGTCCACACTTTCCATTATTTTTTTTATTCACTGAGACTGTGAAGGCGGAGTTAGATCTTGAATGATGTCCAAAAAGCTTTGAGTTACATTGAGACTAATAAAAAAGTGTGCATTTGATAACAGAGTTCATATTTATTTCTATGTAATGCTTTAGTGTCATATGTTTAGAGGGGGCCAGGGGACAGAGGGGTGTGAGGGGAAATTGTTCCAGGACAAGCCTAAAGTCATTGCTGCAACCTTATATTTTAGTACAGTAACTAGTTTGATTTTGGAGTTGTATATGAGAACAAAACATTGAGTTTTGCAGAGTGTCATGGCTGCTCATGTGGCGTGAATTGTGATAACAAAGTTCACAGTTCTGGGCCCAGCGTGTAGAGTTTTGGGAGTTTGGTTCTAAATGAATTAAACCAAAATTGTGCGAGAAACAGTGCAGCTTTGAGTAGTTGAACAACCTGAACCCAGTGGATTAAACAACTTAAATGTAGTTATAGCCATTCTATGTTGTTCTGTCACCTTAGATGGGTTATCAATAACTTTAAACTGTCTTTTTTTGTTTCAAGAATGTATAGCTAAAGCAATAGGGAGAGGCATCACAATTCAATCAACTATTTTACCTCTTCAAACGCATGAGCACAGAACTTAAGATAAGCACTAGAATTAACAGTGGCATATTTAAGTGTCACAATATTTATTTGAATTATACTGGGAATATAAAGATTTGGTTAAAATTCAGCAGACCAAAGTCATCTCTGAATCACATGTGTTTCCTCTTTACGAGGGACTCGTCTAGGTTATCGACTCTTAAGGGACGTCTGCCCATTTATTTTTTCCATTCCTTGGAGAGGTCACAGGAAGCGTACAAACTCAAATAGAAAAGAGCACTCAGTTTTATATTGCTTTGTGTGTGCCCTACAGTGTTAACTTACAAATGTCTGGTTCCCCGGAGACGGGCGGGCTGGAGGTACGAGAGCATATTTATTGTTCATTGAACTGCATGGTATCAATCAAAAATAGCCCGACTTAATATTTTGAGAAAGTGTGTTATTCATCCGTCAAACCCACTGAGAAGAAGCCTCTACTTAATATATTATGTGCCCCAATAGCCTACTTTTATTCTGTCACGTCTCACAAATACATTCAACTTACTTTTAATTGCACAGTGATACAGCTTAACTCAAATTATTTTAAAAACATCACATCATTCTAAATAATATGATATAATATGAATATGATAATATGTGAACACATTGATAAATATACTACGATTCAAATATGTAGGTAAAGGCAGAGAGTCCACCATGAGAATTCATATATGATTGACCTTTCATGACTAGATTTGAATACGTTCAAGGACATTTATGAACATTTATGAACATTGGTCATATGGCTCCTATGGACCAATCGCTCCCATGTGTTTGTTGTGTTGTCAAATCTTTGCAAAGTCCTTAGAGATGACTGCTAAATCACTAATGGCCACAGATAAATTACTTGAATTGAATTGATGAACCTTTTATGCCCATCACACATTGTTAAACATGAGAAGGAGGATGGCCACGGTTTGACAGTTATTCTTGACTTAATTATTGTCCACAACAGACAACACAACACAGAGGCTGCAGCGGCAAATACAACTAATCGTGATACATTAAATTGTCGTCGTCATGTACATACTGTACTCCATTATCAAAATGCTGCAGTTATGCAAGTACACTGCAGTTGATAATCATGCATCAGGAGAACCCAGGAAGCCGAGAGGGTACAGTTACGGTTACTTCGGGAGCACATTATTTAATCACTATCTCTAAATCGATGAGTACATGTGGGAGAATGATATCCATTGTTAGTCATATTTGCTTTCTTTACATGCATGCTGGCTCATGTTTAGTGTACAAACCCAGCTATCTTTAAAAAGGTATACTTTATTGCCATTTTTAAATTGCTTGTTTTGTCATGTTTTGCCAAATGTGTGGATTAATAATGTTTTTTCCGTCTAGCAAGCGTCTAGCTATAGTGCAGTTTGGAATAGGATGTCAATAAACTAATTTCTAGACAAAGAAATGCTTCGGGTGTACACAATATTACGGGTGTTTTAGTTGAATATATCAAAAATATATTGCATAAGAAAGTAATGGGAGGGATCTGGCCCTAAAATAAGAGCGTCGGCCCATTTTAGCAATTTAGTATTTTAAGTATCAAAAATAAATCATCCCCTTGTTGTCTTTGCTCCAAATCCAAATAAGGGAAAGCTGTTTTCTGTAATGACACATCTATCAGGCCCTGATGTGTTTTGGAAAATGATTTGTGCAGCAAAGTCAATTACGGTCAAAACAGCTATTTGGAACGATGATGCATGGCTGTTAACTTGTTTTCTCCTGATAGATTTATGGTGTCTTGTTATGAAGAGTACTTTTCAATATCATCTGAAAGACATGTTTGTTTATTTCAGCGTGTGGGGTATTAGCTTAGATCGGACCGTGCCCCTGTGGACTAAAGACTCTCTCTGTGGAGTTGATTTGAGCTGTCAGACCTCGACATGGCAGCTTCTCCACAGTCCAATACTCACACTGTCATAAACAAACACTCTTGAGGTTCAACTCCTGTATCTGTCAAAAGCAGCCTGTGGAAGGGTGTAAGATGTTCTTTAAACTTGACAAAGTGGATCAGAGCACTGTCTGGCTTCACATCTGGAACTTTGACCGTGTAACTGTGATAGTGAAACGGCAAACTTCTTATTAGATTTATTTGACAAACTGCATACGATTCACGTACTGTATACTGTCAGATCCACGCTTCATCTAACCCCTTTTCAAACCAGTTACAAGTTTATGTGTCTGTTATATTGATAAATGTAGAGCAAGAGTGAGATTGACGCGCACAACCAATTCTAAGTAGCGTGCAAAAAAGTCGAGATAGTGTGGAGATGACTCTGCACAACGTTTGCACCCAAGAGATTTTAATTCTCACCACACAATGTGACGTTTTGGGTCACTACCCTTAATCAGACATGACATTTATATTGATGAATGTAATAAGTATTTTGCAGGTTCTGAATACATAATAATAAAAAAATACTATCGACACCATTCTCACATTTTTTTACTCTGTACCCCCACGATGGATTTGAAATGATAACAAACTACAACTTTTACTGTTTATTTCACTAAGATCCAAGTATTTAGTCTGGCACCCAGCAGTTAAGGCACATCATTCCATTGTGTTTGTTTACAAAATCAGAATTGTGAGACTGTGAGACTGTGGACCTAACCATATATTCAAGTAACAACTGGCTGAAAGACATTCCTACGAACTTTGACCATTTTTATTTAGCACAATAGCCCCTGTTTAGAATTTGACTACATTTTACGTTTTACATGGTTTTGACTTTATTACCTTTATCCTTAAGTTTTTTTAGGATTGTGATATACATTGTATTGTTTGTTTAAAGAACTTCACTGCTTTGCTCAAATATGAAACACTAAATTCAGAATCAGAATATTTTTTATGTCCATGTAAGTAACAGTGAGTCACAGACCAGGACATTGCTTTGGCTCGGTGCAACAGTCAGAAAGAGAGGTAAAGAATAGAGTAAGGCATCATAATAAAAAAATATATATTCTAAGGTAAATTAATATAGAATTCCTATTACATTACAGGTTTATCTTTTCTTAACCCATGAAGCTAATTTTACTGTAGTGCAAAAATATATGAAAAACTGCATATTTTTTGGGCAAGCCCACTGGCTGAGGACGGGTGTCTTCACCTTAAAACAGTATTTGGATTTAAACCTGTGCTCAGACAATTAACTTTAAATCCACTCCTTGCATCAAAGTACATGAAGACATCTGAAATATTGTAAACATCTTGTTGTTAAGGTTTGGAGCAGCAAAAATACAGTATTTGAATTCCTCTGAATCATTCTATTCCCATTAAGGATTATTAGCATCAGAGAACACACCCCACATTTACAGGCCTGACTCCACACCTTTTCTCACTGGGGCGTCATCTGAGGGAATACACTGGACCCAAATTAGCATAATGAATTAATATCAAACACAACATTAGCGGCGCTGACAGGCTCAGAGCACCACAGGTCTTTAATGTGTCCACTCCTGCAGTACTTTACAATCTCTACTCGACAAGATACCCAACACCAAACATACCTAACACAAAATGAACGTGCCCTACGCAATATGGAGTTGATAGCAAAGGGTTGGGAGTTATCTTTGGGGTAATCGTAAGCATTGAGTTTTTTCACTGGAATCTTGCTCCTGGTAAACTGCAAGGAATTTTGGGAAGGCTGAGAGTCACATATTTTTGGAGCTCGGTGGTCATCCCTGTGGAAAATAATATATATGCAATTCACTGTATTCTGGTGCATTTTAGCCGCATGGACAATTTATACATCTTTATTAAAAACTTTGGTGGAATGTATTGTCCCGAGTCGTGCTTCTGTCACATCAATGCACAGTTTATAAACGGCACGTCTTTACTTGTTTGGTTTGAACAGTGACAAGCTAAATCTTTATCAATATCATTGTTTACAGTTTATTCCCTGATTAACCCAATGATTGATTTCTCCAATTCCCTGTCCTCCTGTCTGGGCTTGGCTTACTTCACAGCTGAGACTCATAACTGTAGTATTAGAGGAGCAGATATGCGGCTTCACCAGTTTGTTTGTCTACATACCGTGTTATTAGTCCATGCTTGGCTTTTGTTTAACCCTGCTACTTTTGCCTAAACATATTTTTTTCCATTCAGATCTAGCCTGCTCAATGCCACCTATTCATTCTACCTGCTGCCTACATGTCTGTGTGCCCAACATTATTTAATCCTACTTTTTTTCCGTCCATTACAGGTTTGAATTTGACCAAACATGTGCCTGTCTATTTTGAGTCCAATTTAAACCGTGACATATGCAGCCAATGGTCCTGTAGAAAATGTGTGTTGTACTGAATGTTCACAGTATGAGACAAACATAAAAGCCTTTAATTTGATTTTTGCACATTAGACAGTCTATTTCTGTCTTGTGGACTTCTGTTCACAAGTGTTGAGAGTTCTTAAAGAGTTAAAGATATTTAGGAGGATTTTCCCAAATTTTAGGAAAGATCTACTTTTTTAACAAAACTCTCTGGTCTTATTTGACAATCACGTATCACCAGATTGATCGATAATTGGGAGGAGCAATTTTCTTGATGATCCACCTGGAAGAAAAAAATCCGCCTTTACACCTTTAAGTTATAGAGTCTATTATACAATTAAGGAATTATTATTGAACATTATTATTGAATTAATTATTATTGAACATTATTATTATTATGTATGACGTCTGTTTTTTTATGGGTACAGCTGATGTATGTATGTAGAGTAATGCATGATTGACATGATTTCATGATTGTTTTGATTAACTTCTAACTTTGGGGTTAAAAATAACAGGGAAAATGACATGTGTAAATTTGGTTACAGGTAAAAATAATTAATTAATGCGCCTTAAAATCTGGTGCGCTTAATGGTAGGAAAAATACAGAAATGATACGTGATGAGGCTTGATGTTCCTAATTGAGCTGAATTGTGTATTTTGTATATTTTGTACTTTGAATTTATTTAATTCTTTTTTTTAACTATACCTGGATCAGTTTGGGCTATGTATACTTCAAATAACCGTCATTAGTCATTACATTTTCACATTGTGTTATTGTGTTTATATTAGTCACAGTCACAAACACAGCCTAAAACCGGCGGCATGACTACAGTAAGCATATTTCTCAGAAAGAAATGTTCAAATTTACATTAACATAACTTTGCCTTTGCAAATAATTTAACGACTCACTGGCTTCAGGAAATGTCAAGTTCTTTCCTCTAAAAAAAATAAGTTTGGTCTGGCTTTAATTTGCCCCAATACTCAGATGAAGCAGGTGCAAAAATAACAACCTATTTTCTGTGCGGAAAACCCTCCAGAGCGCTGGCCCACCTCGCAAAAGAGGAGAAACAATAAACTTTGGGCAGAGCAACCCCCGGTGTGCCCCAGATTGTAACCTGCATTTTCACATTCGCCATTTGACTAATTTATTCAGGCAGGTAATAATAACACCTCTACTGCACTGTGCGTCAGACCCAATGCATTGGGTTTGGCTTCGTCCCAAGTCATCAGCCATTAGTGTGTGTGTGTTTGTGTGTGGTGCAAAAGTAATACTTGAAAATAAACTCAGCTCATTTGTTTAAAAGCATGTTGTATAATGTTGTTCTACAATTTGTGCTAAGGAGTTGGTGAGCTCTTGTAAAAATAAGTTCATTTCTTGATTTTTGTCAGGCTTTTTTTATTCAGAGACAAATTCAAAACAAATGTTACGGTCCTTAAAAAATGCATTGCTGACCGTATAAAGATTGTCATAAACTTACATTGCATCAGTTTTGCACATACAGTATGTGCACCGTGAGATCATTTATATTTGGGAGAACTATTGTACTAAAAAGAAAAAAAAAACTTTCAATCCCAGTGTTATTTATAAAACAGCCTGATAGAGAGTATTTTATGATGTACATACACAAACTGATGCAATGTAAGTTTATGACAATCTTTATACGGTCAGCAATGCATTTTTTAAGGACCGTAACATTTGTTTTGAATTTGTCTCTGAATAAAAAAAGCCTGACAAAAATGATTATCATTATTTTAAATGATTCTGACAACTAGCACTACAGTATATCAGGGCTTTTATGCATTTCATTTTCTGTGGGTATTTGAACTCTAAAACTCATTAAAATGCTTCATACATACTTGAAAATTAAGTTTGTTTTTCCACAGTGCCTCTCTCTGTGCAGATACGCAGATTCATTTGTGTGAAATTGTATTGTGAGACAGTTTTGTAAATAGCAGATCTCAGTAAACAATTTCTCTTCAAAACAGGCTTTGTGGATGAGCAAACTTTCTGTTTATTCTTCTGATCATTTACTTTCTTCCATCTGCTTTCAAAGTGAATGCACACAAAAGATCTCATGAGAGATTCTGCATTTAAATTTTATCCTTCGAAAATAGATGAAGATAGTGAGGCGTATTTCAAATTTGAAGAAACTAATAATAAGAGACAAGAACGCAAAAAGAACACACTGCATCAGTCTGTTGTCTTCTTTGTGAAGAAGACAATGAATGAGGAGTGGTATTATAATTCACATGCAGCCTTTTCTTGAGGCGGAAAAAATCAAGTTAAGTCGACTTCTCATGTGTTTTTTCAAGAAACCGTTGACAATACAGTTTCCCTCAGGATCTATCCATCTATTGATCAATACAATATAGCAATTTGTATCTGCTTTTTATTCATGGATTTTATGTGATTGAGTTAAAGGGCTATGCAGATGAAATTGATTGAATCTATAGGCATAATCACATTAGTTTCACAGTGTTTTCATTGAGCATTGTGTAAGACATCGCTGTGGAGTAATTCTGGTAGTGACCATTCTAGCTGCAGAGGTCCAAAAAGTGGGGAAGAAAAGGTAAAGATCATTTATACTTTGCAAGTGCATTGTTGTGATTAAATGGTTGGAATTGAGCATGATATTTCTGTACATAGTAAATAGGTTGAAATTGAAAAGGATGCCAGGACGGAAGACATTCAATTTAGTCTAAACATTCAGCCAATGTAGGCAAAGGAAAATTGCTCATTCTTCACTGATGTAAGGAAAAAAGCATACGTAAAGTGCAAAAAGCATCCATCAATATCTGTGAAAGCTTCACAGTACCATTGGCTTTCAAATTGAAAAATGTATGGTCAGGACTGATATAGCTGGAAAAGCCTGAAAACCAGCCTATCAATCACAATAGGCGGATGTTATCAGTGTTGAATAGACTGGAAAAGCTCCTTTATGAGTTTCATGGCTGCCATAGACCTGCTGTTTATCTTTGCCTGTTTGAATCATCGCTCATTCAACACAGCTCCATATCCGATGGCTTTGTTCTTGTACAGTCTCCCCTCGAGGACCTGGCATTTACAGAGTACAGAAGCTCGACTCATTGATTGGTATGTTTTACAGTACAGAAGGATTCACCAGTATGTTAGAGCTCTCCTTTTAATGCCTGACCAAACGAGATGTGCAAAGACAATGGAGCCAGACTTGAATTGGTCTATTTTAATTTCATAAACAGAATATACTTATGTTGATGAGATTCTACACATTGGAAACTCACGGGGTATAGAACGTTCTAAAATGGTCACACATTTGCTTGAGCTTTAAATCCTTGCTCATGTCAAGTAAATGTTATTTTGTGTCACTTCAGATCAACCACAGCTCACATCCCAAGAAACAAGCTACATAGATGTGGAAAATTAATTCTGTCTTCTTATGTTTACGGCTTTTTAGGTTCTTCTAATAAGACAATTAAAGCAAAAAAAGCTAGTACTGCGGTACACAGTTCAAGGCGGAAGTGTACCGCCGAAACATGTCAGGTATTTAAGCAGTACTAGCTTTTTTTGCTTTAATTGTCTTATTAGAAGAACCTAAAAAGCCGTAAGCTACATAGACATCATGTTGAACTTGAGATTTTATATTTGACCGTGTGTTGTTGTGGCCGCTGAGTTGGCTTGCAACCACTGAGTGCTGGTACACGGTAATGGCTTGTAGAGTAATGGCTTGTAGAGTAATGGTTTGTAGAGTAATGGCGTAGGCTGTTGAAGCAGAAAGCTGACGTCATACACATTGTTTGCTTTACTGTGGAAGAACCCGATTTGAGATGAAGAGCAAGAATCTGGAGCCAAGATTGTGGGTAGAAAACGACCTAGACACAAGAGAGCCAATCCAGACCGTGTGGCAGTCTGTCCCCCCCTCCCACGCTACTCGCTGGCTAAAACCAAATTTGGGTACTGAAGGGTCATATAGTTCCCAAAGATATAATCACAAAAAGATACTGAGGAGTTTACGTTTCAATGTAAGTGAGTAGTAGCAAAAGGAAGTTGTAGCAAAACTTCCCTAGGCTTCATTAGCAAGCGGGTTAGCATTAGCATTCTATTGGCTTGTAAAATGTAAGATCCAAGAAGAAATCCATTTTTGACAAACTTACATTGGCCTACATCATTGTTTTTCGCTTGTATATGCAATATTGTCATGGTGGCAAAATTAAATTAACCCAAAACGAAGAACTGCAAAAATGATGGATTTTTTTATAGAAGTAAAACTAAACAAAACACAGAAAAAACACAAAAAGTAACATAACAGGGACTGATGCAAAGACTTAAGACTAACGAGACCCAGGTGATCCACATGAGGGCAATTGCAAAGCAGGAAGTAGAACTAAGGAAGACACGGGGCTAACGTGTTACACAAGAAAACTGGAAAACACCTAAACCATGACAAACATGTCCCTGTGGTGCTGTCCCATGTGTTAGAACATGAAGTTCACCAGACATTTTTTCAGTTTTGAACATTTCCGTAAAATTCTTCTCTTGTCTTTTCTTTTTTTTTGTCTTTAAAAATCTTGTCTTGAAATAAATATTGATGAAAGCTAAAACTGTTTACTGATCTCTGTCTGAAGAGAATCAATTTCTTGACCTCAAAGGGTCAAATTCAGAATTGATTTCTTGGTTTTCTCACAGCGAGACTCTGTGAAGCAGTAAATCATTCCTTAAAAACGAAAGGGGAAAATAATACCTGTGTGTTGTGCCTTTTTATCCATTCACAACTTTTGAAACACTTTACAATGTCAATTTTTTTAAAATCAAAAACAGCATTTCAAGAAATTATTTTATTTATGATTTATCCATTTATGTGGTGCAGTGAACATTAAGTGAAAATTGAAATCCTATTTATGCCAGATTGGAGCAAAGATGCTTGTTTTCATCCATTGTCACTTAGTAGTAGATGTAAAAAAATAAAACAGCTTGAATAGACACAGACAGAACAAAATAGACAAAAAAAAAATGAAAATTAACTTCCATTTTGTTGTATCTTTGCCTTAAAAGGGAATAACTTGCATATGAGAAACTCTGGACACACTGGCTTGGAAAAGTCTGTATTTTCAAGGGATAAACAGTATTGAGTATTTTATGCATGCATGGTGGAGTCGACACATTCAGTAATCAAGGCAAACTTCACATAGTCCCTGTAGAAAAATGTCTCCTCTGCATTTGACCCATTCTGAATGCCACTGGGGCCTCAGTACTGGGCCCAGGGATGGGGCAGATGCTCGGTGTGGTCAGGATAACCTTCAGCGAGAGTGTTATGTTTGTACTGATCTGTCTGAGGGTTGTTCTTCAGAGCATTGCGGCAGAGCTCTGTCTCACCAGCGGAATACGATCACCATAACAGTATTTCTTCCGAGACAGAACAGCTGGTGTTGTTCCCTGTAAATCTAGTGTAAGCAAAGTACAGTGATTGACACGTACGCCAGACGACAGCCCTTTTTGGAGGACACAATGTAATCATGTTTTCAAGTTTCAATCACCACACATGATTTTCCCTCCTTTTACACTGTGAACAAAGTCTAAAGCGTAAATAACACATTTTACCAACTGCAAAGTGACTATAAAGTGTCAGAAGTGAGTAGAAAGGAATTTTATGATTCAGCTTAATGAAATACAGCTGCAGTTTATCTGTGGCTCTAAATGTAATTCATTACCCAAAGTGCTTTACTCTGAATACACTTACACCTCATGTTTTAGGCCTCTTCCTGCTTCATGATTCCTCTTGTCAAACCAGAATTTTTTAATTTGATTTCAACTTCAGCTCGGCTATTTAATGATATTATTTTTATTTGGACAGATCACAGTTTAATTCGTTTTGCTGTTACGTTTTTTGTGTGGCAAATAGCAAATAATAATCAATTATAATTTGGTTTATTTTAAGATAAGTTAAACCTATGTTTTTTTTGTCAGTGGGGAAATTTTATAGTCATTGTTGCGCATATTATAGCAGAATAACAAGAGCAAAATGCATCCCTTAGCCTTATGGTCCCAATGGCTTTACAGCAGCCATTCCCAAACTCAGTAACACCGAGGCCCCCTTAAAAATCTGACGGGTCTGCGTGGCCCCCCAAAATAAGAACCAAGAAGACAGCATTAAGAATAGGCTCTTTTGGTTATTTTATTTTGGGGAAATAGCCTCTGCTACAAACATTGTAATACAAAAATGATTACAGTGGCTTATTCAAGTCAAATAATGAACACAAATATTTTAATATTACAAACAAAACATTATACATTTAACATTAAATAATTATATATATATAGATATTTTTTTTTTATGACCTCCCGCGGCCCCCCTGCAGTACCTTCGCGGCCCACCAGGGGGCCGCGGACCCCACTTTGGGAGACACTGCTTTACAGGATGGATCAAATGCACAGGAACATTTTCTCTACGGGGACAAAAAAGTATAACTTATCTAACTTAAGGTTGTGCTGTTTGCACTCGCACAGTCATAGGTTGTATTTAAATTTACTCAATTGAAAACTTAAAATTCAACTTAAATTTTTAACCAGTTTCAAAAATAAAGGAGAAACAGGGGTAAATATTTGGTTTATAGATTGTTTCAAGCCCCTTTTTTAGTAGGTCCAAAGAATTTCAAACGCCTGAATAATACAAACCAATATTATAGCATGAAAACATTGGTTTGAAGCAGTATTGCCTCAAGCTTATGTAATGCGTTGTTGCTATTCTCTGCGTGCCTCCCCGTCTCCATCACTGGGAGATAAGTTCATTAGTATTCAGAGGAGCGGAGTTTCTAATCCCGTCAGACTGTTGCAGGCTAAATGTGCCTTTTCTCCACAGGGTTAATGCTGAGACCACTGTGAGAACCAGCTCTGTGGCTTTTCTCTCAATCTATTCCTACAATCACACTTTTGAATTCATCCATCAAAGAACTGTGAGCCAGTGGGAAAGTTGCATAGATGTTCTTAGTGATGAAGTAACAGTGTTATTGGCAACTGGATAAGTTTCCCCACTTCTTGTGTTCAAACATTTTGCAATAAACATGAAGCTTGCAGAATGTTGTGTCATGTTATGATGAAAGCTGGGGTTCCATATGTTTTGTAGTACATGTTGTTTGTCCCAATATAGTCTTGTAAAAGGTAAAATGTGGAAATCAGATCAGAACATGATGTCTTCATCTCCTCAGAAAATATTTGTATCTAGAAGTGCTTTGACTGATCAGTCACCAATCACGGGAACTAATCACATGATCAATGTGACTTGCAAAATATGTCAATCAGATGGACTGATACATTATCATTTTTGGAATGTAAATAGACCACTGCCACTGAAGGCCCCTGCTCATGCCCCTCACTGAGTACACACACATGCCTTGTGTTCTTTTAAGTGTTAGTAGAAACCATAGGTTCATTGTGCGTTTTTGTAAGCAGCAACTTCTTGTTTCTCAAGTGCTGCGCATATTTCTTTTGATGAGGTTGACATTAGCTGTGTACATTACTTTGTGTTCCATAGACTGTAAATATTAACAGATGTAGTGGCGCCTATCTCTGTCGTTAAAACTTATGTGTGGTCACCTTTCCCTCCGCCGTCTTTTTCAAAATGGTCGTGAGTGGCCCCTCCCGCAGGAAAATGTGAAAAAACGCTTTTGCGTTACCCGGCATGAGCCCCATACATTTAACAAGTGTGAATTCTTAAGTTCACAGCGGCTAAACTAGGCTGGTCCAAACAAAAAAAATACTCTTGAACCAGGGTAATCCACCACCAGAAAGACGTCAGATTACAAGCGTGTCAGCACATAATGCTCATGGACCCTTATGAGCCAGGACTTGCCCTCACTTGTTTGTTCACACATTTCCCTACTAAAATCATATCCATCATAGATCGATGGGCTGAGAGTTGGTGGTGCTCCTATTTTTCACTTGTATGTTTGAAAAATATGGTGTTTTTAACCCTCTAGGCGCCACGGTCGATTTAAGTCGACAAGCTGCGGTACAGTTTAAAACGTCAGAGTGTGTCAAACAGTGTCAAAATTCATTCAAACTCCCTGCCACTAGTTGGCAGACATGTTAGACTGCCCCCAAAAAACGTCATGCTCTCATACAAAATGTTCAAGCAAGACCGTGTTGAATCAGTGGAGAAACCATAGCGGAGCGAATGCAGCTGCAGCAGTGTGCGAGTGATGCCGCACCAAACACAAACTTTAGACACTTTGCACAGAGTCAGTGGGAACAGTGTTTCTCAGAGTCAGTGCAGTCATTGGGAGGTTCGGAGACAGGTTAGATTTGCGGACAACAAGCCTGGAAGTTGCGTCGGGACACCGTGCCGCGATCTCCAGCTTCCGCTAAAGTCTCCGCAAATAATGCCTCTCACAGATGTTATTATCGTGCCTCCCGCCATCACCGGAACAGTAACGTGTTGAAGAAGCCTTTTTCTTGTGTTCGTTAGACAAGACAAAGAGCAGGGGAGATGAGAGAGAGTGGGAAGACACAGACGCAGGGGGAGTCGCAGAGACACAGGCGCGCGCTTCACCTGGAGGCCCCCCCCCAATACACGCCGCCACACATTGCTTTCAAATCTGTGGGAAACACTGTATTTCCTTGCATTTACTGTACATTGGAAAACCATTTACTAGTGATATTTTGAATGATGATTTAGAGCTAGAGATAAACTCAACTCATCTCAAAAATGTTATTGTCCCCAAAGGATTTTTTTTTTTGTGGTGGAGCAGGAAAACAAATACTAAAAGATTGATAGTTTTGAGAGATCGGTTGTTACTCCAGCTGTGTATAGAATGGGCAAAAAAGGAAGGAACCTTTATTTAGAATCAATATAATGTACAATATACAAAATTACTCAAACATGTATACAACACAACCAAAAACATAAAAACTCATCTTAGTGTTTCCGTTTGTTTCCCAGTAAATAATCTTGTTCAACCATTGTGCCAAATTATACACATGGTTTTGCTGACAATCATTTAGAGTAAGATGGGGGAAAACACACATTGTGGCTATATAGTCCATAAAGGAAAGGGAGAAATGATTCAGATGATGTATTCACTATAATATAAGTGGCTAAAATATCTTCAGTTGCGTTCTACCACCATTTTCTGATTCTGCTATTAAAGTCATCCAACAGAACTGTCTCTCCTCTGATACATTTCCCATTTATATGCTTGATTATGCTGAGTAATAGAAAAGGTTGGGTCAGTGGAGCAGGAGGAGGACATTTGGAGACAAGCCACTGTAAATGTTAGATAAAAACCTATTTCGTGCCTGTAGAAATGTCTTGATAGAAGTCACTCTGAAATGGCCGGTCCGCTCCTCTCATCCATGTCTCTAAAATATCATCTTGTGTTCAGTGAAAGGGCATGTGTGCTGATTGCAGTATTACTCATTCTGTTGGGATAAGGCTCCACATGAAAAAGTCTGAAATCACCTGACATAGATGCGGCATTTACGTGTTCTATATAGTTAAATAGGGTAGACACAGTTCACAGAATGACAAATGCATTAAAGTTGATTTAAAAGAAATATGTATGGTTCGTGTTTCTTGCTAGCGCATTTCATCATTAAACTTATTTTTTCAAGTAAGAGGAATCTTTTTTCATCCCACAGTGAGGACATGTTAGTATCATTTCTGCGTACAATGCAGAACAGTATAGGAGCATTCAAACAGGTTTATTCTCTATTTTTAAGATAAAAATGAATTTTTACAAGCTGTCAGTTAATAATCAACATTATTAAAATAAACAAATGCCTGATAGATTTTTCTTTGGAGAAATGCTCTGTAGTTTAGGTCCTGGACTATTGCCCGTGGAGCGGATCCCTCTCTCAATATGGGTCTCCCCGAGGTTTCTCACTTTTCTGTTTCCCCTTGCCGATGCAGAAGGGTCTGTTGGACAGTTATTGAAGAAGGACTGTGGTGATGATCCAGGACAGTCTAACATTCTACAACATGTATGGACATTTATCAATATGGACATTAGTCAACTCCTTATGATCAATAAATATGTGTTCTATATATATCTCTGATCTGTGTTGACGATTTCAAGGATTTTGTGAAGTCCTCTGTGATGACTATTGTTGTGATTTAGGGCTGAACAAGAATGAAATGAGTTGAATTGAAAGAAAGTGGGCCTTTATCCACTAAAACCATACACAATAGGTATGAATGTAAATGAGAGAGTGAATGGATGGTGTTGATTGGGGGCTGATGGTCCAGTGTGTTCGGCGACTTGCTTCCGTCATCACCGTGTGTGGAATGATTGGAACAATATCTGAACTCTGAACATTGCAAAGTGCTTTGGGTGACCTTGGTCTATAAAATGCGCTATATATATAAACAGTACTTACTTTATCATTACCTACGTTTCACATACAATAACACACTATAATGTAGGTGTTCTAATGATACCTATTGAATACAGCTTCTGCAGGCCTTTTACTAATCTTATGCATCTATGTCTTTTTTTTGAGGAATTGTCCTTTTATATTGATTATTTGTCATCCACAGCACATGGCACCTTATATGTCCATGTGGCACTCATTGCAAACGAAAAAGGAAAGAATGGACTGAACCAGAGTGCTTCTCTTGACATGACGTGCCGGAGTGCTTTTGTTTTTGACTCTCTCCAGGTGGCAGCGGCTGCAGAGTAGAAGCAGAAAAGAAATGGAAAACCCACAGGAGGAGCATTAGCGAGGAGGCGGCCTAACAGCGCTGCTCTATCCAGAACCCATTTCCACTTCTCCCCTCCTGAAAGTTTTGGGGAGATGCCATTTCCAAAATCTGACCTTTGTTTATAGAATGGGAGGAATCATGCTTCAATGGAGTGCAGATTTAAATAATTGAACAAACACATTTATCATTCCTGCTTTGTCTGAATAGATATACAGTCGTCTTGTTCTGATGGAATTGTTTATGCATGATGGCGAGTAAGGAATGCCAAATTAACAGTGACAACATATATTATTAATAGACTATACGATTGACAACAACCTATAAAGTCTTTAGTAAAGTGGCCATAAAACTCTGCAATTTTTTTCATTTTCAATTGATTTGACTTTGGTATAATTGTATTTGTATTTAAAAGAGAGTGAGATAGCCCCATGTTTTTTCTAGCTTTTTGAGGAAAAGTTAATATCAATTCATTGACTTTACTAATGGAAAAGACACTGATAACAAAGACTTGCCTGGGGATATTCACAAAAAAACATTATGTAGTTTTAAATGTAAAAAACAAATATGGCTTCCCTGTAATGTTGCGTTGCTCTTCTCTCATCATTAGGGAACACATATGCAGGACCTTTTCTGAAATGAATCAATACTCTGTGTAATGAATGTGGCATAAGCTCCTTCCAAATTGTGTTTTTATCCTGTACCTTTCATCTCTGATGTTTATTTGGAAACAAAAGAAACTCTTGGCCTTCTGGGTGAACCTTTGTGAGATGGGAATAGTTTTGATTATATTGTTCCCCCTTTTTTCCTTAAGAATAGCTCCAACACAAAACCTTTCTTGAATGTTTCATGAAGCCACCCAAACTCAATCAGTGTACTCTCTGAACTACTCTATTTTATTGGGTCAAAGGACCCCTTTTGAATCAGGCCATTTTGCTTGCCATCTAATCATATTAGTTAGTGGATTGAGTTAGTATCGTAGAAACCCAGGTTGTCTCATCGATCCACTGAAGACTATAAAACACATCCAATCTACTCATCTCATACCAAAGCAACTGTCCGGCAGAATACAAGCAGCTCTCGGAGAAACAATGTGTTTATGGCTTATCAGCGAAGAACATAGCTGCAAAATCCAAAGCCCTGCTAACTGACCAATCAAAGGAGGTGATGACAAAGTTATTTTACTTCAAATGTCTTGTTCATACTGAAGTCATTTATATAACGTTTAGAGGTATATCGGTGTGAGGAATTCATGCAAGCATCGTTGTGAACTAATATTACATTGTTAACACTGTTTCTATGACATTAATGAAATGTGAATCACCTATAATCTGTAAATGCCACTGTGGCTGCTCAAACAGATATTCTTAGTAGATATGAGATCCTCACATTAAAGCTCTTTTTAATAAATATAATAATACATGTTTTTAACAGATCTTTCTTTAGCGTTTGCTTTGCGTGCTTAGCCATAGAACAGCATCTTCTTCAGCAAGGTGTAGGGCCGGTAGTCCACCGGTAAAATGAGTCAGTGGACAGTCGTTCACAATGTGTGCCATAGTCTCTGGAGCACCACAGCTACATGTTGGGTCAGTGGCTTGACCCCAACGGACAAGGTTTGTCGCGCAGCGACCTTGACCTGTTCGGAACCGGTTCAGCGTCTTCCATTGTTGTCGTGGCAGGTCGAAGCCGGGAGGGCGGGCAGATGGCTCGGCTACGAGGGAGCGGTTCACAGCATCTGCTGTTGACCACTCGGCACTCCATGCCGAAATGGCTGTCCAATCCTCTGGCGGTGAATCTAGCCAGACTGGATGTCTTGAAGTAAGGCGCGCTACTGGGTGTGACGTGATATCCGCATTGAGAGGGATTCGAACGTCTGTACGGACCTTGGCCAATAGCTTGGCTGTTGCTTCCTTTCGACGAAGGTGTGGTGGTGGGATGTTGCTGAGTACCGGGAGCCATGGTAGTGGAGTAGAGCGTAGCGTTCCGGTGATGGTGCGCATAGACATGTTTAGTTGTATGTCAACTAGCCTGGTGTGGGACGATCTTGACCAAACTGGAGAACAGTATTCAGCCGTCGAGTAACACAACGCAAGTGCCGTAGTTTTTAACAGATGAATGCAATAGCTTGTTTTTTTAAATATTTCCTCTCCGTGTAGCATGACCTGGAACCATAAACAGAACTGTGAAGATACAGTAATATGATCAAAGCATGGGAGGTTTGGATATCGCTGGAGATAAACAACAGTGCCACTTTGATTTTGACAACGTTGGATTGATATTGAAGCACTGACTGGGCGTTGAATTCGTTGGGGGGCTTAGCTGATCTATATTATCCCATTTAGATATGGAGAATCAGATGTGACCCACACAAAGACTCGTTTAGACTCTGGAGGAATGAAGGAATTAAACAAAGCTGTCTATAATTTTGACTGTAAGTTGCAGTTATAAAGCAGTCATGAGGAATGGCCGCATTATAACTTTATAACGCATTTTAATAATCCACCTTGACCAGTTCTGTGAATAACAAATTCACTCAACAGTTAAGTGGACGTTTTGCCAAAAACAGGAAATAGAGTAATTGTGTTTTCGAAGTGTATACTCATTCCCTGGGGTCGAGGCTTGTGTGCGAGCACCTGGTGGCTGGGCTTTTGCCTGTGAGGCCCGACTGGGTTCAGCCCAAAAGGACGATGTGGGCCCATCCTCATGGGCTCACCGCCTGCAGAGGGATCCATGGGGAGTGGGTGCTGAGAGGATCTCCACAACCCGGTCCTCACCCACAGCAGCTGGCTGTTAGGATGTGAACATTGTATACAGATAAAGTTTTCAGAAATATACAGTATCCCTTGAAATTATGAATCATTAATCATGACTTGTGTTTTTTATTGATAAGTCTTGAATATATAATAACAAAGTGGCTAAGTTGGTAAAGCACTGGTCTCTGAACCCATGTCATGTGCTCCCACTGAAGTCTGCTGTCCCTGGGCAAGACACTTTGCCCAAAGCCCCGCTTTTTAACGCGGTCACTCACTGCATTACCGGAGCTACTGTCCCAGATCTGCTCATCCGTCTCCCTCCTCTGCTTCACTCCCTGCCCGATACCATATCCAAGGTAATCGTGCATGTGGATATAAATGATATGAAGCTGCAGCAGTCAGAGGTCACAAAGAAGCACTTTATGGATCTGTTCCGCCTCCTCCAGTCCTCCGGGTTATCCGTTTTTATTTCTGGTCCAGTCCCGACTGTAAACCGGGGAGACTGCTTGTACAGTCGCGTTGTGGCGCTCAACATGTGGCTCCAGTCTACATGCAGCACTTTTAACTTTATTTTTGTGAACAACTTTGGCCTGTTCTGGAAGCGTCACGTGGCCTATCGTCCAGATGGTCTGCACCCGAACAAATACGGCACCAGTTTGTTGACGGACTTCCTACGCCATGTTGTTCAGTGCTCCCCGAGGGGGGCGTGACTGTTTACATCTGAGGCTTCTCGGCCCCCACCACCCCCCTCCTCCTCCTCCTTACCAGCACCGGGTGAGTACTGTGGTGCAAACACTGACCCCTGTCCGTCTGGCAGTGTAACGACAGTCCTGCCACTGAACTGTGCTGACTCAGTTATGCATCTGGAACTTAACAAAGTACAACAGAGTTCACTTTTTAAACCAATAGAGACTGTGTGTGTTCCTCGCACCAGCTCAGAAATGTGTTTTAACTTGAATAAACACAAATTTAAAAGAAGGACAGCAGTTAGACGGTCCAACTCTGGAAATCTAATTCCAGTTCTTTGTAATCAATCAACTAAACCCATTGACACTGATATTAATTTTAACCTTGCTCTACTTAATGTCAGATCACTATGCAACAAATCATTTTTAATTAATAATTTTATCTGTTCGTATGATCTTGATTTTATGTTTATGACTGAAACATGGCTTGACCATAATACAGGAGATGCAGTTTTAATAGAAGCCTCACCACCAAATTTCAAATTTGAACATGAAACACGAGAAAATAAAAGGGGGGGGGCATAGCAGCAGTTTTTAAAGATCGTATTGTCTCCCATAGAGTGTCTCTTGGGAAATTTTCATCATTTGAGTATGTTTCTTTTAAAATAGAACAAAAGAAATCTTCTTCCATTCTTATTATTGTTGTGTACAAGCCGCCACAGTCATGCCATAGTTTCACTGATCATTTCACTGAGTTGCTTTCAGTTGTGTGCACAGATTTTGATGGTTTAGTCATTATAGGCGATTTTAATATTCATGTGGATAATGTTAATGACAGATACGCAAAAGAGCTGAGTTCCATACTTGAATCCTTTGGCCTCACTCAGCATGTGAGTGGCCCCACCCATAGCAGAGGACACACCCTGGACCTGCTTATCACGAAAGGGGTGAATATTTCAAAAGTTAATGTAGTTGATGTTGCTCTGTCGGATCATTTCTGTGTATTTTTTAACATGTGTTTTGCTACCAGACCACCCGCTAAATATGAAATTGTTAGAAGTAGACACTTAAATGAAAACACGGGTGAACTATTTATGGGAATGATCCATTTTGAGAACACACCATGTTCTACTGTAGATGAACTGTTTAACTCTGTCACCTCTAGTGTGTTGAATGTTCTGGACGCCATTGCCCCTGTGAAGGTAAAAATGGTCACAAATAAGCAAAAAGCCCCATGGATAAAAGCAGGCCCGGTCAGGGCACAGAAGCAAGAGTGCCGGAGAGCAGAGAGAAAGTGGAGAAAGTCCAACCTCCAGGGTGATTATAAACTCTTAAAAGAGAAGTTGTGTGAGTTTAACAGAGTACTACGTAGAACAAGAGAATTATACTTTTCTGAAACTATTGAAGGCTGCAGCAACAATCTGCGTGTTCTATTTTCAACAATCAATAGATTAACGAACCCCCCTGTTGAGTTGCCATTAGAACACTACTCCAAATCCAGGTGTAATGAGTTTGCACAGTTCTTCAGAGACAAGGTTCAGGGTATCAGAAATGCCATCACCTCTACAACACAAGTAACAATGCAACATCCAGTGAGGCTTTGTGAGCTAGCTCAATTTGCACCTGTCAATGATGAAACTGTTAAAAAGATAATCACAGGTCTTAGTTCCTCTACCTGCAGTCTGGATGTACTACCTCCTAGATTTCTGAAGTCTGTTATGTGTACCCCTTGTTGAGGTTGCCATTTAGCACCTCTACTCCAAATCCCGGAGTAATGAGTTTCGCACAGTTCTTCAGCGACCAAGGCTATCCGGGTATAACAGAAAACGCATTCACCTCTTACAACACAAGTCCTCAGGCCAAATCCAGTTGGAGGCTTTAGTGAGCTCGCTCATTTTGCACCTGAGCACCTGATGAAAACGTGTTAAACAGTTATCTCCCCGGTCTGCGTTCCTTGCTGCCGTCTAGGATGTTACTACCTCCTAGATTCCTGAAGTCTGTTATGTGGAAGTAATCTTACCTCAATTGATCACACACCACGAGTCCCATGATCGAGTTTTTATCCGGAATCATTTCTAATGGCCCGTGAAAACAGGGCAGTCATCAGAGCCCCTCCTAGCAAAAGCGGCAGTTTGGAATGCTGCGGCGGTATACTTGAAAAATTACCGTTCCCATCTCCCAAAATCTGCCTTTCCTGGGACAAACAATATCTTGAAACAAGTTTGCCTACCAACAACCTTACATGAATTTTTAAATATCTAATGATCATTAGACCATGTTCAGTCCTGGCTTTAGACCCCCCACCACAGTACTGAGACCGCTACTAGCTCAGGCTTAACAACTGATAATCGGCTTAACCCAGATGCGAGGGAGGGAAAAGTCTCTGTTTTAGTCATGTAAGACCTGAGTGTGCCGCTTTTGACACCGTTTGACCATTGAGGATACTCTGACAGAGACTGGAGGGATGGGGTAGGTGTAGGGTCCTGCCCCCTAAGTGGTATAGGTCCTATCTAGAAGAAAGGAAGAATTGTGTGGAGATTGGCGACAATGTCTCAGATAAATATGGCCTCTGCCCTGCGGAGCGGATCGCATTTCCTTCCCTTGAGGAGTGCCCCAGGGTCGATTCTGGGACCTTCTGTACCTATTTCCATGCTGCCATTAGGTCAGTTACTTCAAAGTATGAAAGAGTCCTAACACACTTACGCTGATGACACATCAGATCTAGTCTCACTGACCCTGAGGAAGAGCATTGGACGGTGGACTCACTCCTTCACTGAATCGCGGAAAGGAGAGTGGATGCAATGCACCTTTTCCTCCAGCTAAAACTGCGGACAAAACCGACCATGATTGTCTTTGGTCCGAGAAAACAAA
Organism: Knipowitschia caucasica; assembly: GCA_964034765.1. Classification (NCBI taxonomy): domain Eukaryota; kingdom Metazoa; phylum Chordata; class Actinopteri; order Gobiiformes; family Gobiidae; genus Knipowitschia; species Knipowitschia caucasica. Next base: position 14,681,477 of record OZ035832.1, read on the forward strand.
TGGAGACCGTACATTTGTCACCTTCAGTCTCTCTCCCTAAGGCCTTTAAATAAGGTCAGAAATCTGGGAGTAATAAATGGACTCTGACTTAAACTTCAATAGCCACATTGGATCGGTAACATCAGCAGCTTTTTATCATCTGAAAAATATTGCCAAAAATTAAAAATATTGTGTCCAGGGCAGACTTGGAGATTCTTATCCATTCTTTTGTTTCCAGTAGGCAGGATTACTGCAATGGGCCTGCACACCGGTCTGTCCAAACATGCAGTATGTCTGCCGTCGGCGAAAATGTCGTGAAGTCAATCCCAGCTACTTGGCTGTTGCCTTTAGCAAATATCTGGCTTTAATTGTCTCCGATTGGCCTGGGCTCTCCTTTTTTGTATACACCATCTTCCCCCCACGCGTTTTAACCTTCTGGCCAATGTGGTCGGGTAAAAGTGTCATTTTCTTTAGCGATCTCATTTCGTCCTCCATGGCATTAGACCAACACCGGACTCGGAGAGTGCATAGCTATCAAATGTCTATGGTACGCCGTACATCACCTGTAACAGATAGTCAATGTTCATCATAGTTTGGTCATCATCAGCATAAACCTGTCTTTCAAATATTGTGGGAGGTCTTTCAATCTCGTCTCGGGATATGTCCTTCGAGTTTTCACTGTGTTTCTCGGTCTTTGTTACCTGTCACTTGTCACATTGTCCTGTGTTTCATTGTCGGCTCTTTTGTCTCTTCCATACTTTATTGATTGTCTTGTCCAACCTTTTACAGATATATTCCAACTGGTTGAAAATCATCTTCGTCAGAAGTCTTTTCCGTTCTGCACTCCTCTCACTTGTAGTGAGGAACTTAACAATCTGTGTTTGAGAACTCGACACGTTCTGGATAATAGACAAGATAGACGGACTGTTTTTTATCGTATCCACAAAACTCCCTCATCACATTTTGCGTCTAGTTTTTTTCAGTTTTGTCGCATTAACTGAACTAACTGATCCGAAAACGTGCATTTTGACATGTCGGCTTTCTCCCTGTCAACAATAGTAAGGGTCTGTTCCGTGCGTCTGTTGTAACACAGTTGCGTATCCACTGCAGCAGTCATAAACGCATAAGTCCATAGTCTTTTAGGTAAATTACCTCTAAGCAACATACAAGTGCCATCTCAAAATTGTGTGCTCCATTTCTCTCGGGCGTCCATTCTGATGGGGTTGGAGTTGGTGGCAGAGGTTTCATGTCTTATTGCGTTCTTTTCTAAGTTAATGATTGAAACTCTCTGGAAAGTGAACTTGAGCCGTTGTCTGATCTGATTCTTTTTCACATTCCAATAGGGGGCGACATCTGCTAGAAATTTCTCAATCGCTTCTACAGTGGTCCACTTTTAGCTTTCAAGAAATAAACAATGTTTGTACCTGATAGTCGTCAGTAAAAGTATAGAGGATCTGAACCGGTCTTTTGCCTCTGGGTCAATCGGTTCCCGCTATGTCTGTGTGCACTAGGCTCTAACGCGCTTTTGCTCTCTGTCAGGCTCTCTACTTATGGTTTGTATAAACTTTCCTTTAACACACACTTTACAATCTTGTTCGCTTTCCCTTGATCTTCATACCATAGTAACCTTTTCTAGTTTAGCAATCTTCTAATTACGTGTCCAAGAATTCTGTGCAAGTGTCAATATCAAGACATCCATTGCATTCATCATTGTCATTGTTTACTCAACTGTACTCAGGTAGTACAAGCGTTTTGGGTGTAGGAGGGAGTGTCCATATCCTTGATCGTCGAACCTTGTTACAATTTTTTCTTGTGACAAGTTGGTGCATCCTTTCCTTGAATGATGACTGCTGCTCCGCTGGTCGTCGCTGCCTGGAACTGAGATGCTTGTCTGTGGCTATGAGGTGGATGTAAAGATGCTCTTCCAGCGTTGGCTTTACACGGTGTCCCTCGCTGTCATGCAGGTGACTTCTGCCGTCCTCTCTTTAGCGCGGGCCACCACGCGACTCTCCTGGCCCGTCAGCCAGCTCCATGAAGTGACTTCCGATGTGAAAGCATCGTCAAACCTTTATTGAAACTTTTAATGTTCGTTACAATGTGAGGACGGTGGCTCCTGTATCGACCATCATGCCTCTCTGTTTCAGCCCCGGAACATTCACGTCATTTACTTTGAATGAAAATATGATCTTTCAGATCTGCACTTGTTTAACATTTGTCCTTTTTTTTGTTGTCTACATTTATTGTCTTTATGGTGTGGAACTGTTGCAGTAATAACCATGTTCTCCTTAGATCAGGTCGGTTCCACTCTTGCATAGCATTCACGGCAATATGACCTTTCTTTCCACAGTTGTAACATTATGAATCTCTCATTGTCTCTGTTTTTATTTTCTCTGCCAGTTACTCATCTTCCTTACGTGGTCTTTCTGAGTTTACAGGCTTTTCTGTGATCTCGTAGCTACTTAGCTTTGCTTTGAACTCGCTGAATTTGATTTCTTTTTCGCTCTGGGTAATGTGGATGGAAATGGCTTGGAAACTTTCAGGCAATCCTTTTGTACATTTGCCACAGCAACCATCGCCTCAAAGTCTCATCAGCATTTTTTAATGCTGTGATGGCTTCTTGCTCGTATGATATAGTCTGTCACGCTCTCGCTCTCAGTCTTCTGAAGCGTGTTGCTCGTGTACAGGCTATACACGAGTCTTGGCCTTTACCAGAGTAGTGCTCTCTTAGTATCTTATGCGCTTCTCTTCAAATGTCTGTAGCTTCTTCATCACAGTGAGAGGCGTTCTATTCGTCCAAGACTTTAATAAGCCTCAGCATAAGCTTCTTCGTTTTAAAACATGTTGATCGCAGCATTATGAGGGCGGGATAACCGTGGTAACAAGAATCTACTGACGGAGGAAAAACACACAACTCATCAGTCTCTTTGACCGGCTCAATCTCACGCATGGAGCGCACCGCGTCATTTATTGGGTACAGACATACACTTCCGGTTTGACCCTTCAGTGTAAGAGCATACACACACACATATATATATATACACAGATACCTACAAGGCAACACCCCCACTTGCTCTTAACACGGCAAGAAAAATACACAGGCATATTTACATTACATTTACACATTTACACTCCAAACAGAAAATTTGCGAACTTTTCCATTCTAACTTTGCTCACTGATTTAGTCATTACATCAGCTACCATGTCTGCTGTTGCACAAAATACAACATTTATTTTGTTCTCATTTAGTGCAGAACGAATGAAATGGAATCGAATGTCAATATGTTTACATCTTTGTCGGTTAATAGGGTTTTTGGACAATGCAATTGCACCCTGGTTATCTGCATACATGGTAACAGGTAAATATTGCTTTTCTGAGTCCAATCCTTTAAGTAGTTGTGCAAGGTATAAACTCTCTTGTACTGTGGCGGCCATCGCCATGTACTCCGCCTCACACGTTGACAAAGCTACCGTAGCCTGCTTTCTGGTTTTCCAACATATGATAGGCCCACTCTCAGATAGTGCAAAACAGTAGCCTGTTGTACTTCTCCTGTCACACAAATCTGTGGCCCAATCTGCATCACTGTATGCTATAAGGCTAAGGTTACCGTCTGCCTTTCTATAACATAGCTCTTTGTTTAGTGTCCATTTTAAGTAGCGTAGCACATGTTTTGCTGCTGTCCAGTGATGTTCTTTTGGTGCAGACAAGTATTGTGATAGTTTACTCACTATCCAACTTAAATCTGGTCTTGTGGATGTCATTAAATAAATCAGGCTGCCCACTAGTTCTCTGTATCTACCAGAATCTACTAGTTCACCTTCTACTTCGAAGTTTTGTTTCAGCTCACAAGGAGTGGAACGTGGCTTACAGTCTGACATGTTAAATCTTTCCAGTATTTTTGTTATATACCTGGTTTGATTCAGCTTTACTCCTAGTTCATCTTGTGTACAGTCAATCCCCAAAAAATGTTGTAGCTTACCAAGGTCTTTCATTTTGAATCTCTTACTCAACATTTCCTTTACATTTTTAAGAGAATTCTCACACTTTGCACCAATAATAACATCATCAACCCAAATAATAAGAATTACAGTCTCGTTCTTAGTCTGTCTACTATAGACACAATGATCTACAGGATTTTGATGAAAACCATTTTCACATAAATGATCATGTAACATTTTATTCCAGTTCCTCCCTGATTGTTTCAGACCATACAATGATTTATTCAACTTATAAACTAGCTTCATACCAGTCTCTGACTTAACTTCGTAACCATCTGGTTGCTCCATATACAACTCACAATCAATAGGCGCGTGCAAGTAAGCAGTTTTTACATCCATTTGGTGAAGTTTTAAGTCGTACTGTGCTGCCATCTGCATTAAACAACGAACTGACGTCATGTCTGCAGTCGGCGAAAATGTTTCCTTGAAGTCAATCCCAGCTACTTGGCTGTAGCCTTTAGCAACATATCTGGCTTTAAATGTCTCAGATTGGCCTGGGCTCTCCTTTTTTGTATACACCCATCTTCCCCCCACTGCGTTTTTACCTTCTGGCAATGTGGTCAGGGTAAAAGTGTCATTTTCTTTTAGCGATCTCATTTCGTCCTCCATGGCATTAGACCAACACCCGGACTCCGGAGAGTGCATAGCCTCATCAAATGTCTTTGGTACGCCGTACATCAACCTGTAACAATAGTCAATGTTCATCAAAGTTTGGTCATCATCAGCATAAACATAGTCTTTCAAATATTGTGGAGTCTTTCTATCTCGTCTCGGATATCGTCCTTCAGTGTTTTCACTGTGTTTCTCCGGTCTTTGTTCACTGTCACTTGTCACATTGTCCTGTGTTTCAGTGTCCGGCTCTTTTGTCTCTTCCATACTTTTATTGATTGTCTTGTCCAACCTTTTACAGTATATTCCAACTGGTTGAAAATCATCTTCGTCCAGAGTCTTTTCGTTCTGGCACTCATCTCCACTTGTAGTGAGGAACTTAACCAATCTGTGTTTGAGAACTCGACCCGTTTCTGGATAATAGACAAGATATGACGGACTGTTTTTATCGTATCCCACAAAAACTCCCTCATCACATTTTGCGTCTAGTTTTTTTCTGTTTTGTCGATAACTGAAACAAACTGATCCGAAAACGTGCATTTTAGACATGTCAGGCTTTCTCCCTGTCAACAAATAGTAAGGGGTCTGTCCTGTGCGTCTGTTGTAACACCTGTTGCGAATCACTGCAGCAGTCATAACAGCATAAGTCCATAGTCTTTTAGGTAAATTACTCTCAAGCAACATACAACGTGCCATCTCAAATAGTGTTCTCCAATTTCTCTCGGCCGTCCCATTCTGATGGGGTGAGTATGGTGCAGAGGTTTCATGTCTTATTGCGTTCTTTCTAAGTAATGATTGAAACTCTCTGGAAGTGAACTCTGTGCCGTTGTCTGATCTGATTCTTTTCACTTTCCCATAGGGGGCGACATCTGCTAGAAATTTCTCAATCGCTTCTACAGTGTCACTTTTAGCTTTCAAGAAATAAACAAAAGTTGTACCTGAATAGTCGTCAGTAAAAGCTATAGAGTATCTGAACCCGTCTTTTGCCTCTGGGTCAATCGGTCCCGCTAAGTCAGTGTGCACTAGCTCTAACGCCGCTTTTGCTCTCTCGTCAGGCTCTCTACTTCTGGTTTGTATAAACTTTCCTTTAACACACACTTTACAATCTTGCTTAGCTTTCCCTTTGATCTTCATACCCATAGTAACATTTTCTAGTTTAGACAAATCTTCATAATTACAGTGTCCAAGAATTCTGTGCCAAGTTTCAATATCATGACATCCATTGCATTCATCATAGTCATTGTTTACCTCAACTGTACTCAGGTAGTACAAGCGTCCATATTCATTGATGTCGAACCTTGTACCATTCTTGTGAACAAGTTGGTTGCATCCTTTCTTGAATGTGACTGCTGCTCCGCTGGTCGTCGCTGCCTGGACTGAGAAGATGTCCTGTGGATATGAGGGGATGTAAAGTGCTCCTTCCAGCGTTGCCTTTACACGGTGTCCCTCGCTGTCCTGCAGGTAGACTTCTGCCGCTCCTCTCTTTAGCGCGACACCACTCGCTCTCGTCCCGTCCGCCAGCTCCATGAAGTGACTTTCCGGTGTGAAAGCATCGTCAAACCTTTTGAAACTTTTAATGTTCGTTACAATGTGAGACGTGGCTCCTGTATCGACCATCAAGCCTCTCTGTTTCAGCCCCGGAACATTCCAGTCATTTACTTTGAATGCAAAACTATGATCTTCAGAATCTGCAACATGTTTAACATTCGTCTTTTTTTGTAGTCTACAATTATTGTCTTTATGTGTGGAACTGTTGCAGTAACTACACCACTGCTTCTCCTTAGACTCAGGTCTGTCACTCTTCGCATAGCATTCACGTGCAATATGACCTTTCTTTCCACAGTTGTAACATTTGATCTCTACATTGTCTCTGTTTTTATTTCTCTGCCAGTTACTCATCTTCATTACGTTGTCTTCTGAGTTTACAGGCTTTTCTGTGATCTCGTAGCTCCTTAGCTTTGCTTTGAACTCGCTGAATTTGATTTCTTTTTCGCTCTGGGTAATGTGGATGGAAAATGGCTTGAAACTTTCAGGCAATCCTTTTAGTACCATTGCCACAAGCAACCCATCGCTCAAAGTCTCTTCAGCATTTCTTAAAGCTGTGATGGCATTCTCTGCTCGTATGATATAGTCTGTCACGCTCTCGCTCTCAGTCTTCTGAAGCGATGTTAGCTCCGTGTACAGGCTAATAACACGAGTCTTGCCTTTACCAGAGTAGTGCTCTCTTAGTATCTTAAGCGCTTCTCTTCCATTGTCTGTAGCTTCTCTCATCACAAGTGAGAGGCTTCTATCGTCCAAGACTTGAATAAGCTCAGCATAAGCTTCTTCGTTCTTAGCTTCGTGAGAATCTTCATCTTCCTCGCGCTCACCTGGCTCGTTCAAAATGGCCTCCTTCAGCCCGAGCAGCCGCAGGTGTCCCAAGAATTTAGTTTCCCACAGTTCATAATTTCTTTCGTCCCCGTCGAAGCACAATCGGTTCCATCGGCCTCCTCCATCCCTTCTGGGCCCATAACCTGTTGATCGCAGCATTATGAGGGCGGGATAACCGTGGTAACAAGAATCTACTGACGGAGGAAAACACACAACTCATCAGTCTCTTTGACCGGCTCAATCTCACGCATGGAGCGCACCGCGTCATTTATTGGGTACAGACATACACTTCCGGTTTGACCCTTCAGTGTAAGAGCATACACACACACATATATATATACACAGATACCTACAAGGCAACAAGTCTATTACCCTCATTGACACAAATAGTAAACATGTCTTTTTTATCTGGAACATTTCCAATGGCCCTGAAAAAGGCAGTCATCAGGCCCCTCCTAAAAAAGAGCAGTTTGGATGCTGCGGTACTTGAAAATTACCGTCCCATCTCAAATCTGCCTTTCATGGGAAAAATTCTTGAAAAAGTTGCCTACCAACAACTTACTGAATTTTTAATATCTAATGACTCATTTGACATGTTCCAGTCTGGCTTTAGACCACACCACAGTACTGAGACCGCTCTAGTCAAGGTAACAAATGATATTCGGCTTAACACTGATGCAGGAAAAGTCTCTGTTTTAGTCATGTTAGATCTGAGTGCCGCTTTCGACACCGTTGACCATGAGATTCTCATGCAGAGACTGGAGGACTGGGTTGGTGTTGCTGGTACCGCCCTAAGCTGGTTTAGGTCCTATCTAGAAGAAAGGAAGTATTGTGTGGAGATTGGAGACTATGTCTCAGATAATATGGCCCTGACCTGCGGAGTGCCACAGGGGTCGATTCTGGGACCTCTCCTGTTCAATATTTACATGCTGCCATTAGGTCAGTTAATTCAAAGTATGAAAGTGTCCTACCACAATTACGCTGATGACACTCAGATCTATGTCTCACTGACTGCAGGAGAGCATGGACCGGTGGACTCACTCCTTCGCTGTATCCAGCGGATCAGTGAGTGGATGCAATGCAATTTTCTCCAGCTAAATGCGGACAAAACCGAAATGATTGTCTTTGGTCCCGAGAAACAAAGAGAGACCGTCATTTGTCACCTTCAGTCTCTCTCCCTGGGGCCTTTAAATAAGGTCAGAAATCTGGGAGTAATAATGGACTCTGACTTAAACTTCAATAGCCACATTGGATCGGTAACATCAGCAGCTTTTTATCATCTGAAAAATATTGCCAAAATTAAAAATATTGTGTCCAGGGCAGACTTGGAGATTCTTATCCATTCTTTTGTTTCCACTAGGCTGGATTACTGCAATGGCCTGCTCACAGGTATCTCCAAACATGCAGTAAAACAGCTGCAGTATATTCAAAATGCTGCAGCCCGAGTCCTGACTAGAACCAGGAAGTACGACCACATTAGTCCGGTCCTCAGGTCTCTGCACTGGCTTCCCGTGGCCCAGAGGATAGACTTTAAAGCAGCTCTCCTGGTGTACAAGTCTCTCCATGGCCTTGCACCAAAGTACATCCATGATATGCTAGTCCCATATGAACCAGCCCGGACTCTGAGGAGCGCAGGGACGGGACTCCTGTTAGTGCCCAGAGTCAGGACTAGACAGGGGGAGGCTGCGTTTCAGATTTATGCAGCTGGAGTCTGGAACGGTCTTCCTGAGGATGTGAGACTGGCTGCCTCTCTGTCAATATTCAAATCCATGTTAAAGACTTTTCTTTTTTCCTGTGCATACAACTAGAGAATTTTATCTTTTTAACACACCTTGTTATTTATTGTTGTAACTTTTTGTGTTTTTAACTATTTTATTGTTTTTAATTACTTGTGTGATTCTTATGTTTTTAAATTACTTATGTGATTTTAATGCTTTTTAATTACATATGTGTTTTTAATTGTATTTTAATGGTGATGATTTGTGCATTGTGTGGTGTGGACTGTGAGGCGCTTTGTGTTGCCCTGTGCAGGAAAAGCGCCCTATAAATAAAGATTGATTGATTGATTGATTGATTGAAACACCAAGGCCGTACCAAGGCCCTATCTTTGTCGAAGCAGCGGCCATTTTCAAAGGGGATGAAAATGACTTGACAAGTCTAAAATAAGTTTTATAATAAGGCTGACCTCTATTAGTGTCCACAATGCTGCATTCACGTGGCTGCGATGTCTTTATCACTGTGAACAATACTTTGTTGAAATGCAAAGGTGAAAAACAAGTTAGGAGTTGATTTGAAACACCAGCTTTTTGTCGAAGCCTTTGGGCAAATAGCCTTTCTTCGCAAGTTAAACACAAACAAATTAGACATAGACAGAGGAAATGTGATAGAAATACAATGAAAACAAACATGTTTTGTACAAAATCACAGACGAAAGGTTTTTATTATCTTCCCCATAATACAGCCACAGGACGATGGCTGCTCTGTCAGTGACAACACACTGATCTTTCAGCGGGGGCTTCAGGCAATGTGGGGCATCATGGCTTGCCCAAGGACACAATGACAGAAGATGTCAGTGGGAGTTGGTGGAAAAGGTCTTGTGGTGGCCTCAAACCCACAACAACCAACTGAGTCTTTCAAATGTGTCTCTGTTTTTACTATTTTAAAGTTTAAATTCAACTTTTAGCTGGAAGCATAAATTAAATGAACTTAAAAAGAAAATAAAAAATAACGTATAATACTGTTATTTTTTTATTTATTTTTTATTTTTTGTATTAATATAATAACTATTTCACAGACACCACTCTCTTTGTTGGTCTCACCTCAGTTTAATAGAATCGTCTTTTTCAATCTTCCCTATTTTTATGTGGCACCACAGCTAAATATAAATTCTCTCTACAATTTCTATCTTTTTGTTTTTTCAAATCCAAATTTATCAGAAAAAACTACTATAATTATGGCCAAGCTCCTGACCAGGTATTAACCGTGTGACCTTGGGCATCTCTTTTTGCTCTTCCAATTAGTCCAGGGAGCTCACTTTACTGGTAATAACATCCAATTAGGAGAGAGTGCAGCTGCAAACGTGTGATTTCTCTTTGTCCGGGTGGTTGGCACTTTGACATATGCGCTGATGGAAATGCTTGGTGCAATATTCACACTTATATCTGCATTGGAACTTTTCTCATCTTCCAAAATAATTCTCACACTCATGCAAATGATCCTGATTCCCTGGACATGTGAAATGGATCCTTGAGGGCTTTGTAAGTGTCTGTTCAAGGACCACTTTGGCTGGTTGAATTTTCCATCATGTTTCTACAAGAGACATTTGTATTTTAAATTAGTGAATAACTTTATTTTACACTTTTGTTCAGAAAAGGTCATTGGAGACTCATTCATTTAAGTTGGAGTAGCAAACTTTAAAACCACTCCAACTTTACAACACAATAAAGATGTATTCAATGCCTTTCTCGCACCTCTAAACCATTTCATTTTCACGTTATCAAATTTTCTGAACTTCTTTTTTTGATTATTTATTTGTATTGTGCACACTGCAGGCTTTTGCAAATATATTTTAATCTTGTTTTACTGCTGTCATGGTGTGGATTTTTTTTTGGAAATGTTTTTATTTTGACTTTACCTTCACCTGCGTTCTCTGTGTGTCTATATGTACATGTACCTGTGCTCCTCTCCTCTTCTAGCTGGTATTGTCTTTGTTCCGGGTTCTGTTGGTTTTTTAGAGTTTGTTTTTCACCTGGACTTTTGGTGTTGTTATTATCATTAAACCACTATTTTGCGGCATTTCTGCATTTTGGGTCCGCATTCATCTCACTGCACGTACTGTAACAACTGTAAATGGCAAATAAATGAATCTGAATCAGAATCTAATTTTGTTCTCCACTTGTTTTCTCATGCATGGGTTTTTCTCATCTCTTTTCTTCATAAGTACAACATGTGGTGTAGCTTGTTTATGTAACATTCTAGCCTTTTGTGGATTGGATTTTTCTTTTTGTCAAATGAAGTTAGAGGTGCATTGACGACAGTTTGCCTGGTGTCATGGTTAGATGTGACTCTCAGTGTTGCTATTACGTCCTCAGTGATTCACCAGCCTCAAGTGCACTCTTCAATAGCCTCAGAGCCTTGTCTCTGAATGTGGATTCTTGTGGATCGAAGATCTCCATATCAAAATTTCAGCCCTTTTGTTATTTGGCAGATGAAAAAAAAAGAAATGAAAATGTTGTCCTCTTTTACCCTAGACATTATAAGTTGCTCAAAAATCTACTGTGTTTTCATAATTTGCCTGTTTTGTCTAATATTCAGAATCGTTCCCGTTCCAAAATGTCAAGTTATCACGTAACCAGAACCGTCTACATATTTGCAGTTTTCATTATCAACTCACTGTATACAGATGTCACTTTACTGACTTTTGTTTGCCATTTGTCACTGTAGATGCTTAATGTAAATATGTTACACTACTAATTTTAATCTTTTGAACTCTTAACGCTTCACTGTGTCCTCACATATTTTCTGTCCATTAGCTGGTGACACACTTGTTCAAGGTCAAGTTGGATCTGCAAATGTGTTTTAATAATAATAATGCATCAGTTTTATATGGCGCTTTTCTGGACACTCAAAGACGCTTCACATGTCATTATTCTTTCACTCCATACACGGTGGTGATAAACTACTACTGTAGCCACAGCTGCCCTGGGGCACACTGACAGAAGCGAGGCAACCATTATGTGCCATCGGCCCCTCTGACAACCACCAACCATTCACACAAACACACACAGGACTCATTCTAGGCAATGAGGGTGAAGTGTCTTGCCAAGGACACGACGACATCAGACAGTGGGAGTCGATGGTGAAGGTCGGGCTCGAACCCACAACCCTCTGGCTTAAAGGCCAATGCTCTACCAAATGAGCTACTGTTCAGTCCTCCCTCTGCAGTGTCCATTGTGTTTCCTGAATTAGCAATATGGCAATGATTATTTATATGTTTATTCACTTTACACTTCTTTGATATCTCTAAACATATACTGCTGCATTTGAAATCTCCTTTGCCTGCTGTTTGACATACTCCCACACCTGTCTCTTTCCATTAACACTAGTGCTGAGCGTACTGCCCCAGAGCCCAGCAGATGGTGAGAGGAGGGCCGCTCATGTGGAGGAACATTAAATCTGCTGATAATTGAAACTATAGTCCAGCCTCTACTTTTGTCTGAGGACCTCGTGGATTATCTCCGATGAGGCTGGTTCAATTATTAATGCGTATTGAAAGAAATCTCACCTAAGTGAAATCAGGGTGCAAAAGTCTTAGTGATGGTCATGGCCAGTGATTTATTACTGCCTGATCCAATACTATTCAATGTTTTGTTATGGACAATCAATAATATGAATATTGCTATTAAAAACAGTCAAATACTATTTAGGTATCCTCACATCTAATGCTTTTGTAACTAACTTTCAGAGTTCTTCAAAGTTTTTCCAGGCAGAACGAAAACATGACATTATATGACAATTTACGTCACATCACATCACGTAGAAAGAGCCATCCCAGGTGTTATTATAGTCACACCACAGAGGCAATGTTTGCGTTTGTCCATTGTGTTCACTTTATTGTCATATGTGGACCAGGTATTCAAAGATGCTACGCTATTATTATATGATTATAAATCCACTCCATAGTCTTTATGGCTTTCTTGATATCATGTTGGCATTGCCTGAGTCTCAAGTCTGTTTACAGCGTGGCAATCCATCCTGTATCAGTGAAACCTGGCTATAGAAAATCTATAGATTCACTTAAAGCTCCCATCTCATTAGCTTTGTCCTTACATTTCCTACTTAGTGGTTCGAATGCATTTATTTGAACCAGTCTAACCCAATATTGACATTTCCAGTGACTGAAAAGCCGGATAAAAAACTGACCTACTGCGTAAAGGGAGAGAGGGGAAGAGTTTTTGTCAATCTGTGTTTGGTGTAGCATTGACTGTGGTTGAATTGGTTTGGGCTCGGAGCTGACTGGATGTGTCCTCAATCACAGAACAAGAGACGGTCACTGCATTTCAACAAGAATGCCCAGACAAGTGCAAGTGCTGGACAAGGGCTAAAGTAGACTCGTGCAGATAAAGGAACGACGAGAGGCAGCTCGCAGACAACGTGGCAAGACTTTTAAACTGTGGAGGGACAAAGGAAACATTAGAGATTGGATCTAAACAGCAGGGAAGAGGCCATGCTGGGCCGTCCCACCAGACAGAGGCTGCACACACTCGGAATCACAATGTAGTTTATGGACGCTGGAACCTATCAACTTTGTAACAGCGCTTTTGTTGAGGGCAGTTATGTTGCTGGCATAGCTGCATTTATTAGTAGTGCTGTCCAAAATATCGCGTTATTAACGCGTTAACGCAAATCAATATTAACGGCGTCATTTTTTTTATCGCCATTAATTTTTTTTATAATTATTAAAAAAAAAAATAAAAAAAATTTTTTTTTTTTTTTTTTTTTTTTTTTTTTACTTTTTATTGCAGACAAACACATATACAGAAAAAAAATAGACACAAAGAAAAGGACTAGTTAAGATACATTGTAGACAGAGATTACAAACAATATGTAGTTGGAGATACAGGGGGCCAAAGAAGAAACCCAGAAGGGCACATAGGAGGGGGGGGGGGGGGGACATGAAGTGGGAGATGGGGGGAGGGGTTAATAAAAAAGGCAATACAAGCAAACAGTATACAGTCATAGATATACCGAAAGTAAACAGAGAAACACTATAGAGTATTTACATGAACAAATTTACAAAAAAATTGTTTATCATCATCATAATGACACCATGATGTTTCTATACAGTCTATGGTCTATACCCACACATACACACACACACCCACACACACACACACACCCACACCCATAAACAAACACACTCCACACACACACACACACACATTGAAGGGGCTTTTTGTTACCAATTATTTATTTTGTCATCCATTTATTGATGATTTTGCATCAAATGTTAGTGTGTAATATAACACTACACATTGTTTTCAATAAAAAAAGAAATTGCACACAGCACGCAAATGGGTGACTAATTTGCGATTAATCGCGAGTTAACTATGAAATTCATGCGATTAATCGCGATTAAATATTTTAATCGTTGGACAGCACTATTTATTAGTTATAGATTTGATCATTTACAACATGAATGAAAGTATGAATGAATGCTTCTATTAGTAACCTTGTTTGTCCTGTATTCAAAGCATGCTTGGAAAAATCATGTCCTCACACAACTATCCTCACCAATATTCAGCAATCATTGAAAAATAATGTTGTTGAATCACATGTTTCTATTGCAAAGCAGATTTAATTTGCTCAATAATCATAGCAATGGAATATTTGATAATGGATAAAGGGGAAGAAAATGGATGGATGGATGGATGGGTCCATATATTATTTTGTAAATTAGATTTCAAATTTAAAAAATTCTATGGTTTGAAAGTTTTGCCTAATTGTCTTTACAAAACAATTCAAACTCATCACATGGAGAGCCTATAAGTCAACAGCAGAGGTCTTTCCACAGATTTACAATTAGATTTAGGTCTATGCTTCTAATAATTCATTGTTTTGTATAGCCCTAAATCACAACAGTTCTTATCTTGGAGGACTTTACAAAGTTGTCGATTTGCCAACATGGATAAGAGAATCCAAACATTCAAACACAGAAAAAGCAATGATAACGGATGGCCATTGGACCATAAGGGGCAGGTGACCAATGTCCACACTTATCCATCCTGTCCTGTCCTTAGACCCTCCTGCATCAGCAAGGGACAAAGAAAAAACAAAACAAAAACAGACGAGAGCAGAGATAGTTTGTAATAAAACATGTTTAATGATGCTAGATATTTTGTGTTAAATGATTCCATTAAACATCCACCCCTGTTACGAGTCACAGGTGGTAGAGTCTAGGAGGGTGGCCCAATAACTGCATTTTCCGGGCTTGGAACAGAGACGGGAGACAGAGGTCCGACATTGAACACAAGTTTATTCCGTTCATTTTCATTCATTCATTTTCAACCCCTTAAGTTTATTCCATCTATAAATATAACTGCAAACAGCAGGAGCCGGACCCAATGGTCTGAATGAAGGTCGAAATGGAAGAGCAAACAATGCCAGGTCCGGACCCAGGCCCTTTGTACCCCCCAGCTGATCGCCACACAGGTGCTGGAGGTGGGAGGATCTGAGCAGAAAGAGGCAAGGACAAAAACAAAATGACTTTACAATAATAATAATGCATCTTTATTTGTATAGCCATTTTCAATAATAATGTTAACAAAGCGCTGCACAGTCAGATTTATAAACAATTAAAACAGTCATGATAATACAAAGTCAACATAATTAGATATATATAATATATAATATTAAGATACAGGAAGACAAATCAAACAGAGGAAAAACAAGAAGAAACACAAAACAAATACAAAGCAGACAGTAAAATACTACATGAGAAGCTGACAATCAAAATCTGTTTGATGAAAGTGGGGTTTAAGAAGTGATGTAAACGAGGATACTGATGGAGCTAGCCTTATCACTTAGGTGTCCGTAACACCTCCCCCTCCCCCCATAAAAAAATGAAGGTCTACACTCCTGACAAGAAACCTCAGAGCGTTTTTACAAAAGTTCCCTATGGGGTTATGATTCTTGCTTTGGGTGTGAAAGGTCCCGAGTTCAGAAAGTAAATACATCATGATATTTTCACCAATACATAGTCAACCTGATGACTGCTGTCGTAGTGTCCTTGGGCAAGACACTTAACCCCACTTTGCCTTATGCTCCCGCTGAAAGATCTCAGCTCCTGTGGACTCACCACCTGCAGGAGGATCAGTGAGGGGCTGGTGCTCTGTGACTGGGTGCAGCTCTGACTGCCCCCCCCCCGACCCAGAAATGGATAAAGGGGAAGAAAATGGATGGATGGATTTTCACCAATATTGGACCCAGCTCTACATGCAGTGGGAAACATCCTGTGTCATTATCGTTTAATTTCAGTGAACGGCGTATGTTTGCAGTTATGGCCAATGAATAATCAGACCGTGTAGCATGTCTGAAGTGAAAATTCTTAAATGAAATCCAAACAGTTTGAAATGCATTCAAACTTGGAAGCATGGAACAAACACCAGACACTTCCTTGAATGAACCTCCCACAGTCCTAATAGTTCCCAATTGCCTGCACATCAGAGACAGGGTATCATCGCTGCCTTCTGTTTTGACACAAGCTGTATAGGGAGGTTTTTTACTCACTCAAACTAAAGACACTTCTCCTGACAGGTTTAGAAAAAATTATTTACCTTTCACACTAAAGCTCCACTGCATGTTTGTTGTGCCTTCCCTTTGTTCTTGATTTGTCCCTCTATACTTGGACAGGTTTCAAAACACCGCTTTATTCTAGTTCTGCGCTCAGATACTTGTGGGTATTACCAGCTCCTCTCTCAGCGCTGTATCTTTCTGTTACTCAAAGTCGTCCTGTCTCCTGAGTTTCTATTCACCTTCAACTTCAAAGAAAAACGGCTGGTTGTGCCCTGTTTTTGTTTGTCAATGCTCTCTACAGATGCGTGGTTTTTAAAATTCTCTTCACACATACAGCGTGGTTTCTAAACGCTTTGCTTTTGACTTCAATGTTCTGTCATGGACTTATTCCTATGTTCCCACAGAGAAACATATGTTGTATTATCTGAGAACTGAAAACAAAGTGGAATAATTATTGAGATTGTGATAACGTTTTTTCAACCACAAACAACAAAATGTTTTTATTTACAATGAAATGTAGATTAAAATTCGGACAAATCTTGTTTTAAAGTAATTTGAAGACCTACAAGATTTGACATATATATTTTTGCAGGAGCCCCTTTGATTTACCACTTGTGCACAAATGTAACTCATATAGACTACTGCAATGGCCTGCTCACAGGTCTGTTCAAACAGGCTGTAAAACAGCTGCAGTACATTCAAAATGCAGCAGCTCGAGTCCTGACTAGAACCAGGAAGTACGACCACATTAGTCCAGTCCTCAGGTCTCGGCACTGGCTTCCTGTGGCTCAGAGAGTGGACTTTAAAACAGCTTTAAAAAGTCTCTCCATGGCCTTGCACCATAATACATTGGTGACATTCTGGTCCCATTTGAACCGAGCCGGACTCTGAGAAGCTCGTACCCAGAGTGAGAACTAAACATGGGAAGGCTGCATTTCAGATTTATGCAGCTAAAATCTGGAACAGTCTCCCTGAAAATGTGAGAGATGCGTCTACTGTGACAATGTTCAAATCCAGGTTAAAGACTGTTCTGTTTGCCTGTGCATACAACTGAAGGATTTTATCTGCATTTTTAATGCACTGTGGTTATTTATTGATTTATGCTTTAAAGAAGCTATACCCGATTTTTTTTCTAAGTAGTTCATAAAAATGCTTTTTACTACATACAAGTTGTATCATAATACATCATTTAATTGAAAACTTGAGGTAATTGATTCCACTGTGTATGAAATTCAGGCAGTGAAAAGTGCTGAGTGGAGTTTTAGCGGGCCGCTCGTTCTCCTCCGCTCACAGAACGAGCAGCGAACAGCCTGTGTCCTCTAGCCTCTACAGCCTGTGTCCTCTAGTCTCTACAGCCTGTGTCCTCTAGTCTCTACAGCCTGTGTCCTCTAGTCTCTACAGCCTGTGTCCTCTAGTCTCTACAGCCTGTGTCCTCTAGCCCCTACAGCCTGCGTCCTCTAGTCTCTACAGCCTGTGTCCTCTAGTCTCTACAGCCTGTGTCCTCTAGTCTCTACAGCCTGTGTCCTCTAGTCTCTACAGCCTGTGTCCTCTAGTCTCTACAGCCTGTGTCCTCTAGCCTCTACAGCCTGTGTCCTCTAGTCTCTACAGCCTGTGTCCTCTAGTCTCTACAGCCTGTGTCCTCTAGTCTCTACAGCCTGTGTCCTCTAGTCTCTACAGCCTGTGTCCTCTAGTCTCTACAGCCTGTGTCCTCTAGTCTCTACAGCCTGTGTCCTCTAGTCTCTACAGCCTGTGTCCTCTAGTCTCTACAGCCTGTGTCCTCTAGTCTCTACAGCCTGTGTCCTCTAGTCTCTACAGCCTGCGTCCTCTAGTCTCTACAGCCTGTGTCCTCTAGCCTCTACAGCCTGTGTCCTCTAGTCTCTACAGCCTGCGTCCTCTAGTCTCTACAGCCTGTGTCCTCTAGCCTCTACAGCCTGTGTCCTCTAGCCTCTACAGCCTGTGTCCTCTAGCCTCTACAGCCTGTGTCCTCTAGTCTCTACAGCCTGCGTCCTCTAGTCTCTACAGCCTGTGTCCTCTAGTCTCTACAGCCTGCGTCCTCTAGTCTCTACAGCCTGTGTCCTCTAGTCTCTACAGCCTGCGTCCTCTAGTCTCTACAGCCTGTGTCCTCTAGTCTCTACAGCCTGCGTCCTCTAGCCTCTACAGCCTGTGTCCTCTAGTCTCTACAGCCTGTGTCCTCTAGTCTCTACAGCCTGTGTCCTCTAGTCTCTACAGCCTGTGTCCTCTAGTCTCTACAGCCTGTGTCCTCTAGTCTCTACAGCCTGCGTCCTCTAGCCTCTACAGCCTGTGTCCTCTAGTCTCTACAGCCTGTGTCCTCTAGTCTCTACAGCCTGTGTCCTCTAGTCTCTACAGCCTGTGTCCTCTAGTCTCTACAGCCTGTGTCCTCTAGTCTCTACAGCCTGCGTCCTCTAGCCTCTACAGCGCTGCTAAACACCAGGACTTCGACTTCAAAATTCGAATATAATTCTAAAATAAAAAATATATATATTCGAACAAATATTAGACAGCCCTTATAATCAGAAATGTATTTAAAGACTGCAAATAAAATAGTTAGCTCCCAAAGGTTTCACCGGGACGTGCTAGGCAGGTAACAGCTAAGCTAGCTAGCTGTTTCACGGTAACTTCCGGGTTTTTCGCGATCGCTTTTTGTCACTTTAAAACAGTATTTTTGTCATGAAAACGTTGACAGCAAATTCTGAAATCGTCCGTGCATGTGTGTTAATGATGTATATGTATACTGTATTGTCTGATTAACGTTTAATGGTGTTGATTGATTGATATGTATTTGTTTATTGAGCGTGGCTAGCTTCTCTACACAGACAAGTGTGCAGAAAAACTGCACAGTGAAGTGACAGGCGCTGATAGCTTGTTGTACTTGCAAAGTAATGGCAGTATTTTACACACCTGAATTACAAACAGAGGTTGCATTGGGGCTGCGGTCATTATTGGTTTGAGAGTTCTGTTATCAAGAAAAAATTATCGGAAGAATTGCATTCAAGTCAATGGAGTGCTGCTGAGGAGCTGTATAATAAATTATAATTAAATATTAGAATATATTCTAATGTTTAAATTAATACATCCGGACGCGAAACTAATGGTATTCTTTTACTTATATATTGTGTTAGCAGTGCATTGCTTTTGTACCATTTCATCAGTGATTGTTGCACAGCTTACAAGTTGCGCTAATGCTAATGTTTGTTAGCATACGTATCAGATCGCAAATAAAACTAGGTGGCTCCGTGTTATGAGAGCGTAGGGGAAATGAGAAGCCTGTGAGCGAGTTGGGGGGCGATGCTAAACATTCAAACATTGCAGAAACGGGTATAGCGCCTTTAATTCCTTGTGTAATTTTAAATTTTTTATGGTTTTATTTTTTGTTTTTAATGTTTTAATTATTATTCTGGTGTTAGTTTTATGTGATGATTTGTGCCTTGGGTGATCACTTTGTGTTGCCATGTGTATGAAAGGCGCTCTACAAATAAACTTTGATTGATTGATTGATATAACGTAATGTTGTTTATTTTTTAGGGGTCAATTTTATAAGGCAATGTAGTGGAAAATATATGTTTCCTTACTTTTGTTACTATGTCGATAATTGTAAAGTTAATTCTCTTATAAGAATGTTATTGTCTGATAAATGTGCTTTTATACTTTCACCCTTTCACTCACTACTGTCCCATGCAAAAATCCATCAGAAACATTCAAACCTATAACTCACTTTTTTAACTTATTTTCGCTTTTTGTTTTTTGTTCTGACTAAACCAGTGAATATTGTAATTTGATACTGGAAAAACCTCCTAACGATCGCCACAAATCACTAATTAGTCTCAAGCAAAGGTGCAAAGAGCTTTGTGCTGCTGGATTTAACACATACGGACATTAAGGACCCGTCCACACGTAGCCGGGTATCTGCTAAACCGCATATATTTAAAAAAAAAAAAAAAAAAACTCAGGGCAAAGTCGAGATTTTTGAAAACTCCTTTTATGCATTTGCGGGTAGACAGAGATAACCGAAGTTTTGCGTTTTCGCACGTCACAGTATGCCCCCAAAACAACCACAAACAACACATGCGACCTCTGATCACTGAAGAAGCATGGATCTTACTGCCTCGCTCCACATCAGAGAGCAGCAAAGTGATCACGCAGGCTCAAAAACAACCAAAACAGGAGCTAAACCAGGAGCTAAACCAGGACTAAACCAGGACTAAACCAGGGCTGAGGACGGGGTTTGATGCTTTTAAACATTATGTCTTGTAAATTGTAACTGTAAAATTGCCGCTACAGAAGAATCAGAATCAGAATCATTTTTATTGCCACGTAAGTAACAGGAGGTCACAGCAATGGTGTAGGTTTGGTTCCAATCTTGGTGGGGACATTCACTACAACCCTTCTATACTAAACTCAGCTGTAGACTGAATGAGAAGCAGTTAAGGATTTTTTCTAATAGTTAAAACAAAATCAATTGGATCAGAGCTTCTGAGTTTTGTGTTGCGTTCATTCTAACTTTGTCCACAAGATGGCTTAAATGTTTATGGTAAATAAGATAGTAAATATATCCTGTATTCAGGATCAGGCTGATTTGGTTTACAACCTATCTCAAATATGCTGTCCCTGGCACTTTCTTGAGAGTGACTCTCATTGGCTGCCTCCTAAAT
The DNA here is from genome assembly GCA_964034765.1 of Knipowitschia caucasica. Taxonomy (NCBI): domain Eukaryota; kingdom Metazoa; phylum Chordata; class Actinopteri; order Gobiiformes; family Gobiidae; genus Knipowitschia; species Knipowitschia caucasica. The sequence continues at coordinate 14,702,395 of OZ035832.1, forward strand.
AGCAAATACACTGTTATGAAACATTAAAAAATCCCATATTTTATCTTCATAATTCCAGCCTCACCTGAAGCCCAGCTTCGATATCTGCCTGCACTACATCTTCCCTGAATACCTGAGTTCCCTATAATAAATAAAACACATGTAGTACATTAAACAAATCAGATCTAAGCATATACAAAATAAAACCACCAACAAAACCAAATAAATACTTTCAACCTCACCTGAAGCCCTGAAGGTCCAGCCACTTCCTCATCCTCTACCAGCACTGCACATTCCCTGTTTGTCTGACTTTCCTTTATGGTATTAATAAAAACACACATTCTACATTGAATAAAATGAAACCTAGGCATGGTACACCAGTCGCTAAATATCTCATGAAACTAGAATTGGTTGATGGGTCTAAGATTATAACTGCTTAATCCTAACCTCACCTGGAGTCCTGTCTTGTCCTTGTCTTTATCTCCTTCTTGAATTTCCATTATATCTCTCAGAGTGTCCTATATTTAGTAAAAGATTTCAGACAACACTTTTTTCATCATTATAGTAGTAAAATATGTTGTAATTGGCATAGGTAATTTCCAACCAAATGATGTTATTTAACTTTAGTATGATTCTATACTGACTTAAACCTAATCCAAATCTACATAATAGCCCTCACCTGAGGCTCTAACAGTTCAGGAACTGCTCTCGATACTTGAAATAAATCATGCTCTGATCTTTCAATTTCCTATAATAAATAAAAACAGAGGAGAAAATATTGAATTAGAATCTACAGTGACTAGCTCACTACATTGTTTGACATATACGATCAATCTCTAAAAACAATTCATAGTCCCATGCATACCTACAAAATTCCAACCTCGCCTGATGCACTGAAGGGCCTGTTGCTTCTACCTCAACATTCCCTATATTGTTCTCTCTTGTTGGTTGAGTTTCCTATGTATGTTAACAGAAGATTAATCATCACAATTCATAATTTGCTATTACTTGTGCTTTCACTTACTTTCCAACTGTTAAAAAAGCTCTTGATATCTTTTATCTTTTTTTGTGGAGGTGGCATTTTTTCTAAATTATATAAGAAGGTATAGACAATCAAAAACAGACATTCATATACATGAACTGCAGAATCATTTATATAACTTGGCCAATGTCAAAAGTTACGTAGTATTTCTCAATACAATGAGTTAACAAGAGTTTGGCAATAAGTAACAGTGTGGATTTGTCTATATTTTCTTTTTTTATTCCACTCTCAACCCAAAAAGGCAAGTAATGACTCACAGGGCTCTCAAGTATGCAAAATAAAAACTTAAATGACCTGTTGTGGTGTGTTTTGCGCACAACCAGCATGCATCGTTAACGCAATGGAAAATTTAGGTATCCGAGCTTTAATTTTGGGAGCGCTGGTTGCGCTTCGGGAAGAGTCAGGGGAGAGACATGTCAGAGACACAGGGGAGAAACGGGGGAGATACGAGGGAGACCCGCACTTGCAACATGGTTCTGTCTGCATATGGTCCGAGCTCGGTACCATGTTAGAGCTGTGCTTTCACTGAGCGCCGCGGCTGTCATTACAAAGCGGCAGCAGCTGCACCAGGACGTGCACATTCGAGTGCATCTCTTGAATGTGCTTAGAGCAAATAACAGCAAGTGCCCGCTGTCACACATTTCACAGAAATTACATTATCAGCAGATAAAGGTTGTAAATCGTGGATCCGTGGAATATTTTCATCCCTAGTTTATCCTGATTCACACAACACACCCACTTATACATTTTGGATAGTAAGAGCACAATAAGTATTTTTTCAGCCTTTCAACCAACCTGTTTCTTTATTGGAGCCAGTTCTGTTCTGTGTCTGTGCCGTGTGAGCTCCTCGGAACATTAAACAGTGCGCTGACAGATTAGAAATAACGTAAGTACTTTGAATGGTAATAGATCTACAGTACTTTCCTCTGATTACTCACGTGCTACAACGCTCAGGGAACAAAAAAAAACCACTTGCTTCACGCTGGCTAACTTTTAAAAATTAAAAAGTCGCTCAGTGCTTCAGTTTGGCGCTGAAGAAGACAGCCAATCACTGCAGAGAACGGAACGGGTCACGTGCTGCTGCTGCTGCTGTTGCTCTGGAGGCGAAGAGGAGGCGGGACGTGTGCACAAACGGAAGACATGTGTCCCGGACCGTCCGGGTCACGGGACATCATGTCATTTTGGTGGGGACTTTTTAGTCCTCACCAAATATTGGTGGGGACATGTCCCCATGGTCCCCACGCAAACCTACGCCCTTGGGTCACAGACTTGGAAATTGCTTTGGCTCAGTGCAACAGTCAGAAAGAGATAATAAAAATAAGAATAAAAAACACTTCTAAAGATAAATTTACATTTAAAATAGAGTTACAGTTACTATTTACAATATACAAGTGCACATGGTGCACACAATGTAAGTACCGGCGTCAGCATCAAAGCTCCGCCCACTTCTGTGGTTTTCCCCAACGCAGGGCAGGACTTTAGAGAACGCACATGTTTGGAATGTTAAGAATGTGACTGAAAACGCAGATGTTCGGTTATGTGTGGATTCAAAATATTTTATAAACGGAGGGGGGGAAATATTCGGTTTTAAAAATACCCGGCTACGTGTGGACATGGCATAAGCATCTGATGTGTGAAGTGGCTAATTGATTAGTCAGTGTGTTTATGTGAAAGCTGTTATATTTTTAAGCAGTAGAATCATAGAATTGCATTTATTAAAATGTTGCTAACCATTTTCTTCTTGTGCTTTTTTTTTATTATGTGCGGTTACTGGACCTGTTCTTTCCTGGATATGTTGAATCTACCAAGGTAAAGCTTTTTTATTATCTTTGAATGTAGAAAGAGCTGGATGTCACTTTCAACGAACTAATTTGGTTTGAATTGCTGCCGTGCTGAGATTGTTTCACAGATTTGATTATGGTTTTTATAGTTTAATGATGATTACCAGAATTGCCACTCTTTGTTATGGGCAGTGTTGTATCCAGATTTTTTTTGTTTTATTGTTTGTGCGGATGCATTTATGTGGGAGGTGTTTTTTCTCTAACCAAATCTTTTCACATTCACAACCATCTCGGTCTGATCGAGATATACCTGTGTTCTGCTGACATAATCTTGTACCATGCCTTCCTCGTCGAGTTAATCCACGTTTTCAAGAAGGCCTTTTTCATTTGAAGATAACAGCTTTACATGAAACGCAGAGGGAAGACATTGCTTTATGGAATCAATGTAGTTCATAAGTACTTTCAAAGAGGTACAGTGTAGAACTATGTTGACAGCTCATCAAATCCTTTAGACTTTTCAGATCAATACGGCAGCTTTAGAGGACTTTGCAAGTTTGAGTTATTGGTTTGTGGCTTTGTTCCCCGGCAAAACATCTGAACGTGGTGTTATCGGAGAGAACAAAGTGTGTACCCCGGCACTTGTTAATCACACGTAACGAGAAAGAAGTATGCCCGATAATATGCAGATGGCCGTGAATAAACAGTTGGCCTGTGGTGAGCAAAAACAGCTACCATTCATTTCCTGGTTCTTCAACAATTCTCAAATCCAAGTGCCGACCATAACAACAGCCACAATGTATCTAGAATTACATAAACATTACATATATTTTGGCCCATACCTCACTAATTAGGCCAGACATTTTTTTGTGGTTTAAACAGGAATAACTTTTGCTCAACAAGAAATTACCTACACAATTACACCTGAAACAACATTGCATTTCTATCTATAGATCTTTCAGGTAATATTCAAAATAGTAAGAGTATATGACCACATTTGCTTCAATCCAAACTGACTGAACATTATACCAATTTGATCTGAAGAGACCAACACAGACACATTAATGCATGAAAAGGTTTATTTGTTTGCCGCATTGACCCCGGCAGTGACACTTGCAGAGGGGAGATAATTTGCTGCTTGAAGCATCCCCGATTCCCTGCGGTCAAGCACTAGTGGTGGCTACTAGTGCATGGTGTGAATGGGTGTCGGCGGAGCAGGAGCAGGAACCAGGTAAAGTTGTGTTTGCGTACGGCATTAATATGTGGGTGAGTGGATATTTCATGTATAAGCAACTTGAATCACTTACCTTTCATCTGAATTATAGTCCCATCTGCTTTCAATGTCCAGCTTTTAATGAGTTATTTATTGGCATTCTATAAACCTTACCGAATACTATAGGACCCGATTATGAAGCGTGATCAAAGGTCATGTTACAGAATTGAAGGCTTTCTTTTCCTAAGTCCCTCATCTCCTCATGGTACTGAATGCAAATCATGCAGTCTATATTTTGACAATTAGCTGTTTTATAATGTATTCTAAAGTACTTCTGTTTTATATTTAATGTCATCGTCGTGCTGGAAGATAAATCTCTTTACATCCAAATGGCCGACTACTGGTACTTGTCTGTATCCATCTTCCCACAATGTTTTACTCTCTTCCCTGTCCCTGCTGAAGACCCAAAGCATGATACTGCCCCACACAAATTTGACACTGGCGATGACCACAGTATATTCTTCCACATGCTAGCTATGTCCCACATTTGACTTCTGGCAAACTACCTTTTTCAACAATAGCTTTTTTCTTATGTCCATCCATCCATCCATTTTCTTCCGCTTTATCCGTTGCCGGGTCGCGGGGGCAGCAGTCTAAGCAGAGACGCCCAGACTTCCCTATCCACACACACTTCCTCCAGCTCGTCCGGGGGGACCCCAAGGCGTTCCCAGGCCAGCCGAGAGACATAGTCCCTCCAGCGTGTCCTTGGTCTTCCGCGGGGCCTCCTCCCGGTGGGACGTGCCCGGAACACCTCCCCAGGGAGGCGTCCAGGAGGCATCCGGAACAGATGCCCGAGCCACCTCAACTGGTTCCTCTCGACGTGGAGAAGCAGCGGCTCTACTCCGAGCTCCTCCCGTGTGACTGAGCTCCTCACCCTATCTCTAAGGGAGCGCCCAGCCACTCTGCGGAGGAAGCTCATTTCGACCGCTTGTATCCGCGATCTCGTTCTTTCGGTCATTACCCAAAGCTCATGACCATAGGTGAGGGAGGGAACGAAGATTGACCGGTAAATCGAGAGCTTTGCCTTTCGGCTCAGCTCCCTCTTTACCACAACGGTCCGATACAGCGACCGCATCACTGCGCACGCTGCACCGATCCGCCTGTCAATCTCACGCTCCATTCTTCCCTCACTCGTGAACAAGACCCCGAGATACTTGAACTCCTCCACTTGAGGAAGGACCTCTCCACCCACCTGAAGAGGGCAGGGCACCTTTTTCCGGTCGAGCACCATGGCCTCAGATTTGGAGGTGCTGATTCTCATCCCAGCCGCTTCACACTCGGCCGCAAACCGTCCCAGTGCATGCTGCAGGTCCTGGTTCGTTGGAGCCAACAGGACAACATCGTCCGCAAACAGCAGAGATGAAATCCTGTGGTCCCCGAACCGGACCCCCTCCGACCCCTGGCTGCGCCTAGATATTCTGTCCATAAATACAGTGAACAGAACCGGTGACAAAGGGCAGCCCTGTCGGAGGCCAACATTCACCGGGAACAGGTCTGACTTACTGCCGGCAATGCGAACACAGCTCTGGCTCTGGTCGTACAGGGACCGGATGGCCCTCAGCAGAGGACCCCCGACCCCGTACTCCCGGAGAACCCCCCAAAGGACACCCCGGGGAACACAGTCGAACGCCTTCTCCAAATCCACAAAGCACATGTGGACAGGTTGGGCGAACTCCCATGAACCCTCGAGTATCCGATGGAGAGTATAGAGCTGGTCCAGTGTTCCGCGACCGGGACGAAAACCACACTGCTCCTCCTGGATCCGAGATTCGACCATCGGCCGTAGCCTCCTCTCCAGTACCTTGGAGTAAACCTTACCAGGGAGGCTGAGGAGTGTGATCCCACGATAATTGGAACACACCCTCCGGTCCCCCTTCTTGTAGAGAGGGACCACCACCCCGGTCTGCCACTCCATTGGCACCGCCCCCGATCGCCACGCGATGTTGCAGAGACGTGTCAGCCAAGACAGTCCTACAACATCCAGAGACTTTAGATAATCAGGGCGGATCTCATCCACACCCGGAGCCTTGCCACCATGGAGGCTACCAACCACCTTGGTGACCTCAGCCAGGGAGATGGATGTATCCGCCCCAACATCCTCAGCCTCTGCCTCTGAAACAGAGGACGTGACGGGGGGATTGAGGAGAACCTCAAAGTATTCCTTCCACCGCCCGACAATATCCCCCGTCGAGGTCAGCAGCTCTCCACCCGCACCGTACATGGTGTTGGCAAAGAACTGCTTCCCCCTCCTGAGGCGCCGGACGGTTTGCCAGAATTTCTTCGAGGCCGACCGATAGTCATGCTCCATGGACTCTCCGAACTCCTCCCAGTCCCGGGTTTTTGCCTCTGCAACGGCCCGGGCCGCGGCACGCTTGGCCTGCCGGTACTGGACAGCTGCCTCAGGAGTCCCCCGAACCATCATGGCTCGATAGGACTCCTTCTTCAGCCTGACAGCATCCCTTACTGCCGGTGTCCACCACCGGGTTCGGGGATTGCCGCCGGGACCAGCACCAGAGACCTTGCGACCACAGCTACGAGCCGCCGCATCGGCGATTGAGGCAGAGAACATGGTCCACTCGGACTCCATGTCCCCCTCCTCCACCGGGACCTGGGAGAAACTCTGCCGGAGGTGTGAGTTGAAAGTCCGTCTGACAGGGGGCTCAGCGAGACGTTCCCAGCAGACCCTCACTATACGCTTGGGTCTGCCAGGTCTGACCGGCTTCTTCCCCTGCCAGCGGATCCAACTCACGACCAGGTGATGATCGGTTGACAGCTCCGCCCCTCTCTTTACCCGAGTGTCCGAGACACGCGGTCGAAGGTCAGATGATACGACAACAAAGTCGATCATCGACCTCCGGCCTAGGGTGTCCTGGTGCCACGTGCACTGGTGGACACCCTTGTGCTCGAACATAGTGTTCGTGATGGACAAACTGTGACTGGCACAGAAGTCCAACAACTGAACACCGCTCGGGTTCAGGTCAGGGGGGCCGCTCTTCCCGATCACCCCTCTCCAAGTGTCACTGGCGTTTCCCACATGGGCGTTGAAGTCCCCCAGGAGAATAACGGAGTCCCCGGGCGGTGCACCGTCCAGTACCCCTCCCAAGGACTCCAAGAAGGCCGGGTACTCTGCACTGCCGTTAGGCCCGTAGGCCGTCACAACAGTGAGAGACTTGTTCCCCACCCGGAGGCGGAGGGACGCGACCCTCTCATTCACCGGGGAGAACTCCAACACGTGGCGGCTGAGATGGGGGGCAATGAGAATAGCCACCCCAGCTCGCCGCCTCTCCCCGCGGGAAACTCCAGAAAAGTGGAGCGTCCAACCCCTCTCAAGGAGTTGGGTTCCAGAGCCCAAGCTGTGTGTGGAGGTGAGGCCGACTATCTCTAGTCGGTATCGCTCAACCTCCCCCACAAGCTCGGGCTCCTTCCCCCCCAGTGAGGTGACGTTCCACGTCCCAAGAGCTAGCTGTTGTGTGTGCGGACTGGGTCGTCGAGGTCTCCGCCTTCGACTGCTGCCCAGTCCTCTCTGCACCATGCCACCACGGACCCCTCTGCAGGTGGTGGGCCCACAGGAGGGACTGCCCACGTCGTCCATTCGGGCTGAGCCCGGCCGGGCCCCGTGGGCTAAGGCCCGGCCACCAGGCGCTCGCCTACGAGCCCCGACCCCAGGCCTGGCTCCAGGGTGGGGCCCCGGCTGCGCCATGCCGGGCGACGTCACAGATTTCATGTTTGTGCTGTCCATGGTGTCTTCTGGACTGCGCTTCGTCTGACTCGTCACCTGAGACCTGTCTGCCATGGGAGACCCTACCAGGGGCATGAAGCCCCAGACAGCATAGCTCCCAGGATCATCCGAGTACTCAAACTCCCCCACCACGTTAAGGTGGCAGTCCAGGGGGGACTTTTTTCTTATGTGTTGAGTCAAATTAGTATATCCCAGAACACATGTGGTCTGTATACATATTTTTGAAATCCCCACTGCTTTGTTTTTGTTTTGAAAAACAGAAACACAAAATCATGTATGGTTTTAAATATTTTTTACATAACCATACACATAATTCTTAGTGCTGTTTTTATGAGTTAAAACTATGTAAGTAAATGATAAGCTTGATTTTCCTTATTGTCTTCTGTCTATTATTATGACTGTGAAGGACCATGCAATGCCGCTTAAAATGTGCATATTTAGTATTTAGTATTTCTTTAATGATAATATATTCATACATACTGTTTTCGTTTTAGTGTGGATGTTTGTTTTGTGTACACATATTTGGCATGTGGCTTGAGATATTTCACACGCTGTGCTTAGTCTGGACTCCCGCCAGTGTCATTTCAGCTCTCCCAATGACAGCCATATGGTCAGTGCATTCACCTTTTGTTTTGTGTTGTCCTACTTTTTCCATTCTCTAAAAGTTTGTGTGTGAGAGAGTTGCCAAGAAAGAAGGACATTTTGCTCGTCTCAATTCTGCCATCTTTGCTAAATTAATTCAAATGGTGTTGAGCCATGACAGCCCTTCGTCCCCCCTCGTCTTGTGTCGGCGAGTGGCTGATGCAACATTGGTTCCAGTGGCTGTGTTCACAATGGGGACCCTCCTCACCGTGACACGGGCGCCCGGGGCAGACTCATTGACATTGCAGAAACATCCTCTGGACACGAGTGCTGTGTGGAAGTGAACTGCACTCGAATTTTAGTGTGTGCCAGAATCTTTTTAGTGAGCAGAATATGACTTGTTTGTTTTTCACCTACACTAAAATCTCTTTGTCTATGTGGAGTCCTCAGAGGGAAGCATCACCGTGAGCATACGTGAATCTGATTACAGTTCGTTAATTCTAAATGTTGTTGTTAGTGATGACATTTGATGGAGACCTGTTGCTTTGTATCAGATTCAGAATCAGTGTACTTAGTGCCCTTGTTTATTGAAGCAATTACTTGATGGACTTTTATATTGCAGTAATTAAAAAAAAATGCTAAGTAGTTTTATTGTTTCATATTTTTTATTTTTACTTTTATAACTTGTGTGCGCCGAGAGGCAATACAAATAGTTCTTATTCTGATTCTAAATCTGCATTTGGATTAGAATTTATTTTACCTTTTGTGTTGAACACATTGAATTTAATCTGATATTGCTTCAATAATCCGTAATAGAGCTAAATGCAAACAGTTATTTTATGAGCTTTATGTTTAAGCAAGTAATCTTTATTATCAACATCGAGAATGTTACAGACCAAGGTCACACAAAGTGCTTTACAAGATTCTGGAGGACACATTTCCATTTGCTGCGCACACAGTGATGACAGTGTTGCAACATTGTTTCCACATGAAAAAAAAAAAACACTAGGAGATGTTTTTAGCTCCATCCACACCAATATCAGGAACCTCTACACACACACGTCTCCCTCACCCCTCTGAATAAATGCTCCTAGTACATCATGTTCAGAACCGTTGTCTGGCGTTTTAAACAAAAGTATTGCATCCAAATTAGTTTTGGGAAATTGTTTTATTTACACCCACATGGTGTTGCCGGGGGTCGAGGCAGGTTGTTTAATCTCATTCAATCCCTTCTCCACTTGATTTCACAGGTTTTGAAACAAATGTTTTTTGCACAGATTTGTGCAAAAAATGGATTAACCGAGGGCCTCTAAAATCCTTGGAGGACCTGAAATGGAGTTTGTTGCATGCAATGTTTGACGTTGAAAAATGTGTTCTACACATAGAATTTCCATCTATAAATTGTCTATCTGAAAATGACATCATATTCTTTAAATGTCTTAATAATTAGCATCATTAAAATGTTTAGGGGCCAAACATAATGCATCATATTTCTCCTTGAATATTACATTAGCCGCCTATACACACATTTACTGTATTTGCATTTACTGGTTATATTTGGATTTAAAGGTTTCTCCTGTTGATTGGAAAAACAAGTCTCATGTTTCTTCAACTGTTTTTTTATTATCATTATAGAAAATCAATATATTCCTGAGATGTATTTCTTTGCATCTGGTTAGAGGTGTAATAACTCTGACCACATGTAAAAAACGGATTAAAAGGGTGATGTGTATTTTAATTGACGATACCTCATTGAAAGTGCGTGTAAAGGCAGGTTTCCTCTGAGCCAGCAACCTTGAGCAGAAGGTTAAGAATGATCGATTTGTAACTCCATTGCAGATTGACATGCATTCATGAGCATGCATAGACACTGCATGCATCAGATTAATCAAATTCACCTCTACTATCAGTAAATCTTTGGCGTTATCGCAGTGCTATTGTAAAGGAGGCAGTGACACATAGATTAGACGTCATTACCTAATGAGACGAGTGCAGAATGGATGTGTGTGTGCAGGTAATTACACTGGCACACTGATGTAGTCATTATGGTGAACAATACAAACCATGATCTATGTTCTCATTCAGCTTTCACACGGAGGTGTGCGCATGCAAACATGCAGCACATTAGCTACGCCTCCTCAGTCCTCTGCTCCATTCATTCCGGTCACATATTGGACACACTTGGTTGTTGGCAAGTAACACCTCAATCAACTCCATTTGAACACAGCGCTACATAAAGGTAGAATTACTGTAATGTAAATATAATGTTCTTCATTAGGATTAATACAGGCTTTAAATAATGTGTAGCATACTTTATGAGACCATAGAACAAGCAATTTTATATATTTACCTTGTCAGGGACTTTTTGTGTGGGCTGATATTATTTTATATCAATTCATAATAACAAAATATAATCATGTACACCATAATCATTTTACACTTTTCAGATGAATAAGTCCAAATTTAATCTATTCTATGCATATAATATTCACGTTGTTTAAAACACATACACAATCTACTTTGTAAAGGGTATAATTATGCAGTCACAGGTTACCGGTTGGATGGAGGGAAAGCGATGATAAACAAGCACTGACATCTAGTGGTCATTGTAATTCACTGCATGGCTTCAATTCAGTGGTTCACACATCTGGTTCTGTGGACAAGGAGGAAAAGTCTAGTTGTATACTTACATGGCTTTTTTTCTTTGGCATAATTAATATAATTAGTTGTAATGAACTGAAGGTGTTGATGTTTGTTTGAATTGAATTGTAATATATTTTTATTTTGTAAAATCAAATAAACTTAAAAACTTTACTAAAAGAACACAGCATTATCTAAGTATATTTATTTTCTGAGTCACGAGAGAGGAGAGTTGAATGTTTTGGAGTCTTAGATGCTGTAAAAATCCAACTGTTGGACCTTAGTTGAAAAGAGTTTGAATAAATAATAAGAGACCACAGTGACCTCTGTGCCTCATTAAAAAATAAACACAAAGTAAAGCCACAGAGTCACCGATAAAGAGCATGTTCTAAACTTAGCGCACATTTTATAAACTATTTACAGGCATCTACAGATTCAGAGATGCCTTCTCATTTTCACTTTCACATTTAGTTTCTTCATACGTTCTGTCATGTTTACCATAAAATCACCCAGAAACCATGAATGTATGTCACAATGTGTTCTTATCCAGCTTGCTACCCTTTTAAGTTTGTGATTAAAGCCATTTGAGTAGACTGCAGTGGACAGGCATTATGCAAATTAGCATGTTGGCACATGTTAGTTGGATTTTGTTCAGAGATGCACCATTGTTCTCAAAAGACATGTTTGTTTGGAAATGGAAATGCCTTTAGGCGGTATGGTAGCATCTGAGGAAGATGTAAGTTATCAGTCGACAAATGTCAAGGTAAAAACATAGCTATTTTTTGTCTGGTTTAGAAGAATCAAAAAACATCACAGTAATAAGGTTGTGGGTCTGATCTCGTATTAGCCTGGCTCCTTCTCTGTGGACATTGCATGTTTTCTTCTCGTGACTCGGTGGGTTTCTTTCGGGCGCTCCGGTTTCCTCCATCATCCAAACCACTCCAGCTCCTCCAGTGGAGCTCGATTTTGCAACCCACAATCCTTTTGTAAGCATACCTGCATGTGAAGGACAGATCCCGCCAGACCTTTGAAGCTAATTGGGGCAGGACCTGGTTAGTACTGTGATGGGAGACCTCTGGGAACACCAGGGTTAACAGCGGGGCGGCTGCGGCTATATTATAATGCCAAAACTGTTGACATTTTAGGCAACCGAGGCAAGACACTTCACCCACATTGTCTATTCTGAGTCCTGTGTGTATGAATGGCTGGTGGTGGTCGGAGAGGCTATTGGCACATACTAGTTGCCGTGGTTCTGGCAGTGTGCCTCCAGGCAGCTGTGGCTATAGTGCAAGTGTATTATCACCGTGTTTGGAGTGACCGAATAATGACATGTGAAGTGTCCAAAAAAGGGCTGTATAGAACTGATGCATTAGTATTAATAATTAAATGGATTCTAAGATAACTTTTTACTTCAATTGTCAATGGAAATAATAATGTTAGAAATTGTTGTGATTTCACTTTTCTTACCCTAAAGTCCACCTTTTATTGAGAAGGGCTTGTTGTTTATTTGCTATTTCATGTATTTGTTTATATGTTGGTTTGTGTAAGTTCAATTTAGAAAAGTGATTAGAATCAAATAATGTCACGTAAACAGCAGTGGGGTGTTGTTTATCAATCAATCTATCTAAGTTTGTGGTTATTTTTTGAACACCATGATTTTACAAAGGCGTAGACGTGTATCTGACCTCATGCCCTTAGTGGATGGGATATTTTCTACAACGTACAGTGATATTTGCTTAATGATGCACTGTTCCCTTGAGCCATTGTGGTCTCTTGAACACACCTCTTACGTTTCTATAGCAACAACTGAATGGCCAGAAGTTAAATGTGTATTTATTTCACAGCAGCCAATTTAAAAGAACATCAAATATTAATACTGTCAAGATTGTTTTTTTGCTGGCATTTGGTGAATTCCTAATAAACTAAAGTTCAAGTTAATTCACGAATGACTGAGCAAAGATTGTAACAAGTGCCACAACATTTCCTCTGTATGGAACAAAACTATGCTCACATTTTAATTAGAGTCTAAACTTTTCAATTATTTTCCAAAGCATGGACAAGTGGCACTGAAATTTGCAGACAGATGGAATATTATAGCACTTTTTTTTTAACTAATTCCATTCAGAGTGGATTTGGCAGCCAGGACTCATAGTCAATTTAAACATGGACCTCTCTCCAGAATTGGTTTGGCAGCATATGGTGGAGGATTGGAGATCATTGTCCATACAACTGCTGCAGCTGTAGGCAAAGATGGCCATGCCGATAAAATGTGGATATGAGCTAAACTGATAAATATTATCAAGAGTTGTGCAGATGTTTGGTAAATGTGCAGTACGTGAGCAATGTGCAATTAATCCAGGTCCCTATGCAATAGGGGCCATCTAATAGTACGTAACATATTTGAGGCATTTATATAGTGCAAAGCGTTTCACAATGTTTTGGATCGGGTTTCATTCAACTCCACACAAAAAGGCTTGGAGGTGGAATCAAACCAAGGATTGTTTTACTGTGAACTTACTTGCTTACAAAATACATATTCTGACATAATCGGATGTGGTAAGATAAAGTTTAGTCCCCAAGGGAAATGTACTAGGGGATACAGTGTCACACAGATTTCCATGAAAAAAAGAATAAAAGGCAGGATCGCATTGAAGTCTTTTTTTTTTCCATTCTGCATCACATATATTCAATAGGTCATGGATGGATAAGGCAGAAGAAGAAGATTGTCTAAAATGTCTATGCCTGACACAACATGACAGATCCTCAGTGCTGCACAGATTATAGAAAAGGTAGCGATGAAAATGGTGATTGCTAGAGCGACGGCTGCTTGAGTGCGATAAACTTTGAATAGTACGGTGGTCAGCACTTGTGCCTATACAGTAGGTTCGATTCCACCTCCAGGCCTTTTTGTGCGGAGTTTGCATGTTCTTCCTGTGTGTGCTCTATAGTTTCTTCTGGGTGCTCCGGTTTCCCCTATCACTATAACATGCGTACAGTAGATCTGACATGCACCTCCTGTATGGCAATCCTGCTCCCATCTCGATGTGGAGTGAGAGACAAATGCCCACAACAATTTTAAAGTGTTAAATAAAGATTACTTGCTTACGAATAATTACTCAAACATACATGATGCCTCTGAAATTTGGTAACAGTAATGCATGTCTAATCTAACATTCTGAAAAACATTTTAAATCAAGCCGATTCTCTCCAAATATTCAACTGCCCTGATCTAAAAAAAATACCTGCACAATATTCCACAAGTTTGTAGCAGTGACAGAGGCAGATAAACACACAGTCGGAGGCCCCTGCCGTTATGTTGTGTTCCTAATTGAGTAATTTGCTGCTTTGCTCACCGCCTGTTGATGCAGTTATCTCTGCAGGGTTGCCCGTGACATTTTCTTTGGCGACGGTAAACAAGCGCTGTCCTCACCCTCCTCGTGTTCAAGCCATTTACTGCACACAACAAGAAACCAAATCACCCCACACGCTTTGAGTCTGGTCACGTGCCGTGCGGGGAGTGAATAACGCCAAAAACCCCGTCAGGGATAACTGCAGTACTGTACCTTGAACAGGCCCATGGATGACATATGGCTATCAAATCACACGTTTAAGTGCAAATGCTAATGGTGAATTTATCGCAACAAGCCATTTGCATTGGCACGATGTGGGCAGCTGCGTAGGTGGATAAATGCAGGTAATTAGAATCTGCCTCTCGTTAGCTCTATAGATTTAGTATTTAGACAATGTTATTCATGCTCAAATTTCTGCACTGACTATTTGTTTGTCTGTCTTTATGTTTTGTGTATTATTTGGACATAATTTAAAAATATAAAAGCGTATTTTAAACATTTTAAATATTTTACTTAAATTTTTTTTTTTTTTTTTTAATTGTACATCCCATCATTCCTGTTACTAATGCAGCATCAAGAGACATATTCTATCTGAACAGAAATATATAAGCTAAATATTTTTGCCAACATTAGATTTATGTCACGTGAGGGAAAATGTTAAAACAAAAAACAGATGGAAGAAGCAGTGCTGCAGTCCATTTTTAATAATATCTATATTGTAAATGTTGATGAAAGAAGCAGCAACAAAAGATGTATTTGCTTCTCTCTTCTCCTTTTCATGTGTGTGACAGGACTAAAATTATTTGAAATATTATTGTACTATGAGATGTATTGTCATTTGCACAATTGAATAAATAAATAAGCAATAATAATGATAGCCTTTATTTCTAATGTTGTATTTGCTAACATCCTATTTGCACTCTAAAGCAAACATATTTCAATTTTTGATAGCCTTCTCAACAAACCAAACCCATGCGTCTCGTCTCGATGGATTACTGTAATTACGATTAAGAGATCCATTTTTCATCCCACAGTGCGGAGATTTCAGATTGCCTGCTTGTTTTATAAACTGTAAGACATTTGATCACCACCAGATGTCTCTGCTGCATTATGAAAGCAGCAGTCCCGTGTTGCTATATCTTATTCAAGTTTGGTTGCCATGTTATCAGACTGAATCGAACTTGTTTGAAAGACAAAGTACCGCTTTACTATCACTTTGTATTGGCCAGACAGGTTTGATGGATGGCCCTTATCAAAGCTGCTCCAATGCAGAAGAGCAGCAGCAGTGAAGTAACTAATCATATCTTATCACAGGCATATCTGATCCATTTTAATCCACAGAGTTGAACTGAAATGAATGTTCTTGTCCGCTCAAGCTAAAGTTAATTATGAAAGTGCATGAGGGAGTTGCACTCACTCCATAACTTCTAACAGAGCACAGCACTCATTTTAGATTAAATACTACAGTCTTGTCATTAGTTTACATGACAGATTTTTAATGGTTCCTGATGGGTTGTTCGTATAAGAATAGAACTGGACATCATCCAACGCAAGTAAACTTTTGAATGTTGTATTGATCACTACAGAAATGTCAAGTCACAGAACAGTCTTCATTCACTCTTTATATGCTAAACCCCCGGCAATGACAGATTAGAATATGCAGTTTACTTTCTGAGTCAAAAATTATCTAACTGCGTGTAATGTTTGATATCAGACTTAAGGATTTCCAAAAAAATGTTATATGTTAAATTATGACAAATTTTACCTTGATATGATTATATAAATGTGAATGCAGTGACAACAAACTGACAATACATTTTAATTGTTATTTTTTCACCATCATCTCAAAGCAAATGGAAATAATACATAAAAAATGGGCTGACTGAGAAGTTTCAACTTTTGATTAAATATCAAAATATATTGATGGTTTTAGTTCCCTTTTGTGTTGAGAGAATCACTCAGGTATGGATTTCATTAACTCTTGTGTGGGGGGACTCCGTTGAAAATGTTCCATTTGTGAAGGCCGCGAGGTGGGCCACTCGTATAAATCCTGTTTGTTCAGCACTTCCCACAGGAGCGGGGGGGAGCATTTGCACACTGCTCTGTGATTGGCTCCATAATTAACTCTTACCTTTATCGACTCCAAAACAAAAATTATATTATGTGAATGAACTCATTCTCCTCTCTACTTTTTTTCCTTCCTTTGCTTGTTTTTTTTCTCCTTTTTACTCGCTCTGGCTTCTATTTGAGATAAGTTTACTTTCAATTACAACAATACAACTCATTAATCCCGTGGTGCAGTGAAGATCCAGGCAGCTGTGTATTACTGCATCTGGCAACATTTACAGACTATAATCTGGCATGACCTGTAATGCTCTGTTTGGCCGGTCACCTGGCACTTGGTACGCAGGAGGAGGGGAATTTGAGAGAGGTTATACGTGGCAGATTGGTGAGTACAAAGCGTTTAGTTTACTGAAACCTGTTCCTGTACATCTTACTCAGGCGCACTCACCTGACAGCGCAGAGTGACATGCTTAATGACAGAGTGAACAAAAAAATTCAACTTAATTACATGGGGGGGGGGATCTGTATCACTGACCAATCCCCAATCACTCATACACACCAATTTACAGTATATGGTAGAAGTGTCTTGCTCAAAACACAAAAATCCTCAGCTTGGCTTTTGTTTTCATCACTTGAAGCCTCTCTCTATTCACAATACAAGTGAAATATACTGCAGGTATGTAAGCCTTTTCTCACGACAAAAAACTCAAAGATTGGTTGTCTTTTTTCTCGTGCCATTTCTGCTTTGTGCATTATATTCATGACTTACCAGAAACTGCAGACTTTTGCTTTAAATAGGACACCATAAGCTTTGCTGATGGCACCAAACAGATCTTTTGCACTATCAGCCACATAGCTTATCTTGTTGCATTGTGCGCAGACGTCCCTTGCTTTTTGCAACATGTGAGATCATAATGCGCCTTCCTGCTGTGTTATTGCTATATAGACATATGGGCTAATATAAACACAGGCTGGTCTGGATATCGAGAAAAACAAGGGCTCATTTCCATGCCTTTGTAGTTCACTAATTTCCTTTTTATTCTTATTCTGTATGGGAGCTATTTTGGACCATGAGGTCTCTTGGTAGTGATTGCCATATTACTAGTTTTGACTGATTCCATGGCTAGTTATGCAGTTAAATAGTTGGAGTGATGTGTGTGACCTCTTTAAGCTTCTTGCAGAGGCAAGACACATCTTGCAAATTCAGTGCAATACACAGCTTGGTAAGGTAAATGGGGTGATAAATACAAAACAAAAAAGGTTTTTCTTTTTTTTTGCTTCAACTCACAAATTAATTTAATATGTTTGATTTGTCCTTTGATACTGACTCTTTCTGGTCATGCTGAAAGTGAAATGGATTGTTCTTTGGTCTTTGAACCAATTGAAGTTAATGAAAACAGAATAAAATGGCCCTGTCCTAGTTTACCTTCCCTTAAATCTAATGTGGTTTGGTCTAGAGCTGTGTAGCCTGCAGTCTCTCATGTTTGGAACTGAGCCTAACATTTTATACTCTTTTGGCATTGATGTCTGCCTTTGTGAATTTCGTTTTTAACCCTTTCAGAAAAAAAGAAATGCCAGGTCACTTGATTCGTCGACTTCATTAATTAGGGCTACATGGCTCAATTGGCCTTTGAGCATGGAGGTTGTGGGTTCGAGCCAGTGGGGGAGGGTCCCAGCTCAAAAGTGGCCAAAAGGACGTGCGCTGACATGCTTGCAATACCACCCCGGGCCGATGGGGGTGGACCCAGAAGTAGAATTAGCCAATGCTATATGTTAGCATTGGCAGACCTCTCAAAAACGTCTCTACAGGATGGTCCAAAAGTTGGCTCTTGGCCCAAAGCTCCGTTCCACATGTGTGTCAATGCTGAGGGGGGTGGATTTTTTTGGTCCACTCTAGTTTACTCGCTGTGAATTTTTTAAGTCTCTCGTTCAAATGAATGGAGTTGCGCCGGCTGACGCATGCGCAGATGGGTTTTTTCACAATTTTCTTGTGAGATAGTCGTGACTCTGTCCATTAATATATACAGTCTATGGTTCGAGCCCACAGCGAGACCTTCTCCATCGACTCTACTGATGTCTGCTATCGTTGTTTCCTTGGGGAAGACATTTAACCCATTTTTGCCTATACATGTAAGGATGATCGCTGCATCCCTTGATGTGTATTTGTATTCATCAAAAACTGAAATTTCCCCGTTGTGGGACTAATAAAGGACATAACCACGTTTTTCCAAATGACTTACCAGATTTCCAATGACTTAAATAATAAAAATGTGATTTAAACGCGCAGTGATTGTCGAGATTATTATTATTTTTTTTTCATCTTTAGCTATTTTACTGTTGTTCAATAAATGCTTGTTTCATTTATTTGGCCTGTACATGTTTTGTTTGACTGGATTCCATCAATCAATCAACTTTGAACGGACACGGTATTCATGACTGAAATTGTTCCGTCATCCATTTTTTCTGGTATCAAATCTTCGTTTTAAATTTTTTATGCAGACACATATGACAACAGAGGCTAGTCTTTGAGTAGACCCCACCCCACACTGGTTCATGGGGATAGATATGATTAAGTCGTATTGTGTTTACGAGGCTGTTCCGAAAACTATAAAATAATCACATCTGCCAGATTTAGGCTTTCACTAATGCACCGAGCCCCCTTATCCATCCATCAACCCATTTTTATCTCCTTTCTTTGCTTCACCTCTAACCCAAACAGGGGCGAGCATTACTTCTTGGGTCAATGTCGTCCTACGCAGATGCAGCAGTGTTTGTTGGATCCGGAAATATCCTTCAACCAAAGTGACGTGATGAAAAGCTCAATTCAGCCTCTCCGAAGTAATTCACTGTTTTTATGAGCGTCCTTGTCAAGCGTAGAAGTGATGATTAGGAAGGAAACGGAGGACGAGAGTTGGTCATGCATAAATGGATCTGCATGAGCCAAAACAAGGACTTGGCAATTTGCTGGTGTGAGAATGCACAAGTAGTACTAACTAGAAGAGATATATTTGTGTGTGTAAGCAAGTGTATAATATTTGTCAAGGTAAATCTGTACACTTTTTGGTCAACTTTATTTATTCATTCTTTACTTTTGAAGACAAATCATACTTGCTGCTCCATTCTAAAGACATTTACAAACAACATACTAACACGTGCAAACGTGTGGGAGAAAGTTTGCCCAATATCAGAATAAACCCAGGTTTATGGAGGTTAACCAGACTTCTCGCTTAACAAATATGTTGGTTAGCCATGCTTCTTGCTAATCATGCACTATTTGTGTCAACTTTTAGACATCTATGTAAAGCTGTAATGCCTAATTTGAAACCTCAAATGTATGTGCACAGCTACAGAAGGCTTGTATTCAAAGGCTTTATGCTTCATATGTGCACACCTTCAAGGTCGTGCTTTGTGCAGCTATAGATTGATGTCACACTTGTTTAAAAAAGCATCTTGATTTTTGACTCATTCCAAGTGGATGAAGCAAAAATTGTACCTGTCCCACTGGCAAATCTTGTTCAAGATTATCTCCATCAGTACATTTTGCTCTCAGATGGGGAGTTTGTGACATCACCCAATTGCAGGGACAGGGCTTTTACAACCCAGATAACACTACTGAAATTGTGAGATAAATCTAGAGAATGATGCCTTTTGCCAGTTTGTGCAGCTTTCAGCTTTAAGATGAGATAAGACTGACTTTATAGTGCTGGGAACTAGGGCTTGGCAAGTTCACAATATGGTAAGCTAATATTGCGAAAACAATTTAGTTCACAAAAAATCTCAATCTCCACAACTTTATCAAAAACACACACACAAAAAAATCATATTAATTTCTCACGTAATTTTGAACTCTTTTAAACCGCTTTTTCAGACATACGTGATAAGAATAAAGCCGATGAGCTTTCTGTATGAAGAAGATGTTGAGGTTGAATTTGTTCACAATTATACGTTTACAATTATCTCTTTCTGTTGGGACGACCAAATGTATTTATGAAATTAAAAAAACAAAAAAGTTAGGGACCCATGCTTTAATCTAGGCCACAACAGCTGTATTAATTTGAGCGGAGTGGGTCAGGGTCGCCAAAGCTCAGAAAACTGACCCGGTGACTCATGTGTCAGTGTATAAAACTATAAACAGCAGCAGACGGTTTAAAGACTCATGGTTCACCAGCACAAAATTCTACCGGTATTACCACAAACAGTATAATATTGCCCAGCCCTACTGTGAACCTACTCATGGTTTGGGATTTGAAACTGAACACAGGACAAACTTCAAACATCTTCACTCAGTCGGCATGAAACTGGACAATGTCGTGCAATTTTAAGACCGTTTGTTCTGCTAAGAATTGCATTTTATAATGTATGGTTGTCGTGTTTCTCCAAGGATGAATAACAATGAACCTGCACTTATATAACAATAAATATTCAGTCCATTTTGATGCCAGGGGATTTCTGAGGATAATTCGCCTGAAGTCTTCCATGGTTAGCTCTTTTCGTTGTATGCATTTTTTTCCCCTGCAACTAATTGGCATTGTGAACCACTTGTTTTACTTAGCACGAACAATGGCATCACTCAGGAGACATATATGTGATTTGTCTGACAGGCATAGCAATGAGTTCCAGCAATAAATGCTGTCGTGGTGGAAGTTGTGTTGCTTGAGATTGTCATCATTTTGTTTTGAATAGAACAGTCTGTCTTAAATTAACACATACAAATGGGGTTTAATTGACTATATTAATAAAATTCTTGAAAATATACTTCTAGAAAACTTCTGTAAATAAACTTCTGTAAATAAACTTCTGTAAAATAAACTTCTATAAATAAACTTCAAACAAATTATGCAACATGGCAATATATCACATTAGTTTGGCTGGAGCCAGGCTAATATCACACCTCATGCACCACAACAATAAAGCATACTACTTTTATGAATTTCCAGTAAAATTGTTTCTTTTAAACATTTGTAGGGAAAAAAAAATCACACTTTCTTGAGATCTGTCAGAATACATCTGAATAAACACTGCCATCCTTTAATTTGTTAATACATGTGTCAATGAAAATGTTGCCCTTACTATATTATATAATATGATAATCTCTCCAGTTGTAATCAGAGAGACATTTCCTCTCTGACTCTGAGAGCAGTATTCACCAACCATCCTGCCTATTTCATGGGCATAACCTTTCTACATATGATATGGTCATTACAACAGATTTTCCATCTGCCTTTCCCCATCCATTGAAAATCATTTCAGTTATATAATAATATGTGTAATATGCATGGAAATTAGATCATTAACTAGACACTTTTAATGTGGGAGAACCTACAGACCTCATGTAATTCTAATTACTCCATATAATGTCAAGCTGAATGTGTAAATGCTGCGCACCCAAAACGTCTCTTGGATTTAAATCTCCCTCTATTAAGAAACTCTTTGAACTTAACAGCTCTTGCTTTTGTTACAGAGAATGACAAAACTTGCAAGATGGGTGCTGTATGTGTATGTTTTCTCATTGTTGCATTAAAACCCACAAACTGCTCACTCCAAAGCAGGACCATGCAACTCTTTGGGGATCAGTCAAGAGCCTTTTTTCTCCCTTCGTTTTTTCATGAAAGCCTCTCGCCTGCACTCCAAAAACCTGACAGATATGTGTGAGTATCAGGAAGCAACAAACATCAAGCCCAGTAGTTCTGCACGGATGCTCCATATTCAGGGGCTCCACCCAAATCCTCGAAACAATCTTCAAGTCATCTCCCAAGTCAGTTTTTGAAATCTTTGACTGGAATCTTAAGCACATTTTTTTTTCTCAGCTCCATCACTTCTGCGTCTGGAAGTAAAAAAAAAAAAAGAAAAAAAAGCTGGTATAGGTTTAAAGAGTACTACCTTTGAATTACGAACTGCAGAATTGGTAGGTTTTGCCATTTTACCATAGTGTGCAATGCAAGAAAAGAAAAAAGATTACTCATAAGACGGAAGGGGAAATATGGTGTTTGAGAATCTGAAAATATATAGATTTGCCTTAATTAATTGTACTTTTTCCTTGTTATTTAAGGTGACCTAGAGAATCTAGAAAGGTACCTAATAGACAAAATGTATTATTATTTTTACTATTACTATTATTAACTAAACATACTTATACATTCATTATTAAACACAGAATGAGCGTATCTTTCTGGTGTGAAATGTTAACTAGTTTCTCTATCTCTTCACAATACTTTATTTCTAACCCTATTACATCAAACACTGAACTTTAGAAAACCTCATATGGAGAAGCTGAAACCATACAGGCTTTCAGAACACACCTCTCACCATCCATCACATTCACTGACAAAGCGTTAAAGGGGAAGTGTTTTCAAAGTTGACAAGCCTCAGTAGTTTCAGTTTTACTTCAGGGGGTAAATATAAAGCTCTGATGCTCGAGCGTTGGGTCTATGCGAGGGGCTCAATGTTTTGGCGAGGCACAGAGGAGTGTTTCTGTATTGATTGACCAAATCACTGAACAATCAGCCACTGTAGGATCTGTGCTCAAGGCACATGCCTCCTGCTGTTTATCCACTTGTAGGACTTAACTTGCTGTACCCCGAATGTAAATGGTGCTATTGGATCCAAAGTTGCTTCTGGCTATAGTTTTATAGGAGTAAAAAGTAGTGGTTACTTTTACATAGATGAACATGATTAAAACAAATAAACAAACTGGTTTGAATGTACAATTGACAACATTACAATGTGTTTTTAGAGAATCCTAAAATCAATACTAATCACTCTTTCACAATGCAGACTAGGGTGCATTATTGGAGGACAACATAGCAGCTTGAGAAAATACATTACTTCTGATGGTGACAGGCCCATAAAAGACGCCATGCTATAGCCTGTAAATGTGCAATCAACAAGGGACTGTTTAAGCCCAGAATGACACACTGCCTTTGTGCTGACTTAGGTCAATGCACCTCATTGTATTAGCATTCTGCTGTACATGGCACCCTATACAATCTGTATAGGAAGGCCAAGGCTATAACTTATCATTAAAATAGCAATCGTGAAGAAATTGGTTCCATGAGGCTTATGGGATGACGGTTGCTATGGTTTACAGAGATCACAATGTTAGAGGTCAATCACATGGTTTTATCAGTAGTGATTGTTGTCGACTTATAACATATTCAAATTGGCAATATAGTGAACAATTGTTCTGCTAATATCCAACATGATCTTGAGAAAGGCCAATCTCATCAGACGACTTGGTTAGAACAAAAGTCTCAAACCTTTTCCCCCCAGAGACCTACTCTTTGAGGACCAATATGACTTAGAACTACTCCATTAAGCAGTTGAATAATGTTTTTGTTTACATATAGGTGAGCTGGCCTTCCTAGGGGAAGTCCTCAAAATATCAACATTAAAATAGTCAATACAATAGTCTAGTGTCCTTGTGCGTTCCAGAAAACAGGGATATTTCTCACATCTCACTTGAAAAATGCCACGGGAACTGATATATTAACTTTCGGTTAGCAGTTTGTTGGTAAATTGTTTAGCAATGACCATTTTATTGCATCCATTTAAAATTTGCTGGAATGCTTGTGGGAACTGATAGGTTTTAACTAGGGCTGTCCAAAATAGCGCGTTATTAACGCGTTAACGCAAATCAATATTAACGCCGTCATTTTTTTTATCGCGCGATAAAAAAAAAAAAAAAGATTTTTTTTTTTTTTTTTAACTTTTTATTGCAGACAAACACATAGAAACAAAGAAAAGGACTAGTTCAGATACATTGTAGACAGAGATTACAAACAATATGTAGTTGGAGATACAGGGGGCCAAAGAAGAAACCCAGAAGGGCACATAGGAGGGGGGGGGGGGGGGGGGGGGGGGGACATGAAGTGGGAGATGGGGGGTGGGGTTAATAAAAAAGGCAATACAAGCAAACAGTATACAGTCATAGATATACCGAAGGTAAACAGAGAAACAGCATAGAGTATTTACATGAACAAATTTACAAAATATTTACAGATTGTTTATCATCATCATAATGACACCATGATGTTTCTATACAGTCTATGGTCTATACCCACACATACACACACACACCCACACACACACATTGAAGGGGCTTTTTGTTACCAATTATTTATTTTGTTATCCATTTATTGATGATTTTGCATCAAATGTTAGTGTGTAATATAACACTACACATTGTTTTCAATAAAAAAAGCAATTGCACACAGCACGCAAATGTGTGACTAATTTGCGATTAATCGCGAGTTAACTATGAAATTCATGCGATTAATCGCGATTAAATATTTTAATCGTTGGACAGCACTAGTTTTAACTTGAAAACATCCCACCTCCCAGTTAACTGGAATGCACTGGCTTAATTGGTAGAGCATTGGCTTTTGAGCCTGAAGGTGGTGGGTTTGAGCCCACCACAAGACTTTCTCTACCGACTGCCACTGACGTCTGCTGTTGCTGTGTCCTTGAGCAAGACACTTAATCCTACTTTGCCTATTTGTGGGCATACACTAGCATGCCAGATCCCATCCGACTTCTGAAGCTGTGCTGGGCAGGGCCTGTTTAGTACTGTGATGGGAGACCTCTGGGAACACTAGGTGTCACAATGGGGCGGCCCCAGTCCTTAGGCAAGACACTTCACCCACATAATGCCTAGAATGAGTCTGGTGTGTGTGTGAATGTTGGATGATGGTAGGAGAGGCCGATGGCACATACTGGTTGCCTCGCTACTATCAGTGTGCCCCATGGCAGCTGTGGCAACATTAGTTGTTCATAACCATCATGTATGGATGGAAGTGAAAGAAAAATGACATGTGAGTCATCTTTGAGTGTCCAAAAAACGCTATTTAACCGATGAATTATTTTTTTTATTTTTTATTTTTATTTTATTTGTTTATTTGAGCAGACAAGTACTGCTCAAAAGGAGTGGGCCGAAGCAAAAGCTTATTGGTGCCCACCCCCAAAACACTACATACAAATATACACACTTTACATAGAACAGCAACTATGCAAATGTAAAAAATAAACAAGAAAGAACAGACGATAACAGCAACATTAACGGCAAATAATGGCAACTGTTTAAAGCAACATCACTCTTCAAGGTCAATAAAGATCATAATGACTATAATAAGCAACAAAACGAAGTTGATAAAATAGAAATAAAAAAACAAAACAAAACAAAAACAAACACCAATTTATTTTAGCCCGATTGCGCCCCCTAGTGACATATAATTTCCTCCTCTTTATATTTATCGAAAGTCTTTTGTTTGTATTTAAATTTGAACACATTAATGTTTGGACTATGTTTCATCTCCCGCTCCAAATTATTCCACAGTTGAACCCCATTAACTGTGGGGCTGAAACTTTTCAGTGTTGAGCTGTGTTTCTGTATCATCAAGTTCAATTCTTCTCGTAGTTCGTAACAACTAGTTCGCTCTTGAAACCTTTTCTGTATTTGTTTTGGTAAATGTTTATATCTTGCTTTATATATCAACTGTACAGTCTGGAACTCAATAAGATCATAAAACTTCATAATCTTTGAATTTATAAATAACGCGTTTGTATGATCTCGAACACCCACTTTATGAATGATTCGAATGGCTCTTTTTTGCAGCATCACTAACGGTTTGACTGTGTTTTTATAAGTATTTCCCCAGATCACAGAGCAGTAATTCAGATATGGCAGAATCAGAGAACAGTATAAAGTATGTAGAGCTTTGAAATTTAAAAACTGCTTTTCTTTTGCTATTACGGAGATACTTTTTGATATTTTAGTGGATATGTATTTAATGTGTTGTTTCCAAGTTAGCCTGTTGTCTATTATAACTCCAAGAAATTTGATTTCTTGCACCTGTTCTAAGACAATACCCTCTATCTGAATCATCTCCTGAGTGTTGGAATTACCTTTGCCAAATATCATGATTTTACTTTTACTTAGATTTAGAGATAACTTGTTTTGTTTGAACCAATAACTTACTTTTTTGAGTTCCAGATTAACAGTTTGAAATAGCTTATGTAAATTATCACCGGTTGCAACAATATTCGTGTCATCGGCAAACAAGATAAATTTCAGTATTTTAGATGTTTTAAAAATGTCATTTATGTACAGATTAAACAGTTTTGGACCAAGAATGGAACCCTGAGGTAAACCACACACAATTTCTAAACAGCTTGATTGAAAATCACCCAGTTTCACATATTGCTTCCTGTTTTTTAGATAACTGTTGACCCACTCTAATGCCACCCCCCTGATCCCATAGCGTTCTAGCTTCTTAATTAATAGTTCATGGTTTATGGTGTCAAATGCTTTACTGAGGTCAAAAAATAGTCCAATTGCTTTTTTCTTATTGTCTATAGCGTTAGTAATTTCTTCAGTTATGTCAAACAGTGCATGTGAAGTTGAGTGATTTTTTCTAAAGCCCGCAAAAACACTCTTTAAGGTCCTCATGTCCAAATCGCAGTAGTCCGTCGATGTTTTGTTTTTAAACCCTCTCACTATATTTATTAACTCATTTTCTTCTACAGGTTTTAGAAACAGTGAACTTGGGTTGGTTTCTATTTGATAGCAGGAGTCTTTCTCAACATTTGTGATGTTAGCAGCCAGGTTTGGACCAACATCAACAAAGAATTTATTAAACGTTTCAACTACTTCATTCATATTAACTATGGTTTTATCCTTGTCTTTAAAATATTGTGGATGATTTATCATTCTGGGCTTATTTCTAATTATTTTATTTAATATATTCCATAACCCTTTAATATTGTTTTTATTCATTTCTAGCAAGTTATTATAATAATTCTTTTTGCAGTTTCTAATAATATCAGTGAGTTTATTTTTATATATCTTATATTTCTCTTCAGCTTCTTTTGTTAGTTTTTTAACAAAGTTTTTGTAAAGATAATTCTTTTTTTTACATGCGTTTAATAATCCTTTCGTCATCCATGGGTTTTCTATGATCTTTCTTTTTTTACTGTATTTTTTTACTGGACAATTTTTATCATATGCTTCTTGAAACACTTTCACAAACTCCTCATACGCCTTGTTACAATCACTCTCTAAGTAAATATTGCTCCAATCATTCATCAGTAGCTCATTTTTGATGATTGAACCGGGAAGTGCGGTGGAACAAGACTTTCTTTTGAATGGCTGTTTCACTGTGTAAGCAGTAACCGGTAACAAAGACACAGCAAGTTTCAGGTTAGCCTCCGCCGCTTGTTTACCTCAGTTTCCTGTGCTAACAAGAGACCTGTTTTCTCAAGAATGTGGGGGCTAGTGGTCCGCTGTGATTGGTCGCAATCTGGTCCCGAAACAAATTATCTTGTTGCACAAAAACTTGTTCTAAAATAAAATGACACACCAGCACAAATCTGTATACATTTTCTTCAAAAGGACGTATGTCCCAATGCACTGCATGGATATAGATTGAATTTTCGTAATCAATACAAATATAAAGTGAGGTAATGCAGCTTTAACCTCTAGGAACACCTGATGCCACAGTGGGGCGGCTGTAAAGTGCCAAACTGCCGTTAACATCCCCATTAACTAGAATGAGTCTGGTGTGTGTGTGAATGATTGGTGGTGGTCGGAGGGGCCGATAGCTCATACTGGTTGCCTCGCTTCCGTCAGTGTGCCCCAGGGCAGCTGTGGCTACAGTAGTAATTTATCACCTCTGTGTATGGAGTGAATGAATAATGACATGTAGACCATCTTTGAGTGCCAAAAGAAGCACAATATAAAACCAATGCATTGTTATTACTATTAATGAATACATTATGGACTGCAGGGATAAAGGTCATTTATCTGAAGGTAACTAGTATTCATGGAAAAAAGAAAGTTATTGGAAACGTCTTAGTGGTTAAGTCTTAGTTTGAATGTGCACTTTGTGGCCAGACAGTGTGTCATAAGTGAATCCTCCATGAAAGGCCTATGGAGAAGGCCAGAGCTCGCTGCAATTGGATTGACCCAGTTGACCCTCGGAGTTAGGCGATGGGGGGGACGTGGCTGCTGGCAAACAACACACACTGATTGAAGTCAAAGTGCAAGGCTTTCTTTGGCAGCCTTCCTCATTCCCCTGGCTGTATTTGTCTCTGTCCATTGTACTGTACAGACATGAGGCCTTTTCTTAGTTTTCCGTTCTTACCGGGTCGCAGAATGGTCACGGTCATGTCTGCTGTTATGACATTTAAAATTGATTAGTCTTTTTTAACGAGTGCACCGTATTGTATATTGGAGAAGAGTTGTATACAGAGGACGAGAATATAGGGTACAGACGTTATTCATTGTGCTCTCAATGCTACTACTGTAAGACGGATTCCATAAGAGACCATCATAATCCATCTCTGTAACCTTGGATTTGCTTATCTGCAGTTTATTTTTTGTGCATTTTGGTCTTCCATCCATGTTTGTTTTTGTTTGCTGCTACTCTTTTAGTGAGTATTTCAGAGGAGGATAAGGTAAATTAATCTAACAGTGGGAAAATTACACAGTTGCATTGTACAGTATAATAATACAGAATAAAGAGCACACAGACCACACAACAGTAAATACTTATTTTAGCTTTAGCTGTTCAATCTTCAATGCACTGATAAAATAAATAAACATAGGATAAACTTTAGGATCATTTTTGTATATTGGATAAGAACAAAAGCAGCGGAGGTTCAGACCAGTTTACAGAAGGAAGATTTGAGCTGTCAGTTCGACCCCTGGGCTCGGGCTCCTTGCTCCAGTGGCATCCAGTCATCTGACATTCGGACATCACACATTTGACCACACAAAAGCTGCAACCCGCCTCTCAGACAGAAACAATCTCTCTGGTCCCAATTCACCAGTGTGAGACATGCTCTATTTCACATCTCCTTTCCAAACGGCATTTTCATTTTTTGATGATTTGAATAGCGGATGGGGATGAAAAATTAGTTTTGCCAAGTTGGCCAAAGACAAGGACTGCATGTGCGGCTTTGATCTGGACTCTAGTCATACACACACTCACTATACTGTAGCAGACAGACAGCACTGCAAATGACAAGTGCCAAAGACTAGCTTAAAAGAGATTTCTGGGTTAGTGGACGGCAGATGAGCTTGGATACATGCCAGTCTGATGGTTAAGTCATTCTTTCTATGTGTGGGGGAGGGAAAACTAAATAGTAATTCTTTCTATTTGTGGGGGAGGGAAAACTAAATATAACAACGTGCATCTTGAAACATTGATAGAAAAAGCTGTTTTTTTAATTGCTAAAATGAGCCTTTTTTATGCATTGATAGGGAAAGCGCAAATGGACAAGAACATGACTTTTTGTTGCTACCTATTGAATGACTAGAATTTGACACAGTTGCTATTCTTCTCTTTAATCGTTAATTAATTTGAAGTTCATTTCATTTGATGGAATCATTGTGAGGCTAATTACCATAAAGTGACTAAACGTCTCATCCGCCGCCATACATACTGACTCCTTTTGTTCGGGGACCAAATTTAAAAACATGAGAGCTGTTTGGCAATGGAAATATAAAGGTGGTTTTCTTTATATTATTATTATTTATTTTTTTGTCTTCTTGATTATTAGAGCAAATATCAAGAAGAGATGTATGTGAAGACTGATAGGTAAATATAAAAAAAAAACAGTTTATTATTGAATAACTATAACTTACATTTTAGTTCACCTTTCAGAACAGATTCAATAGGGTGGTTTCCCCCAGATAATAAGCTTTAAAATGAAGTATAACATGCCATAGTAGCCCATCAACATCAATGCAGAAAGTTACAGTGATAATGATAATTGAAAATCATTCCAGGGGCCACTAAAAATGTTCTTGCCCCACGGGCCTGAGTTTGACCTGCCTTCTATATGGGCAACACTACAGTTGCTTCAGTACAGCTCCCAGTGAGCCATCTTTGCCAAGATGGGACCAAACCTACTACCTACTTACACTCGATCCACTCTAGCCACCATGCCATGAATGCTTTGAGGGTGTGGATGAGTTATTGCTGCTTCTGTCAGTCTCATGCAGTAATTGAGGCCACTGAAATGCTGTCCTTGTGAATGAAGTGAGTGAATTATGTATTGTAAAGTGCTTTGAGTACCTTAAAAAGCACTCTCTATATCCCCAGTAATGTTATTATATTCTATGATATTATATATTATAAATAGTTTCTTTTAATCTCATTTTTATCACCGTAGTTTCAGAATCTCTTTTTCAGGGAAGAGCTCACCCCAGATGAATGGAACGTATTGGACAAGTGGTATAACTCTAGCAGAAACCAGAGCAGCCAGAGGAAACATATGCAGGCACAGGGAGAATATGCAAACTCTACAGAGAGTACAACTTAGGGTATCCTGGATGTGAGGCGAGAGTGCAGTATTAAAATAATAATAATTATTGTAATAATGCATTCATTATTACCAATGCGTAATAAAAAAAAACGCATTGGTTTTTGATAGACCTTTTCAGGACACTCAATGACGCTTCACATGTAATTATTCTTTCACTCCATACACGGTGGCGATAAATCTGTGTGTAATTGGCCCCTTCGCCCACCACCAACCATTCACACACACACCAGACTCATTCTACGCAATGTGGGTGAAGTCACTTGCCTAAGGACACAAAGACAGTTTGGCACTTAAAGAGCCCATATTACGCTTTTCTCTGGTTTAAACATGATTACAGTGCTAGTTGGCCTTCATACACATGCCCAAAGTAGTTTGTTCATTGATTCCGTCAATCTTAAGTTAGAGAGCGGTTTTTCTCTTTCATTCTCGAGAGGCACAGAAACGAGCTGATTCAAATCGTGACGTGGCACAATCCATGACGTCAAAAGCTGAACCAGTGAATCAGCGCCGTCTATGGTCAGCACATGCAGCCTCTCCGAGTCCAGTGTGTGGTCCATAGTAGGGCTGGGAACCTAAAGGTACAAAGGCAAAACCGAAGCAAAGCAAACATGGCTACGCAGGAGGACGGACGCGTAGCTGAGGCTATCAAGTCAGTTTTAGCAGAATCTCCAATTTCTTTACGACGGCAAACCATAGCGGCTAACCACACTACATTTGCATTTTAGATGGTCAAAAGCACAGATCCGAACAGCAAGTTGCACAAATGTTATAGAAAACACTTTGGCAAAACTCACCGATGAATCAGAATGTCTAGGAGTGGTCTGATTGGGGAAAACAACGTCAGGTAGTAGCCACTCGGTTTGTAGCTTAGCGCCAGCTGCCACAGCACACAGTGAGAGTCGCGGAGGGGGCGGAGCAGACAGTTACCAGGGCAACCGGGACGTTTAACTTCCTGATGTTGTTATTAGCGCCAATAAGCGGAAAGGGCTAATATAATATGTTTAATAATAATAACCCTGTGTGATCACAACCCTGTGTGGTTCATATTCCAGTCAAAGATTTCCAAAACTGACGGATTTGGGTGGAGCAGCTGAAGATGGAGCAGCGCAGAATGTCTGTTTTTTTGCTTCCTGATGCAGGAGTTTTGTGAAGGTTGTGAGGAGTATTTGCTGTTTGTGTTTCTGTGTACTCCTGAACCTCATTCATCAAGTTTTTGCCCGTGTGCAAAAGTTATTATAGCAGCCTGTAAAATTGCACCAAGTGTGGGAATACCCATGCTGTGTGTGCTTGCATCAATTCAGACTGCACAACAGCATATATATTTTTGCATTTGATTTGGGGACCAATCACAGATCAGGGAGGGACGATGATGACGTTTGGCACCAATGTGTAATCATCATTAGGCGTTGCTGATTCTTCCCTTCTCGTCAAAATGCTGTCATGCAACTTTTATTATTGGGAAGAATGTATGTGATTGGCGCTTATATAGGGGCATACAGGGGCATTCATTCATTCATTCATTCATCCATCTTCATCCCCTTTGTCCATTTCTATGTGAGGAGGTTGGCAATTAGAGCTGCCTCCCATTCCCAGAGCACTAGTACAGGAGCAAATGATGTCATGCCCAATATACAGCAATGGGCAATCTTTGAAAAAATAATAGGGGTTATTTATTTGTCCCACAGTGGGGAAATTTCAGTGTTGCTTCACCAATTACAGAACAGCAGGAGTGAGGAGCACACAACACAAGATAAATACACAATAGAATAAAAAGGAAGCAAGTACAACAAGTCACTTTAAGTCACTTTAAGACTGAAAAACCTGCACTACAACTGCCACTGTTTCTGATTGCCACTCTTTAAATTGACACTTTTTTATTGTACATAATATATCCTGCATTTAACATGTTTACGCATTTCCTACCTTTTTGCACAATCTTGAGTGTTTCTATCCATGCCAAATGTGACAGGTAAATGTCTCCTTTATGAGATCAATAAAGCATATCTTATCTTATCTCTTAAGTATACAATATCTAGCTTTAGCATAATAAACAAGCAAATCTGACAATAGATCAGAATCAGACAGTTTCCACATTACATACAGTATTAACTCCTGTGTCCTGTGTTAGCCGGGCTATCATACACTCCCTTTGAACCAAACCAGAAATCAGTCACGCTATTGTAATTTGCACTTGCAGTTTAGCACCAGACTGATGAATGAGGCCCCTGGTTTAATCTGACTGTTTTCCTGTTTGAAGGGATGCCCTCAGAGTGCCTTTAGCTCAGTCTGTTCAAATAAAGGTTTCAAGGTCTCCAAAGCAGAGCTGTCTGACAGATTAATTGCATAACTGAAATGCAAATCTCTATAATCCTAAAAGTCAATTGAGTTAATATGGTCCATGTTTGCCTTTTATGTAACCTGGTTATTGTTGTTTACGTAAGAGGCTCAGATGTGTGGAGTGAACGCAGTGCACAAGAGGTTTTCCATTGTTTTGAGCTTCCAACTGTTTTTGGACTTTGTTCACTGATTGTGCAGCTTGATGTGCAGCCAGACAGAAAGCCTCCCAAACAAAGCTAGATCAATATTATCTCCATGTTCTTAGATGGTTTTATGCACATATCATCACTTTCATTATCAATGCATCTACAAACAAGTCTGTAACCACAATGTATAGATTAAGTACAAATGGCATCAATAGACAGAGCAAAATGTTATATTTACAATGGCAGTGCTCAAGCAATGGTCACATTTGAATTATTCAGGATAATACATAAGTCCGTTGAAAATGGTGTGGGTAGGAGACAAGAAGATCAACCTTGTTTGTGCCTTTTAACCAACATTCCCGTATTGCCTCGTCAAAGACAGATCTTGTGTTTGATCCATCAACACACAAGTGACTTAAATCTCAGATACAAGACTTTTTGTTTTTGTTTTGGCAATTTTTTGGCAAGTGTAAGTAATCTTTCTTTATATAGTGCCTTTCACAGACCAGATTCATAAAGCCCCTTACAATTGTTTTTTGGGATATTTTATCTCTTACTCCACGCAGAGATCAGAGCGGGGTCGATTGCAACCGGTAATTTTCAAAACATACTTTCTGTACCTCCCTCTGTGGGAAGTATAGGGATAGACTGACTGCCAGCATTATTTACCCTATCATGTATACTTCCATCATGTATTTCCTACTGATAATATTATTTCAAATTCTAAAACATGAAATGACTAAGTAAACCGTGTCAATATATTTCTGTCTATGAACACTCAAACACATCTAAAATGTTCTCCCAAATTACTCTAAAGACGGCTCTTTTCTATTATACGAACTTTATTTGACAGTTTCCCCTGCACTAATGTTGATTAACTCATCATCCCCCTCCTATATAGCTTCACCAATAGGAAGCCATCCCGTACGAGCATTTAAATGACAAATGTGCCAGTTGTGTAATTGATGTTAGGGGACAGTGAGAGTCAGCCAGGCCAGCCGTCTCTGCATCATCTCCCATGTGGCCGGCCAGGGTCGCTAAGTTGTTTATTCGCCTGACCCGTCGCCTTTATGACCATTTTCTGCCTAATGGGCCACAGTTTAGAACCCCATACAGGATTGGATAAGCAGGTTTATAGTGTCCACTTAGTTTACGCTGTTCTCCAAATGTATGCATTTTTACGGTTTGCATTTTGTTGTATCATTAACAATATCCAGCTGCTAACATTCCCCTCTATAGAAATGTTGACACTGTTGTTCAAACTCGTTTACCCTTTTCATCATTTCTCCAAGGACATTTATTCCTTGTGTGCACCCACTTCTGGTGCCATGACAACCAAGACACACGCACAAACATTTTCTTACCCAATAGTTTGGTTCAATTGTTCAAGTACAGAGAGTACAGACCACTTCAGTTCAAGATCATACAGAGGCTATGCTGTCCAGAGATTGTATCTGATTGTAGGTAATTATGTGAGCTTTATGAAAGGAGCAAAAATGACTGTTCCTCTATCCATAGATGCTGTTCATCTGGAATGTTCTCCTATATGATATAACCAGGCCAAGGTACTTGTCTGATCAGTGGAGAGGTGTCAACACGAGCAATCAAAATAGCTGTAATTTCTGAAAGCCTTTGAAGTGGTGAGAAGAATACATGAAATGACCCAGGGTTATTCATTTCAATGTATTTTTGTATAGCCCTGAATCAAAACAGCATTCGTCTCAGAGGACACAAAGATTTACACATCAGATATTCAATAAAGCAAGGAAATGCTTTTTTTAACAAACACATAGAAGCCATTGGTCCATAGTGGGCGGCTGAACAATGTCCATGAATATCAATAAATGTCCTTAAATGTATTGGATCATCAACACTGTCCTTATACTCTCGTACATCTGCAAGGCACTGTTAAACCCCAGTGGGGAAAAGTGAGGAATTTATGGGAGGACTACATTAAGAGAGGGATCCGCTTCCACTCACAGTCTAAAGATCCAGGACTGATCTAGGACAGAGGTCACACTCTATAGACTGAGGCAGCTTCCAGGCAGGGAGGAGGGTGCATCCCACGAGTCCGTGCTGGGGGAGGTAGTCCACAGGTGCAAATGAAAGAGGCTGGATTCAGGAGGCTCAACATCACGCCATGAAACTGTGACAGCGTGTGAATAGTTGTATTATGTGAATGTTGTCACTCAATGATTTTCCTGTTTGAATGAATCTTGTCTGTTGAGGGCTAAATCTGTGGGTGTCGTGTCGTGAATAATACTTCTTCAGGCTGCATACACTCCCCCTTCCTCCTCCTCTCCTCTCCATGATGTATGTATTTATCACTCTACTTGTGACTGATGCCTTTCCATTAACATGAGGAGAGAGTACAAATGAGGGCTCTAAATCTCTGGTGATGTTGTGCATGGATAGCACCTGAATAAATTCGCTCTGCTTTCCCCCTCAAGACTTTTCTCGGTATTGCGGTTCCTATCTGCTGATCTTGTCTCACTCACACAGACATTTCAGATATCTCTTGATCAGGCCGACTACAGCTATCACTTCTGCCTTTGGACTATGTAATTTGGTTTTATTTTTAAACTCGAGGAATGTGGATTTGTGCTGACAGGAAAGAAGAGACATGTATGCTTTCTTGGCTTTAATTAAGCTAAAAATAAACTCCTGATTTCTATACAGTGAAATACGACTATTGAAGACGCTGTGTATCTGTTACAGTTACAGTACATGCAAGTCATAATATCTGTACAGCTCTATATTTGTTTAAACAATACACCTAAAACCTTTTCCTTTGTGGCTCTATACACATAAGCAATTCATCTCTTGCATTTTTGTTGCTTCACATAATTCATTAGAGCTGGGGTACCTTTTTTCTTGGATAATGTTATTTTTTGCCTATTTATAAGAAAAAGTCTCTGTGAGTCACTTATTGAGGTTTTGGGCCGAGAGCTGAAGACGTGACATAGGCCAATAGAGTGGAAACTGGTGAAAGAACCAAACCGTTTTGTGGGAGGGGAGCAGTGACATACTTTGAGCTATATTTCTATATTATAATATCATCAAGATTGTGTATGCCTTTTATTTTTTACTTTTTATAACTTGTTTTCACCCTACACAAAGGCAAATTCTAATCTTTTTCCTTCTTCTCTCATCTTCTCATATATTCGTCAGACCCGCATTAGCTCTGAGCCGCCCTTGTGTTTTTTTTCTCCATTGCACTTTCTGACCAAAACAATAATGTATAATGTCTAAACGGCTGAGTTGTCCAGTGGTGTCCCCTGAATGTCTCTGCATTATTGAATGAAATGTGCTAAACGCAGCCGCAAGGGAAAAAAACGCCACATCCAATCACTCCACCTTTCTCTCTATGCATAAATGTACTGTACTATACTCCACTGAACCCACAGTGGAGTATAGTCAAACGCAATACAGATCTGTCATTTTTGATCAGCGTGATAGAGATGGTTCAGAGCTTTTAATATTGTGGGTGTGCTCCTCCATCAAACGCAGCTTCATAGAAAGTCATTTCCATTCACTTTGCGCTTGACGTTAAGGGCCAAGCATGCGGGACTTCAGAGGAGAGCTTTTTACGAACAGAACGCAGGAGCGGTTTGAAGGACCATTTAAACTGATGTGTTTAGAATGAAAGGTTGGCTGTTTACTCGGGGGGGGGGGGCAAAAAGAACAAAAACGTGATCGCTAATGTCTTGACCTCACTCGTTGTTTAGCAAAAATTGTCTTTTATAATAAATTATTCTAGCTCAGCTCATTTGGTGAGGCAAAAACATGTTTGTATTTTGTTTTTTACATTTCCACGCATCTCTAAATACTTTGGCATAATAGACGTATGCCAAAATAGTAGCTGATGAGAAAGTACACCTGTGAGGTTTTTTATTTTCATTCACAGCTTTATTAATTATTAATGAATCCCAGTGAAACCAAGAACAAACTTTCCACATGTAATCATTCATCAACAGATTCTCTATATTTCCCTCACAAAGTTGTCAAATCGGCTTTGAGCATTTCATTGAATAACAGTTATGCATCAAATATGTACGAGACAAGTAGATGAAAAATAGAATCAGCTTCAAATAG
Organism: Knipowitschia caucasica; assembly: GCA_964034765.1. Classification (NCBI taxonomy): domain Eukaryota; kingdom Metazoa; phylum Chordata; class Actinopteri; order Gobiiformes; family Gobiidae; genus Knipowitschia; species Knipowitschia caucasica. Next base: position 14,739,745 of record OZ035832.1, read on the forward strand.
GCACATCTATTCCTTGCTTCTGTAGACGTGACACACAGGTGTATAGTTGCTGCTTGTTGCTTCTAGTCTGATCCATGTGAGAATGAATGGCAGCACGAGAATTCTGAAACTACTAGAACTCCCGGATTCAACAATTTTGACAGTTTAAATTCAAATCAATAGAATCTGAAAAAGTGTGTTTTCCACCAGTTTTATAAAAAGTCATGCATAGGGTTTTAATCTTTACTTACTTTTCATAAGTACCAAATCATGCAAATATAACTCGAAATACAGAAAAAACTGTTTGGTAAAAGGCAACAAAATTTTAACTGCAGTAAACGGTGTGTCGCTATGGTAACTAGCACTGGCTCTGCTCTGATGGAAAACCAAGGCTCTGGGAGTTAAAGGTAGAACTCACATTAAAAAAAAAAAAGTGTTTTACATGGAAATAAACCACATATGCAAACAGAACAAGTCACAAAGATAGGAAGACCAAAAATGTACAGGAGCTGAGAAATATCGCTTCCAAAGCTAAACGCAGTCAGAGCTCTGGATGAAAATAAGTATAAATGAAATAAAATAAATTGAATAAGACAACCTTTATTTGTGCCACAGCGGGGAATGTCTATGTTTCTAACGCACAGTACAGAGCAGTAAGATTGTTAAACAGTGATGTGAAAACCTGATTACATTAGATCTCAGAAGCCAAGCAGAGGCTGGTTAGACTGTGATGGGAGACCTCTGGGGATACCAGGCACCACAGTGCAATGTTGCAACTGTTGTGGTGTAGCAACAGATTTGATGTGTGTGTGTGTGTGTGTGTGTGTGTGTGTGTGTGTGTGTGTGTGTGTGTGTGTGTGTGTGTGTGTGTGTGTGTGTGTGTGTGTGTGTGTGTGTGTGTGTGTGTGTGTGTGTGTGTGTGTGATTGGTGGTGGTTTGAGAGCTTGATGGCGCAGGGATTATTAATTAAACAAAATAACAACCTCTCAACAAATCAGATCTTTTTTATGCTGAAAATACTCAAAAATCATCAAGTCTTACAAGTTGTTCATTAGAACACTATGGACGTAGCAGCAGCATCACTCTTGCCACGGCACATCCTTCTCTGTAAACAAGTAAATGCATCACATTGTCCTTCAAGTTACTTTGACCTCTACTGTTTCGAAGATAGAAGATTTTCTCTGTCATTTATCATGAGCTGCAAATACATAAAAGCAACTGTTGGGGGAAATATTAATGGGACGCTTTGGGGTTATAAAACAGACTCCATGAATCATCTTAGTTTCAGATGCGTCCAAAAATAAACATTGTGCTGTTGATCAAGGATAACTTGTTTTCCCAGATGTTTTACTTTTACACAGACATTTGAATATGTTTATTTTTTAGCACACAAAAAGAAGTGAAAGTGACTTAGTTCTTACGTTTTCAATGAAGTACCCCATCAAAAAAATGGCCCACCTTTTATGCAATGCACAAAAGCATAGACTCTTTCTCACCGATCAATCACTTTTGGAATTGAAAATCTAGTTGAAAATGAAACACCTTCATGAAGTCACCTACAGTATATGAAGGACAAGGGTGAGTCTTGGAGAGGCTACTATATGTAAGGGATAATGTATATTATGCAAGTCATTATTAAAATAATTACCAACAGGGCAAAGCGGACCCCGACGCACAGCGGGTCGCTTTAAAACGTATAGCAATTGGAGTTATCACACCTCAGATCGGGGATTCCTAGGTTTGTTTATCTGCTTGTTAGCAATACAACTCCAAAAGTTATGCAATTTTTTTTTTTTTTTTTTTTTTACTGACTGAATTGACTGAAATGGGTTTCAAACAATCTGATTTTGGAGTTGATCCACATCACCGTCTGAATCCAGGATATAATCAAAGACTTGTGATTTATCTTGTGATTTAGCTATGACCTCTTGTGCGAAACATTTAACTAAGGCAATACGTGATTTAAGTATCTGTTTAATAAGTTTGATGGTGTAACCTCCTTTTTGATCTTTCCCTCTTCAGATAAATGAATCCATGTTATACCATGCACTTTCATTATTTGCTTGGTGTGAATTAGTGAACATCTACTCAAGCTACTAAATTACCAGAATTATCTAAAGACAATCTTTTTTTTGTAGTCCCAACATGTTTGTTGTTAGAACCAAAGGAAACTATTCACACAGACATTAGTAAAACTTAGTAGTCCCTGTTCTGCCCGGCTTTTCCACAATTTGCACTTTTTCACTCCACGTTTTGATTCAATTTTGTATTTAAATATACCTAGAAATTTGCATGTTAGATATGCTGCTATTTTATGACTCATTTGGTTTATGTTCTCCTGCTGTTATGGATTTGTTCCTGCATATTGAAAAAAAAAAAACTATGAATCAGACCCTGTAATACAGCGGGTTTTTATACCCGCGTGGGGTCTGTTCCCAGCCCTGGCTCATCAGAAAAAATATGCCTCACAATTTTAGCCTGAACATTGGGATTACAAATGCATGCTTTGAATTTGTTTGAAGAAGATTAAACAGTCAGTCAAAATATCTTATTTAAAATATCAATCAATCAATCAATCTTTATTTATAGGGCGCTTTTCCTGCACAGGGCAACACAAAGCGCCTCACAGTCCACACCACACAATGCACAAATCATCACCATTAAAATACAATTAAAAACACATATGTAATTAAAAAGCATTAAAATCACATAAGTAATTTAAAAACATAAAAATCACACAAGTAATTAAAAACAATAAAATAGTTAAAAACACAAAAAGTTACAACAATAAATAACAAGGTGTGTTAAAAAGATAAAATTCTCTAGTTGTATGCACGGGAAAAAAGAAAAGTCTTTAACATGGATTTGAACATTGACAGAGAGGCAGCCAGTCTCACATCCTCAGGAAGACCGTTCCAGACTCCAGCTGCATAAATCTGAAAAGCAGCCTCCCCCTGTCTAGTCCTGACTCTGGGCACTAACAGGAGTCCCGTCCCTGCGCTCCTCAGAGTCCGGGCTGGTTCATATGGGACTAGCATATCATGGATGTACTTTGGTGCAAGGCCATGGAGAGACTTGTACACCAGGAGAGCTGCTTTAAAGTCTATCCTCTGGGCCACGGGAAGCCAGTGCAGAGACCTGAGGACCGGACTAATGTGGTCGTACTTCCTGGTTCTAGTCAGGACTCGGGCTGCAGCATTTTGAATATACTGCAACTGTCTTACTGCATGTTTGGAGATACCTGTGAGCAGGCCATTGCAGTAATCCAGCCTACTGGAAACAAAAGAATGGATAAGAATCTCCAAGTCTGCCCTGGACACAATATTTTTAATTTTGGCAATATTTTTCAGATGATAAAAAGCTGCTGATGTTACCGATCCAATGTGGCTATTGAAGTTTAAGTCAGAGTCCATTATTACTCCCAGATTTCTGACCTTATTTAAGGGCCTTAGGGAGAGAGACTGAAGGTGACAAATGACGGTCTCTCTTTGTTTCTCGGGACCAAAGACAATCATTTCGGTTTTGTCCGCATTTAGCTGGAGAAAATTGCATTGCATCCACTCACTGATCCGCTGGATACAGCGAAGGAGTGAGTCCACCGGCCCATGCTCTCCTGCAGTCAGTGAGACATAGATCTGAGTGTCATCAGCGTAATTGTGGTAGGACACTTTCATACTTTGAATTAACTGACCTAATGGCAGCATGTAAATATTGAACAGGAGAGGTCCCAGAATCGACCCATGTGGCACTCCGCAGGTCAGGGCCATATTATCTGAGACATAGTTTCCAATCTCCACACAATACTTCCTTTCTTCTAGATAGGACCTAAACCAGCTTAGGGCGGTACCAGCGACACCAACCCAGTCCTCCAGTCTCTGCATGAGAATCTCATGGTCAACGGTGTCGAAAGCGGCACTCAGATCTAACATGACTAAAACAGAGACTTTTCCTGCATCAGTGTTAAGCCGAATATCATTTGTTACCTTGACTAGAGCGGTCTCAGTACTGTGGTGTGGTCTAAAGCCAGACTGAAACATGTCAAATGAGTCATTAGATATTAAAAATTCAGTAAGTTGTTGGTAGGCAACTTTTTCAAGAATTTTTCCCATGAAAGGCAGATTTGAGATGGGACGGTAATTTTCAAGTACCGCAGCATCCAAACTGCTCTTTTTTAGGAGGGGCCTAATGACTGCCTTTTTCAGGGCCATTGGAAATGTTCCAGATAAAAAAGACATGTTTACTATTTGTGTCAATGAGGGTAATAGACTACACATAACAGACTTCAGAAATCTAGGAGGTAGTACATCCAGACTGCAGGTAGAGGAACTAAGACCTGTGATTATCTTTTTAACAGTTTCATCATTGACAGGTGCAAATTGAGCTAGCTCACAAAGCCTCACTGGATGTTGCATTGTTACTTGTGTTGTAGAGGTGATGGCATTTCTGATACCCTGAACCTTGTCTCTGAAGAACTGTGCAAACTCATTACACCTGGATTTGGAGTAGTGTTCTAATGGCAACTCAACAGGGGGGTTCGTTAATCTATTGATTGTTGAAAATAGAACACGCAGATTGTTGCTGCAGCCTTCAATAGTTTCAGAAAAGTATAATTCTCTTGTTCTACGTAGTACTCTGTTAAACTCACACAACTTCTCTTTTAAGAGTCTATAATCACCCTGGAGGTTGGACTTTCTCCACTTTCTCTCTGCTCTCCGGCACTCTTGCTTCTGTGCCCTGACCGGGCCTGCTTTTATCCATGGGGCTTTTTGCTTATTTGTGACCATTTTTACCTTCACAGGGGCAATGGCGTCCAGAACATTCAACACACTAGAGGTGACAGAGTTAAGCAGTTCATCTACAGTAGAACATGATGTGTTCTCAAAATGGATCATTCCCATAAATAGTTCACCCGTGTTTTCATTTAAGTGTCTACTTCTAACAATTTCATATTTAGCGGGTGGTCTGGTAGCAAAACACATGTTAAAAAATACACAGAAATGATCCGACAGAGCAACATCAACTACATTAACTTTTGAAATATTCACCCCTTTCGTGATAAGCAGGTCCAAGGTGTGTCCTCTGCTATGGGTGGGGCCACTCACATGCTGAGTGAGGCCAAAGGATTCAAGTATGGAACTCAGCTCTTTTGCGTATCTGTCATTAACATTATCCACATGAATATTAAAATCGCCTATAATGACTAAACCATCAAAATCTGTGCACACAACTGAAAGCAACTCAGTGAAATGATCAGTGAAACTATGGCATGACTGTGGCGGCTTGTACACAACAATAATAAGAATGGAAGAAGATTTCTTTTGTTCTATTTTAAAAGAAACATACTCAAATGATGAAAATTTCCCAAGAGACACCCTATGGGAGACAATACGATCTTTAAAAACTGCTGCTATGCCCCCCCCCTTTTATTTTCTCGTGTTTCATATTCAAATTTGAAATTTGGTGGTGAGGCTTCTATTAAAACTGCATCTCCTGTATTATGGTCAAGCCATGTTTCAGTCATAAACATAAAATCAAGATCATACGAACAGATAAAATTATTAATTAAAAATGATTTGTTGCATAGTGATCTGACATTAAGTAGAGCAAGGTTAAAATTAATATCAGTGTCAGTGGGTTTAGTTGATTGATTACAAAGAACTGGAATTAGATTTCCAGAGTTGGACCGTCTAACTGCTGTCCTTCTTTTAAATTTGTGTTTATTCAAGTTAAAACACATTTCTGAGCTGGTGCGAGGAACACACACAGTCTCTATTGGTTTAAAAAGTGAACTCTGTTGTACTTTGTTAAGTTCCAGATGCATAACTGAGTCAGCACAGTTCAGTGGCAGGACTGTCGTTACACTGCCAGACGGACAGGGGTCAGTGTTTGCACCACAGTACTCACCCGGTGCTGGTAAGGAAGAGGAGGGGGGTGGTGGGGGCCGAGAAGCCTCAGATGTAAACAGTCACGCCCCCCTCGGGGAGCACTGAACAACATGGCGCAGGAAGTCCGTCAACAAACTGGTGCCGTATCTGTTCGGGTGCAGACCATCTGGACGATAGGCCACGTGACGCTTCCAGAACAGGCCAAAGTTGTTCACAAAAATAAAGTTAAAAGTGCTGCATGTAGACTGGAGCCACATGTTGAGCGCCACAACGCGACTGTAGAGGCAGTCACCCCGGTTTACAGTCGGGACTGGACCAGAAATAAAAACGGATAACCCTGAGGACTGGAGAAGGCGGAACAGATCCATAAAGTGCTTCTTTGTGACCTCGGACTGCTGCAGCTTCATGTCGTTGATCCCCACATGCACGATTACCTTGGATATGGTATCGGGCAGGGAGTGAAGCAGAGGAGGGAGACGGATGAGCAGATCTGGGACTGTAGCTCCGGTAATGCAGTGAGTGACCGCGTTAAAAAAGCGGACGTGCCTCACGATGGAATCTCCAACGATCAGAGTAGTTGGGGCGAAAAGTGGACGCGGCCGCGGAGAAGGCGCTCGGTGTCCATGGCCAGAACCAGCGGGCTCATCCAGGGATGGGTCCGAACCAGGGCGCTTGCTGAACACATGGAGAAGAGTGGGGGTGTTGATTCCCAGCTCCGGGCAACCCACGCTGTGTGCACGGAGACGCTGGAGCGGCGAGAGGAGCAGGCTCGGGTCGCTGCTGCTGACCCGGTGAAGGTAAGACAGTCAATGACTCTGAGTTTTACTCAGTAATGTTTTTACTGACACTTAGGTGAATGCCCATGCGCAACAACGCGCTCAGTGCAGGAAAGTAAACACGACAAAACTTGCAGGGAGTTACCACAATTGTCGGATATGCATCCTGGCCATCAATTCAGTGCAAGTCATAAGAGTAACTCGGGTTAATGACAAAAAATGTACATAGATAAATTGTGTTGTGTTGTGCTTATTGGCTCATGCGGTTTGCATGTACATAAACATAATTGTAGGTATAAGAATTTTTTTTGAAAATAAATAATGATTTGCATTTTTGTAGTAGGTAGATCATTTTGGACTTGAGTCTTTTATAAGTAGCTGCATGTGAAAGTGGCACCCTGGTTTAGCCACTAGGGCACCGATTCACACGAATGGGACATGAGAAGAACGGATTCAAGTCGAAAATTCTGATCACACGTGATTCCCCGTTTTCAGCTGTTCAATTGTTCAAGGCATCCGATATAATCTCGTTTTGGTTTTGTTTTGTCATTAATGATTTGAGAGTTAACAGACCTTTTTAGTTCTGCGCCTGTGTGGTCACTAGGCAAAAACAGGTTTGGCACGGCAGGATTATACTGAGGCAATGGTGCTAGTTGGTTCAATCTTGGTGGGGGACATCACATACGACCTGAGGTCTCACAACCATTGACACGGGGTCCAGAGTTTCTCCAGGAATTTGTTGTGTAATTAATTCACACACTATATTTGCAATGTGTGTTGCCTTCTATACTAAACTCAGCTGTAGACTGATGCGAGCAGTTTAAGGATTTTTTCTAATCGTTTAAAACAAAATCAATTGGATCAGAGCTTCTGAGTTTTGTGTTGCGTTATTCTAATTACTGACTTAAACTAATCAAATCTAATAATAGCCCCTCACTGAGGCTCTAACAGTGTCACGGAATGCTCTGATACTTGAAATAAATCATGCTTGACTTTCAATTTCTATAATAAATAAAACAGAGGAGTAAATATTGAATTAGAATCTCAGTGAGTAGCCTCACTACATTGTTTGACATATACCGATCAATCTTAAAAACAATAATAGTCCCATGCTTACCTACAAAATTCCAACCTCACGATGATGAGGGCCTGTGCTTCTACCTCAACATTACCTATATTGATTCTCTTGTTGGTTGAGTTACCTATGGTATGTTAACAGTAAATTAATCATCACAATTATAATTTTGCTATAACTTGTGCTTTCTCTTACTTACTTTCAACTGTTACATGCTCCTGATTTCTTTTATCTTTTTTTGTGGCGGTGGATTTTTCTAAATTATATAATAAGGGACTAGACAATCAAAAAAAAGACAATCATATCATTGAATTGAGAATCATTTATTAACTTGGCAATGATCAAAGATACATAGTTATTTCCAATACAATGAGTTAACAAGAGTTTGGCAATAAGTAAACAGTGGGATTTTTCTATATTTTCTTTTTTTTTTATTCACTCTCAACCCAAAGGCAAGTAATGACTCACAGGGCTCTCAAGTATGCAAAATAAAAAAGTAAATGACTGTTGTGGTGTGTTTGGCACAACCAGATGCATCGTTAACAGCTATGGAAAATTTAGGTATCCCGGCTTTCATTTCGGGAGCGTGGTTGCGCTTTGGGACAGAGTCCAGGGGAGGGGTCAGTCAGAGACCCCTGGGAGAAAGGGGAGAATAATGAGGAGTCCCGCCTTGCAACATGGTTCTGTCGGCATTTGGTCCGAGCTCGGTACCGTTAGAGCTGTGCTTTCACTGAGCGCGCGGCTGTCAGTCCAAAGCGCAGGTCTGCACAGGCCGTGCTCATTCGGGCATCGCTTGTATGTGCTAGTGAAATAAACAGCATGTAGCCCGCTGGTCACACATTTCACAGAAATTACATTTATCGCCGATAAAGGTTGTAAATGTGGATCGTGAATATTTTCATCCCTAGTTTTCCTGAATTCACAAAACAACACCCAACTTTTACCTTTTGGATGTTAAAGAGAACAACTTACGTTTTTTTTTCAGCCTTTCAACCCACCTGTTTCTTTATTGGAGCCTGTTCTGATCTGTCTCAGTGCGTGAGAGCTCCTCGGAACATTAAACAGTGCGTAAACTGAATAGAAATAACGTAAGTACTTTGGATATGGTAAAAGATCTACATTACTTTTCCTCTGATTTACTCACGGTACAACGTCAGGGAACGAAAAAAACACTTGTTCACGTGGCTAACTTTAAAAAATTAACAGTCGCTCCGTGCTTCAGTTTGGCGGTGAAGAAACAGCAATCACTGCAGAGAACGGAACGGGTCACGTGCTGCTGTGCTGTTTGCTCTGGTGGCGAGGAGGAGGCGCGAGTGTGCATCAAACGGAAGAAGATTTTCCCGCCCCGCCCTTCTCCGCATCGTCCGTTCTCGGAGCAAGCAACTTCGGTTTTGCGGTAAGTCCATGACAGGATCATACTTTCAGAATCGAGGTTGAAATATCTCAATTTCTTCTGCTTTTTCAGAAACTTCCTTCAGGCTATGTAGGGAGCCCTCCGGTACGGTCCTTTATTGGAATTTCTCCTAAACGGTTTGTGTCTTAGTAAACTCGGTGCGTTGTTCAAGCTAAAGGCTAAGTAGCATCCAAGTTTACTGCACGGTGTTTCTTTTTTGCTTTAGAAAAGATTATATTAAAACAATATGTAGTGTAGATCTGTTAAAAAGATAACTACATTGTGAATGTTATTTCTGAGACAGGTGTTTCAATTAACTAATTCGATTCTTCTTCTTTTTAGTTTGCAGCGTGAGAATTTAAGATAGGGAATTTATCAATATCACTTTTGAATCTTCTCAAATACAATTTGCTGATGTCCTGAGGAGTGTGGACAAATTTCATTGACCAAATGTTCTAAACTGGACACAAGGCTACACATTCTTTAAGAAGGATATATTTTCAACTCCCGGGTGTGTGTAATTTTAAGATTGGATAATATTTGAGAAAAGGTTCGGAACATTGTTTACTCATACAATTATATTTTAAGCAAAGAAATTCTATTCTAACAAGATTTTTTCATCAGTATCTAATTGTAGTTCAGGGTGAGGTTACCGTGAGTGGAAGATGTCCAAAGTGTCAATGAAGAAAAACGAGGAAGTCATCATCTTCAGGTTTATTTGAGTGTAGCTAAATTAGGTTTCTTTGAAAGGGAGGGTCGTAAATTTGCAATCTGTTGCTATAAACTCTCACATATGTTTTCACTTCACAGATAACCTTCCTTTCTGTAATATCCCAACCTGTGCAGGGAATTCCTGCTCGTGTGCCGCTGGAAGGGGCATTGTGCATCACCAGGTGGCTCTTCTCTACAACTGGCTCACTATCGTACACTGGGCTTTAAAATGTGCCCTTACTTATCCTGCACCAAGTACATTGCAATCATGGCATTCGGGCCCTAGGGTCCAGGTAGACCTTGGAATGTCCAAAGTGGAGTCATCTGGAAATTGATATTTTAATATTATCTAGGGGATTGCACAGAGGTACCATCGATATGGTGGTAAAAAAAATACACGCCGACCAAGTTTGTAAGAAGTGGTGTTAAAAGCACTCTATACAAAGCCTTCTTGGTGATGTTTTGATGTGAATAACATGCACATGCTGCCACAGCGTGAATAAAGTATAACCACCATTATATAATACCATTTATTTTACCAGTAATACACATGTACTAAACATATTATTATATATGATTTATATAATCTAAACATTACTCTATAATGTACCATGATAAAGAAAATTATTTTAAATCTTATATGGAATATAATTATGATAAAGTTAGGATGAGTAAAGACTGTACTGAAGAGTATAAGGAATTAAGGAACTTTTAATATATAACACATATTAGACTACACTGTACAAATCATGTGCATGATATTTGTAAAAATACACGGCATTAAACCAATTCTGTAGCAACCACATCATTAAAGTTAAGTTCATTCTAGAATAATAAAGAGGGTGGTAGTTAAAATTCTTAAACTTTTCACATCCTTTTTGAACTGGATGTTGTTATAAAAAAAAAACTGTATATTTGCATTCTTAGTCTTGTTTGTTGTTGTCCTTGCCAATGGCTCGAAAAAAAAAATATTCATCAATGAGCGGAGAGCTTTCTCATAGGGCTTGTTTTCAACTATGCACATTGCTGTGCCTTACTCAATAAACAGATTTAGGATGCAGAAGCTGGAAGACTCCAAAATATCTCAAAAACCTCTATAGAAGAAAATCGCCAATAATAGCGAAAGTCCTTCATCTGTTACACATAAATTTGTAATATAAGAGGCTGCTCGTCTTTAAATGTTAGTTAATGTAGTTTCCGTCCAGACATAACACCTTTGCTCCACGTCCTTAATTTGCAATTGCAGCCCTGTCTACTTGTCCTAGAAATAATAAACAATATATTAAGAGTTATAATCCCAATTATCAAGCAGTTGATCAAAATAGTCATCCATCTATCCAAAATTAGTCTATCTGGACGTGTTCCAAAGTGTACATCTCTTTGGACAGGATTAAGCTTGCTACAATTTCCTGTTTCTCAAACAATTAATCCAGAGTCCAGGTGAAACTTTTTAAACTTGTCTTAAGTGCATACGTTGCCGTATGAATTACTACCAGGGAGAGGTTGCTTTGTGTATTCATGGTCTGAACAGCCTTGGCTACTGTCCTTGTGTGGCAGCTCCATCTCTCTCTCAAGCTCTTCCGGACAAAGATCTTCGCACTCCCCTCAATTAACTTAAACATCGGAGCCTGTTGGCCTTTCCTTACTTCTTTCCTTTCCAAACATCAATATAAAATTGCATTATGTTTCAATATGTTAGATGATTAAGTGGAAAAACATTTAGGCCACGTGAAGTCACGCTAATTATTTGAGTTAAACAATAGTTATTCAGTATACCTTTTGCTGCCATTAGGAAAGACCACAAAACACACCACAGACCACACACCCTTCCCCATTTATTCCAAACAAATTTGGGATGGCAGAATTCTGGACCTTCCTCAATCCTCTTTGGATGTGTAGTGGTCATCTGCGTCCATAATGTAAAACTGCAGAAGGCATGGCGGCTTTTCCACCTTTAAAATTTGGACCCTAATCTTCGAATGGCCCAGATCCATTTGACGTCTCAAAATCATGGGGAACTCGTGGAAACTTTTAAGGATGTGTTCACTTGTTTGCTGTTCAAAGAGGCACACGCAAGATTTTTGGGATGCATTCTAGTAAAAAAGAAAAGAAAAAACCAAATCATACTATGTAGTTACACCTTTGAGTCTTGAACTTATTAAAGCAATAATATTATAAAAACTTAAAGATTGTGTTCAGAATCTCGAAACAGCCGTGCAGGTAACTGGATGCTAACTTAGCCTTTTGCTTGACAAACCACATTTTCTAAGACACAAACCTTTTCGGGAGAAATATACCAATAAATGTGACCATACCGGAGTTGTCCCTACATAGCCCGAAGGACATTCTGGAAAAGCAGAAAGATTTGAGATATTTAACTCGTTTTGTCTGAAAAGTATGATCTGTCATAGACTTACCGCGAAACCGGACGTTGCTTTCTCCGAGAAGGCGGAAGATGGCGGAGAAGGGGCGTGGTGTGAAAAGGTCTAGTCCGGGTCACGGGGAACGATATGCTCATTTTGGTGGGGACTTTTTAGTCCTCACCAAATATTGGTGGGAATGTCCCCATGGTCCCACGCAACCTACGCCCTGCTGAGCGTTTCAGTCGCTGGACAGAGCTAAAGCGGACTTAACCTGCCACTAGTGGCGCGTAGGATGTAATTGTTTCACGCAGCTGCGTGATTATGAAAAGTGTGAATGGATGACGACAAATCGAAAATGGGACTACTGTAGACACTTGTTTAGTGGAGCTGTGAGTGGAATTGATGAGGCGAGTTGATAGTCAGAATGTGGAGGAGCTTATCGCTTTTACTGTAGTTTACAGGTGCAGTACTCCCTGGAAAAGTAAAGGTGGGGTGTTTGAGTTTTAAATGTAGAAATGTGGGGGCTACATGATGTAACTATGGAGGTTGTGAAGTGAGGAAAAACGCGGTGGAGATTCAGGAGAGTGAGGTTGTGAATAATGATCTCTTATGCAGAAGCAGTGAGGAAAGTTCAAAATCCAAAACCCAGGAGCGAATGGAGACCAGAGTGTGCTAGAGGATAAGACGCAGAGTGTGATTGAGGGTAATATGGAGTCGTGGATAATTTGATGGTGTTTCTAGCTATGTCATAAATTGTGCGAATCAGGCAAAGCATAAAACAGATCAAAATACGATAGTGAAGGGAGGGAAAAGTTACCGGGTATGTGAGGTGTTTCCTGGGAACCGGGTACAAAAGGTTGGTGGAGGAGAAGAGAGGGGTGTGGAGGGGGAGTGCGAGAGTAGTATGAGAAATATTCAATGGAAAACGCAGGGGTTTAGTGGCAATGGACAGGAATTAAAAGGTTATGTGCAGAACAAGGAGGAGACCTGAAATTATTTGTTGTCAGGAAACAGTGTTATGGTGCATTCAGACCGCCAACGCTCAAACGCTGAAGGCCCCGATTTGGACAAAGGTGGATAGTTGGTTAGTGGAACAGTTGATAAAAGACTCGCAACGCGTTACTCGAAGGGCATAAAAATGGTGATGAGATTGAATAAATCCGTGTGCAGCTCTGAACTCTCTGACCCGGCAAGGATTTGCCTCTGTGGACGGTGGTTGAGGGCGCGCAATTCGGTTTAATTGATGAATATATATTGCCTGCTTTGACGTCAATGTTTATATTGTCCCTCTCAGGCGATGTGTTTTTCTCCTGCTGTGTCTTTCTCACCATCGTATCGCAATTCTCTGCCAAGCCATATATAACAAGGTCCCCCAATCTAAACAACCTCACATTCTCAGTCTCCAGCTAGGAACCCGCTCCCACCGCTCCCTTACTATCCATCTTCTCCTTCCTCCTCACTCCTCATTGTCTTTTCCGGCTCACCCCTCCTGATCCTGCTCCTCTGACAGCACATTGTGCGGCAGTCGGAGGGCCGCATCATCCGAGAAAAAAAATCGTGGTTTCTATACAAAGCACAATGTGTTATCCAGTGCCGTGCGTGCATGCTATGGGTTTACGTTCAGATTTAGACTATTATAGGTTGCTCTCTCCGCTGTCACTTTCCCTCAAAATGTGACATTCACCTCGTCAGATGTATCTCATTCAATGTTTGAGCACTGTCAGGGCTTTACGTGTACTTTCAGCTTATTCATTTTGTACTCTTCAATTCAAAACCATTCTCTCTCTCAAATAAAAAAAAAAAAAAACTCAGTCTCGTTAGAGTCTAATGACAACATATTGGAGAAATTTTAATAAGGGCGAAAAAACCGGGACAGGTTTACTATGACACCAGTCGCCTGGCCATGTATCCCTTGGGGCAGCGAAAGGCTGTGGTTTAGAAAGCTAAAATGCGTGTAAACTTGTTTTCTTTACTTTTTCACAAAACCAAAACACACAAAATATAAACAACAAGTACCCAGTAAAAGTCATGACAATTTCAACTTCTGGCGTTTTGTTTTGAATACAATAATTAGGATATTAAAAAGTGAGTGACGGTCAGTTGACGCTAGGGGGCTCTAGTGTAATGGCGAGGTGGCACTCTAGCTGCCCAAAACATTTCAAGGTGGTACTTCTGTTTGTTTACTTACATGGCAATAAAACTAGAAACTTGCAATGGCTGAGCCATTGCGATTTGGACTGCGGAACAGATTACAGTGGGAAATCTGCATAAAAAAAATCCTTGAAATCCTTTAAAGGTTGAAATGTTAAAATATTGTAGAATATTTGAAATCCTTGAAGTCTTGAAATTGTTTGAAACCTTTAACTCTGAATCCTTGAAACTGTTTGAAACAGTGAAACTCCTGAAATCTTGAAACTTTTTTTAACCTGGAAAAAGTTGAAAGTGTGGAAACTCCTGAAATCCTTGAACCTCTGATATCCTTGAAACTGGTTAAATTCTTAAACAGTAGAAAATCTTGAAACATTGTATGTAATGAAAGTGTCTTGAAACTGAATAAATCCACAGCTTGACACAATTTGGTTCCTGTAAAATAAGGGAAACTGGGTCTGTGGTCATGATTGGTGGTGGTTGAGTCTTGTTTGGGTCTTGGTTTGGTGGTCTAATGCAACTATTGGTTGCATTATACCACAGACCAAGGACCCCAAACGAAGACTCGACCACACAGATAAAGAACACAGACAGGTTTCCTTGTACAGGATAAATTTGTTTCAGCGGTGAGGGGATTTTCAGTTTCATGGGAATTTCAATACATCAGTAGTTTAAGATTTCAACTGTTTCCAGAATGTAACACCAGTTTCAAGGATATCAGGAGGTTCAAGGAATTTCAGGAGTTTCCCACTTTCAACAGTCTTCCAGTTTAAAAATGTTTCAGGATTTCAGGAGAGTTTCAATGTTTCAACAGTTTCAAGGATTTCAGGGTTAAAGGTTATTTCAACAATTCAAGGACTTCAGGCGGTTTCAAATATCTATTCAAGTTATTTTAACAGTACGGCCTTTTAAAGGTTTCAAGGATTTTTTTTTAGCAGATGTTCAACATCTAGATCTGTTCGCAGTCAAACGCATGGCTTCAGCCTTGCAAGTTTCTAGTTTTTATCCATGTATAGTAACACACAAAGTTTCACTTGGAAATTTGTTTTGGCAGATAGCGTGCCACTTCGCCATTAATAGGGAGCGCCCCTAGCGGTCAACGGACGTCACTCACTTTTCTATGCTAATTAGTGTATTCGAAAACAAAACGCCAGAAGTTGAAATCTTCATGACTTTTAATGGGTACTTGGTTTATATTTTGGTGGGTTTTGGTTTTTGGATAAAAGTAATGAAAACAAGATTTACACGCATTTTAGTTTTCTAAAACACAGGCCCTTTGCTGCCCCATAGGGATACATGGCGCAGGTGGCGATGTTGTTCATAGTAACCTTTCCGGGGTTTTTTCGGCTATTAAAATGTATCACTTATGTTGTCATGAGAAACTAAGAGACTTGGTTTTTTTTTTTTTTTCATTTGAGAGAGCGAAAGAGTTTTGCGAATTGGAGGTACAAATGATGAGAGATGAAAGTACACGGTTGAAGCCCTGACAGTGCTTCAAGACATTGAATGAGAACGTTGACGGAGGTGAGGAAGTCACATTTTTGGACGGGTGGAAGTGACAGCGGAGAGAGCACCTATAATATTCTAAATCTGACGTAAACCATAGTGATTTCACGCACGGCCAGCTGGATAGACACATTTGTGCTTTGTATAAAACCAGGATTTTTTTTTCTCGGGGATGAGCACCTTCCGACTGGCCGGCTCCAATGTGGCTGTCAGAGGGAGGAGGATAGGGAGGGGGGAAGCGGGAAAGACAATGGGTAGTGGAGGGGAGGGAAGGAGAAGTGGATAGGTAGAGGGAGGCGGGGGGAGCGGGATTCGAGATGGGATGAGAAGTGTGAGGTTGTTGTAGAATGGGGGACCTTGTTTATTGGCTTGGCAGGAGGGAATTTGAGACTCGAGTGGAGAGAAGATCAGCAGGAGAAAAACACACGCGCTGGAGAGGACAATATTATATGCAATTGAGGCGGTCAAAAAGCAGGAGATATATTATTCAATCCAATTAAACCGAATTGCGGCGCTCAGACCTACGTACACAGAGGCAAATTCTTGCCGGGTCTGAGGTTCATTGCTGGCCACACGATGTTATTCAATCTCATTTCCAATGTTTTATGCCTTGATGTGGAAGAGTTGCGGAGGTCTTTTATCAACTGTTCCACTAAACAAAACTTCCTATGCTCCTGACGTGGGCTTCAGGTTTGTGCCGTTTGCGGTCTGAATTGCACCATTAAGCCTTGTTTCCTGAACAACATATAATATTCAGGTATCCTTCCTTGTTCTCTGAAATAACTTTTAATTTCTGTCCATAGCACTAAACTCCTGCGTTCCATTGAATGATTCTCATACTACTCTCTCACTCCCCTCCCACACCCATCTCTTCTCTCTCCAACCTTTTGTCCACCTGTTCCAGGAAAACTATCATACCCGAGGTTACTTTTCCGCTCCTTCACATAGTGTATTTTGATCTGTTTTATGCTTTGCCTGAATTCGCACAATTTATTGGACTATGCTAGAAAACACCATCAAATTATCCACGACACCATATTACCCTCAATCACACTCTGCGTCTTTCTCTGCATACTTGGTCTCCATTCGTCTGGGTTTTTGATTTTGAACTTTCCACACTGTTCTGATAATAGACATTATTCACAACTTCCTCTCAGAATCTCCACGCTTTTTTCCTCACGTACAACCTCATGGTTACATCTGTTGGCCCTCCACAGTTTCTACATTTAAACTCAAAACCCCGACTGTACTTTTCCAGGGAGACTTGCACTGTAATCTACAGTAAAAGCGATTAGCTCTCCACGATTCTGACTATCAATCGCCTCATCAATTCCACTCACAGCTCCACCTAAACAGTTTTACAAGTAGGGTCCCATTTCGTTTTTGTCGACTTCATTCACGCTTTCTTGATCACGCAGTGCGTGAAACTTATTAAATCTAGAGCCACTAGGTGGCAGGTTAAGTCCGCTTTAGGCTCTGCAGCGACTGAAACGCTCAGGGCATAGGGCGTGTTTGCGTTGGGGACCATGGGGACATGTCCCACCAATATTGGTGGAGGGACTAAAAAGTCCCCACCAAAAATGACATGATGTTTCCGTGACCGGATGAGGACCTTTTTCACGCCAGCCTTCTCGCATCTTCCGCCTTCACGGAGAAAGAACTTTCCGGTTCGGTAGCAATCAATGACAGGGATCATACTTTTCAGCACGAGTTGAAATATCTAATAATCTTCTGCTTTTTCAGAAATGTCCTTCGGGCTATTGTAGGGAGGCACTCGGGTATGTCAAATTATTGAATATTTCTCCCTAAACAGGTTTGGTTTGGGTCTTAGTAAAATTGGTGTTTGTCAAGTACAGGCTAAGTTAGCTATCCAGTTACTGCCGGCTGTTCTTTTGAACAAAACTTAGTTTTTAAAATAATAGTATTGCTTAATAAGTTCAAATACTAAAGGTGTAACTACATAGTATTATGTGTGTTTTTTCTTTATTATTTTTACTAGAATGGCATCCAGGAAATTTTGCTGTGTGCCTCTTTGTTCAGCTACAAGAGAACACATCCTTACATAAGTTTCCGCGTTCCCATGGTTGTTTGTAGACGTTGCAAATGGATTGGGCATTCGGGAGATGAGGGTCCAAAATTTTAGGTGGGAAAAATGCCGCCTGTGCTGTCTGCAGTTTACATTTTGGACCAGATGACCTATACACATCCAAAGGAGGCAATTGAGGAAGGTCCAGATTCTGTGCATCCAAAATTTGGTTTGGAATAAAATGGCGGGTAAGGTGTATGCTGTGTGTCTTTGTTTGTGTGTTTGTGTCTGTGTTAATGGCAAGCAAAAGGTATAATGAATATACTATTGTTTTATCTCAAATAATAGTTGACTTCACTTGGCCTAAATGTTTTTTCCACATACTCAATGAAACAGTATTGTAAAACATAATGCAATTTTCTATTGTTGTTTGTAAAGGAAAGAATGTAAGGATAGGCCACAATTGGCACGATGTTTAGAGGTAATTGAAGGGGCGTGCGAGATCTTTGTCCGGAAGAGCTTGAGAGAGAGATGGTGGTGCCACACAAGGATACAGTAGCCAAGGCTGTTTCCGCCCATGAATTACACAAAAGCAATCCTTTCTGGTGTAGATATTCATACGGGCACGGATGACTTAAGCGCAAGTTTACAAAAGTAGTCTGGACTCTGGATTAATTGGGTTTGAGAAAGGAAATTGTAGCAAGCTTAAATCCTGTCCAAAGGAGATGTAAACTTTGGTGAACAGTTGTCCAGATGACTTAATTTGATAGATGGATGGACTATTTGATCACCTGCTTGATGAATGGGGGATAATAACGTTAATTAATTGTTATTCTGTTCTACGGACAAGTAGACGGGCTGCATGCAAAATTTAAGGACTTGGAGCAGAAGGTGTTATGTTCTGGAGCGGAACTACATTAAATTAACATTTAAGACGAGCTGCACTATTTTATACAAATTTTGTGTAAACAGTGAGGACTTGCTATTAATTGTCGATTTTCTTATATAGAGGCTTTTTGAGATATTTTGGGAGGTTATTAGCTTCTGCACCAATTTGTTTATTGGAGGTAAGGACGTAGCAATGTGCAGTAGTTGAAAAACCAAGCACCTATGAGGAAAGCTTCCGCTCATTGATGAATTATTTTTTTTCGAGCCAGGAAGGGACAACAAAAAGACAGACTAGAAGTTGCAAATATACAGTTTTTTTTTTATTAACAACATTCCAGTTCAAACGGAGGTGTGAAGAAGTTTAAGACTTTTTAACTTCCACCCTCTTTATTATTCTAATGAACTTAACTTAATTGATGTGGTGCTACAGAATTGGTTTATGCCGTGGTATTTTTACTATAACATGCACTGATTTGTAAGTGTATGTCTAATAAGTTTATATATTAAAAGTTTCCTTAATTCCTTATTAGTCTTTCAGTATCAGTCTTTACTCATCCTAACTTCGATCATAATTTATCATATAAGATTTATAATATATTCTTTTCATGTTACATTATAGAGTAATGTTTAGATTCTCTATATTATATATAATTAATTGTTAGTAATATTGACTTATGGAAATATAAAGGTATTATATATGGTTGGTTATACTTTTTTATCTTGTGTCAGCATGTGCATGTTAATCATCAATACACACCGAAGA
This sequence comes from Knipowitschia caucasica, assembly GCA_964034765.1. Lineage (NCBI taxonomy): Eukaryota > Metazoa > Chordata > Actinopteri > Gobiiformes > Gobiidae > Knipowitschia > Knipowitschia caucasica. Next base: position 14,759,258 of record OZ035832.1, read on the forward strand.
TAGGCTTTGTAAAGAGTGTGCTTTTGACACCACGGCTGTACAACCTTTGGTCTTCATTGGGATTTTTTTTACCACCATAATCAGTGGTATAGCCTCTGGTGCAATCCCCTAGAAATATTAAAATAACAATTTCCAGTATGAGCTTCACTTTTGACATTCAAGGTCTACCTGTGTCTAGGCCGATGCATCAGATTGCACTGTACTTGTGCGGATTTAGAGGAAATGGCACAGTTTTAAAGCAGTGTACGATAGTGAGCCATTTGGTATTAGATGAGCACAGGTGATTGCACAATGGCCCTTCCAGCGGCACACGAGCATGAGATTCCTTGCACAGTTGGGTATTAATGAAAGGAAGGTTATCTGTGAAGTGAAACAAATGTGAGGTGAGTATATAGGCAAAGATTGCAAATTTACTGACCCTCCCTTTCAAAGAAACCTATTTTAGTACACTCAAAAGTAACTGAAGAATGTGAGCTTCTCGCTTTTTCTGCATTGATGTGACATTTCCTCACGGTAACTCAACCTGAACTACATTAGATATGATGGAAAATAATCTTGTTTAGAAAGTCGAATCTTGCTTGAAAATATATTGGTATGAGGTAAAACAATTTCCTAGGCCTTTTCTCAATATATTATCAATTTAAAAGTACATCACCCTGGAAGTTGAAAATATATCCTTCATTACAGAATTGTAGCCTTTGTCAGGTTTATACATTTGGTCAATGGATATTTGTCCAATCCTCCTGGACATCAGCAATTGTATTTGAGGAAGATTCAAAAGTGATATGTAAAATTCCATCTTAAATTCTCACGCTGCAAACTAAAAAAGAAAGAAGAAGAATTAGTTATATAGAAACAACTGTTTGAAATAAACATTCACAACTGTAGTCACTCTTTTTAACATGTCTAACTACGATATTGTTAATATAATGCTTTTCTAAGCAAAAGAAAACAGCTTGCAGGAAAACTGGATGCTAACTTAGCCTTTAGCTTGACAAACCACCGATTTTACTAAGCACAAACATTTTAGCGGAGAAATATTCCAATAAATGTGACCGTAACGGAGTGCTCCGACATAGCCAGAAGGATGTTTCTGAAAAAATCAGAATGATATTGAGATATTTCAACTCGTTTCTGAAAGTATCGATCTGTCATTGGACTTACCGCCAAAACCGGACGTTGCTTTCCTCCGAGAAAGCGGAAGGGAAGATGTGGAGAAGGGGGAGTGGCGGTTTGGGGAAAAGGTCTGTTTCGTTTGTGCAACGTGCGGCCTTCCTCCTCGCCTCCAGAGCAACTGCAGCAGCAGCAGCACGTGGGACCCGTTCCGTTCTCTGCAGTGATTGGCTGTCTTTTCAGCGCCAATGAAGCAGTCTGAGAGGATGTTTATTTTTTAAAGTTTAGCCAGCTGTGAAGCAAGTGTTTTTTGTTGTTTTACGTTCCTCTGAGCGTTTGTAGACGGTGTAATCAAGAGAGGAAAGTACTGTTAGATCTATACATTCAAAGGACTTAGTTATTTCGTATCTGTAGGCAATGTTTAATGTTGAGGAGCATCACACGGACAGAGACAGAACAGAACTGGGCTCCAATTAAAGAAACAGGTTGGTTGAATGGCTGAAAAAATATTATTGTGATCTTACCATCCAAAATGTATTAAGTGGGGCGTGTTGTGTGAATCAGGTAAATGTGATGAAATTATTCCACGGATCCCGATTTACATCTTATCTGCTGATAATGTAATTTCTGTGAATGTGTGACAGCGGGCACTTGCTGTATTGGCTCCTAGCACATTCAAGCGATGCCATCGAATGTGCACGTCCTGGTGCAGCTGCTGCGCTTTGTATTGACTGAGCCGCGGCGGCTCAGTGAAGCACAGCTCTAAATTGGTTACCGAGCTCGGACATATGCAGACAGAACCCATGTTTGCCAAGTGCGGGACTCCCTCGTATCTCCCACGTTTTCCCCTGTGTCTCTGGAACATGTCTCTCCCTGACTCTTCACAAAGCGCAACCAGCGCTCCGAAATTAAAGCTCGGATACCAAATTTTCCATTGCGTTAAAGCGATGATGTGGTTGTGCGCAAAACACCCATCAAAAAAGGTATTAAGTTTTTATTTTGCTACTTGAGAGCCCATATCTCTGTGAGGTCATTACTTGCTCCTTTTTGGGTTGAGAGTGGCAATAAAAAAAAGAAAATATAGAAAAATCCACACTGTTACTTATTGCCAAACTCTTGGTTAACTCTTGTATTGAGAAATATATGTAACTTTTGCACAATTGGCCACATTATATAAATGAATCTGCAATTAATGTATATGAATGTCTGTTTATGATTGTTTTACCTTTTTATATATTTAGAAAAAATTGCACGCCACAAAAAAAAGATAAAAGATATCAGGAGCAAGTTACGTTGGAAGTAAGTAAAGAGAAGCCAAGTAATTAGCAAATTATGAATTGTGATGTTTAATTTACTGTTAACCTAATAGGAAACTCACCAACAAGTCGAGAACAAAGTATAGGGAATGTTGGTCTAGAAGCAAAGGTCTTCGTGCATTCAGGTGAGGTTGGAATTTTGTAGGTATGATGGGACTATGAATTGTTTTTAGAGATTGATGTATATGGTCAAACAATGTAGTGGCTACTCTCTGTAGATTCTAATTCAATATTTTCTCTTGTTTATATTTTTATTGGAAATTGAGAAGATCAGCGCAATGATTTATTTCAGTAACGAGAGAGTTCTGAACTGTTAGAGCTCAGGTGTAGGGCTATTTCTGTTGATTTGGATTAGGTTTTAAGTTCAGTATAGATAGGAACGCAACACAATAATCAGAAGCTCTATCAATTGATTTTGCTTTTTAAACTATTGAAAAATCCTTAATGCTTCTCATTCAGTCTACAGCAGAGTATAGTTAGAAGGCAAACACTATTGCAAATTAGAGTGTGATTACACACAAATTCTGGGGCGAAATCTGGACCCGTGTCAATGGGTGTAGGACTCAGGTCGTTAGTGAAATGTCCCCACCAAGATTGGAACAAACCACCAACCCAATGTGCGTCAGGTATATGGACTGCGTGCAAACTGTTTTGCATAGTGACGCACAATGTTGGCGCGAGAGAACTAAAAACGGTCTGGTTATGAACTCTCAAATCTTTAATGACAAAACAAAGACTTAAAACGAGGTTTATATCGGGTCTGCCTTTGAACAATGAGACAGCTGATATATGTCACGTGTGATGCAGAAGATTTTTCTACTTGATACGTTTCACAGTGTCTCAATCGTGTGGAATCGGTGGCCTAGTGAGTCTAACCAGGGGGTGCTCACTTATTCAGCCATGCGAGCTACTTTATAAAAGGCTTCAATAGTATTGATCTACTACTACAGAAAATGAAATCATATATTTATTTCAAAAAATATTCTTTTTACCTACAATATTGTTTTTGTAAAGGCAAAGCATGAGCAATATAGCACAACACAACCAATTATCTATGTACTATTTTTGTCAATTTACGAGTTTCTCTTCTGATAGCACTGAATGAATCGGCCAGGGATGCATAGTCCGGAAAAATTGGTTGGTAACGCGCTGGCAAGTGTGGCGTGGTTTAGCTTTCCAGCATGAGGCGGTGTTTGCGCAGCTGTGGCAGTCACCTAAGTGTCCGTAAAACATTACTGAGGTTAAAACACAGGATGTCATTGACTGTGGTGCCATGTCCCTGTGCATGCATGGTTTATTTAAAATCCAAATTTTCCCTCCTCCGTTTTTATAAAATAATTTGCCTCCACACATCTGCCGTTATCTATCAATTCCAAAAATGTGGTGTCTTAGATCCAGTCCTGCGTTGGGGAAAAACACAGAAGTGGGCGGAAATGGACAGTTCTGATTGCAGACGCCGGTATAACGGCACTTTTAGTCATAGAGACACTCAGAGTTAAGACGATGTTTACAAGCACTGACCCGTCTCGCCTGGTTTAGTTCCTGGTTTAGTCCTGGTTTAGTCCTGGTTTAGTTGGTTTAGTCATGTTTAGTTGTTTTCAAAGCGTGAGTCCCCGCGATCACTTTGCTGCTCTCTGAAGTGGAGGATGTTCGTGCTTCCGAGCTCTCACAGTGATCAGTTTTAAGGTAGTCTGATCCATGCTTCAGTGATCAGAGGAAATGTAGGGGGTAACTGTGGGTGCGAGAACGCAAAACTTCCGGATATTCTGTTAAACACAGATGCAGTACGGCGTTTCAAACATTTAGAATGTGTAATTTTTTTATTTATTTAATGCGATCTACCCTATACTACCTTTGCGATCGACTGGTAGATCGCGAAGTCGACTTATTGAGCACCCCTGGTCTAAAACTGTGTGAGTGTGTTACAATATTAGAACCGGGGTTTGATTCCGGGTTACTGTCTTTTTGTAATTTATTGCATATGTTATCAATTTTGACAGATGCTCTAAAAACGGTATATTAAAAGATGAAGGTTCATAGACGTTTTTTTTGAGATTATAGCTTAATTGTAAAAATAATCATCTTTTAGGACCACATGTCCAAATTAAAATAATGTTAGTTCTTTTGATGGGAAAACTTTTACGATGTTTGTCTAAAAAAATGGGATAATTAAAATTGAAAGGTGATATCTCTTGAGCAAACCCTGATGTTGATACGCTTGAAGAAATACGTTCCGAACATCCATTCTTTCCCACTCTATTTTGGACCACAATTTTTTTATTTATTTTGCATAAACTATGTATAATAACATGTTTTATTTTTAGCGTCGCCGCCAAGCTATTTTCTCGGAATCTCTGATGTTCATTTATTCAGCATTTTCCCGCAGATAAAACAACATATAGATAGACAGAAGGCTGGGCTTGGAACGACACCACACACGAGCGTACGCGCACCACACACTCACACACCATGCGCGCGCTATGGGGGAAGCAAAAGCAGGGACTGTTTTCAGATGCCTATCTTTGTTGTTTGTGGGTGTTTTGGGCTATTGTTCAATAAATATCTAAAAGAAATTTAACCTGTATCTGATGGACTCAAATAAGAAGATAAGCTTTATTACTTCCACAGGAGCATTTAATGTCACAATGGCATGGATAAAACACTCAAGAATTGTGAAAAAATAAGAATGAGAAAAAATGTTAATGCAGGAAAATATTAAATTTGCATGAACAGCAGTTTGTTTAATTGAAAATAGCTTCTATATTGAGAATGAGGAGTTGACGTACGGCACAGAGTCCCCTCCCATATCCCCCTTGCCGACATATTGGCTGCGCACCGGGTGGCGGCACAGTTAAGTTGTTTACGTGTGTGTGAAGCGTGGTAGGTAGTAGCGGAGAGGTTCTTGCTATTCGCATGTTTTATCATGCCTGGAAAATAGAACTGCTGCGTTAAAACTGCTCCATACCTCACGATGGATATGGAAAATTCAGTAAACACGGGATACAGTTTTTTAGGTTACCGATATGGAAAAAATCAAGGGAGCAATTCTCTGACCTGACAAGGAGACGTCGGCTTGTCTGGGTTGGCTTGCAATTAGATGAAAGGACCTTACTTACGATCACACACCCTGTCGACGGAGTGTGTTCTTGCCTTTTATCTGGTACGTTCTCTAAAAAATGTATTTATGTAGTTGTCTCTTAAAGCTAGGAAGCGTAGGTAAGCATATGTTATTATGGTTTCTGTAGTGCCTTTGTCTCTGTGTCTTTGGTACCCTTCAGGCTGTTTCTTACTTAGCACGGTTTGCGAGGTCGTTTTGCCAGTGTAAAGCTAGATTACTTAGTTGTACACATAATCTAATGAATTTCTGTTGTACATAAACTTCATATGACAGTATGAGGTGGACCTTAAAAAGTACTTGAGATGTGTTTAGGACATAGTTGCCAGTTTTTAAAACATTGATAACATAGATTGTGCAAATTATTATATTATTACTTATATGTTGTTATTATTTTCTCGTGTAGGTAAACCAGCCATATGAGCATGTAGGAGAAACCACCTGATGGACACCATCCCTGTTGTTAGGCCACAATGAAGTACAAAAAAAACAGAATGAAGCGAGATATCAGCGGCAGTAAGGCGCAGGTCCCTGCCACTGGAGCGGGCAGCCCCTCCAGCCCAACACCATCCGCAGGCGCCGCCGCCTCCAGACTAGTCCGATCTGCAGCCGCACCCGCCCTAGCACAGCTGCAGCCGCCCAGCCCTAGGACCAGCCGCAGGCGCGCCGCCTCCAGCCCTTGCCAGTCCGCAGCGCGCGCACCAGCCTAGACCGCCGCAGGCGCCGCCGCCGCAGCCCTAGACCAGCCGCCAGCTGACCAGGACATGGAATGTATATTGACTCTGCAATCTAGACGAGATGTTATCAAACCATCTTATTGAAGAAAAAGACAGCTGAAGCGTATGAGCTGATACGTACCGGATGTATTAGAACTTTTGAGTGGTGATGATAACACAGTGAAGTATTACCGGTCGGCTTCCAAACTTTGCATTTTCCAGGACTCTTCTACTTACCTAACTCAGTCGCTAGTAGAAATGAAGAGCTCTCACCCTTCCTGCTTGTCTATTGGACTTTAATTGCGCTCAGACTGGACCTTCCAATACAGCACCTCAGCCATCTGTTTGAGTACGTAGGACAAACAGCTCCGCCGATGCCTTTTCACCTTTACCCTTGGAGTGAGTTACGCACAGCTTTGTCCATTGGGTGCATGGCCAAGATAGGGATGCTTTATTGACCCCAGTATGCACCCAGTTTGTGGAGTTTTTGAACAATGTGGCTGCATAGTCGAATGCATTCGAGGTAGTGATCATCGGTAAACTTCCAATGTACTGCAGGGCACCGACTTTTTTCTCAATAAAACACGGCATTACACTATGAAATACTAATCGTGATCACGCCCCGGGTTGTAATTTCCTTAATATCGAAACGCGGTGGGTGTTGGGAGCACAAGCGACAAGCCATCTTAACGAGCAAAGTGGTTTTCTGAACAAGCTGTTACCAGGTGAAAGTGTGAGGCAGATTAGAGGCGTACTATAAAAGGAGAAATGTGGGGATGATGTGTGCTGATAGGAAAATTCCTACATTCACCAGTGGGTCGGTTGCTCTGCTTGAGGCGAAAAAGTGATGAGGAGGAGACTAGGGCCATGCACATCTCAGAATTCAGTGGAGGGAGGGTGATCTGTGTTGTGCGCAACAAATTCCAATTCAACACTCACTGTACCTGTGCACATGCTTGTCAAAATGTGAGGGGTTGGAAAACCTAAAGCTTTGGATAAGATTGTCATTGTTTGCTGTGCTTACGAACATGTGCCTAAAGTGTTGTTTGAGTACTTTATTCTTTCTGTAATCTTTTATTTTTAAATAAATGCATGAACCAAACTTGATATGGTTTACCAATATTTATTGAGGGAAATGATTTTTTTTAGTGTTACAAACGTGTGCATTCAAGTCTGGATTCAGATGTCCACATGCAAGATAGGCACAAAGCTTCCACAGTCCCCCCCCCCCCCCCCCCCCACCCACACACCCCAAACAAAAAATACTTTTCTTAGTGCAAAGGGACACAAACTACTGCAAACACAAGTGTGATTAAAGTCTGTTTCCAGAATGTAAACATGCTCAACCACACATAAGAAAATAACTTATAACATAAATAATAATACAATATAAGACTGTATTCGTGCAAATGTACAAAAAAACACTGCAAAGCACACAGCAATAACATAACTACAATTTAAGGAAATAGGAAAAAAAACCTTATTCTGCACAAAAGGGCAAAACCATGGCGTGTCACCAGTGCAGGGGAGCTCGTATGGGTATGATTTGAAGTCCGCAAGCTTCTCCAAATAACTCTGTTTTTGCGCTTGGTAAGAGTTGTTCTCGTACGGTTCTCTTTGTTATCTCTAAGCATTGTTTTACAGTCTTCCTTTCCTTGTAGTATCAAGTAGATCGTCTCTGTCTCGCGAAAAAGTAAATGGTATAATTTAAAGTGTCTGGAATATAGGCGTGCGGTGAATTTGGGGGGTGCCCCGCATTGCGCAGCCAATATGTGACAGGCTCAGAGCCCCCCAATCACCAATCGCACGTGGACTCCTCTTTTCAATATAAAGCCTATTTTCAAGTAACAAACTGCAGTTCATGCCCTCATATTATATTTTCCTGATTAACATGTTTTATCATTTTTATTTTTTGCACAATTCTTGAGTGTTTTATCCATGCCAAATGTGACATGTAAATGTTCCTGTGTGAGATTAATAAAGCTTATTTCTTATTTGAGTCAGTCAGATAAGGTTAAATTTTTTTAGTATTTATTGACAATAGCCCAAAACACCAAAAACAACAAGAGTAGGCATCTGAAACAGTCTTGCTTTGCTTTCCTGTAGCGCGCGCATGTGTGTGCGTGTGTGTGTCGCGCGTACGCTATGTGTGTGTCTGTTACCAGCCTGCCTCTGTATATTATATGTGTGTTTATGCTGCGGGAAAATGCTGTAATTTATTGAACATCAGCGATGTCCGTGAGAAAATAGCTTTGGCGGACGCTAAAATAAAAGCAATGTAATTATACATAGTTTATGCAAAATAATAAGAAATTGATGTCCAAAATAGGAGTGGAGAATGGTTGTGGGAACGTATTTCTTCAGGTATCAAACATCAGGGTTTGCTCAAGTGGATATCACTTTCAATTTTTATGTATTCCCTATTTTTTAGACAAACATGTAAAGTTCACATCAAAATGGACTAACATTATTTTAATTGGGGTACATGTTGGTTCTTAAATGTATTATTTTTACAATTAAGCTATAATTGCAAAAAAACGTCTTGACCTTCATCTTTTTACCGTTTTTAGATGCATCTGTTCATGATGTGTAACATGCACTAAATACAAAAGACATAACCCGGGATCGGACCGGTTTACCTTGTAAGACACGTTTAGACCAGGGGTGCTCAATAAAGTCGATCGCGTTTACCAGTCGATCGCAAAGGTTGAAAAAATATTGGGTGATCGCCAAAATTTAAATAAAGTAAAAAATTTAACATTCTAAATTTTGAAATCGTTAAAGATTTGTGTGTAGACAGAGAGATAATCGGGTTTTGCGTTCTAGCTAACAGTTTCAATCTGACTAGGTTCTGAGGCTAGTAACTGAGCACACACAGGCACACACACACATGCACACACAGTTTCAATCTGACTAGCCTCTGAGGCTAGTAACTGAACAGATGGGGGCTCAGAGGTTGTGGCAGAGCAGCTCTGCACCCGGGCCTCAGTTCTGCACCGTCATTTGAGCCGAGCAGAACAGTTTAGAGCCAGGGCCAAATTCTTAGCCAAAAGGGATGTACCCGCCAACGTTGGGTGGATATCATCCGAGCGGATGAGACCGGGCTTTCCCCAAAAGGCACTCCAATTGTCAACATGAACAACACCACTTCGAGGGCACCAGCCAGACAGCCAGCGGTTGAAAGCCGAGTGTCTGCTGAATGCTTCTGCACTGCTAGTGCTAGGTAGGGGCCCAGAGAAGATGACAGTGTCGGCCATTGTGCTAGCCAGCTTGCACACGGCGGCGACTTGCAGCTTCAACACCTCGGACTGTTTCCGCCGAACGTCATTACCACCCGCGTGAATAACAATTCGACGGAAACGCTGCTTGTGGGTCATCATGAGCCTCAGATTCCCTTCAATATCACCAAGCCTGGCCCCAGGGAAGCACCGAACAGTGGCTCCTGGGATCTTAACACCTCTAACAATAGAGGAGCCAATTACCAGCGCATCAGCGACTCCATCGGCTCTCTCAGCAGCTCTCTCAGCGGCTCTCTCAGTGGGGCCTTCTTCCCCGCCCGGCCGCGCGGGGGCGCAGCCGGACAGAGCATCCCAGCGATTGTAAATGCTAACAGGAGGAGGCCCAATGGGGAAACTACCAACAACACGTCGCCCTCTCCGAACAGTCACAAAGCCATCACTATCCTGGTCTTGTCCCAGCTGCGGAGGACGGGCTGGGAGGCTAGGCTCGCTAGTTCTCCTCTGCCTTTCCCTCCGCTGTCCCTGAGGATACGGCCTGGCTGTAGCTAATGCTAGCGCTAGCTCGAGACTCCAGTGCTCGGAGACGCAGCTCTAACTCACTGACCCTGGATTCCAGAGCTACGACTACACTACACTTCACACATCTATCACTACCCTCAGAGAAGGATCCAGGGTTTAGACTCGCCATATGGCAACTCGAGCAGTAAAGGATTGAGGGAGAGACAGCAGCCGCCATAGTAGCGAGTTAGCGGCTAGGCTAGGCTAAGCTAGGCTAGGCTAAGCTAGTACGGATCCGGGCCCGCACAACAGACTCCGAGACCAGACAAACAACCGCTACCTAAACCTCAGATGCAGTACAGCTGACTCGGAGTGCTTACACAGTTAGCTTGGTGTACAATACGTGGATTTGTAATGTGTTTGTTAGTGCAAACAGAGAGCAGAGTGATAGCAGTCAAGAAACACGCTCACCGGATACAGGAAGTCATGTCCTGTATGTCCTGTGTATGAATGAGATATATGAATCAAATCATATATTGCCAATACTGATTTCCCCACATTTCGAGGAATCTGGGGTTTCATGTTTTTGTGCGTGTGGGCAAGGGATCTCAGGAGTGAGATAGGGATGTTGTGTATGGGCACCTTTTCTCCCTTTGTTTTGGTAATGTCTTTTTTTGTTGGATTTTTTTTTGGTGATGTTTTGATGTACTTTTGGTAACTGTAACCTGGTAACCTATGCCCGTGGAGTGGCATAGGAAGGAAGGCTGACAATTTCAGCTGTCCTCTAAGCAGAAGTCACATAACAATTGATTCTCTGCAGCAAAAAAGCAAATGTTATTACTATTGACTATATAATGTCTTAGTGATTCCAAAACTCAATATAATTATCTAGATTTTCAACCCCATTTCAATTTCCTAAAGCCGAGATTGGGGATATGTAAAATAGTCAAGGAAGAAAGGCATTTGAAGACAAAAGCTGAGGACACAAAACATTACTTGACACATAATTGAGAACAAAGGCAGCCTGAAGCCTCCCTGGTAGACTTCCGTATCAGCCTGTGTCTTTTTAGTGTTATCTTTTCAGCGGTGAATATGTCTGTAAAGCACTGATGATTAGCGCACTCGTGGAGCTACCTTGGGCATAATCGCAGCTTGGCAGATGCTCCTCTCCCTGCAGTGGGCTCAGAACACGCACAAACACTCACAGATATACAGGGATAGGCAGATATTTATGAGCTGGCACACACAAAAGCTTCTTCACTCATCATTAGGCGAGTCTCGGTCATGGGAAGCCCCGTTCTGGCCTGGTGTGGTCTCCAGTGCACGCTGGATAGGAATACAAAGCATTCAGACCTTGTTAAGCAGACAATGCAAAATGCTAATGCCAAGGTTTTGTTTAGAGGAGATCTGCTGCAATGAAGTCGTGTTGAGAGTGACTGCAATAAAGTTCTGGATAATAAGGGATAATTAGAAAACGTTTTGTCTTGGCAGCACTAAAACACATGAAGCAGAGAAGAATGATTGGTATTGGCTAATGTCAAGAGAAGACAATATGACTTTTTTTGGTCTGCTTTTGGTAATAGGTAAGCCATTATGACAATGCAAATGCATTTTTTTGTCTCACATTTAGTCAAGTAATTTCTGCTGGGTAACCTAAATGTCAAACTATTACAATATGTCTCCCATATCTCTCAGTTTGATACTGTTCTTAGTTTTCAAATGCATGTATGATTGGCCTTAGACACAAAAGTCAGATTTCTTAGACACAAAAGTGAAAAAGAGATTACAACTCTTGCTCAGCCAATCAGCTCAAAGCATCAAAGCATCAATAGGGACTCCCAGGGCTACTTTTTACAAGTATGCATAAGATCACCTTCTAATAAGATAAAGAGAGCATGTTGTGGTTTCATTTGTCCAAAAGTGTGCTTTTAAAGGATTTGTACTTTAATTTGATTTAAAACGTTTTTTATGATCACTATTTGAGGGAAGAATGGAGCGTGAGATTGACAGGCGGATCGGTGCAGCGTGCGCAGTTATGCGGTCGCTGTATCGGACCGTTGTGGTGAAGAGGTTCAATTCAATCTTCGTTCCCTCCCTCACCTATGGTCATGAGCTTTGGGTAATGACCGAAAGAACGAGATCGCGGATACAAGCGGTCGAAATGAGCTTCCTCCGCAGAGTGGCTGGGCGCTCCCTTAGAGATAGGGTGAGGAGCTCAGTCACACGGGAGGAGCTCGGAGTAGAGCCGCTGCTTCTCCACGTCGAGAGGAACCAGTTGAGGTGGCTCGGGCATCTGTTCCGGATGCCTCCTGGACGCCTCCCTGGGGAGGTGTTCCGGGCACGTCCCACCGGGAGGAGGCCCCGCGGAAGACCCAGGACACGCTGGAGGGACTATGTCTCTCAGCTGGCCTGGGAACGCCTTGGGGTCCCCCCGGACGAGCTGGAGGAAGTGTGTGTGGATAGGGAAGTCTGGGCGTCTTTGCTTAGACTGCTGCCCCCGCGACCCGGCAACGGATAAAGCGGAAGAAAATGGATGGATGGATGGACGTTTTTTATGCTCATCATAAAGTAATAGCTAATAAACCTTTCCTCCAATACAGTGAACATTATGTTTAGTGTGAATGGCCTTTTCCACACTGTTGGGAACATACTGCCTGAAAATGTGGAAAGTGTATGAACAGTGAAGGTCAAACTGAAGTTGAGACACAAAAGACTGAAAGTCAACTCACATTGGGTCAAAAGTCGCAAATGGAAAATGTTTGGTTCAGACTTGAGGAGAACAGCCAGATGATATTCTATGTTAGCCTGGTGCTGTAGGTTTAGGACCTCACTCCCATCTCTGTGTGGAGTGAGAGACAAATGCACACAACAATTGTAAAGTGCTTTGTGACTCTGGTCTGTGAAAGACACTTTATAAAAGATTACTTACTTACTTACTTAGATTATTATAATATTGTTGATGATGCAAGTTACATACAAAGACAACATACAAACGATGCAGAATGTTTTTATCTGGTTGAAAATATCCAGTTACCCAAACCTCTTGATTTCTGTTAGCTATAGTTTATCTTCAATAAAGAGCCTGTTGTTCAAATTATCATCACCTGTGGCCTGAGATATTTTTAGGGTACCACCATATAGTCCATAAATACATAATTTGAAAGACCCATTTTCCTCTGAATACAATACGACAGAATGGTGCCACCGGCTGCAAAATCACACAGTACAATACCTATCCTTAAAGATAGTGATCAGTGAAGGCAGCCTTTGTTCCTGGCATATTTTTATGTCAGCCTTCTATCTAATGATTCAATTACAGTGTCCACTTTTTTGATGTTGTTGTGGTTTTCTGTCTTAGCTGTGTTCCAGCAAAAAAGAGAATATGTCATAAAAAACATCTGTGAGAAGTGATCAACTGTAGGGGCAAGAGAGGGATGTGACACTTGCTGAAGTCTACAGTATGTATATATAGATATAATTTTTGCAGCTGTCACAAAGTGATGCAGACCAATCCACCAATCCACCAATCCCATTAATTATGGACCTGAGGCTCTGGGGCTGAAATAGGTACTTCTTTGACTACTCCAGGACTTCAATAAAACTTTGCATTGAACTCTTCTGGGCAAAAAACTTGTCACGCCCGCATAGGTCCTTACCTTAGTGTTCACTCAGGAGGGGTGACATTCTGTATTTTTCAACCAATTTTGTGTACCAGGTCTGTTTTGTGTTTGGTTTTATAAGTCTCCAGGTACTGGTGCTATTATTGTTTTTGCCATTGATGGCGTGCTTAGAGACTCTATTTAGGAGTGACGGGCGCGGGGGCGCGCGTGTTCTGACGTCAGACGCCGACTTGGAGCTGGGCCAGCACTTTTACCTGGAGTTTTCTGCGGATTATAATCTCTGTTGGAGTATCGTTCTTTTGGATTACCGTGACTTTTTGGATTACCGTGTGCAGAGGGATCTAACGAGACTCTGTGGATTATCTCTCCATGGTCGCTGCTGGGCTCCAGGACCCGTTTTTGTACACCGTGGCTTCACCACTGACACTAACTCTTTCTTTTTTTGTTTCCACATATTGAGAGCGCCACAGTTGGCTGTTTGTGATCATATTATGTTTTGTTGTGTGGGGTCGCGCTCGAGCGTGGGGGCGTTGGCGTATTAGTGATAGACTGGGATCAGTAATAAATAGCCAGTCTTGTGCCAAATGCATGTTCTGTATCTGTGCCTATTTCACCCCGCTGATGTGACATCTCCTCTCGCGACCCACCAGAGCGTTGAAGCTCTGGTGTCTTGAAAAGGTAGGCAAATTGTTACAGACTGAAAAAATAAATGATTTCTAAAATGGTTATATCTAATAATAACAAATCAAAATTCGTCCCACTTTTTAAATTTGATTGATTGTGATCTTGGTTAAAATACCTTATGAATTATCTTGCAAATTGTTTTTGTATGAAACCCGTTTACAATTATAGCGTTAAGAGTTATAGCAAAGCTGCACACAAGACTTCTGAGAAAGAACCAGTTTAATCTAATAATCAGCAGAACTTTAGTCATGGGTGTCAAAAAATGGCTTGAATGGACCTTGGTAAATTCTTATTCATGACAAAAACACTGGAAATTCCTTCTGCAGAGATAAAACCACAGCTCCCAGTGGTTTTAGGAGCTGTCTCCAGTGGGTTTGATCCAACAATAACAGGGTCTGTGATGCAGTCACATGCACAGTAGGATCCTCCTTTACTACAGTGTAAAGAACAGAGATGCTGTTATGTAGACAATGGAGTTAGTTTTCTTGGTTTAGCAACACTGCCTCATTTATAAAACTTTGAAATGATGATCCGATTGATGAGGATCCAGCTACTTCAATGTGTCTTGTATAGATTGAAGTAGCTGGATCCTCATCAATCGGATCTATGTGTCTTGTATAGATAGATATTTAGAGAATTGTCTATAGATACATAAATAAATGAATAAAAATACATTTTGCTTGTATCACGTCTTTTAAAATCCGCCCCATTCATAGGTTGACATATTATCTTGAAATATGTTCACAACAATAACTGGACTTGCACATCTGGTTAATTGTCACCATATCTGTGTTTCTGTGACTTTTATACTATAACTAATGTGTTTCCCTTGGCTTGTCATGGCCTACTTCGCGATTGGAGGTGAGCACCAGGTGATGGCCCTGACTCACTTAACAGAAAAGCAGTGAAGTTGGCACTATGACACCATTCTAAAATAGGTTAAGCTGGCAGGAAGGGGAACTGATTGATTGCTGCTGAAGAGACTTTACCTTCTGTCAATTTACCTTCTGTCAAGTGTCACATGCCGGCTGATCTACTTAAAAACTTTTTAGGGCATTCTTTCCCCACCTTGTTTTATTCTTGGCGCTGGTTTAGTCGTGACAAGGACTTTGGGAGGAGATGTGAGATGGGAAAGTCTGAGAAGTATATCACATTCTGACATCGCTCTGGTCCGACTCAAAACAGGGAGAAAGATAGAAGCACAAGACACGGTCAAAGGAAGTCCTCACACGTCTTCAGGGTGACGTTTTAGTCAGTTTGTGTCGAGCAGCGGTGCATTCGGCGAATTCTGATTTTAGTGTTGTCATCTTTGGTCGTGTTTCATATACTTTGACTTTGTGTTAACGTTTTCTTGTCCTCTATCAATGTATGAATAAAAGCATACCATACCACACACACTACTAATTTGCAATACTGAGTGCGAGGTCAAACAAGTTGGTCTGGTTCACTTTAACTGGACTAATTCTGGCTACTTTCAATTCAATTCAATTCAGTTTATTCTTTTAAAGCCGTAAATCACAACAGCGGTTGAACACAGAACATAGAAGCAAACAGTTCAAACTCAACAAATGCAATGCTAAAAACACATGGGCAAATGACAGATGTTGATAAATTTAAGGCAACTAGTCACTCAAGTCAGTCTTTTCTAACATATGTGGTCCAGTTAATAAGTGTGAACAAGCCACGAGAGCAGTTGATAAATTTCTGGGGGTAGCATCATCAAAAACTATAGATTTTACATAATTTCCTATTCACCATATCGTTAGCCTAATAGCATTGTACTAACAATAACAAAAACAGCAAATTTCTATGATTTATTGCCATCACAATTTGGCACTAAAAATGACCCAGGAAATTATTCAAAAAGGCTAACTGACTACGGGCTACAATTATCTCTTCTTTGATCTAATAATATAACTTGAATCAAGACAATTGTGCAGTTCATTTATTCAAAGAGCCCTAATAAAGGGGGCTAACAAGATGAATCCTGTTGTGATCAGAGGGCACAGGGTTGCAGCCGCATGTAACTTTATTTATACGCAATGAACCTGGTTTATTAGCAGCAGCCTGTAGCAGTTAGCAGCAGTTTGGCACGACAGATGCAGGTGAGGAAACATCTGCTCGCATCCAATAAAAACCCCACCGTCACCTCGCTGTGGCAAGGTCGCACTCGGAACAGAAGCCAGTGTTCGCGCCAATATCACGACAAATCACATTCACAAATCACAATCACAAAATCAGGTCAGATTTAATGATGCCGGAGTTCAAAAACACAATAGGAGAAAAAAGCATCCAATCCGAAAGGCTTATCGCTGCTATTCTTGCATCAATTACATCATCACTATTATAATTTCAGAATAGGAGTTTTTCTCTGTTACAAAACTTTCGTCATCCCTCAACTCAGCACCCAGCCAAGAAACTGGAATCTTTGCAAAGGGGGTAAAGATTTCAACTATGCTCATCATGATATCCTTATTACTCCGAGACAGCCATGGAGAAGGGAAAACTATTTACTCCCTGCTTCAAATTGGACCAGCCACATAATTTGATCATCAATGACAATGAAATTATGGTTTATTCCCTCATTTGGCTGCGATGGAGTTCTCTGCTGATACGCACAGACTGTTGGGTAGCGAGTGACTTGCTAGCATCAATCATTATTTGGCCTTGTTGGGAAGCTTTGGCCCGTCCATATGCCGTTGTGTCCATGGTCAGTGTCCCAGTAGATCGCAGATTTGGCTTTGCGACGATGCGCAGATGCTCGCCGCTTGTGTCCGCTGCACCCGCTGATTGCATTACACTACGATTCGGCGTGTCCCTGTAAGCGTGTTAGTTTTTCATAGCGGGACTGATGCCGTGGAAGCAATGGGGGGGGGCTACGTACCCATCTGGCGAGTACATGGGTCGCAGTTGTGAGGCCTTCTTTTTTTATGGCAGAAGACAAAAAGTGTGAAGTAATGCCACTCATTTCATCACCTCTGCACAGGTCTAACAAGGGATTGCTTTTAACACAAAGGACAAGGCGACACACTGTGAATATGTAATTAAAGCTTAGAGTTGGACCTCAGAACATGGCGCTGTGTGATGTTGAAAAGGTGACTGGTGCAGATTTAATCCAGAAATGGGTGTTTCTTAATGATCTAATTAAAAGGAGGATTATTTTGTCTTCATCTCAATTGTTCAGAATGGTTCCAACATGGAGAAAAAGTATCTTCTGGTATGTGATTCCTCAAATACTACACTTTTCAGTTTGTTGAATACATTATGCTTGTCCTAAAAATTTGAGAATATATCAGACCACAACATGGCTTTATTTTACACACAGAGAGCTTTTTGGCTGAGTGCGGGCTGCTTCTCTTTTGCCTATGAAAAATCTGATTTGAAAATATGACCAAAAATACATGCCTATGAACCAAACAGTTTCAAGTACTAATAAAAAGTAGTTGCATGGATTGTATTACATAGTTATAGTTTGTTTGTGGTTTGAAAGGCAGCTACTCCAACTTTAAATGTAAATGTGTCACAGTTAAATACTAGTGTAGTCATTTATATTGACTATCATAAAAAGTATAAGGCTAATATAATTAATAAAAATCAATTTTGCAGTATATCAAGAATTCACTTTTGTTCACTGCTCACATTTTGATTCAGCCAAAACAACGCTAATGTAATGTAGCGTAACGTAATGTTGTATTTAGACAAGAGTTGTTCTCTGCACCTTTTGTTTACCCTGAACCTGTATATCGAGACGGCGCCTGTCTCTCCGTGTGGGCGCAGCAGTGAAGATGTCTATGGTGAAAACTCCATTACTAAAATAATGGAGGGCTTTCCGAGGTCACTGAGGCATACACCTGCTCCAGGCTTCAGAGCAGAGTCCACCACTTCTGCTTCACTGGTTTGACTTCAGGTTTTTTTCAGCCAAATATCAAAATTGTATTGAATGTTTTTTTTTTAAACTTCATACAAAGTTCAACTGCACCTGATAAAACCTTTTAGTATCAGTCCACCCCATTGTATTATTCACATGGTTAAAAGGGGTGACATGCAGAAAATGGAGGTAAACCCTAAACTGTGAAATGATACAATATGAATGGTTTTATTTCAAACTTATTTTTTATACAATACAATAAACAGGATGCAAAAAAACATCAATACAGTAACAAAAGGGGTTTGGACGAAGCGGTTTTGGACTCTATGATGTTGTTTTTCCTGTATGTACTCGATTGGCCAAAGATAATGACACCTACCAATGGAACATGGCCTGGATATTGGGGAATAGAAAGACGAATAATACAAAAAAGCCTCAACGTAAGCTACGAGGCTATGAGTATCGCAAAGAACAACTGCAAACTGAGTAAAACTGGTTCATTAAGAAGTGTGCTTCCTCTATTGGCATCAAAGGTTTGTCCCATTTCACATCCACTTCCAGCCGCCTCTTCACAGCCGACAACTGCAACAGCATTACTGCATGTTCTTCTATGTGGTGTGCTTTGACTTCAAAATAAGTATGAAGGTGTAGAAGGACAGGGGTGGAAAAATAGGTCCCGGGAAAGATGAAAGACATAGGCTTGGAAGTGCACAAAGGAACTAAAGCATCCTCAAGGCACCAAACGCAGTGTAAAAGAGGAGAACAGGAAGCTTGTTCACATATGCATAATATTACACATGTTTTAGCTGCAAATCCAGAACACTGATGTGGCTTGGTCTGATAGTTTTAAATCTATGGTCAAAACTGTCCCTGTGATTTTGATAATGAAGGCAGCACAAGTCTGTGTTAAGCCTATGTATTGTCAATGCATCCGTTTAATGACAACATTCATGGGATGTATCATGTAAAGGCAGCACAAGATAAAACTGATATACCAAAGAAAACTTGACTTCCATGGATTCCGAAAAGAAATAAAACATTTACTGGTATCTTGTGTGGGAGTAGTAGTTGCTTTGTGTTCTTCCTCAAGCACTTCTTACCACTACTACTACTACTTACTGTATTCTTCTAATAAGTAAATACACCATGCACCTGCCAATATTGAGACACAATTCCATATGGTATTTTTCACACAATTACTGTAGTTCCTTGCATCTAAACTAAAACCCTCATCTCTGATAATTGAATTGTTTATAATGTGTTCTCTTGATTGCAGGAACTTTTCATACAGTGAAGGTAGAAAAGTAGTAACAATGGGCCTCATTCACGAACGGTTCTTAGGAACAGATTTGTACGTAAATCCTACTTACGCGGTTTTTACGAAGAAAGTGGCATTCACGAATATTTCTCGTAACCAGAATTTCTCTTGGGCAAGTACAAATCCTACGAGTCCTCAGGAGCACTCGTACGCATTCAGTGCCGACATGTTCACACGCCGGGGTTGTCCTCTTTGGTGAAGTTGAATAAAAATACAACATTCCAGTGATATGTCCGTCATATCGATGTATGTATTTATTTATTTGTAGTAATCTTTATTAGTAATCTTTATTTATATACCGCCTTTTTCACTGCAGATCTGGCCTACTTTTTAATTCATTTTGAAATGAAATGTGCCAACGCTTTATCAAATACATTGGAAATCTTGCCGTGTATTAGTGACCCCTTCCTATTTATAGGGGGCATTTCTTTATCCACGGGCCACAGAACAACGGCATATATACTGCTGCTGCAGGAGGTTACTGGGTCCGCGCTGAGTCTCTGCGCTGGTCTCTCCTATGGATCTATACGGGTCTGCACTGGTCTCTCCCATATACGGGTCTGCACTGGTCTCTCCCATGGATCTATACTGGTCTGCACTGGTCTCTCCCATGGATCTAGACGGGTCTGCACTGGTCTCTCCCATGGATCTAGACGGGTCTGCACTGGTCTCTCCCATGGCTCTAGACGGGTCTGCACTGGTCTCTCCATACGGGTCCGTGCTGCATGCTCCTGGATCCATACGGGTCCGCGCTGGTCTCTTAAGTCTGGTCTATGCGGTCTCTCTTCGGTCCGCGCTGGTCTCTGCGCACCGGTCTCTCCAGTCAGGTCACTATAGTCTATGCGGTCTCTCCTGTCCGCGCTGGTTTCTGTGTGCTGGTCACTCCAGTCTCTCCTCGGGTCTGCATTGGTCTCAGCGCTGGTCCGCGCTGGATCTCCTCCCAGGGTCCAAAATATTTTGAGATTAATCTCAAAACATTTTGAGATTCATCTTTAAAATAATACATAATATATTTTTTAATTAAGCTCATAACATTTTGAGATTAATCTCATCATATTCTTAGATTAATCTCATAATTTTGCTAGTTCGACTTTATTATCATAATATTTCGACTTTTAAGTCAACATTTTATAACTTTATTCTCAGTCTGGTAAAAGAAGAAAAAAGGGTGACTCTTTTGCTCCGTGTAACTCTTTGCTTTAGGCCTGTTGCTGTTTCCTCAGCCGTCTGCACTGCGAACAATTCAGCGGCTTACGAGTGCGTTGATGAATCCCACGTGGCGACTTCTTAGAAATCTACTTAAGGACAACTTGAGAAGAAAGTTGAGTAGTTTCTTACGAAGTTATTCGTGAATGAGGCCCAATGTGAGCAACACAAATATTATTGGGGTAAAAAAAACAGGTGTACATAATGCAAACAAATGCAAAACAATTTTTTCTGAAAGCGCAATCAAGACCCTTTTTGGCATGAGTATTCTTCCTTCCTAAAACTTGAATCAATATTTTGACACTAAGCTAGAGCATACACCATTATGTGAGTGAGCAGCATTGAGCAGAGGTTAGCATTAGTCCCTCTTTAGCATGTGACATCAGTCCTATCACATTACACACACATGCTTGACGGGCCTGCGAGGCACAGAGCGAGACAGCTTGTTGCCGGTGCTGGTGCAGAGCTGGAGCCTGGTGTTAGTGGGTGGAAATGTGTTACTTCCCCATCTGTCCATCTGAGAAGCAGCTCCTAACCAAGCACAAAGAGGCCCCACGGCTGAGCTGCTGAGCCTACACTTACCCAGGCGTTTACACTGCACTGTCTCGGATACAGTCCCAAAATCAAGCGGCAAACAGACCATATGAAGCCTGAAGCGGTTTAGGGAAATGACATGATTACAACGTTCCAAGAAAGGAATGATTTAAACAGACTGAAAAGGGCTTACTACAATTGTATTCATTGGTTGGCAAGTAATCTGTCACTACATAAACTAGAACATTGAACTCTGCAAATGTTATAATCAAGAATGACATGAATTGCGTTCTGTACATGGAATGTGGTTAAGATTTGGCAGAGCACTGCATAGCAAACCTAGAAAGGGAAATGTAAAGAGAGATTATGAGAGGAAAACCCCTGGGGCCGAGACACGAGTGGGATTTGCAAACAGAAGGGAGCTGGTTTGGTCAACAAGACAGTGATGGGGAGGAGGAGGGTTGCTGCATGGATGAATGCTTTCTGCACGATATGAAAGCTTGATGAAGAGCAGTGCTGAAATGCTGCCAGGTGAGAATTGGCAGCGTAGAGCTTGCCAGGGTTTGCTATTGCAGCTGCTCATCTCTACCAGTCTGAACTTTCGCTTAATATTCATATTACTATCTTGATGTAAATCATCGTTTTCATTAAAATGGTTTCAATTTTCAATACTGCTGCATTCCTGCTGCATTCCTTGACTGTTATGAGGTGGCCCAATACCTTCTTCTTCTTTGTGACTCTGAGAGGCACTTCATGAAAACTACTTACTAGTTATTTACTTACAGTACTTTTTGAAAGAGAGTTTTTGCTTTGCTTGAAAAGTCGCTCAGTTTGGTTTAAAACATGTACATATACAATATATGCAAAACAACAACATTTAAATGAATCCAAAAGACCACCATCGGCACAGTTGAAGAATGCCCCATTAATTCAGATGTTTAACGCACATCTTACCAAAGGCATCAATAATTTGTGTCTTGTGCCATCTCATAAAAACTCAGGCGTTGTCGGTGGATTCTGCCAACAAGCTAGTACATCAAGGTAAAATGTTGCACTCATTATGGTGGGAAGATCTTTTAGAAACGCACTGAAATCTCTTGACATCAACGTTTCTCTGAATCCCCAAACACTAACCACTTTAAGAATAGTCAGGATTTTATAGGTGCACACAGTAAATGCATTTTAAAACTTCAGGTGCACAGACACGTGCACTTCTGTAAAAGCTACTCGACACATTTTCAGCTCTTTAACTCTAAAGTTATTTTGTTCCAGGCGCGAGTGAACGTTTGGGGAGACGGATGCTATCACAGAACTGCAGACCCACTCTCAGACTAATCACAGCCAGAGAGAGGGAGTAAGAGAGGATATAAGCAGTGCCGACGCCACAACAGAGCAGTTTGACACAAGCAAAGGCTACAGACAATATAGACTAGGATTCAGGGTTAAAGAATGCTAAGATCCAACTTGGAAAAAAAATCAGAAATGTGCAAGACATGATTAACCTTTAAAGTGCTGTACTTTGGACATGCTTGTAATCGGGGCAGACTCATAAGGAGGTGGAAAATAAGAAAACCTGAAATATTGTATTATTGTATTGGTCTAGTATGTCGGTCTATTTATATCAAACATGTGTACATTTCATACAAAACAGAATAACATACGACATTTAGCGCCAACCCCTCACTCATTCAATTCAAAAGACACAACACAGGCCTAAACCCTTTATGATGATGATGATGCATCGGTTTTATATAGCGCTTTTTTGGACACTCAAAGATGCTTTACATGTCATTCTTTCACTCCATACACTGTGGTGATAAACTACTACTGTAGCCACAGCTGCCCTGGGGCACACTGACAGAAGCGAGGCAACCAGTCTGTGCCATTGGCCCCTACGACCACCACCAACCCTTCACACACACACCAGACTCATTCTAGGCAATGGGGGTGAAGTGTCTTGCCTAAGGACACAACGACAGCAGACATCAGTGGGAGTTGATGGTGAGAGTCGGGCTCAAACCCACAACCCTCTGGCTCAAAGGCCAATGCTCTACCAACTGAGCTAATGTCGCCCTATGTCCCTACACCTCTCTCTCTTTACTTTCTTTGTGCTCTCTTTCCACCACATACTTCTCTGATACCTCTTTCTTTTTTTCTTTTTTTTTCTTCAACAAAATCATACTTTTTGTTGCAACATGCATTACTTAATTTGGTAAGTTGATCCATGTACTGTGATTCACATTATCTTATGGAAAACGTCTCTTATCATGGAATTGGGTTTATATTATAAATGGCAAAGATAAGAAAGAAACCCATCCAGACATAGACAAATGCAAGCTAGATATGCTTTCAGGCTCTGATCATTCACGTTACAAAAAGGAAATAATTGGTCAAAAACTGAAAACAATTCAAGATGACACTAGTCCGGCTCTGTGTGGATGGTATGTATGATTGCAACTAGAAATAAAACTAGGCTGAAGCCATTGCAAACGACTGTGAGTTCTGTAATGAAATATATAAGGTTTTATATAGATATACATTATTTGGAAAAACTAGGATAATATGATACAATTTAAATGTTTTGAAGTTAAAAAGAAAAGGAAAACAATCATGGGCTATAGCCTCATGGTCAATGAGTTGTGTGGGGTTGTCATGGGCTCTTTATAGTTTGTTACCGGTCTTTTGCTTCTGACCAGAAACATGCTTTTAACTGAGTCAGGTCTGATTGAAAAAGACCCGAACAAAGCCAGAACGAGCAGGCAAATAAAGCCTAGTGTGTTGCAAAGAGAAGTGGGACTTAGAGCAGTGCATCACCGCTAAAAGCATGTCACAGCACACAAAACCAACAAAGCTTTCTAATTAACTGGCAGAGGAGAGCGGGAGAGGACAACATATCGGTGCCCTGTTAGCACTTTGCCAGAAAAAGCCCATAAAGTGGTTTGTGCACTAAGATAGTCTGGACTAGCACTCAATAAATGGCATATAGATCAGCTTTTCCGTCAAACTTGAGTCACTTTTTTGGGTCATTACTGTACAGCAGATGTGTCTACGCTGTCAAGACCAGAAAAATAGAACGTTTTAGGAAACCAAATTTTCAGCAGATTCTGAGACACTCAAGACTGAAACGCATCTAAAATTAAACATGCCAACCTCCCACTGAGTTAAACCTTCCCATTGCAGCACTTGTGAAATACCCCAAAAACATCGACTATTGTGCCAGACCTGAGAATAAATAGACTGTTAGCAATGTTGTACAATATTAAAGCTGGGGTACCTATCAAAACTGGTTCTATCACCAACTGCTCACATACTTACATCAGCCTTTTCAGTGAAACAGAGAGTACCAGCGCTCACACAGCCAATCAGCTCTCAGTATCTAAAATATACAAGTTTTCTTCTTAATCTTAATAATTATGTTGTGGTCTAATTTGTGGAAAATGTGACTTACCTTAAACAAGACTCCATCTGTTGGGACAAGCATGCGTTTTTTTTTGTATCTTTACTTAACCAAGAAAGTCAAAATATTAAAAATGAAATAACTCATTTACTTTTGAAATAGCAAATATAGCCACTTACCCCAATTCAATATTAGTAGTAAATGGCTGGAGGCAGAGGGCACTATTGAAAGCTATATTAGTATATGTAAGAAAAAAAATAAATAAAATAAAGTCTACAATATTTTTAGATCATGACATTTTAAACATAACACCATACAAATGGCTGCAATTGGAAGTTCACGGCTGGAGCAGGTCTGAGTCAGCAGTGTTCGGGAGCCTTGGCCGCGGGTGAAGGCTGGTGGGCGACTAATCCCCTTAGTCCTCTCTGTGCATGTCATTGGATTGCTTATAGGCCTATTGTGGCTCAAATCATTTCCAACAAAAATAAATGACACTTCCCAGGTAGCGCTGAGTCAAACACTGCTCTTAAATGGCTTAAATGAAGCCTAACGACTCTGGCTGCATCCTCAGTTAATTTATTTCCACAGGATTAAACAGTGTGTCTGGCCAGCTGCGTAGGGCTGGTAGTAAACATCTCCCATGCTTATTAACAGACTTAAAAGGCACATCTGCTGGTTTGTGTACACCAGAGAGCAGGTGCTACATCTATAGAGTTCATACGTTTATGGATTTCAGAAGAATTTACATTTTACAAAAGACGAGTAAGTCATTAGTGGATCTAATGTTTTATGAATACAGGAGACTTGAGATTGAACTCGGCTACCCCATTGTGTAACGAGGTAGTAGTCATTTAAACCCATCCTATGTGAATTTTACTAGTATTCACTGCATGTATTCCCATATTATATTCCAAAAAGTGATTTAGTGATTCACATAGTTTTAAAAATAGTGAAACGTTTTCTGTGACAAAGACGTTTTAAAATGTATGTAAATGAGTGACAAAACTCAGTTGGAAGTGTTTGTCAATTGTTAATATTTCACCAGCCTCTCCACAGTCAATGTCACTGAGCGGATGATATTTTCTCAATTAATATAAATATCCTGCTCTAACTTCTGTGCAAGGATTTTTGAAATTGCATCATGAAAAATTAAAGAGCAAATCACAGATATTTGGGCGGAACATCCCCATGCCTCGCCTTTCAGGAGACTGTTGATATCTAACCTTGGGAAAGTAGAAGATGTTTGAGTGGCATGAAATGTGTTTTATTTCCATGAAAGTGAGTGTTTAGCTCATTTGACAGAATGCATGCACATTCCATTTCATTCAGAGCTGCTTATTCTTGTGTTTGAAAGAGCAGATCCAGTCTCTCCACATTAACCCTGACCACCTCTCATCGCGTTAAAGCATTATATTTTCTTTATAAAGCAAAACCTCAAAGACCGCTATAACACACTGTAAAACCCAACAGTACATCTTACTAAATAAAGTGAGTTACTCTAACTCAGTTCTGCTGAAAGGTCAATATAACCAAACCAACTGAGTTACAAAAGCCCAAAACTAAATATATGATGCATTAACTCATTTTTATTGAGTTTTATCCAATATGTATTGAAATGTATGCAACATTGTTGTTAATATTTTTGTTATACACACTTGCAAAAAGGTTTTATTTTTATGTATTTTTTATCAAGTACAAAACATGTTGCAATCTCATTTCAAAAATATAAGTGGCACAGAAATGCAATAATTATGAAATACATAAGAATTAAATGTTTTTAAACGTTTTACGTTTATTTTCCTCCTTAGATTCGGCAATTTCTAAAATGTTATCTTATTGATGGTCTATGGGGGAATCGAACCCCGGCCGCCAAAACAGTGAAGCTGAGCTCATCACGCTGAGCTAATTTATCGGTTGCGACGCAATCATTTCTTTATATATAAAAACTTTGTCAGATACAGAGTTGGTAGTACTATTTCATTATTTAAGTGGTTGATTGCATACATTTTATTGATTCAAATAAAACAATCATCAATATGTCAAATATCAAATATGTATTTGCTTTCTCTGACTACGCATGCGCAGGTGAGTGTGAACGCCCCTCTTGACTTTTCTTTTGCACACGGTCTTAACCTCGTCGTTCGGTCTTCAGAGGAAATGAGAGCGCACGTCGTGTCCGGACGACTTCACTCGGTAATTAGCACCACTTTACATAACTTTGATAGATTGTAATATGCCATAGAACCCGTGTAAAGTCGAGTTTAGTGAACGGATTTGAGTTTTGCTTAATATGCTTAGATAGGCACCGTTCCATCCCTGCTTATGACTTGGACCGGGTTTGCGCCATATTGATATCGCTAGCTAGTGCTACTATAGTTTTTTCTTGCCGAATGGCGCCTTTCTATTAAGTTTAAAGGAGCAACGACAGACATACATTGGGTGATTTAACGTGTGCTTTATATGTATACTCTGTAGTTTCTATAATTCTGCTAAGAACATGCTTTGCCATATCTGATAGAGCAAAGTTAGGCTAAAGAGTTAGCTCTGTCACATGGCCCTGTACTGCAATAGCAAAAAGAGCTACGTACATTCGTATCTGTAAAGTCATGGTTAGTGCGCGTAGTTTTCTCATTTTTATTCACGTTTGCTTGAGGTTTCAACTACATGTTCGATGTTGCTCGCATGGTTGCTTGTGGTCTAGGGGCTGGCGTCCATTACCTTAATGTTAGCATTAGCTTAATTTTGCTAAGTCACATTGCGTCATGCTAAGATATGTAAAGGAGCGAGCACTTACATAGGCATGTAAGTGCGTAAAGTCGTGGTTCGACGTATGTTGGTTGCTGTTTTATTACAGTTGAAATTCACGTTTATTTATCATGCTTGAACAGTATTTTTGATTATGCTCGTGCTATTGAGAATGAGGAGTTGACGTCACGGCACAGAGTCCCCCCTCCCCATCCCCCCTTTGCCGACATATTGGCTGCGCACCGGTGGCGGCAGTACAGTTTGTTTACGTGTGTTGTGAACGCGGTAGTAGCGGAGGTTCTTGCTATTCCGCACTGTTTTATCATGCCAGGAAATAACTGCTGCGTTAAAAACTGCTCCAATACCTCCCACGATGGATATGGAAAACCTAGTAACAACGGGATACAGTTTTTTAGGTTACCGAAATGGAAAAAGCATCAAGGGGAGCAATTCTCTGACCTGACAAGGAGACGTCGGATTGCTTGGTTGGCTGCAATTAGAAGAAAGGACCTTACTTTCGATCACACACCCCTGTCGACGAGAGTGTGTTCTCTGCATTTTCACTCTGGTACGTTCTCTAAAAATGTATTTATGTAGTTGTCTCTTAAAGCTAGGAAGTGTAGGTTAGCATATGTTATTATGGTTTCTGTAGTGCCTTTGTCTCTGTGTCTTTGTTACCCTCTCAGGCTGTTTCTTACTTAGCACGTGTTCTGCGAGGTCTTTGCCAGTGTAAAGCATAGATTACATAGATTGTACACATAATCTAATTATTCTGTTGTACATAAACCTTCATATGACATTATGAGGTGACCTAAAAAGTACTTGAGATGCTGTTCATGACATAGTTGCCAGTTTAAAGCATTGATTACATAGATTGTGCAAATTATTATATTAATTATATGTTGTTATTATTCTCGTGTAGGTAAACCAGCATATGAGATGTTGGAGAACCACCCTGACTGGACACCATCCCTGTTGTTAGGCCACAATGATGTACAAAAAACAGATGAAGCAAGATATCAGCGGCAAGTAAGGCGCAGGTCCCTGCCACTGGAGCGGCAGCCACCTCCAGCCCAACACCAGCCGCAGGCGCCGCCGCCTCCAGCCCTAGACCAGCTGCAGCCGCCACCAGCCCTAGACCAGCTGCAGCCGCCACCAGCCCTAGACCAGCCGCAGGCGCCGCCGCCACCAGCCCTAGACCAGCCGCAGGCGCCGCCGCCACCAGCCCTAGACCAGCCGCAGGCGCCGCCGCCGCCAGCCCTAGACCAGCCGCAGGCGCCGCCGCCGCCAGCCCTAGACCAGCCGCCAGCTGACCCGGACATGGAATGTGGACTCTGCACATCTAGACGAGATGTTATCAACAATCTTCTTGAAGAAAACAGACAGCTGAAGCGTGAGCTTGATACGTACCGGATGAATGAGAACTTTCTGAGTGGTGATGATAACACAGTGAAGTATTACACGGGGCTTCCAAACTTTGCATTGTTCCAGACACTTCTACTCTACCTAACTCCAGATCTGCCTCAAGGTAGAATGAAGAAGCTCTCACCCTTCCAGCTTGTCCTATTGACTTTAATGCGCCTCAGACTGGACCTTCCAATACAGCACCTCAGCCATCTGTTTAGAGTACATAGGACAACAGTCGCCGATGCCTTTCACCATACCCTTGGTGTGATGTACGCACAGCTGTGTCCATTGGTGCACTGGCCAAGTAGGGAATGCTTATTGACCAGTATGCCACACCAGTTTGTGGAGTCATTTGGGAACAATGTGGCTGCCATTGTGGACTGCTTCGAGGTGTTCATCGAGAAACCTTCCAATGTACTAGCAAGGGCACAGACTTTTTCTCAATACAAACACGCATACACTATGAAATACCTAATCGTGATCACGCCCCAGGGTGTAATTTCCTTCATATCGAACGGGTGGGGTGGGCGCACAAGCGACAAGCATATAACCGAGCAAAGTGGTTTCCTGAACAAGCTGTTACCAGGTGACATTGTGCTGGCAGATAGAGGCTTTAATATAAGAGAACATGTGGGCATGATGTGTGCTGAAGTGAAAATACCTACATTCACCAGGGGTCGTGCTCAGCTTGAGGCGAAAGATGTGGAGGAGACTAGGGCCATTGCACATCTCAGAATTCACGTGGAGAGGGTGATCGGTGTTGTGCGCAACAAATTCAAATTCTTACACTCAACTGTACCTGTGCACATGCTTGTCAAATGTGAGGGTGAAAACCTAATGCCTTTGGATAAGATTGTCATTGTTTGCTGTGCCTTAACGAACATGTGCAACAGTGTTGTTTGAGTACCTTATTCTTTACTGTATCTTTTATTTTTAAATAAATGCATGAAACAACTTGATATGGTTTACCAATATTTATTGAGAAATGAATATTTTTTTTGTTTGTGCACCCAGCCACAGCAGAAAGTCTCGTAACTTTCCAAAGACTTGTGGCTTTTAAACTCCTGCATCGTGTAGTAACTTACACCAAATACAAGGTAGTTTACTATGTCCATGTATGTGCACGGAGGTAAATGGTCCAGGTTTCTGTGCCATTCCGCTGCAGGGAGCTCGTATGGGTCGATGTTTTTGATGTCCGCAAGCTTCTCCAAATACCTCTGTTTTGCGCTTGGTATGAGCTTGTTCCTGTACGGTCCCTTCTCTTTCGCCTTATCTCTAAGCATTGTTTTACTGTCTTCCTTTCCCTTGTTGTATCAGTAGATCCGTCTCTGTCTCGCTGAAAACGTAAATGCGTATAATTTAAAGTGCTCTGGAATATGAGGAGCGCGTGAAATTCTGGGGGCGTGCCCCCGTTGCGCAGCCAATATGTCCGACAGGCTCAGAGCCCCCCCCAAATCACCCCAACTCGGCACGTGACTCCTCATTCTCAATCGGGGATTGCTCCATTTTGAAAGCATGGCGTTAGCATGGTGTTAGCTTAATTTTGTTCAATCACGTGGTGCTATGCTAGGAGAAAAGGACCGTCAACACCTCGGTTCATTGTATTTGAGAGAAACCTGGGAGTAAATGTCTGAATATGAAATTCAGATTAGAAAATATGTATTTTGAGAGCATATTTACTGCATATATAACCTAGAACCCACACAGTAAATAGTTACTATTTAAATTTTGTTTTGCAATAATTCTGTGATTTTTTTTTTGTATGTTTTCACTGACTTTGACTTTGTCACTTCAACTTATTTTTTCTGTCCCTCTGAATAGAAATTGGGTTCCTGTGTAGACTAGCGACAAGAAGCCATCCCTCAATTTCCAGGGCCAACCTTCCAGGGCCAACATAAAAAGAGCGAGGAGAGGAGAAGTGAACTTCCTTCCATGTTATCCATGGGGAGAAACAAAGGAGTCCCTGGAAATCCGAAGAGTTGCAATGGTAGAGTAGTTCAAAATGGCAGCTGTTGAGAGAAACATGGTACAAATTAAAGAACACATGAAGCGCACCTTTGCTCTGCGCCGCGAAGAGATCGTTGCAACCTCTCCTCCTGTGACTGCGCTGAAGGAAAGATGGCCTGGACTATTTCATGAATCACAGGTAAGTTACTTTACTGCTGTTAACTTTTTTGCCTCTTTAGAATGACAGTCATAGGCCTTTTTCATGCTAAGCCCCGCCCCCGCTAATTTGCACGTTCTCAGTATAGCCGGGGTGGATGTGGCTCTCCTGGGAACATGCTCTAACCCCCACGAGAGCGGCACAGTTGAATGTTCCGCATTGTTGCTTTGATCAAAGCGCAGCCGCTATGGATTTGATGAACTTCAGCAGAGACTCAGGTTGTTTGAGCCCACAGCTCCATGGTACGGACTTCAGCGCCGCTGTAGGCCACATTCTATGCTGCAGGAGAGTGTATAGCTGGGACATCATACCCCAGCTATATGGGGCCGTGGTGTAAGAGCGTTACGGGAGACATCCACCTGGCTATAAAGCCCCGTTCAGGCCGCCACCTCCTTCCTGCGCGGTAACGGCAGTTTGACCGCCTGTTTCTTAAAAATCTGCCGCGTGAGTTTATTAAAATACCGCCCTGTCCCGCGGCGGAAGTGTCGGCAGCCGGTTCCCGCTTCTCTCCCCCCTCCGGCCTGAGCAGTCTCCCTCACTGATTGGCTGCAGCGCCACGGCATGATCATCTCAAAATTCCTTAGAGAATCATGACTCGTTCACAAGCACATTTCACCCTCTTTAGAGCCAGGGGCTAAGGGATTAAAAAAAGTCATAATTACGTTATTTTGTGAGAACAATGCCCCTCTGTAATTTTGCATCACTGGACAAATTACGATCATCTGATTAGTGACGGTTCTTAAGATGGCTTACAGTAGACCGACGAAACATGTTAAAAGGTAAATCTTTACAGAGGCAAAAAAATCACATTTACTGGAAAACTTTTTTTTTATTTGTGCTCTAAATTTTTGACATCTCATGCTCCCTCCCCCCAGCTCTACAGCGAGTTTCTTTGGATAACTAATGAAAACCTGCCCCATCTCTTCTATGGCTCGCTTGATAAATACGCACCAAAACTCATTGAGCTTTACAAAAAGAAGAGATCAGGTCCCTGGGGGGAAAAGATGGAACAACTTCTGACAGTTTATGAACAGGTAAGTGACTTAAATTCAAATCATCATATTTAGATTTTTGTTAATGTGTTGTCTTTTCAGGAGAAGAATGACATAAATGTCATTAGAACAGTAGCCCTGTCCGGCCTAATAATCCATTTGAAGGAGGACTCATCTGATCTCTTCCGGATATGCAAGGTAAAAAAAAAAAAATTGTTAAGGGTTCTATTCTGTTGGTTGGGGGCGGCGTCTATAGTAAATTGATTTGTACAAATGGATAACTGGATTATTCTCCCCCATGCAGGACGAAATGGATTTTCAAGAGGGAACTGTTGCACTTGTGGCTATGGCTGATGATGTCCCAGGCGGTGTTCCATTCTCCACTCAACAAGTCTTCATTGTGCTCGAGGACCAGGTTGTAATGTCCAGCACATCATGGACTGATGCTCTTGTGTGTTTGTTTGGGTTGATTTATGCTCTGCATCTGAGATACCCGGAGAAGTGCATTGGCTTTTTTGAGTTCATTCAAGTGATTCTTTTAAAACTACACAATGATAGACGGCAGCTTAAATCAAAACTGCAGTCACTTCAAAATGTGTTAAATGAATAGTCTATCGATCTAGGGCCGAGCTGAAGTTTTAGTTGATAAATTGATGGCATTTTGGTTTACCTATGTATGAAGGATTCTGTGCCAAAATGATCGGAGCTATTTTAGACATCAAAGCCACATTTATTTATCATTTTTTTTAGAGAAAGAAAGCAAAAGCTTTAAACAAATTTTCCGCAAAAACGTGTGGCCCAAATTTTGTGGTGCCAAAATTAATTAGGCACCACTGACGACGATTTGACTGACAATTTTTTTTTATTTAGTTTATTTGTGCAACCATGAGACATTAAAACAGACTAAAAGTACAAACGATTGTCACAAGACGGGTAGCATATACAATAAGGTGCAGAAACAACCATTGAAGTGCTTTCAGATGACATCAGTATTTAACTATATAAAAGGAATTAGAATTCATTTGAATTACCAATTATTTAACCTGTAACCTTAGTGTTCAATTCATCAACTAAAAAGATTTATAATTTGTTCTCTGAAGTACAGATGTCTAGTACTTTCTACCAAAAATGCCAATCTGTTGTGTTCAAAAATTGTGTTCCTTGGCCTGTCACAATAACTATTTTTGTTAGACTAGTGCTTTTGCAATGCAGCAGGGCTAATCTGAACTACGCTAACTATACATATATGAATGCACCATTTTAGTTCCCTTTTGTTTAATGAGATGCAAAAAATATCATTGTGATGGAGAGCATTGTTTTACAAAAAATGTTGAACATGATTTAAATTTTTTTTTACAAAAATAATCAAACATCATAAAGGTGCTTTGTAATTTTCTTTTAAATACATTATTCAATCTTCATTTACAGACAAATATTGAGTCAAACTAGTAATTCGCTACTTGCCCACTACCATATTGCATTGTGAGCTTAAAGGAATAGGCCAGTTTTAACATACTGACATACGTTCTTAACTTACCTTAGAGTAGTTGATATGTACCTGTCTGGTCTTTGTCCGTGCGCTCTGTCATGCAAACGGAGCAAACGCACAAACTTCCATATACTGTATAGTAACGGAATCAGCTCCCGGTTAGAAGCTACAACTCTTTCACGTGTTCCCTATTTAAATAGTTACGTGACGTTTTACACTACCAAGTATAGTAACACAGAAATGTAACATGTCAATTTTCTCAGCGGATAAAAAGGGGAACTATATTGTGAGGCGTAATAATACGAGCGCTACGTCTGCCCACTAACTCCTATAGACTTCTCTCCCGCTCACTTCCGTCAATAGAAGCAGCGGGAGCGGGAGAGAAGTCTATAGGAGTTAGTGGGCGGACGTAGCCTCCTCGTATTATTACGCCTCACAATATATTGCCCCTTTTTATCCGATGAGAAAATCGACATGTTACATTTCTGTGTTACTATACTTGGTAGTGTAAAACATCACGTAACTGTATTTAAATAGGGAACACGTGGAAGAGTTTGGGAGCTTCTAAACGGGAGCTGATTCCGTTACTATACAGAATGTGGAAGAGGCTGCGTTTGTGCTCCGCTTGCATGACAGCACGGACAAAGACCACACAGGTACATATCAACTAGTCTAAGGTAAGGGAAGAACATGTCAGTATGTAAAAGCGGTGGCCTATTCCTTTAAAACTTAGGGCCTGATATTAGCTTCCCTAAACCTTGCGAGAAGTTTAAACTCGACACACACAATCTTAAACAAACCTGTTCCTTATAACTTAATACAGCCTATATTGGTTACCCCCAGCGCTGCTAAGCATTATGGGATTTGTGCAAGTAGTGACTATAATTGTGACAAGCCTGATGTTTCCTTAAATGTTATAAACTGGTTTCAGAGACTAGTTGTATAAGAGGTGATCTTTTGTCAATAAACATGTTCATTGGGAGAAGGTGTTTGATACTTTATTTTATAAATCATTTTAGTCTTACCTCAATGTAAAGCAAACCATTTAAAATGGGTTTATGAGAGTGAAGCAAACCATTTAAAATGGGTTTATGAGAGTGAAGCAAACCATTTAAAATGGGTTTATGAGAGTGAAGCTATTGGGTACAACATTTGAAACCATAGAGTTAAGGTGTATCAAATGTATAAGTAAAATTAACCTATTTAAATAAGTCCCGAGTAATGCAGCATTTGAGTATGGAGACTATTTTATTTGAGTTTACATGTTTGTGCAGTAAGTCCAATTCATTAACTTAATCAATTTTTTAACCCAAGTATTTGAGTTCACATGATCATTTCAATTTGAGTACTGGTAGAACTTCATTGGTTTAAGTTGATTAACTAAACGTATTGGTGGAATCAGTTTCCTCAAATCATTTGAGTCCATCTAACCTGTTGGGTTTTACAGTGCATGCAACGGGGTTAATATTTTTGTCTGGCTAATTTTCCCCAATAGCATTGGTTAATGTCATCTGAAACCAAGGCCACTTTGCTGTAATGGCAGCAAAGTGGCCTCTTGTCTGACTAAAAAGCTTGTGTAGCAGAGCAATAATTTACAGAAAGACTTTGTAATGAGAGACAGTTCAATAGAAGCCAGTTTTCTTGGAGCCGGAGCACACACGCCATCAAACTCATTCTTCAAACTGTGTTCCACGTTAATAATTTTTGGGCAATGAAAATAGTCATCAAAAGGTTGTGACTACCAAAAATACAAGAGCCTAAGTCCTTGATCTACCGTTCAGGGGAGCAGATCTGTCCCTCAATATGGGCCTTCTTGAAGTTTCTGTTTTCCCACTTTTATTCCTTTTCATTGCAAGAAGATTCATGAACAGTGATGACTATGCACTTTTATTAACATTTTTGGACATCGGTCATCCCGCTATCCTAAGGACCAATGACTCCCATTTGTTTATTATTATCGCATTTGTTGTGCTCTAACAATTTTCTAATCTGTTGTTAGCGTATAAACATCTTTGTTAAGACCTCTGAAATATTACTGTTGTGATTTTGTGCTATACAATATAAATGTAATTGAATTTAACAAGGAAATGATAATCTTCATGTCTGCACAATGTTACATACATACAATCCACATGATCATAATTACTGCTCTACATCAACCATCGCAAGCATTCAACATATTCAGAATGACATAACAAGTAAATATATGCGCACACATAAGAGAGAGTGATAAACCACAAAGCACTTTCCTCTTCCACCGCTTTGCTTCCACACAAAACGGATCACAAATCGACCTAATCCTTTAGCTTCCCAATTAAGAGGCAGCAGTCCAATGGTCCCACAAAGTAATTACAGGAACATAATGATTTTACCCAATAGTCTATGGCCTTTTCACAGCACACAGTGTCAATAAAGGCTGCACTTGCTCCCATTCAAGCAAACACATGCACACTGTGGACACATGGACAAATATCTCTTCCTTATCGTGATCTATGTAAGCACAGGTCCTTATTGGCACAGTGTGAGGACGGAGAAGTGTTGTGGGTGAGGATTAGTGAAGCTGCAGTCCACAGAAGGCAAGTGTGGAGCCAGAACCATTTGAAAAGATACTGAAAAGGATTAAGATTACCTGAGTCTATATATCATTGTTGTATCAAGATTTACTCACATTGTAGTCTGATTCCTTTGTCTAAATAACTGAAAATGTTTCACCCAAAAACCCCAGACAATCAAATCAATCCACGTAGGCGGCACACATGTACTGGAAAACCTTTTTGAGATTAGCACGTTCACTTATCAGTATTAGTATGATGAGTATATGTGGAAATCATGCAAAACGCTTATATTTGAATTATTTTGATGTAATATCAGTCTGTTTCGTTTATTTATTCCTTTTTTTCTTGTGTCCATGCAAAATAATTTTCAGTGTTTTTTTTTTTTTTACCTCCTGTCAATCAATCCCCTGCTGATTGTCTGCCCGGGCCTCAATTGTGTATCCCAGTGCCTATATTTACAATGTGTTCTTCCCCATTTGTTGCTGGTCCATTGTCAATGTCTGGTTTTTCCCCAGTCCCTGTATTCTGCTTTTTGAGTCGTTTTTTCACTTTTATATTACATCACTTTATTTTGCATTTTTTTGCATTTGAATTTTAACAACTTCATACATATATGTTAAAAAATATCAGATATGTATAAATAATATCAAAATATGGTTGCGCATGTATACATTCCAATGGTTTTTGTTGTGTTGTTGTTTTTATTTTATTTGTACATACTTGCAACAAATAGATGGGCAGGGAATAGGATTTGAATTTGCTGTATTCATGAATTTCCCGTCGCTATATTCAAAGTTACTGCATTATGCAAAAGCTGCCCTGCTGTCGAACAAGGATTTGACATGTCGTGCCTATATGTTCCCTGCAACCTATTAAAAGTCAATCAATGTGATGGCTCCTGATGATTGGACTACACATACATAATACATCAACTGTTGCTTTAAATGACATTGGAAAATGGAAAAGCCAACAGAAAAAAATGTCAATTCCATACCGCCCTGTCCTCCTTCTCAATATCTGGGTTACTTGATGCTGCCTCCATATTTTCACTATACTTCTCCAAAGAATATACAGACACATTTTTATCCTTTAGGGAATAAATTAGCGGTACAAATTTCCGACGGAATACAAAGAGAAATTGCCTGCAACATATTGTAATTGACTACAGCATCGTGACACAGGCTTCCAACTATACAGTAACTAATGCTGAATTTCCAAACTTTGAGATTTCCATTTCTGTAAAGTAGCTATGTAGGCCATTCCTTTTGAAATACAAACACAAGAGAAAACTTTGAGACATACAGGCTCAGTATGCATCACATGTGTAAACCCAGACGAGTTATTTTCACACTAGTATGTCAAGATTTTCTATACATAATACTGGTTCAGGCCTGATCCTGCCGATAACAAAGATGGGAATGAAGAGTGCGGCTCAAGTCTTGAGGGAGCAGCTGTAGGAGAAAAGCGTCAGTGAAAAAAGTCATGCACGTGTTGTGGATATTGTTTCAACCTCTGATCAGAACATTTCTCATTTCATAATATTGAGAATCGTGTCCAGACGACCACTGTTGAAGCTCTTCTGCGCAGTAGTATATGTCGTTACGGTTAATGTCAAACCAGAAAAGCAACAAAACATTCAATGAGCATGCTGGGGGAAAAAAACCACATTGAGAAGTAAAACATGTTACAAATCGTGTCCTTCAATACAAAAGGATATTTTTTATTGAAGACTTGGTGTGAAATTATATTTAAACTGAGCTGGTTATTTAATCTGTGAACCAACAATAACACATGTCTTCTATTGAGACTGCAGACCTAATTTATTCACACAAAAATAATGCAAGTTTGTTAAAAATAAAAACTCAAGGTATTTTCTATGTTTCACTGTGTATTTTGGATCGAGAGAGCAGTCTAACTTCACTCGTGGCTTCTCCAGGCGCCCGGGAACCTTTCCCAGACGTTGATACCCTGTTTGGTCAAGACTACTGAAGCACTCGGTACTTTTAAGAAAAATAATTAATACATATTAAAAGTTGTGAAGAATAGCATGAGGAATAGTAACATAACATTTGGATCTATGTATTGTATTTACATTCATTTGATAATGATGATTAATTGAACTTTGCATTAAGATTTAATTTAATTGATTGATTGTTTGAATTGAATGTGAATATGATGTTGCTCATGCAGTGAAAAATAATGGGTCATCCAAGCTTTCACCTGCATATCTGGAACCAAAGTGCAGAGGTGTTTCTATTTCTAGTAAGCTTCAAGTGTGCAATGTTGTTGACTTGAAAATGTAGTTCATAATGGGCAAAAATCTCCAACCGTTAATGGCCTCCAGAAACTGTTTTTTTTTTTTTTTATTCAGAGTTGAATAAATATGTACTAATAGTCTCCAAAAGTCTGTCTTGCGAGATCAGACAGTTTTGAAAAGACATTCTTTTGAAATAAAGGTCTTTCTAAAGGTCTCAGCTTCAATATCCATGCGCTCTCATCTCACTTTTCCTCACAGCGCCACCTGCACTGCTCAACCACTGCTTTCATTTCCCAAAGAGCCTCCTCAGGCTGATGCAGACTCTGATTGGCTGTAGCACTTTATAACATGACATGACTTAATTTCCTAAATGGATGTTAATGGCAAATCAAGGTGCAGTAATATGAAAGTGCCAGAAGGAATCTCATCCTTGAGGGTTCCGGCTCAAAGGAATATTTCTGAGCTTTTACAATAGAAGCTGGTATTCAATTAAATGGCTCTGGTGCCAACTGGGATAATCCACAGTGTCTTTGAAAGCAGTTCAAATCACTAGTGAGGAAAAGAAAATGAGCTTTAGTGGCCGGGTTTGAGGTCAGCACGACACCAGCAAATTCCTACATTATCTGAATCAGCAATGTCATTTATCATACACTTCAATGCTGAGTTTCCACTGTGTCTCATTACCAAAGTATTTCCAAAAACACACTAAAGCCATAAAGTGATTTCCATAAGTGGCCCACGCCTGTTTGCTCCTGTTGGTGTCACTCGATTGGCTCGTGACAGCGCAAACGTTTAATGATGCATTTAATGAGGCAATAAGGACTGGGCCGCATTAGCACACGCTTTGGGAACAAATAATGCTTCTGCTGCTTTGACCCTTTGTCGATAATGAACGCAGCTGCATTAAAGTGGCACACGGAGCTATTTGGTTTTTAACATTTTAGTATTGGCCTCTGCATAACACACAAGTATACTAAAGTAATTCATACACTATTGATTCTATAACAATGCAAACAGTTGACAGTAATTATAAAAGAGCAACGACATAACTTGTAATTGTGATTTTAAATTAACACCGTTATAGCAAAAGAGACACTCTCACACTGTTCCTTCGGTGAGAAACATTGTCTGGCAGCCTGTGTCTCGCTGACGTTATGAGAACACAAGGTGCTCTGAGCAATCTCCTCAATGAGCCTCTGCAAATGCTTGTGACGCCATCGCTCTATTCTAGAAGGTGAAAGGATTGAAAAGGGTAGTTGACCTTTGACAAGCTTAACAAATGTCACAAATTCAAAGAGTGAGTTGAACGTTAATATGCATTGTGCCAAGATATGTTTGGTTTATAAGATAGGGAAGCCCATAGGTTATTCTATTATTATAGCAATCAATTATTATATCACCATTGATTGAGTTATCTATTAGCTGTCTTTACATTCTTCACTGGCTCACATTTCATGTTTGTAACATATATTTTAGGAATAGTTGGAATTGAGTGGTACACTTACATTATGCTATAAAAGTATGCTCTTTGTCTTATTAAAAGACCTTATGGGCTTTAACCATAGCGTTTAAATAGAAGGGCAGTACATGTTACATGCCTGTGCACGCTGCAGGCACACTTCTGCCTGATATTAACTTGGATAGATCTAAGAACAGCTCCAGGTCTGTTTTTGATGAAATAACAATGTTGTGACACAGCTCAAAGATGAAATGATTTAGCATAATGTGTCTTGAAAAATCAATTAATCAATCAGGCAAATTGTAACTAAAGCATTGATTGATTTCTATTCACTCAGTTTTTTATTCTAGCTCTATGTGTGCATTTCACACCATTTTCTATGAACGTTTCAGCCACCACCTCTGAAGTCCCCACGGGCCTGGGCCTCTTCCGCCTCCTTCTGTTCTGTGAGTCAGTATTTGAAATGCAGAGAGCGTTCGGCACACTGTGGCTAAGCTCGGGTTTGATGCTGTCTTTCAGATAGCTGAACTTTTAAAGAGCTGGAGAACAGCCGAGCGCTGACAAGTGGAAGGTGGAGGTTGGGAGGCAAGAGGTGGGGAGGAGCAAACTGTAGCTGGACTCTAATAAATGAGGCTTCCCCACTGCAGTGAACTGTCTGAGGGCTCTGCCCTTACACTGGGGACTCTAGTGGGGCCGAACGTCTCACAAGAAGACCTCTATAAGACTTGACTCAGGTGGGCATGCCAAATACTGTGTGTGGAAAGATTGAGACAACACTGATTGAAATTTCAACAAAAAAACATTAAAGATGTACAGTATAATTTTCCAGCTATACAATTATGATATTTATTTCTGTGTATCAATATTATTGACATATTTGTAGATGTCTCATACAACACATACCTTTAAAAACCAACTCCAAAAGTTGGAGCAGCAGGCAG
This sequence comes from Knipowitschia caucasica, assembly GCA_964034765.1. Lineage (NCBI taxonomy): Eukaryota > Metazoa > Chordata > Actinopteri > Gobiiformes > Gobiidae > Knipowitschia > Knipowitschia caucasica. Next base: position 14,799,891 of record OZ035832.1, read on the forward strand.
TATGTTATAAACTAAACAAACATGTATGTATCCCTCTCACAACATAATTGTCTAAACATTAATAATTCAACACATACGAAAGTCACGCCAGTGTTCTATACACCATCTTAATGATTGTGGAATCAAATGTTTTTACTGTGCTGTTTATTCTTAATTAAGTTGTATACCTGTACATGCAAACAGCCAACCTGCAATCAATCACTACTGCGAACTTTATTGAACACAGACAGGTTCAATCATCAAAAAAATAACCAAACTATATTCAGCCCACTGTATTCTCAACAATCACTTCCAATATTATCTCTTATATCTCCTCCAAGTTGTGTAATTAAAAAACAACGTGAAACAGTGGTTTGGATCTGGCTTGAAGCGCACGGCCTCAGAGCTGCAGAGCGTTAATATTTATGCAGTGGTTGGTGCATTGATTGTTGCTTAAGTATTCAAATGACTGTGATCAGATGTGTCCACTGCTAATGATTGGGCCTTGCTTTGGGAGAGCGCAGATTTGGTTTGTAAACAAGCAGCGAGCCAGCGTTCATCCCCTCTTCCTCACGATATGATTAGAGCGTAATAGGGACATTATAGCATCAGGCACAAACGGTGTTCACACATAAACGTCCCTGTTTTCACTCTCTCAAATATCTGCGGCAGTCTGTCTGTGCCCGTGGAAACACACTCAGCACATTAGCCGCTGTTATAAGTGCAGTTTTGTGGATGAAAAAAATAAACAAAGAGCAAGGAAGTGTGACAAGAGTATGATCATTTTAATATACTCAACAATACGTCAAATCTTACATCATGCAGCAATTAAAAAAATGTGTATGAGCCAATTTGTAATACTATTTAGCTTATAGATAGACATAAGTATAATCTCAGATAGGCAGCTCAAAACCATTTCAAGAAAAATGGACGCCTTTCAAAAGATTGTACTGAACTTTGGGGACATTGTCGTAATATTTAGGACATGCCATGTTGGAGGCTTTGTGAATGGAATAATTCACAGGACAGAGAAGACTATTCAATGGCTAAAGGTTGGGGATATAACTAAAATCAATCTCTAATAACGCTCGTAAAACTTCACGTCCACTGGTTTTTTACGTCCAAAATGGCTGTCTGTTGCGCTGTTAGTAGTACGGGCGTGGACAGATCGATTTTTAAAGGACAACTCACCCTCAAATCCACTTTTTTTTGCTGATAAACGATTTAAATGAGTGTCCAATAGTGTTGTCTACATATCCTGGTCATAGTTTTTTCACTTTGGTGCAAATTAGTTGAAAGTTAAACTTTCTGCCTAAAACCGTCTGTGAGGCGCCATCTGCTGGCGACCTGTATTACTACATTTGAATTTTGAATCTGGCGCCAACACTGGCACAGAAGTTGGACCTGACGTCTGCAAGTTGGACCTGACGTCAGCAGCCCCCCGCCCAGAGCAATGTAAACGGCCCAGTCTCGTTCACGCCCCCTTCAGTCCTCCAGGCTACGCCCATTTAGAGGAAGATTTGAACAGGAAATGTGAGTAACGTAAGCTCCGAGGAGCGGGGGTGAGAACCACTTTAAGTTGTGCGCCCTTCACTGGACAAACAAGCTGGGAAAAAAAGAGTGGGTGCTGCAAATATTAGGCAGTAACGGCCGCGGACAATTTGGGACTTTTTCCAAAATATAACACACTAGTAGAGTTTAGTGTGGAGTGAGCCATATTCAATCAGCAGGGTATGTTCATGATGTGTATTATTTGTCTCTGTCCTATATTGTCTGATGGCACTGTTCAGAAAGATAAAAATTTGGCCATTATAGCATTCATCAGATGTTTTGCACAGTAAAGTTATCCAAATTAGTGTGCAATGCTTTCTTGTTTTTGAAATTTCAGTATGATATATTCTCCCTGATTTCTTGTTATGTTTGGTCAGATTTCCTTGTTTTCTTGGCAAAACTGTTGTTTAAATTATTCAAATACATCAAGAACTTTATTGTTTGAGCCGACACCTTGTAGTCTGGAGTTATTTTTGAATAATAAAGCCACTGACATTGAATTTAAAGCAGGTGACTCACATTTCAGCCGATACAATAACATATCCAGTTTTAAAACACAGTACCACCCCCTGTCGGCATCTGTCAACTTTAAAATCAATCTGAAGGTGTTTCTCTGGAGTCTGTTATTTATATATATATATGCTGCTAATTGATGCAGTGATGGAACAGGCACAGATGAAAACTTTTTACCATTAAACGGTAGTCATGCTGTCACTTGCAGAGCACAGACTAACACCAAGAGGCCAAGTTTCATGCTTTAAGCCATAGATGATCTGGGTAGAGCTCCCTCTGGGCGTGCACAATGCATAATCGCATTCTCTCACCTGCTTTTCATTTGATTTTTCTTGATTACGAACGCTGTGCCTTCTTCAAAATGTATCATATTCTGTGTCCCTTTTCTGAACCTCGCTGTTAAATATGGGCATATTCTTTGCACAATGCTGAAACTCCAGATGTCATAACCACTCTCTGAGCTGAGGAATAAACAAACAATTCATTTTATTTGTTAAGACTTTTACCTTCTTGGAAAAGTAAGCTACATATCACATAGTTGGATTGTTTTAGGTTAAATTCAGCTTGTAATCATGGACTGAAAAGTTGTTGTTCTTTGCTCTCCATCCAGTTATCCAAATATAACACTGCCTCATACTGTTTGTAAATCCCAGTGTTATGCTCTTTAATGTACTCTGCTTCTGTGCTGGTAAACACTCATAAATCAGCGGCTGCGCTACTTCCTGCACAACTTTACACTTGCTAATGTGAAAGTTTCAAAAGCTTCTCTAAAGAGGCAATCACTTTGTCTGAGTACAGTCCAACTCCTGATTTGGAGCGCTGCCCTGCCATAGATCAGCTTTACAACTCCACACAACTTCAGCCATGCAGCAAAAGACCGTTTTTTTCTCATTTCAATTGGGGTTTAACATGTGATCATAATTTCCATCATAACTGCATGCATCATTTAATTAGGACACAATTATTTGTAAACTTCATTGTTAAAGTTCGGTCTCTCTCTCTGGTCTCAGTTATTGGCTTTTAACACTGTTATATCTGCCACGTACTTCAGTTCCAAGGTTATTATTCATGATCACAACAAACACACAGATAGCCGTGCTGACATGAATACACTGAGAGTCTTTTTGAAATTGTGTTTGTGAGGATTTGTTTAGATATGCAGCATTTTGTCTCTTTATATAGAAGCAAACAACCAATTATAAATGCAGGTGTTGTGGTTGGACAGTAGTAGTTGGTACTTTTTCTTTCTAAAAAGACATACAAGTATAATTATATAACTTTTGATGGATACATAACAATTTGTTTAAATTCTATTTGTTTTTAATAACCTCCATCCATCCATCCATTTTCTTCCCCTTAATCCATTTCTGGGTCGGGGGGGTGGCAGTCAGAGATGCCACCCAAGTCACATAGCACCATTTTTAATAACCTGTGTGATTTTATTTTCTGTTTTTAATATTCCATGTGACCTTATTTTTTATTTTTTTAATGTCCAGTGTCTTATACGATACTTACATGATTTATGTGATGCCTTATGTATTATGGGCTGATACTGTAGGTTGATTGATTGATTGATTGAAGGTTGATTACGTTTGGTTACATGTACAATTTACTTTTTAAAGCTCTTGCGTTATCTCCTATGGTCTATGGTATCTCCTCCACTTTACTTCTTTTAGCCATCATCCATCACTGTGTAATGATCCATTTTTCTACAGGACACGTCTTGTGATATTGACTCAATTCCCACTATGGTTTCATAGCAGTTTCGTTCCCATCAGATAATGACTCAAAAAGCTCTCTGCTCTTTTAGTTTGGCCTGGCTGAAGTCTCGCAGCAGGTCAACATGCCTTTTAACAAGAACACAGGTGATTTTCTATGACTCATTTGGACAAAGACCTTTGCTAAATTGACATTGACATTTCTGGTAAGACCGTCCAGTCTCAAATTAGAGCCCTGGGAACCACTAAACAATGCATTCAAGTTCTCTGCTTGGGTTTTTGGTGTGATGTTGAAAGCTGAAAATTCTACAGTGTGCACCAGTAAAGTTTGTGTTTGTAGTGGAAGTGCTGCAGGGTTCTGCTGGTGAATTGTTTCTGAATACAGAGTGTTTTTGTGTTTGTGTTGGTGTGCACAGTGACAGCAGCAGAAGAGGGAAACGTATCCCAGTGTTTGAAAGACAAAAAAGCTTTGTATGCTGGTTTTATTTTCTTATTGAATTGCTTGATCCACACGCACAACGTTCATGTTGCTACTTTATTTTATTAAAATGGTTTACTGCAAATGTCTCACTATTAGGTTTAGTTCATGGTCTAAAATTCTATCTCAGTTGGAGGTTTTTGAAATAAATGAATTGCTAGGTCTGACTTTTGGTAGTTTTTTCAGTTAGCAGGACATGTTGCATTTACCCTCCACCACAATTTTAAATAAGGGCTCTTTGGCTCGCTGTCATAATGCTCCCCTTTTCTTTATTAGTATTACAGTCTGATAAAAAGCTTTCGAAATCAACAGCAGTTGTTTCGAGGTAACTTTGCCAATAGCTTCTCCTGTCCTTACACCCTTCTTGTTCAAAAAAGGAAAATGTCCAAGGAACACTGGAGGACCACCGTTAGGGAGAGATCCAAGTCTGTTAAGTCACTGTCACTAAGGCGTATTCAGGATATAGACAGGACCCCAAGGATGTGGAGGGAGTGCCTGGGAAAACATTCTTAAGTGGCCAGTGAATCAGAGGTTCAGTTTCTATAAATACAGATGATTTTGCCCAGAAAGAACGCCTTTTGTCCCTCTCTCTAATGAATCTACTTTCCACTTGTGTCTGTATCTATCAGAGATCAGTCTAGTTGAGATTGTATTGGGACATTTAATATGATTTATTCATTAATTTGATCTTGTAGTTCATGTCCATCTTATCTACATATTGTTTTACTATTCACAACATTTGATAACCAAAATAAACCTGACAAACACAATAGAAAAAGCAATGTCTTGTACTAACTTAAATTACGTTACATCATGTTAAGCCTATAAACTTGCATCTTACTTTTAATCAGCTGGTGACTCTGAGCTACAGAACAAGGTAAATTGAATCACTTGGTGGTTGCTTGGTTTGACAGCACATCCATTATTGCTTGGTGAGCTAAGAAAAGACCTGCAGGTAGAAAAACACTCTACGTCTTCTGATTGATGTACAGGGTCAACATTGACAGAAGCAAAAACAAGACCGACTGGTCACTACATATTCATATACAGTATATTATATGAACTAATGTTATATCCAGAAAATGGTGTGACGTACAGGACTACTAAACAAATGGAGAACCAAATGCATGTTTACACTGCTGCAACTTTGAATGAGCGCACACAAATCACAAAACAACGCCAAAAAGACTAGTTTTATTATGGAATAGTCAGAATGTCATCTAGTTATTTATATACATGTGATTTTTTTCTGCAGCCAGCCTTTGTTTTTGTTCTCTCTTGGTCTGTCCTCTCACAAAGTTACTCTTTTCTCTGTAGAATAGTTATGATCAATGTAACAAAGAGAATTAAAGATGAGTGCTGTGAGCTGTGCTGGCCAAACTCACTGCAAGCTAAGTAGGACAAATCATTGCCATATGCATTTAGTTGTTTATAGCTTGGAGATTTAGAAACTTTATTTCAAACCGTAAAGTCTATATTACAAAAAAAATTACAAAATATTTTTTAATTTTACAGTAGAGTGTAGGGTAGAGTTACAAAGTGCTGCATGTCAACAATACAGGATAAAAAGACATAAACAAATAGGATCAAAGGAATGAACTATAAAGAAAGACAAACCCATCCATTCCATGCCTTTTCACCCCCTTCATCTGTTGCCGGGTCACGAGGCAGCAGTCTAAGCCGAGACGCCCAGACATCCCTATCCACACACTTCCAGCTCATTCAAGAGATACAGAGTCCTTCCAACATGTGCTGGGTCTTTCCCTGGGTCTCCTTCCGGTGTTACGTGCCCAGAATATCTCCCCATGGAGCGGAGATTAAACAATTCAACAAGAATAAGATGATGAAAGAGAAAATAGTCAGCTCTCAACAAGGCAAGGTAATTGTATTCATCAAGCACCATTTGTGCACAAGCAACTGAGGCTGCTTAACAAGCACACACAATAAATACAATAATAAATAAATATAAAAACAATACAACAAAAACATGCATCAGAATCAACAGTTATAAGAAAGGTGACAATGTTGACATAAACGAAAACATAACCACAGGAGTGTTGTGCTCCCTCCTGATATATGCATTCAGTGAGTATATGGCATTATAAGGCAATGTTATTCCAAAAAAGATTTGGTCTTTCACTCATACCCAAACATTTAGTCAATGTGAATTGTTATTATTTTGTATTGGAATGTTTTCTCCTCTGGAACAGTAAGATGACCACCTCAATTGTAAAACACACATCTCTCTTGTGCCTTATGAACATGGGATCAATAGAGGAGAGAGCACTTACTGGACTGAAATCTCCTTAAAACCTCCCAAAGTGCACATTTTGGAGTACATGAAGTGGTGTTCTTATTTTTGAACGAGGGCATCACTGCCAAAGTGGAACGCAACCTTAATTGCCGCCATTTCCATGGCTATTGCAAATATTCTGCAGAAATAAAGCAGTTGCTTAGCCACTGAAATAAACAATGGACCTAATCTGCTATGATTCAGTTCAGTGTATGTTTGATTAAAAAATAAATAAAAAGACCCTCATGATGGGGGTGCAAACAACCTGCTCGTGCTCATCCTGATGTCTTGTTGAAATGGAAACACATACAATATGAAGGAGTGTTACTGTTGTTGGAATCTTCTAAAATGTTCTTTTAATAGGCCACATTTGGTATGCCTGCAACACTGAAAGTTACATTGGTACTGACTTCATTCTAAGTTCTTGTTTCCTCCACATGAGTCTGCAGACACACGTGGAGTCAGTTCTCAGTTGTGTAGAACAAGAGCCATCCGTCACGCAGCCGCCAGAAGAGCACATAAGCAGCATGTAATGAATCACTGCTCTGGACACCTTCCTAATCGCAGCTACGCACAGTTCGCACTGCAATAATGACAGATCACACTGCACCTCAACAGCTCTTCTGGAATAAAAGTTCCATAAAGCTACAGGATTATATGCAGTATAATACACAGATGTTTACATGCACGAGAATAAGATACACGTAATGATGCACACAGATGGATTTAATGTGAGTTTGTGTGTCCTCCTGTGCTCCGCTTTACAATTTTACCAATTCTCAATCAGTCATGGATTTTTGGCATGTCATTGTTTGAGATACCATTGCCAAAAAAATAAGAATCGTTATTGTGTTTTGATTTATTGAGATATATGATATTTAGTTTGCAATAGAAAACCTTTCAGAAAATTGGTAGTCAAAATCAATATAAAATATAAAATCAATATAAGATATTATATGTATAAATATATATACAGTAGTGTGGGCCCTTAATCCTACTGCCTAACTCAAAACCATAAAGTCACGAACCAACAATGAGATGCCGGCTCAGACATCGCCCAAACAAGGTCTGCGTCATGTGCTGGGGAACCAGAGCACCTCGATGAGAAGTGGGCTACTGGAACAAGGCGAAAGTGGGCGAGATGCGAGAACAGGACTCTGTTGGAATGCTACTACTCGAGTAACCCTGGCCAGAGAGGTTACATGCAGAGAATGTGGGCTGAATGATTACTTAGAAACCCACAGTCACGGTTGACCCTGATGTAGTGCCCGTGGTGATCGGTGCACTAGGTGACCCTGAAGCTGGAGGAATGGTCACAGCAGATCCCTTGAACAACCTTGGATATCTTGGTCCAGAATATCTCTAATGTGGTCCAGTCCCATTGAACATAGCTAAGTAAAAGTATATACATTTCAATGCATTCATTATATGGACACAACAGTAAAATTGGACGGACCAGAGGCACTGCCGTTAGTGTTTTTGCAAGACCTTGCTAATTGCTAACACTTGTCAGTGCCAATGCCATAGGCCATAGAGACACCAAACATGATGAATAGGCTTTTGCAGATATGTTAAGATCACCTAAAGCTAAGTTTAATGTGATTATTTTCAGCTTGAAACTTCGAGTAATGTACATATATAATTTAGTAGAATAATTGAAACAAAAAAACAATCAGGCCCAATCTGAATCCAAAATGTGCCTAGTTTTCTGAAAGGAGTTCACGAGTACAACCAGCCGACACCTTTTTAAAAGTTAAACTGGCAATGATGATGTAAATGTAAGAATAGGTTTTGTTATTTTTCTTGGGTCTCATTTGTCACACCTGCATCCTTCCACAATATCACAGTTTAACAATGCATCTAATCACACTAATCTTTCTACAGTCTTTTTGTAGGACTGAGAAAGAAGTTAGACCGAGCCTCCGCATTTTCATTCATTCATTTCATTGTGCATTTGTTCTGAAACAAGTGAACACAATGCCATACAATGCAGAACAAAACACCCTACATTTACTACAAAGCATCATCGGATGAAAAGAGCTCAGGAGTTTGAGTTGTCGACTAAAATATCTTTCATAAATGGTGCTAGTTCAAGCAATAAAAGGAAATCAAGGAATTGCAACTTCAAAGCTGTTTAGCATGGCACCTTTCACCACGTAGAGAACAGAATAATTGTTTTAAAGCTGCTATTTGTACAGACTGAGGCATAGACAAGAGCCCATATACAGTATATAAAATGTCCTTAACTAAAAACTGTGTGGATAAAAATTTATCCACACAGTCACTTAGTCACTTTGTCTAATACCCTCATGCTGCTAACATGTACAGAATGTATACATACAACTATATATTACCGGCACTAGAATACACAGTACTTATATTTGCTTATTTTTATGCCAAAGGTAGAGATTTTTTACTTCTTCATTATGCTAAAGCCAGAGTTTTTGTACTCAGTATGCCAGAGATGTTATACTTGTTTATTCTTCATGCTCGTGCTAGAGATTTTTATTTTATTTTATTTTAGCATTTTGAGTTAATATTAATTTATCTTGTGCTGTGTGCTCCTCATTCCTGTTCTGTAACTGGTGACGCAACACTGACATTTCCGCACTCTGGGATGAATAAAGGATCAATTAATTGTAATCTTAATCTACTATTATCTCATGTTTTTATTCTATTTAAATATATATATGTAAAATAGTTTCCCTTGCACGTGAATATAGTTTGTATCTTTACAATCTATCTAATCATTCTGCACTGATCTCATATACTCTACTCTATCCAGTGGCATGTATGTGTTTGGTGTAGTATAATTAGACATCTAAGAACATATTAGACATAGTTTATTTTTACTCTTGAAGCCAACACATGTATATCGATGGAAAATTGATTTACATTTACAGGATCTGAACTTATACACAACAAAATTAAAATAGCCTGATCTAATAAACGTGATAATGAATTATGTACTTCCTGGGGACAATTATACAGTTTCTTTTGAAGTAAACGGATACAAGATAATTTCACAGCGGATTATTCATTAGCCACTAAGAGCCTTTTGATTTGCTTTGCAGAGGAACTCTCAGTCAGAGGTCTATTTTCTACATACAGTAATAGCAGTTCATAATGTCCCCTATCTGCTGTTTCTGCTACAACTTAAAATACTTTGTAAGATTTTTACTTGGGGTTATTTTTTATACATGTGTATTTCCTTCCTCCTTTTCCTTTGTGGTGCATTTGTGTGTGTCTGAATGACCGGGTCTTCAGCCAAAGTATTTAATTAGTCCTGAATGAATAGAATGAGCCATCTCCGCTCAGGGACAAATTCACACTTTGAACCTTGGGAAAGCGGTGGTAATAGGGAGTAATTGTTTCGTTCAAGAGAAGGATGTAACACTTTCCTCAAGGATGTTTAATTTGTTTCTTTATTTGTGGACCTTTGCAAGACTTTTATTGTATATTAAACAGCCGTATTGGTGGAGTTATAAAGTTCTGACACTAGGGTGAATAATTTTTGCTCTGTCAAAGGTTTGAGATTCAACCTTCAAAATGTGTCTTCACGAAATAATTTGTATTCGTGGTACAGACAAGCATGAACAATAACTTTTGGTCAATATTTCTGATTTATTTGAGCCTCATGGACCTGTGAGCAGTCTATGATTCTCAGACCTCAACCTCCTTGCAGTCTCTGTAAGGCTAAACATGGGATGCCCAGCCTAATGTAATGAAAGGGGCTACAACACTAAGCTCATTTAAGAAAAAGACTAAATACTTTCTTATCCTTTGGCAGTCCTCTTATCTCTCAGTCTTTCTGTTATTTTGTTCTGTCACACTTTGTAAAGCACATTCAGTTGCAGTCCTGTATGACATATCCTATACAATCAAATGTGTTTTGGCTTATATGTAAGGCTTTCCCATATTATCATATCTAGGCAAAGTTAAAAGTCTCTGCCCAAGCTGATTACATTCACCATGACAAACTTTCTTAATAACTAATGTGGCTTGACCTCCTTTGTTAAGCGTGTATGGCAAAGGCTTACAGCCGATGACAGACAGTAGTGATCCAGAGCAGCTGGTCTGGGCCTGTTCTACACGGCCTATATATTATTCATTTTGAAAGTAGCTCCAGTCCATCAGCGCTCCTGTTCCCAGAGTGTGTGTGTGCCCTCTGGGGCTGGAGGAGAACAGTGGCCCAGGGCACAGCAAAGGAAACTACTGGATGCATAATACAGATGGACATGCTTAAGCTGTCACAACGCAAGGGCTCTACAGCTTCAGATGGTTTGTGTCCAGATAATACATTACCAGTCCATTCGGATTCAGATTCATTTATTTGTCATTTGCAGTAAAACCACATTAGAAAAACTGCAAGACTACCCCAGTATTCACCAGACAGAGAAGACGACACAAACCAGAGCTCTTGCCACGGCGCCATCTTTACGACGTCATGCGACAAACAGTAGAATAAACAGCAGAGAGCAGTAACATACATATCACAAGACAGTTTGGATAAGACACATTATGTTTTGGATAAAACACGGACGTTTTTATTATGGAAGTAAACTCCAGCCACCCTTCGCCAATGTGGGCCGTCAGATGGGGCTAGGTGAGGGGGGGATGAGCAGGGACCTCTTGTGAATGCAGAGAGCAGTAACAACACCTTAGCTGGGTGATAATATAGACTTTATTGATCTCACACAGGAGACATTTACACGTCACATCTGGCATGGAAAGAATCACTCAAGATTGTGCAAAAGAAAGAAATGTGCAAACATTCTTGGCAATCAAGAAAAAGTGTCAATAGAGTCCAGGTTTTTCAGTCCTATTGCAAGTGACTTAAAGTGACTTATTGTACAGTCTGACAGCAGTGATACAACATGCTATTGTGTTATTTATATACTTTGTTCTCTCTTAGATAATGGATGTATTTGTGTCCCAAGAAAAGGAGTCTTTTAGAAGTAAAATGTTGCAGGCAAATCTGTTGCATACTTGTGAGAGAGAGATTTCTTGCTGTGAAGCCCAAGTGCTAACAACTGCCACATTCCCTCCTTGTATAAATATAACAACACTAAAGAGGCCTTTAAGATTCAGATTCACTTTATTTGCCATTTACAGTAAAACCACATTGGAATACATTTTCAAAAGTCCCCAGTGTGCACAAGGCAAGTACACCAATAAAATAAGGTTAAAAGTACAGAGATAAAACCAATTTAAAAAGCGCAGGAAACAATTGTCTCTGTGAAATTGATGAACAAAAACTCATTCCCGTGTTTGATTTGATTATGGTGGTGTATCAAAAGCGTTGTTAAAGGTGAAGTAAATGATGGTAGCTTGACTACTTTTGAGGACATATCCCCTCTGAAACAACTACTGCTGTGATTTAGGGCTGAAAAAAAAAATTTGTTTATTGAAGTGAAAGATGAATGCTTCAGTTTGTATCAGGGTCTCATCAGGTTGTCAGGTTCTCATCAGGATCAGCAGTGAAAAAAACACTGGCAACAGGTGAGAAAAGCTCCAATCCGAGGCTATTCTCACTAAAGAATCCCTAGTTCTTACTCCACCATGGTTCATAGTTGTCCTAGCTGTGCCTGGGGGTAAAAGTATGTCATGTGAAGCAACAACGTGTGCGCACAGTCTACACACGGACTTCTGTTTGTCCGAGCAAATGTCATACAAAGGCTGGCTTACTTTTGGCTTCACCCAAATCGCTTGTCAGATAAAAGAGTCCATCGGAAACGCCTCCCTCCCACACACCCCTCAATATTGATGTCCTGCTTTTGTGTTTGCCGAATTTCTGACTGACCCTGATGGAGTCATAAAATATTGACCATGGCATTCTCCGGAAAAACAAGAGACCGGGCCTGGAGCTGTGTGTGTGTGTGTTTATGTGCACTTAAACATGCTGAAGCTTGTGTATCAAAGCTGAAGGTGCAGACAGTGACCGAAAGAGCACAGATTGAGTGACATATCTGAAAGTGCTGCAGCCACCGCAATCTACAAATCAATATCGTGCAGCAAAATTGTGCCGGATTGGACGCTTGGAAGGGAAAAAAGTAGAATGACAGCATGACATGGAGTTCCCCATTGTCTGTTCACATCACTGATAACACAAAATGGACTGAAAACAGACAACACCCCAACGGTGACGGATACAGGGCATGTGTCAAGGAAAGACAAACATTCCCAAAAATGCTATATGCATTGTAAATCTATTGTTTAGCCTATTTCATTGTGTACACTTTAGAATATGATATAGTAATTATTGTATTTATTTCAAACTGGAACTGCAAAAGACAAAAAACAGCATAAAAGGATACAGAAAATTTCAAATTGACACAGGGTTGGACAAAGCAGACGTATATTTGGTTCTAAACACTCTCACTCATGCAACACAACTCCAAACACACGTACACAAATAAACACCCAATACACAAAAAGTGAATACGCACAAACACGCATACACACACACACACACACACTGAACCCCCCCTGACCTTATGCAAATGCTTGTATGCTTGTGTTGTATTTGTATAGACGAGCTCCTGAAAAGGTGGTGGCGTTCATATGTCTGAATGTACAAATGTGTTTGAATGTCCGTGCTGTAATATATTGTGTATGCCAATAAATAAACACAAAAAATAAAAATAAAAAATACTCAGAAAGACAAGACACAGGCCCAAACACTCTCTGACCCTCCTCCTCTCCCCTGACACTTGGTATGTGCTAAGATAAGATAAGATATTCTTTATTTATCTCACAAGGAGGAGAAATTTACATGTCACATTTGGCATGGATGGAAACACTCAGATTGTGCAAAAAAGGGAGGAAATGTGCAAACATGTTAAATGCAGGATATATTATGTACATAAAAAGTGGCAGTTTAAAAGTGGCAATCAGAAATAGTGTCAATATTAGTGCAGGTTTTTCAGTCTTATGGGGATAAAGGCCCTGCGGTAGCGCTCCTTCCTACACTGAGGGTGTCTCAGTCTTCCACTGAAGGAGCTCCTCAGCTCCTCTACAGTCCTGTGCAGTGGGTGGGAGGTGTTGTTCATGATGGAGGTGGCTTTGGCTAGCACCCTCCTGTCCCTCACCTCCTCCACAGAGTCCAGGGAGCAGCCCAGAGTGAAGCTGGCCCTCCTGACTAGCTTAATCAGTCTGCTCCTGTCCCGCTCTGTGCTGAGCAGAGGCCTGCTCACTCCGAAGGACCTCAGCCTCCTCAGAAGGAAGAGGCGACTTTGGCCCTTCGTGTGCAGGGCGTTTGTATTATGGGACCAGTCCAGTTTATTGTTAATGTGAACACCCAGGTACTTGAAGCTGAGGGCATCACTCCCTTTCCTCTACATATTTCTAATTTAAACTATTTATAAATAATAATATTTGAACATGTTTTCTTATATATTTTTTTTTTTTACAAAACATCCAGTACATTCAAATAAATGAAGCTGCTTTGACTAGAAGAGGGTAACACATGGATCAGGGAGCGGTTATTCAAGCTGCATTGAAAGCTCTTAAATAAACTAGTTCACACCGGTGATTTGAAGAAAACGTTATTTTTCCCAGTGGCATTAAAACGAGAGTTTGTAGTTCACCAAATTTCCTTGGCCCTGCTTCCATTGTGATGGCACTGGAAATATTTTTGTGTAAAAAGAAGAGTTTCAGGCCATATTGCATCACCGTCTTGTGATAATAAGAAGGCCACATTTCCACATGTATATTGCAGTGCTCATGGCTCATGGAGACTTTCCCATTTGTGGATGGATCCTGTCAGGTGCACGCTCCACCTGACACAACCTTTGTTTATGCCTCCATTTCCAGCTTTAATTAATTCAATGCAGCGCTTCGTTGCAAAGCTGTTGCATCACCAAACGAAATGAAAGAATGTGTGAATATATCTCATATTTTATGTCAGTATGCACATTTCTGTTTGTTTTTCTTGCAATTCTCAAGCACCTAATTTTGATAGCCCCGTGGTGTGAGTGGATAGATTGTAAACAGTAGGGTTATGAACAACGTATAGCTATTGGAAACATGTTTAATTAAAAATAATAATATATACTGAGAAACTATACACTTCCATACTTTCCTAACATTACTGATGGCTTTGGACACGTAACATGTACTTGAAAGGCTGGGGTGACTACTGGAGGCTACAAGGTCTTTCTCAATGGAATTTGCATGTTCTCCTATGTCCGTGTAGGTTTCTTCTAGGGGCTCAGATTTCCCCTATCATTAAAATCATCTACATGACTCTCCCCTCTGGAACCAGGACTCCCCTGAAAGAGAGACTTTGAAGAATCAGCAGGAATATTGGCCAATTCATAAATCGACACTTACATAAAACCCATGCCTCCCATACACAGCACTAGTTTACACTTTTTAATGTACTGTGATTATTTATGATTTCAATGCCTTGTGTGATTGTTTCTAGCTTATTCTGTTCAAGCACTTTGATTTACCTTGTATGAATGGTGCTATCCAAATAAACCTTACCTTGCTTACAAACCTGTTAGCATGCTGACGGTATTCAAACCTGTTTTCAGACTTGCAATAGCAGTTTTTCGCTCGAGTTCAAGGGGGAAAATGAACACTAACAATGCAAAATGTGTCTTGCCGTGTTTTCTAGTGATTATCCATAGCAGTGTGTGTTTGTGTGTGTGTGTGTGTGTGTGTGTATAGTCGTTGTGTATCAATGTGTATGTATCGGTGACATGCTTCATGCTTCACCTCTGCCTTTCCACCACACCTGCAGCAGCGGGTGATTATGGAGGGTCCTGAGAAGACGTGCTGAGGGCTAATGCTAGGTGCCGCTGTGAATGCTGCTGTTCGCCCGGCGTGGATGTGTCGGCGTGAATCAGGTCACCTCCACTCCCTCCTGACCTTCCCTAGTTTCCTCCATCCTAACTCCTCTCTCCTTCCATATATCCCTGGATCTCTGCAGCAGCTCTCCGCAAAGGTTATTATCTCGGCATAGAGGGCAGCGCTATTTAAAAGTCAGCGTAGTTACAACACATTGGGGAGCACACAGTATGGATCTGAAGTGGGTCTAGGAAGCATTGGACAACATTAGACTTAATTAAAAACAGTTAGCAACTCATATAGAATATTTTGGCAGTATTGTCCAGGCGTCTTTATATGAGACGATAAATCAAATATCTGTCAAATGGGAATATACCTCTATTTTAAATCACACATACCTTAGACAGTAATATTTTTATGTTTTCCATGAAAACTATATTGAGGTTTGAAATAATAAACCGACATCACTACTTTCAATATTTATTGTGTGTCTAAATACTGCAATGCTGCGCAACAGTCTTCACAAGCTGTGAAAAAAGTTTGAACATTTCATCATGTTATTGGAAAATGCATCATTTTCAGACGTTCTCTATGGTCTCCTCTGTGAAAATTGTCTCTATGCTCCTCTTTGTCAAATAGTTACGGATGTGTGATCGATGGCTTGGTCTTTTCACAAAATGACGAAGTTAGAAAATAAGTAATAGTATAATAAAAGTGACTAAAAAAACAACTCTACGGTTCAACGACTTTTGTTTTTCTACACGTTTTTAGTTATACTTGATTCTGAATGGGTCTAATATAACGGCCACGCATTAAATTAATCGATTTCATTATTAATCATTATTTGTGTTACCCCTTAGAGCAGTGTTCCCCAACCTTTTTGAGCCACCCTTTCCATGGCACACCCGCTGCAGCCTTTATTAATAATGCAAAGACATTTTCATCAATATTAAATATATAGAGAATCAAACCAATCTAATCTTCTCACAATATTTTCTTTTGACATTATTTTGACCAATTAGGTGATATTGGATCATTTCCAAAGGCTCACCAAACAACATCTCAAGGCACAGAACGCCGGCTGAAAAACATTGCCTTAGATGTTAAACACACATTCATAACTCATTAATATAATCCATTATGTCCCAAATACAAATAAATAAAAACAATTATACAACGCAAGAGCAGCAAAAGTGACTGCTTGCTTCCATTAACTCACACATATCCATTATACAGTTTTAATATAGTTTTTTTGGAATGCAATAATACTTACACTTGCTTTCATTTACAGAATTTGCCACAAAAGAGCTGCACTAAAGGGACACATTGAGTAGGGAATAACGCAGTTGAATATTTAGCTTGAAGTATAGAATCCAAAATGGTAGAATGACATTTTGCATTTAGTTCACTGTGTTTTGAAACATTTACGGTCTAGTGAAAACTCAGTTGACGCATTGAGAACGCTTCTGTGGGGACTCAGTCAAGTGACCAGTATTTCTGTGACAAATTTATACAGCACTGAATTAACAATAGCTGGCAGCCTGAACCATAGGAGCCACTTCTGATTCAGTTTTATACTTCCAGGACAAAAACAGCCGTAATGTATGCGCTGCTAAATCCGGTGGTGAGGGCGACTGACCGGCTGGAACAATGGGCCTCTGCCTGGTGAGCTGATGAAGGGGCCGATATGAGGACAGAGCTTTTTATTTCGGCTCAACAATGGCTGACTGCCTTCTTAACAAGTGGGGTTATTTTTGTATGCACATATGTAGCCGGTCTTCTCCTGCCTTCATAGTAATCTGGCTGCTGAAATGCCACTGTGCTGTATACATTGGGGAGACGTGATTGTGAAGCGAGCATTCTGTGGCGTTGTCTGACTTTTTCAATTAAATTAAAAGGTTCTCGGGAGTCGGCTCGATGTTTGCTAGATTTCTTCAAGCCAGGGTGGAAGCTTTCACTTGTATGAAGAAGCCCTTTTCAAATGCCTGTTTATAAATGCCTCCATGGACGGCCCACTCAGACTCTCCCCGACCTGTTCACACGTGCATATACATCCAGGACTTCACACATACACATGTCTGATAGTGGACACATTCTGAGACCTCCTCTATGAGTACATCTTCACATCAAAAAAAAATAAAAATAGATCCTGTATAATAACTGCAGTCTATTTGGGGTGATTTTCAAACCGGTCTTATGAGCAGCACGGTGGCACTGTGTTTAATGCTTGCTAACCTCAGCAAGAAGGTCCTGGGTCTGATTCCACCTCCAAGCCTTTCTGCGTGGAATTTGCATGTTCTCCCTGTGTTTGCGTAGGTTCTCTGGATTTTCCATTTTCCCCTACCACTGAAAACATGTACAATAGACCCGACCCTGCTACCATCACTGTGTGCGGTGAGAGGACTGCTCATGCCCCATGAAGAAGCCTCACAAAGCTCGAGATCTTTTGATTTTAGACATGATCACCTGCTGCAGCACAAATTAGAATTCACATTATGGCTCCAGTAAAGTGCTGCTTTTTCTCTGCGTAATAAGACCCACACATGCAGTTAGGGGCTAAGAGTGAGTGGCCTTTGTAATCTAAGAATGGCTTTTGTCCTGTCTCAAAAGGATCCATTATTCACACCCAGAGCATGGATCTTGTTTATTAGAATAAAACAGAGTAAGCAAAGGAATTTCACAACTGCTCTGTAAACGCACTCATGTTGCAGGTTCTAATCTGTGGAATGAACTGTTCCTTCACCTCAAATGGACTGTGATTTCAACACAGTCATGAGACAATAAAACGTTTCTGCATTTCTATCTGTGAATTTGTTCAGTCAAGTACAGTCAGTACAATAGCTGTTTCTTTCCAACTATTTGGATTCATTTGCTTGTTTTGACAGAAGGCCACATTCAATTAAGAGTTGTCAATTGAAAATAATGTTTCATCATGTTTCATTTGAAAAGGTTGTCAAAAATAATTGAGATAGATCTGTAATAAGTAGATTTCTTTCAATTGGGTCTTATTCTTGTCAAAACTGAGCATTCGCCAAAGTTATTACATTTCATAATTTCCAATTACATGAAAGCACAAGGAATCTCAATAACAGAGAGAATGTCCATCTGGCCGAAGAGAGCCTGTGATTTGTACTGTGGGAGACCTTGACACCATTGCATGTCCATGTTTTTATCACGATATTTCGCAAGAAGATGTACAGAACATACAAGTCATCGCCACAACATCATATGCCATTCAAAGTTCTCCACTGAGAATGATCGGTGTTATTGACTTTTTTGTATCCAGTGCCAGTTTTGGAAGTATTTGTTTTCAAAGAAAGTATATCATTTATGTTCAGTAATTAATTATCCTTTCCTCATATTTTAATAAGATAAAAATGGTGGTGGCTTATACTAACTCTCCTTGTGTTTGTCTTATTGTAAAATAAACTCAGATACTGTCAATTGTAAGTAGGTACTGTAATTGTGATCCTGTTCTGTGTAAAGTAGTGTTATCTTGTCACAAGCCAGGATCAAACAAAGCGCTTTTGAAAATATGAATTTACTCCAGCGGGACAGCAAGCGGCCGACTCAACAGCTCAACAGCAACTCAACAAGTAATTGAAGAATATTTGTCAGCTGTCGCTCCAAGCCTTCAAATAATTTTGAGCATGTGTATGGAAGGGTGAATGAACCACCCAAAAACAAAATATATATATATATATATATAAATATTGTATACTTGGTGCTAATTTGTATACTGAAACATACAAACATCTTCTGAAACAGCAACATTTTCATAGACTGATTACGTAAAATATTCACGAAGCCACCAGCTCAACACTGTTTTTCAAGTTTACTTCTTTGTCATTGACCCTACACTGGCAGAGTAATATAGCTGTACATAGCCCACTGGCAAAACGAAACAATATTGTTCTGGATGAATAAAGCTGGGTTATGATGTCTTACAAGATGTGTGTCATGGCTCGTATGACCGTGTGCACAGGTCCTTTGGGTGCTCTTCACTGCTGGGCCTCTGTGTTGTCATTACTCTGCTGCTCAGATTTACCCTGTAATTCCCCAGCGAGGCACTGAAAACCACAGCCATATTAATTTCTGTCTAGATTCTAGTTTAGTCTGTATTATTGGATATGAAACGAGGCTATTATCTAGTGAAACGTTGCTGTATCCCTTCAGCATCTAATAAGCAATGACTCATTTAAGCTTTTATGTCGGGTTGTTATTGACTTTTGTAGCTTGTGGCATTTCTTTCTTGCCTTAATTATTTATATTTCCGCCTTTAGCCCCTTCCAGCTCAATCAACTGACAAAAATACAACATCATTTTCTACGGTTATGATGATGGAAAGATGAAAAGATAAAACATGACTTAGGGAAAACTATACAGGGGAAAGGAGAGATAAGAATAGTTCACGAGGGAGGAATAAAATGAGAAATCTGCAACAACTGACTGCAATTACCGCGCCTCCTTGTCTGCGCCGTGCTAATTAAGAGAAGAGAGGAAGAATGCAGATTAGGAAGGAGGGCCTCAAGATTGGCCTGTGGCTCCGCATAGTCCTCTGCGAGAACTTTATCCGGGAACACCACTGTTGCACACCAAACAAGGGGTTGCATTATGTATACACGGTGCAGGTAGTGACGGAAAATGGGATACAACTGGAGACCCGTTTGAGTTTGTCTGATGTGTGGACTATGTTGACGTGACCAAATATTTCTCATGATTTTTGTCCGTGAAACAATCTGGTTTTATAATGGAAACAAGGGTCTAGGTCAGGGGTGTCCAAACATTTTAGTAAGAGGGCCACATTAGTTCTCCAGCTTAGTCCAGGGGCCGACGTCACGGACTGAAAACTGTCTTGACTGGCATTGGGCTGTTCTGAGCTTTGAAATGATCGGAAACAGAGCTGAAGTTGGCTGAATGACAAATGTTTACCAGCTCACAAGTCAATGATTGAATACGTTGGTTTAGCAAGGCAGAGGGCCATATAAAATGACATACAGGGCTGCAAATTGCCCCCAGGCCTGAGTGGTTGCGTTATGGTTTTCATTCCAACCAAGCAGGGACACACCAGACTCTACCCATTTCCTCAATTCTTCAGTTTAAGACTGGGCCAGAATCCTACATAAAATGTGGGATTCTGGTATTATAATAATAATAATAATAATAATAAATCTTTATTTATAAAGCACTTTTCAAAAACAATGTTTACAAAGTGCTGCACAGCATAATAAACAATACATCAGTCATAATACAAAGTTAAAACAATAAGAATGAATGCAAGAAGACAAGACAAACAGAGGAAACACAAGACCACAAAACAGACAGGACAGACAGTAAAATACAACATTATAAGTTTAAAGCTGACAATTGAAAGCTGTTTTATAAAAGTGGGTTTTAAGAAGAGATTTAAAAGAGGATACTGATGGTG
The DNA here is from genome assembly GCA_964034765.1 of Knipowitschia caucasica. Taxonomy (NCBI): domain Eukaryota; kingdom Metazoa; phylum Chordata; class Actinopteri; order Gobiiformes; family Gobiidae; genus Knipowitschia; species Knipowitschia caucasica. The sequence continues at coordinate 14,820,647 of OZ035832.1, forward strand.
CTAGCCTTATCTCCTCGGGCAGGTCGTTCCAAAGCCGAGGAGCCCGGACAGAAAAGGCTCGATCACCTTTCGTCCGGAGCCTCGACCTTGGAATGGTCAGCAAGGACCTGCCCGAGGATCTAAGGCAGCGGGGCGGCTCGTAGGGGGTTAAAAGTTCATAAATATAGCTTGGTGCCAGACCTAAACGAGCTTTAAAAGTAATCAGTAAAATCTTAAAATCAATTCTAAATCGCACAGGGAGCCAGTGGAGAGACGCTAAGACAGGGGTGATGTGCTCCCTTCTGTTAAAACCAGTGAGAAGTCTGGCTGCTGCGTTCTGAACCAGTTGGAGGCGGGAGAGGGATTTAGCATCAAGACCGGAGAGGAGGGAGTTACAGTAATCGAGGCGGGAGAAGATGAGGGCGTTGACGACTTTATGGAGATCGGGAGGAGTGAGAATGTTTTTAATCTTAGAGATGGTGCGGAGGTGATAGAAGCAGGTTTGGGTGGTTTTATTGATGTGGGAGCGGAAGGTGAGGTGAGAATCAAAAATGACACCGAGGTTACGGGCGGAGGGAGTGATGTTTGAGGACAGGGGGCCGAGGTGGGTTTGGATGTGGGATATGGATGGAGGCGGGTTGATGAGGAGGACTTCTGATTTGGAGGTGTTGAGTTGAAGGAAGTTATGGGCCATCCAACGGTTCACATCATTAAAACAGTCGACCACAGCAGCCAGACTTCCAGGGTCGTTTGGTCTCAGCGGGAGGTAGATCTGTGTGTCGTCCGCATAGCAGTGGAAGGACACGTTATGACGGGCCATAACGTGTCCTAGGGGGAGCATATAAATAGAGAATAAAATGGGGCCTAAAATAGAACCTTGCGGCACACCACAGGTGATGGGGGCTGTTGAGGAGGTAAAATCACCCATGGTGACCGCAAAGGTTCTTTCTAAAAGATAAGAATGAAACCAACCAAGTGCAGTATCTCTGATGCCAACCCACGTTTTGAGGCGATCCAATAAAATATCGTGGTCTATAGTGTCGAAGGCAGAGCTTAAATCTAAAAGAATTAAAATAGAGCACTCTCCGCTGTCCGTGGTTAAAAGAAGGTCATTTAAAACTCTAAGGAGAGCTGTCTCAGTACTGTGTTGTGCTTTAAAACCGGATTGGAATTTCTCAAAGATGTGGTTATTGTTAATAAAATCTAAAATCTGAATAGAAACAATTTTCTCTAAAACCTTAGATAGAAACGGGAGTTTAGAAATGGGTCTAAAATTGTTAAAATCTGTAGTGCTTAAATTAGGCTTCTTTAAAAGTGGTTGGACCACAGCATGTTTAAAACTGGATGGGACAAGACCTTGATCCAGGGACTGATTAAGGATTGATAAAATGGAGGGTCCAACCACATTAAAAACATCTTTGAGAAATTTGGTGGGGATGACATCGAGGCTGCACGTGGTTGGTTTCATGCGGAATAAAATGTCAGATAAAAGAGAAAGGGATAAAGGCATAACATTTGTAAAACAACTAAAATCCAGAGTTTCTCTATTTAAAACAGTGGCTTGGCTAGGAGCAGATATTTGGGTCCGGATATCTGTTATCTTTTGAATAAAATGGTTTAAAAATAATTCACACTGTTCAGTGGATGAATCACTAAAAACACAGGGACTGGGATTTATAATAGAGTTCCATCCATCCATTTTCTACCCTTTAATCCATTTCTGGGTCAGGGGGGTGGCAGTCAGAGATGCCACCCAAGTCTCATAGCACCAGCCCCTCACTGACCCTCGGCAGGTGGTGAGTCCACAGGAGGACGGCTGCTCTCTGAGTGTGAGCATAGCCTTGATCTTTCAGTGGGGGCTTTGGGCAAAGTGGGGTTAAGTGTCTTGCCCAAGGACACAACGACAGCAGTCATCAGTGGGAGTGGGTGGAGAAGGTGCAGAGGTGGGAATAGACTCTATAATAGAGTTTAAAACTTTAAATAAAACTCTGGGATTCGATTTGTTTTGGGTGATAGTGTTTGAATAAAATAAAGTATTCTTTAGTATTCTCCTGCTTTACTTCCCAGAGAACTATCGTCTGAAGACCACTGGGATAAATATCTGATTCTGTCTTTACAAAAGTGAATGATGGCATGTTTCTATGACTACTAGTATAAGTCTCGTTGCTGCGATAATGTCTTTGGGCAACCACAGAACATCATTATATTTTGGAAGAGAGAATATATTGTAACATGGTTTAAATAGTTTCTCGTTAGAACAGGATTCAATGCTGGGGATATATAATAAATAAATGGCTTCAACATACCCTAGTTGTCATTGACTTATGTCGACGTTCCGTTTTTAGACGCTAAGTTTTGTAAGCACCTCGAACCATATGTACTATTCGCATTTATTTACGCTTATCTCTTATCACCACACCTGTATAGTCTGCACATAAATAAAACCTGCTCCCCACATTTTTCAGTGCCTCTTCTCCAGAGTTGTTTTGATAAAGATAAATAAAGATATAGTTTTGATATAACTTCATCAAAAGCTTATTTTTTACTGTAACAGGTGTGTTTGACTAAGATTTGGTTCATTTACATATTAAAAACTGTACTATTTTTAACTTCAACCGTTGAAGTAAAGTTTCCTGAAGTTAAATATTTATAGAATTTGATGATTTATTATTCATATGAGGTGGAAAAACTTGTTTGGAGCTTGTTTTGGAAAATAAATTGCAACTCTTTTGCATCATTGTGAATTAACCATAACTAACCTTGGTAAATATATTTAACAGCTCACATTTATGTGCGGTCTATGCATAATACAAATACAGACCGCAGCAGACACAGAAGGCAAGGTGATTGAAAAACATGAATTATGTATGGTAAATATGCTTCGCTGGATATAATTGCAAATAAGGGCTTCTCAGGAGATATTTTGAGTTCCATCCGTACAGGCTGAAGGTGGCTTTCCAAAATCATGAACAAGTTTTAAAGTAAGTATTATTTATTTCTATAGCGCATTTTTACAGACCAAGGTCACCCAAAGCACTCGACATTGCTCAGAGTTCAGACATTGTTCCGTTTTCCCCACACACAGCGATGACAAAAGCAAGACTCCGAACACACTGAGGCATCCATTCACTCACTCGTCACATTCACACCTATTTTGCATGCTTTTAGAGGTAAAAGAAAACCATTCAGACACGGCGGTGAACATGCAAAGTCCACTCAGAAAAGGCCCTGTTCCGACCGGGATTCGAACCCACGACCTTGCCTTGCCGCCCTGTTAAAGTAGCACATATACAAGTTGTTGAGGTCAGTTGCTCTCACATAAAGATCTAAACTTTTTGGTACCTGTAAGATCCAGCAAAGAGGAAAAACTACTTATCTATAAGAGGCAAATCTGTTGGTGTTGGAAAGCTGTGCCTCTGGCGATACAGTGATCAATAATGCACAGGGCGCGCTGAGCTCTGAGTGCATCGCTCTTATGTGAGGAAGGCTGACGGAGAGCTGACTCACTATACATGTCACGGAGCTTTCGCCGCCGCTTTACCACATGTTGCACTTACTGTTGGCAGAGAGAATGTATGCAGTTGTTTTGCATCCACAATGACTAGACTTGTGTTTGTGTCACTTCAATTCAACTCTGTATATTCTTATATAGCCCTAAATCGCAACAGCAGTTATCTGGGAGGACTTTACATAACCGTCAAAATCGCCAACACAGATCAGAAAATCAAACAGTTCAAACACAAAAAATAAAGCAGAAAACACATTGTTATCGGTCCATAAGACGCAGATGACCAATGTCCATAGGTGTTGTTGAGTGTTCTGGATCATCACCACTGTCCATTTAGATAGATCTTGCATCAATTAAAGGTCTATTCCTCAAATGTCCTTCTTGTTGGTATGTGGGCTCGATTCCTGCCTCTTGCAGTAAATATATTATTGTATGTTCGAAAAGTCATAGTCCTCAATTTTGTGGCAGGTGTTCTGTCGAGTTGGTCTGCCCGTCGAGATGATCTGCCTCAGCTGTTAATGATGTAATGCAAAACTGCGCTGCGCGTCTCACGGCAGTCGAAGCAATCCAAGATGGCGGACATGTAGTCCGCGAATTGCTTTAAAAGTTAAAATACGAACGAATTAAGACACAAATGTCACTTTTGATGCAATTTGAGGAGAGATGTTGATGGTTCCGCGTTGTGATATGTGGGTTTTAAGAGTAAGAGTTTTGTGTAAAGTTTGTTTTAAGCAGTCCACTGCTCCTGTGAAACTACACTGCTGTACCCAAATCTAATGTGCGCATGCGCAGAAACCCGCCAGAATTGGGAAAAAAACCCATGTACAGCCCTAAATCACTAACCTGCTCTCGCTAGATCCAGTTTGCTGAGCTCCACACAAGTATCTGGGATTTCTCAATAGGAGATGTAATTCAGAAGGCTGGCCAAATAAACAATGTATTGTATGTGATTGTTTAAACCACTTGTCTGTTATCTTCAGTGTTGGGCACGTTACTTTGAAAAAGTAATTAGTTATAGTTACTAGTTACTTCTCCCAAAAAGTAACTGAGTTACTAACGGAGTTACTCCACTATAAAAGTAACTAGTTACCAGTAAAAGTAACTATTGCGTTACTTTTTCGTTTTGTTCTGGAACATAATGTGCACTCGACGTGCACATGTTGACCTTTAACCTTTAACCTCAGTGAGTCTGAAATAGTGTCAATATTTCCATCTAGAAAAGTCTGTTTTTCTGCTGAAGTCCTGTTCACTCTTCATCTGTCTCTGTGTAAGCACTAAACACCAACACCCGCCACTGTGAATGTGGAAACACCGGTGAAGCACTGACTTCAGACCAATCAGATGAACATATACATCATATAAATCAAGTGGACAATTTGTTTGGCTACAGCAGAATATGTTTCATGTCCGCATTGTTTGTTCATACAAAACGCAAAACTAAGAGTTATGGGTCTTACCTTATACATGACCTGCACAGACCACTTCAGTTCAGACCAGTTCTGTGTTTAAGTCCAGATAATAGTTTGAGCGTAGATATGTAATCCTCCATTTGGAAATAAGTTTTAAAAAGTAAAACAAAACGCGTGTGTCGGTGTCCTCCGTAAACTACTCTGTTTTGCTGCAGCCGGGTGCATCCAATTTCTAAAATCAACCGTCCCACACTTCACCTCTCTTTCTTATCATTCCTATAGTCATTGAAAAATTACCGTAAGTGCATTTTAAATTATCTTAAAATGTGTTATATGTATGTTAGCCAAACCTGTTGCAGCCCTTAGCAGATAAACCAGGAGGAGAAAGGAGCTTTCAGATGGAATTGTATGCAGCCGACTTCTGCGCTCACATGAGCTCCTCTGAGGCCTCACGGTGATACAAGCCGTGGTTGAGCGCGACTAAGACCCATATTTGTTTCAAAAACACAATTTATGACCATCCTCTCAACTGTAGACATGTGGATTGTAAAGGAAATATGTTTTACATCAGCCAATAATTGCTGAGAGGTTTTCTCATCCTCCCTTCTCTCATGACAACACGCACACGAGTCCTATCACGAAGTAAAAAGAGAAGTTCATTGTGCGTCTTGAGTAACGCGCAGTAACGGGATGTCGGAAATGATAACGGCGTTATAGTTACAGTCAAAGTAATTTGTTAGATTACTCGTTACTGAAAAAAGTAACGCCGTTATTCCCATCACTGGTTATCTTGAATGACGTGCTGCTTTAACCATTCAAGTCGAAGCACACAACTCCTCGCTGCGTGCCGCCATAGTTGTTTCAATCAGTTGCTTCGGCGCTACTTCACATCTATGAAATCCTGTCTGGCGATCCTGATTGGTTCAATATTTTTTGCTATCATGAAGGAGTTTGCATTGCCCTCCAACCCAGATCCTTGCGTGGAGCTCAGTGAAACGCCTCTGGAGGTGCATGGCGGAACTAAGAGGATCTGGTTAGGTAACTAAATCACAACAGTGGTTATCTTAGAGGAGAATTTGATTTTGCCAAAACACAGATCAGTGAATTAGGCAGTTTAAACACAAGGAATACAATGATAGAAAACACGTTGGTATTGGTCCACAATGGGCAGATGACCAATATTTTCCAGTTTTGTCCAAGTCGCAGAATGGGTCGAGTGCAGAGGACAAAAATGGGGGACAAAAGTGGTTTTCCTTTTTGCTTTTTACAATGAAAAGTCTTGCTTGTCAAAATATAAAACTTAGAATGCTGCCATGTGAAGTTTCATACTTATCTCCAAAGAACAAGCTGTATGAACAGCCACTCAAAACTACAACAACCAAGCAAAACGGTGAGGAACCTTTCAAAGAAAAAATAGAAAAATGGGACAGAACGTTTTTTTGGCTGCAGTGAGTTTAGATGTGTTTCTTACCCTTTAAACTAATTAAGTGAAATATTTATCATCTAAAAAAGTATTCTTGGGTTTCATTAAACTGGCCAGTACGGGGCGAATGAGTAGAGGTGGGACACCTCAGTTTTGCTCCCATTGAAAACCATGTTAAATTTAATCGTGTCTGTTTTGGAGTCAAAAGGCTCTCATCCTGTGCGGGGACACTCAATTCTTAGGAAGTACTAAAAAATAATTCTCCAAATCGTCTTGGTATTTAAAAAAAAAAAAAAAAAAACCATAAGAAATTGCTGCATTTCCTTTGGGTGGCCTGCAGGGGGCGCTTATCTGGGAAAGCCTCGATCCACCTCGCCCGCCTCATTCGATTGATTTTTTTCAAAGTGTACTCCTTTATGTGAGACCACAGTTGGAACACGGAAGAAACTCTTGTCTTTCTCTCTATTTGCGCAGTTGCTACAAGCGTACATCGCACAAATAGATGGCCTTTTGACAGAGCTTCTTCTTCTACTATATATCCGTGTATATACCCGGCAGATTCGCGCCACTGCCCTGACGTCATATGAAACCAAAGAATACATGCATGAATTCCAATGTCGTACTGTGTGACATTCCGGACAACGCGGTCAAATATGAATTGAGAAAATAACAGTCTTGAAATGTTTCATTGAGCAACAAAAACCCTTTCAAATCCGACGGTAATTGAGCCCATGGGGAAGATGAACCGCTTTCACTAATACTTGCACATGATATTCTACCATTTTACACTGCAGCACATAATAGATGGATGCTTGTATTACTTCTCAAATTGTAAGACCTTTACTATCTCTCCTGTCAAAAGAATCTAAATTACTCTAAAGGATGGCTCATGTACCATCTAAAATTACCAGCGGAAAAAAAGGCAATTTTCTTTCACTACTTAGATTGAATTTGTGGAGACAGTTCAGAAAGTCGTTTAATTTGCGAAACTGCTTGTTCCCTGCAAATGTTAATTAGTCATCAATCTCTTGGAGAAATGTTATAATAAATTCATCACAAGACGTTAGCAAAAACAACTTAGGCTGCGATGTGTGTTGGCCTGACTTTTGACAGAGATGCTTTATGTTAACAAGGACACGTAGCTCCACTTCCATCCTTCAAACCGCACAAACTTCTTCAGCAGTTTTTCACCTTGAACATTACAGACATAGATAAACCAATCCTCTGTGGCAAGGTCTGCACTGCTGTGTTCTCTTCTGTTTGTTATCGGATTTTAGAGAAAACTGCCACCAAGTAGACAGAAAATGCACAATTTAAGCCTTGGGACTTTGGTTGTAACATGTGGTAAATCAGCTGGTGTTAAAGCTGGGCGATGTAACTTTAAAATCACAAGAAACGCAGCTACATGCATGTAAAACAAGTTCCTAGCTCTTAAAACATTGTGGTTACAAGGAGGAACGGGACTTTCTTTTGGATGGCTGTGATCGCTGTGTAAGCAGTACCCGGTGACGAAGACGAGAAAGTTTCAGGTTAGCTCCTCGGCTTGTTGTGCTAACTCAGCCGTCTATGCTAACGGACCTGGAGATTTCTCACGAAAGTGGGGGCTAGTGGTCCGCTGTGATTGGTCACAATCTGCGACCCGAAACACATTCTCTTCCTTGTTTCATCAAAACTCAATCGAAAATATAATGTCAGGCCAGCACAAATCTGCGCTACTTTTTCTTCAAAAGGACGTATATCCCAATGCACTACATGGACATGGATAGCATTTTCGTAATTAATACGAAAATAAAGTCAGTTAGTGCAGCTTTAAGTGTCATGCACAAAAGTGCCCAGCCCACATGGGCTTATATGACGGCTACAGACCATATACAGTATATACATGAAAAACAGAAAACAATTTACAATTATTACTATTAGTTACATTTGTAGTTTTTCAAATATATGTTTTTTTGACATATCTGTCACCAGCCCAAATAATGACTCAAAGTATTTGAATATGATTTCTAATAATATCAATAATAACAGCGTAAAACTTTCTTTAAGGCCTAACAAGGTTTCAGAGTATAGCACCATTACAAACATGAGGCATATTGTAATACATTTCCTTTTCAGGCCTTTTATTTGTTTGTTAAGTTAGTGTTTTGTGCTGCCACCTGCATGTGTAACCCAGATCCCATCAAACTCTTAAGCTAAGCAGGCCAGGGCCTGGTTTGTACTGTGATGGGAGACCTCTGTGAATACCAGGGGCAACAGTGAGGTGGCTGCAGCTGCAAAGTGCCAAACTGCCGTCGTGTCCTTTGGAAAGACACTTTTCCCACATTGCCAGTAATGAGTCTGGTGTGTGCGTGAATGGCTGGTGGTGGTCAAAGGGGCCACCACCACTAGAAATGAATAATCCCCTATATGGAGCATCTTTGAGTGTCTGACTAGCAAATGCGTTATTATTATTTTTATTTGTCAATTTATTTCACTTTGTGCCGCAAAAATAACATGCATTGGATAATATCCGGCGCTATCCGTATTAAATAAGCGTAAATACGTAGGTAAGAGGTACCGCATGGCGCCGTAAAGATGGCGCCGTGGCAAGAGCTCTGGTGTGTATGCACACCGGGGTAGTCTTGCACATTTTTTACTGCAAATGGCAAATAAATGAATTGAAATTGAATTGAAAGACATAATAACAATAATCTAATTATAATGTATTATATTTATATTAGGGCTGTCAAACGATTATTTTTTTTAGTTGATTAATCGCACAGTATTGGTGAGTTAACTCACGATTAATCGCACTTTTAACATTCTATTTCAAATCCACTCCAATTGAAGTTAAATGAGATTATCAAATGTAATTACACATTGTCATTCCGACCAAATGTACTTAAATCTGTTAGATTTGCTCACAACCTTTTGCTTTTGGGCAAAACCAACATGAGCTGTTAATGAAAGGGGGAAATTTACATACCCCAGCTTTAATTCAGCGAGTTTGGTTAATTTTAGTTTCAGGAGAAGACAGGGACACTTTCTCTGTGTATTTGCGTGCACAGGTTACGCGCAGGTTGCAAAGACACGAACACAATATGCAGAGAATAGTTCTGTGGCGTGTATGGTATATGACCATGTTACCGCAGCGGCATTCGCTCACAGCCGCTCACAGCCGTGTTGTTGTCAGCTGCAGCCGCTAACAACAACCAGAGCGGCCGCGGAGGAGGCGGACTTCAGTCCACAGCAAACAACAGCCCCGCGGTCACGCGCGTATTCTTTTAAAACATGAGTTCCCTGCGGGCCTACCTGCTCTGATACATCTCACACGCAGCATTCAGAGTGTTATCATGGATAAATGGGCGGGTCATTCGGACATGCTTTAATGCGTTAATTTTTTTTTTATGCCTTAACGAAAAATGTAATTAACGTGAGTTAACGCAATAATTTTGACAGCCCTAATTTATATGGCACCTTTCTGAACCCTGAAGGTTGCCTTCAAAAGGTAGAGAAAAAGCAAAAATCAGTTAAATACATACACATTTAAGAACATTATTTTGCCTTTTACCGTTGGTTTACCAATAATGTGCTCCCTACAGATTTGAAATACCTTTTCTGGTTGTTATTCTCCTTCAACATGGACAGCTACAACAACCCCCGCGGGAAGGTTCCTGCATTTGCCTTTGCAGTATAAAAGAAATGACTGGTGAGCGATATAGGATGACCCCCGAGACCACCTCAAAATGGCTTCCTCTTATAAGCAGCAGATTGAAAAGGTGGTAGGCTTCTTCCTGGCGAGGCGAGATGGATTGGTACAGGTGTGGAAAGCTCAGGTCAAACTTGTGCATTTTACATAAACGGCACGGCGTACGTGATGATTTCTTTTCATAACTGAGGTTGAGGAGTGGGCTTCAGGGCTTCTATCCACAGATGACCCTCACTACACATGCATTTGCTCTCCCTTTTATCATGCAGAGCTCATGTATGCGGCTGCTACAACATCTAAAGACCAAAGTGGAAGATTAAAGTCCCACCAACTTCAAAGGATCTGTTTTAAAGGACCGGAATCAAAATAAGTATTAATAATTAGTATTCGGTGAATTGTTTATGGAATCAGATTGGTTTGATGGCCTTGCTCATAAGTTCATGCCCATCTTCCTTTTGAAAGATCGCCATGTGTATTTATTTTTTTGTGTGTGGCCTGTGTCAAGATGCCTGAGGCTGTATTAGACTATGTAAATATGTAAACCTGACAACAAGCTTGGTCTGGTCTTAACAGGGCTTTAAAAGGATGCTAACTTTTGCCTGAACACAGAATAATAAAACAAAAAATAGATTAATTATATAAAAGCTATAACTGATATAAATATTACAATGAAAGTTAAGGTATACTTCATTTATCCCTGTAGGAATATTTGTCCTCTTCATTTGACCCATCCCGCAATGTTACTTGGGTCTCTATCAGGAGCAGTATCATTGTGTATGCGTGCGTGTTGGTGTACGTGCACACATCTGTTTTGTCCAACACTATTTCATAAAACAATACTTTTCTACAAAAATATTTAGATTTTGATATATATCAGGTGTTGTCATATTAGTCATTTTGTAAACATTACCCATTGAATGACCTTTCCTGCCATAACTCATATCATCCAAACTTGTTTTTTGTTTTTATTCAAGCACATCAAATATTCTCCAGTGTAATTAGGCTTCAGCAGGTTGCAGGTCTGCCCAATTTCTTCCAATATTTTACATAATGCAAAAACAACTAAAAGCAGAGTGTTTCTGAATCATAATAATGCATCTTTTGAACAGTGCTGTCTTATGAGAGACCGGCAGCCTTTGTGAGTAGGCGTGATGCCAATATAAACAAGCTTTTTTGGGCACACAGAAAACATATTAGTCAGATCTAAAAGTAGAGAGCTGAGAAACTGAAGGTGATCTTGTGGCACTGTTGTGTGAGTTATTATGGATGGAGTATATGAGACAAGCCGTTTACTCATCTGATGGCGCGCTAAAAGGACGCAGAATTCATTTGAGAGAAGACTCACGCTTTTATGGCAAAGGTGTTATTGGGACGACATTTGAAAAAAGCGAGTGTATAGTGTTTTCCTAAGAGCGTTGTAAAATGTGCGAATTAACAACTGCCTCTGCACCATAAGCAACCCAATAAGGCATTTCATTTCAATGTGTAATCTGTGCGTTTTCGTCTTTAAATTTAGACAACTTCCATTTGAACTACTAGACAGTGCTACCTGCTTATTTCAGAACCTGAATAATGCTATAAACATATAGTAATGCCATACACGGCTTTACACATTACATCTCTAAAGCTGGGGGTACCTAACTATTTCCCCTCACAAATAACTTTAATAATGTTGTTTCTCCTGGGGCCGACAGTAGCTCAGTTGGTAGAGCATTGGCCTTTGGACCGGAAGGTCATGGGTTTGAGCCCATCGTGAGACCCACTCCAATGGCTCCCACTAATGTCTGCTGTCGTTGTGTCCTTGGGCAAGACACTTTACCCCATGTTGCCTGAAGCCCCCGCTGAAACACCAAGGCTGTGGCACCACTGATGTAGCAGCCATCTTCCTGTGGACTCACCACCTTCAGAGGAGCAGAGGATCAGCGAGGGATCGGTGCATTGAGCACTTGGTGGCAGCTCTGATTGTCACCCCCCCCGACCCAGAAATGGACTGATAAAGGGGTTGAAAATGAATGAATGAATGAATGTTGTTTCTCCCAACAGAAAGACTTGTATAAGGAATCTTTTTCCAGGCCCTTACATCCTGCCTTAACCTTTCAAAACTGGTTAACAGGTTATCTGACTTAAGCAGACGAGTAAGGCTGATATCTGATTGGCTGTGTGAGGGTGGCCGTCTCTTTTTCACATTTCAATCTGAAAAAAAATAAAAAATCTAACCCAAAAAACTGATCTATAGATGTGACAGAAGCCAGAAATGTACATGAAATCTGGAAAGTGAGAAACTAATTGTATTACGTTTTTTAAGTTAGGTACCCCAGCTTTAATAACATCGAACATTCTTTATTACATTATTATACTTTATACATTTGTAATTTATTCTAAGCATGGTGATGGTAAGCATCTATGGTAGCCACACACACAGATGTGACAGCAGGCATAATGGTTTCATGTATCTGCTCTTGTGTATCAGATGAATACAAAGATAGGAAATATAAAAAAGACAGGCGTAGCAGACCTTTATTGAACTATTATTTTTTTTAAGTTAGACCAACATGTACTATTACTCATTCCTTCAATCTGTTAATAGGGATACCTTGCTTGCTTTTTGGGGTCCAAACTTACTTGTGATGTGAAAAATCTTATGGTTGTACAATATACGCTTTCCTTTAGCAAAACCCATTCAAGTGGAATCGCTCAGACTAATTTACACCCCTTTTATTTTCCTTAATTCATGGGTCGTGACTACATTTGAAAATTGGTGCATTTCTGGTCTTGTTTTATTACTGAGACCACTCAAGCTGTCGCCGCAGTATTTATCTTTTAAATGAGCTGTCAGGTATCCACAGACACGGTTCCACTGCCGACAGCCCAATGTTCATTTTTAAGGACTTGTTTACTTCACATCTGCTGTGTATTAAGAGAGATTACTTTTTTTTTTAAAGAAGACTTTTGTTGAAAAAAAAAAAAATCCTGACACATATGGGGAACGCAGTAGTGACTATAACTATTATGTTAAAAAGTGCATCCTTGCTTACTGTACGTGCTGACAGAGGAGGAGATGAGGAGCCAAGGTGCACGTTGTTACCGCATACTGCTGAGTCCATTGCTCTAACTTTTTTTTCTTCTTGCATATCGAGCATTTCGCTGCCAACACGCTGCTTCAGAGGAGACCCAGAGCAATATATGCATGAAGAAAAAAAAACGCCTTATCTCGAGTCTCTTTGTCCTTTGCACTCAAACGCTCGTGAAGGCCTGAACTCTTAAGTCGAGGCAAGTTTTCCCGTGGACTTAAAACACACAAAAATACAATAGTGTAAGCTCATTGATCTTGTGGCTGCAGAACAAAGCCAAGTGCTGTTTGTTTTTAAGCAGAGGTTAGATAGTGCACTATGAAGGTGAGTGCAAATCAGAATTACATTAAGGATCCAGCTCCTGTTGAAATGGGTCTTGTGTTTGTGCTTCACAGGCAAATATCGATTATTACTTTTTTATAGCATAGTGCATTGGAGCTATATTGAGTTCTCCTGCTTTAACATTACTTATAGCCTAACTAAGAATAGAGAATGTGTGCGTTGAAAATTGATTGCCCTGTTCAAAGGCCAAAATGCTGTCATCTTAATAAATAAATTATAAATTGATGGAGCCCAATGTCAGCTGGTTATTTGTGTATTCTGGGTGTGCTGATGTCTTAGAGGTGAAAGTTAAGTTTTCTTTTGCTTTATTTTGCTTCTTTGCCCTGTGTCGGTTTAGCCAATGCATGACTATAACTCTTATTGTCAAGCCATGGGATCATGCCTCACAAAAAAACTTTTTATAAACGACTCGGATGAGAGGAAATGCATTGAGTCAATGACATCACAATGGTTTACAACAACGCTCTAGGCATATAAGGACTTCTCACACTGATATCATGAGCAGCACCAATATGTATGTGCAGTAGGGAAAAAGCGCAAGACTTAAGACATTGTTGTTAAATTAATTTGTATGTAAATGTGAACATCAAATATGTATTCAAACAGTAGCTTAGTAACAGTGGCTTTGTTCTTTCATTTAAATTGGAAATCATGTTTTTCTCTTGCTTTTACCAGCATGAGTTAGATTATTTTCAAGAGCAGGGAAGTGAGCGCTACTATTTAGGACTATTTGACAGATCCAGAGCAACTGTCACTGGCAAAAAGAGAGCAATATTGATAAAACTAACTAACAAACTAACTAATGAAACAAAACTGAGTCGGAATCAGCAGAGGGGGTGCCAAAGGAACCGCTTCACTGGAAGAAACGCTGGTAAGAATGGAATTGCAAAAAAAAAATGCTGTCATCCACCAAATGAAATAATAAGAATAATACAAACTTATATTGCGCTTTTTTGGACATTCAAAGAAGCCAAATTGTGTGAGCTTCTCTTATTGAGCTACTTTAGAAAGAGTGAAGCAAAATGTTACTCATAGAACAAAAGATGACCCACACAAACACCACCCAGGTTGTTTGTCCGGGTGATGATGTCATTGATAAACTACGATGCTGCAACATGAGACGATAAATCAATCTTCTATGAGTGACTATTCACAGAAAATTCCCAAAGTGCTTATAAGGACAGTGTTATAATTATCCTTTTGGAAATGTCAGCTGCATAAACGTGTTAGTGGCAGCCTCCACTGTAGACTGAAATGCCGGTGAAGCATGAGCACCTACAGGGAGACTTTGACTAAACCAACATTAGTTTTGTGTGATGGGCCTCATGGGAGCGAGTTGCTAACTGCTGCACAGGTAATGAAGTCTGCTAAGCTTAAATAATTTCAGCCCACGCATGGATCTGATTACAATGTTTTGTCTCTCTGTCTGCAGCACGTGCAACAGGAAGTCACTGTGAGGTGCAGAGAATGTCTGTTGATCGGACGTCAAATGGGAGGATATGATATGGCATTGGAAACATATAAAGATATACGGTCTATATTTATTATCATGTTAAAGCTGGGGTTTTAAACATAATACTTTGAGGTTTTTTTCCCCAGCAATGAGAGTGTTGGAAAAGTAGCATTTTGTGAACAAATGAGAACAAATGAGATCTTCTTTTATTTGTTACTTGATAGCAAGAGTTTGGATCCAGAGCTAATGGCTGAGACCTCTCTTTTTCACTTTTTTGTCAGAAAAACTATGATCTAAAGATGTTAAAGGTACTCTGTATAATTTTTACATTTGCTCAAATATGACCTTTTTAAGAATATATAAATCCACTATGTGTTTGAATTGTTGTCACGGGCTTAGAATTTGACTTTTAGAGAAGTCCATGAGTCCATGAGAGCTGGAGGACTCTCTGTGTTAATGCACCAGCTTGAAATACAGTGGTTGATATGGGACAAAAAGGAGTTGGACAGGAGTTGGGGACCACTGTCAAGACGACAAATGGTCCTGTGAAGCAACCGTAGTACCGTAAATTACAATATATGAACTCAATCCTGGATGGGAGTAAAAACTATACAGTGTACCTTTAAAGAATTGACATGACTATGAAAACTAGCAATAGAATGTTTTTTTTTTTTTTTTCTTAATAGTTTTTGTATATAGTTTGTATCACTATGCCCTGGATATGTGCTAACCCTAACAACATATAATCAGTATAAATCAATAACCGTTGCCAATAGTAAATATGTGTGTTTATATCCTAAGGGAAAAGTTGCCAATAACAAGTAAAGTAGCTAAAATAGGAGCTAACTTAAATGCTAAAATCAAGGATCTGAAATGGCACACTGTTTGAAACAATATATTCTCAAGGTATAATGCGTTGATAAAATTCAGAGCATGGCAAGGGATTTTTTTTAGAATAAATCCACTTTGCTAATGAGGTTTGCAAACTAAACGGTTCTTTCTGCATCATTATGAATTACTGCAGACCGACAAAAGCAGAAATAACTTCCTTGTGAAAAATGTGTTGCTTATAGTTTATTTGAATTAGATTTAAGCTAATTAGCACATCCAATTATTATGCACTTGATACGCCATAATCCGCTGCAGTGTTCTGTGTTCACTTTGAGGAAGAGAGGGTTTTAGCACATCCCCAATAATGAGCATCTTTTACATTTGCATTTTTGAATTAGATTTGAACAAGAAGAAGATCAAAACAGTAATAATTGTAAAAAAATGCTTTGAATGGACCATGGATCCCAAGAATGAAATGATTAATACGTTTATGATATAAATTCTAGTAGTACCCACAAAAAATACATAATAATTACCAGCAAGTAGACAGATAAACGGAATATTTCACACAAAAGTCTCACATTTCTCAATTAATTGGTTTGTTCACAAAACACATCTAAATTTGGGCTCATCAGCTGGAGGTGTAGATTAGACCAGGACTCATTGGACAGACAGGAGGGTTCCACACCAATGGCATGGTCAGGGAGGCGGGCTAAAGCTTAGGAGACACACTGAAGACATACACAGACAAACACAGAAGGAGACGGAAACATACACACACATATTGACGCACACACTCACACACACGCACAGACGAGCGAGGGAGTGGTGTGTTACTCATTGGCTCAGACCAAGAGCCCCAACAGTGCCCTAGTGTTCCCTACTATCACCTTTTTGTTGTTGGATGAATAAAACATCATTCCCAGCCACATTTCAAAGACAATTCCTCACTGTAGCATTTCTTTCTGAAGATTTTTGATAATTACAGATTCCTCTTTATTCTATCTCCTGCGTAATGACTACTTTTGTTCTCTGCGTGCTCTGGGGCCCTCGTGCACTGCTTTTGGCACAGTTTTTGAGCGGTGTCTATCCCGTATAGGCATTCATAATTCACCTGCCAGCCTCAAAGGGAACTCATGCTATATATAACTATGAACCAAATACACTTTATACTTTTTGCTTCATGTAAAATGTTTGTTGCTGAACAATAGTCAAACAGAAAACAACTGCCAAAAAATACATGTATAATTAAAGTATTAGCTGTGATGTAAAACCAATGTTATACCTTTGGACATTCCATTCCAACATTTATATGGACAGACGTTACGGGTCATGTGATCTTTTACATGCTGAGAGCTGATTGGCTGAGTGAAGACTGAAAAAGCAGGCCAAAAAAAAAACATGTGAAAACTATTTCTTAACTATTGTTATTTTTTAGGATTATTCATTTGTTGGGGTTTCAAATGAAATCTTTAACTTTTTTTCTCTATGTTATTATACATAAACATATGCAAATCTGCTCTGTCTTGAAAAAAAGGTCCTGGGGGAACAATTTATCTTTTTTTTTTTATTATTTATAAAATTTAACAGCTAAAAACACAATTCCATGTTCATTTATTTGATTATTCCAAAACCAGTGTTCACATAGCAGAATGGGGGTTGGCTGTATAGCGAACACTTGCATATTTCCAACCCCCTCCCTCAAACTCCACTTTCAATCAGACAGGACATAAAGACACACACAGACATACACACCAACACACACACACAAACAAGTGAGAAAGCCATCTATTTCTATATTCAAACCAAAACAATGTAAGATAATATATTCTGCAAATGTTAGCAACCAAAGTAGCAAGATAGCTTCTATACTTTTGAAATGCCGGGAATTCTAGTGTTATGGAAACGCAAATGTGGAAGTGATATTAGTGATATATATGTAATTATGAAGAGGAAGCCTTACTCTCTTGCTTCCTTTTTTCAGAGCAGCCTAATAGTGTGTGTGAGGGGTAGAGACCTGTTGTAAGAGCTGCCATAAGCCTCTGTACACCTTCTCACTCCTCCCTCCTCTCTGAGAGGCACAGGGCGATCCCCACTTATTACACACACTATCGCCCCCATCTCCCGCTGACTTCAACCAATTCCAAAGTTGAAGTATAACTAAAAGCCTCAAGGGAGAGATTCCTGTCCAACTCTGTATGCCAACAAGCACCTCTTCCCACTGCCTCTGCGCCCACTAGTCTCTTTAAGTGGTCCAAATGCAAATGCTCTTTTCATAAACTGCTTGGGTGTCTATGTATGAGGAAAGCGCTATAACTTTTAGGAAATGGCTGCTGTGAAGGGGAATACTTAGAGCTTAAGGCCAACATGTGCTGTTCTGTTTATATTATATCTCTCTATGATCAAGATTCATAGCAAAATCAAGGAGGAGATCAAAAAATTTGGAGGGTGAAGTTAACTCAATTAAATCTGATTTAGTCTTGTATAGCCCTAAATCACAAGTTATCTCGGAGGACTTGATAAAACCGTTGAATTCGCCAACACAGATCAGAGAATCAAATAGTTCAAACACTGTAAGAAATAGAACAGAAAACAGATTGGTATTGTTCCTTAAAGGGCAGATGACGTACTGTATGTTCAAAAGTGTTGAAAAATGACCATAAATGTTGCAAAGTGTTACCCCCATTCACACCACAATGGCCAACACTTTGTCTAAAGCTGCTTTGGAACGGGATTTCACCGGTATAAGATAAGATAAGATTTATCTCTTTCTTGATCTCACACAGGAGAAATGTACATGCCACATTTGGCATGGATAGAGTCAGTTAGATTTGTGAAAAAAGACAGAAGTCTGCAAACATGGTGAAGGCAAAAACTAGTCTGTTCAGGATAGATTATGTACAATAAAAAGTGGCAATTAAATAAACAGTGGCAATAGCAGTACAGGTATAATGTATCAGAATCATACTGTAGAAAGGAGCTAATAGATAAATACACTTGCCTTGCCTTACCTCATAAGGAGTGAGCATTAACAGGTTGAACAAAGAATATTTAAAAACAAAAACTCATCACATATCATACTCACATTGCCACTGCTGTCTATTGTTGTTCATGATCGAGGTGATTTTATTTTGATATTGTAATGAATGACCAATAACATCTCTGACTCCGACTCCTACAACTGCCGCTACCGGGCAGAAATTCCAAAATTCTAATTCCAAATCTAGAGGCTATAGGTGCAAATTATCGAACAAGCCACCAGCCAGTGTGGTACCATCAATCTGTCCACTTCGTTCTTCTTACTATAATTAAAAGGTTTTCACAGGGGAAAAGTGCAGTGCTCTGACAGTAGAACAAAAGCTGTTTTCCTTCATTGTGGGAATACCTCACTTTCTCCACTTACCTAGAACTTTACAATTTATTCATGAATTTAAAAAGTAATTTGAGGGAATTATACTTCCATGATTTTTATGAATCAATTAACCCATGGTCGGGGGAACGGTTACATTTGGGACTTGTCTTGAACCAAAAAGAATGGAGGGCAAGTGAATGCATTCCATAACCTTTATTTCAGTATTCTACATTGTCTATAATGGCTATTCCATATTAAGTGCCCAAACTGGCTGCCACATAACCCCGTTGATAATCTCAGCCTCACATGTCTGGGTGTGCTGCAGGGGGAGCTGTCAACATGCCTCTCACCTCTGATCTGCAGCTTAAAATGTGCTGATGCCTGAAACCGCGGAGGCTGCTCATTCGGGGGCATCCTGTCAGTCTGCTGCTCTCACGGTGGGATTACAGACCGTCCCGTACGCTCCGCAACAAGGGCTTTGTGCTCTAAACATAAAGCGCATGTTCATATGATCGACAGCACAATAAAGCCGCAACAGCAATAAGTGACAAGTGCTCTACAGGCGCATATCAGCCGCGGATGGACTGTCAAAAGTGAGGAAACACTCACAAGGAGGTCAGCATTTTAGATCGGCTTCAAAATAAGTTTGGGAATCTTATTTATGTTTTGTCTTTTTAAGAAGTAACACAAACTTTTTTTTCTGATTTCCTTTTATGATAAATATGGTATGAATTAAGTTGTTTTAAAAAAGTTAGTATTGATAATAATAATTCATCAGTTTTATACAGTACTTTTCTGGACACTCAAAGACGCTTCATATGTGGTGAGAAACTTCTGTTATTGCCACAGCTGCCCTCGGGCTCACTGACAGAAGCAGGGAAACCAGTCTTGGCACACCCATGTCGAAACTATTCACACATATACTGTACACACACCCATAAGTCACACACCAGTCTCATTCTTGGCAATGTGGGTGACATGTCTGGCCTAAGGACACCGTTTGGCACTTTACAACCGCAGCCGTCCAATTGTGGCACCTGTTCTCCCATCACAGTACTAACCTAGCCCTGCCCTGCTTAGCTTCAGGGGTCTGATGAGATGATGACATAATTCACATGCAGATGGTGTCATGTTTATTACAACAAATCAACTATTTTATTTATTTATTTTATTTCCTTTCACATATATATATATATATATATATTTCAAATATAACTGATTGTGATTTGATTAAATAATATATGGAAAAGTGCCTGAATAAAAAAATATAGAATTGTTCTTTAAAACTTTATACATGGTACTATATATATATATATATATATACAAATGTTGTTTTCTTCCGGATATGGTAAATTCTCACTGATTAATCAAACCCCTCTGGAGTCAAGCCATGCAGCAGGTGAGGCGCTGTGCAGAGATCTACAACGTGTCTCATCAGTATTCATCTATGTCCTGAAACAAATCATGCTAAATGCACTGCCTAAACTGTTACAGTCAGTTCATTAGGTGCCGCGCTGAATGAGCATTAGATCATGGACTATTAAACTGCGGCTTGATTGGCAAGAGCGGAAATTAAAAGCTCATTTTGCTTTCATATTTCATCTGAATAAGAAGGAACACACTTTCAAAACGAAAAACCTTCAAAGCAGAAAGTGGATGTGACTTCCCCATAATGCAATAGATAAAGAAGCATGCGTCTATATAGTACATCATTGACATTTACCTTATACTATTGAGAATGACACTTAAAATGTGAAACCGGTGGTAATTTGAAAATGTGTGAAACTCTTGAACATACTTGATGATTGCAACTAAAGTAAAAAGCCAAACAGTTTGATATTATAAGTGTTAAAATCCCAGAGCATAAGTAACATCTGTGAGCGATCTCTGCACAAACCTGACTCATAGCCGGCCACGTGCTACGTGCTACATGGACTTGCTGTTCCTTTGGCCCTGATCTTCTACAATATGGTATTTCAACATTGGCAGAAGTGGCAAATGTACTAGTTACTTAAAACTGGGAAACATAACTTTAACTATATTCTTTCAAAACTTGTCTTTAGTTTTTGATATACAAGTGCTGGCTTCGTTAAAGCTGGACTAACTGACTTTATTTTTGTATTCATTACGAAAATGCTATCCATGTCCATGCAGTGCATTGGGATATTCGTCCTTTTGAAGAAAAAGTAGCGCAGATTTGTGCTGGCGTGACATTATATTTTAGATCGAGTTTTGATGAAACAAGGAAGAGAATGTGTTTCGGGTCGCAGATTGTGACCAATCACAGCGGACCACTAGCCCCCACTTTCGTGATAAATCTACAGGTCCGTTAGCACAGACAGCTGAGTTGGCACAACAAGCGGCGTAGCTAACCTGAAACTTCCTCGTCTTCGTCACCGGTTACTGCTTACACAGCGAGACAGCCATCCAAAAGAAAGTCCCGTTCCTCCGCGCTTCCCGGTTCTATCGTTCTATGGTCACGCCATCCACGTGCAAATCCATGTCCATGTATTTATCCATATTGGGAGACACTAGCTCCATCAACAACAGTGGGTGTGTGTGGGGGGCGATAGCTTCGTGGGTGCGGGGAGGGGAGCAGAAAGAGCGAGGCCAGCGAGTCCACGGCTTCAAAATCCCAAAGTCAGTTAGTGCAGCTTTAAGTAAGTAAACGTATCTATTTTAGAGACATTTAAAACATATTTTTTTTGAAACACATTACGGTGTAGAAGTTGTAAGGTCAAGTTTATTTATATAGGACATTTAAACGGCATACAGCATAAAAGAAAATAATATTGGCAGAGAAGTACTACCAAATTGTTACATGAACATGAATGAATGTGTAGATATTTGGGTTTAAAATGACTAAATGTGGTCTAAAAACCTGTTAGAATATGCAAAGGGTAAGGTGAAGATCCTGGTGCGATTGTCAACTGTCTGTGTGGAGTTTGCATGGTCTCTCCTTTTCTAGGTTTCCTCCGGGTGCTCCAATTTCCCCACCACTAAAAGCATGACCGAGGAAAATTCCAGTACAATTATAAAGCCTTGTGTGACTCTATGAACGTAGCTGTTTAAATAAACATTATAAACAAAGGTTACTTATTTACCGATGATAAGGAAAATACCATATTTATACTTTGGATTTATTTGTATTACTTCGGAATTGTGTCATTCTACGACCAGAAAGATCCAAACTGTGGCTTTAAAACAAAAGTAAATGCTTTGTCGTGGCCAGTGATATATATATATATATATATATATATATATATATATATATATATATATATCCATCCATCCATCCATCCATTTTCTTCCCCTTAATCATTTCTGGGTCAGGGGGGTGGCAGTCAGAGCTGCACCCAGTACACAGAGCACCAGCCCCTCACTGATCCTCCTGCAGGTGGTGAGTCCACAGGAGCTGAGATCTTTCAGTGGGAGCTTCAGGCAACGTGGGGTTAAGTGTCTTGCCCAAGGACACAACGACAGTAGTCATCAGTGGTAGTCGTGAAGTAGGCTTGAACCCACAACCTTCAGGCCCAAAGGCCACTGCTCTACAAACTGAGCTACTGTCGCCCTAAATATATATATATATAATATAATATATATATATATAATATATATATTATATATATATATATATATATAATATATATATATATATATATATATATATATATATATATATATATATATATATATATATATATATATATATATATATATATAAAAAAAAAATTGTCCACTCACCTTTGGCCCTCCGCGGGCGGTTATCCCTCTCTAAGCTCGGGTCCTCTACCAGAGGCCAGGGAGCTTGAGGGTTCTGCGCAGTATCTTTGCTGTTCCTAGCACTGCACATTTCTGGACCGAGATGTCCGAGGTTGTTCCAGGGATCCGCTGTAACCACTCATCTAGCTTCGGGGTCACTGCCCCGAGTGCACCGATCACCACGGGCACTACTGTCACCTTTACCCTCCAGGCCCTCTCCAGCTCCTCTCTGAGACCTTGGTATTTCTCAAGCTTTTCATGTTCTTTTTTTTTCATGTTCTTTTTTATATATATATATATATATATATATATATATATATATATATATATATATAATATAATATATATAATATATATATATATTATAATATAATATATATATATGTATATAAAGTATTCTTCCCTCCAACGCCTGGACCCTGCATGGGCTCATTGCTGTTTACAGTCCGCATGTTTTGCCGAAAGGGACCTCAGGTGGTGCTGTTGTCCTGACAACCAATAAGGGGCGCGCATCACAGTCAGAGCAGAGGCAGGATAATCTGAGAGGAGAGAGAGATGCTGAGAGTGTGGTGGTGCTGCGTGGAGCTGAGTGGAGCTGTGTGGAGCGAGGGGGTTATTTTCCTAGAGCCGAAACGCAAGCTGCTTCTCAGCCCGTCTCCGCTCCTCACAGTGCGCGCTTCTGCGTCTCTCCAGCGGACAACATTTTAACGCATTACTGAAGGCACAGGCTCCTAAAAGAACTACTCTCTTGATAACTTTGCAATCGAGACTGTTGCTTTTGTGGATTTCGATCAGGACAGCTGTGTTGGACTTTATTTTTCCCCCTCTTGGATTTATTAACACGCGCGTATTTAGCCGAAGATGCAAGTCGGGCGCAAACCGTGTTGGAGGCAGTTGCAGGCTTCTTTTTTCAGACTGCTGTGTCTTATTCCCACAGGATTCCCCGTCCGAAGTGTGGATATGCAGCGCACCACGGACAACATCACCATCCGCCAGGGCGACACAGCGGTCATAAGGTAAGTCCATTCTCTCCTCTTCCCAAACTTTCCTCATGCCTCGCTCCTTATTCGGATGCTTCCAAAAGACGCTCACCCAAGTCACACATCATGGCTTGGAGTTACAGCCTGTTTTTAACATTGTGATATACTTTAACACTGCATGGTTTTACGCTTTGAAGACTTATATCTCTTCCCTGCTTTCTGCCGTTTGCGCTTATGAGTTTGGTAAAGCCTATACAACCTCTGGCATCGGAAGCATTCATTGGCACAGCACACGTCTCGCTCGTTCCCATCCAGGCAGCGTGTAGAAGCTTTTGGCGCACGGAACATTGTGTGAAAAGTGCGTCACTGTGCTTGAACTCGTGTGTAATCGTGCACAACTCAGATAACCGGATGATGCGAGGGCAGAGGAAGGTGGCACTGGCAGCGTGCGTTTTGGGATTTGTGAAGCGCAGTGTATTTACCTTAGAGCCCATCCATCATGAGTGTTGGGCAGTGCGTAAAGCAGGGTCGCCAAACCTATATCTGTCCCTTAGGCGAAAACTTCAGCTGCAAACCCCGTTGATATTTATAAAGCTAAATCCAGCCGTGTTTATGTGCACTCGGCGTTTTGGATGGTAAGCTCGCAGCCCACTTAATCACCTCCCAGACAATACAAGCTGTCAACTCAGTGGTATTGTGATAGTGTTGGGCAGATGTCACTGACCACGTGATGGGCCAGCCATGTGTTCGAGGCAAATGCAAAGGCGGGTTTTAATTCACTGTTAAATTCCTTTTATTTAGCACTAGTGTTGTAGATCAGTTCACACTCTGTATTATGGTTCTCATATGCTTTGTGCCCCTGTCCACTCAAAGTGCCTTATAAAGAGTTTATCTAAGAGTAGCTGGAGTCAAGGACTAGACTGGGCGCAGCCTGGACATTGCACTGACCCTGATGCTGCCAGTTTGACCCTGTCTGGGGTTAATGGAAAGAATTATCATGGCTATAAATACATGTTTTACTGCAAACTGATGGACAAGGGAGTCAAATCAATGTTATAGCAACTGCACATTGAAACAGGCATCTGCACTTTGAAAGAGAACAAAACAATGTAAAGACACATAATTTTGTTTGTGTCTACTGTTGTCTAAGGCACAAACCACGCTCTAATAAGTCCTGCATCATCGGACCATTATTTTAGCCCTAGTGCATGTCTAGGTAGTCATGCTTAGAGATATCCTTGCTCTTTGTGTGGTCTATAAGAATGGATATTTCCAGGTCCTGCTACTTTAAATGCTGAAAGCAGGGGCACCTCATCTTCAAATCACAAATAATTGAACTTTGCAAGAAGTGCATCTAGTTCTTTGCTCTGAAAT
Source organism: Knipowitschia caucasica (assembly GCA_964034765.1). Lineage (NCBI taxonomy): Eukaryota > Metazoa > Chordata > Actinopteri > Gobiiformes > Gobiidae > Knipowitschia > Knipowitschia caucasica. Next base: position 14,845,819 of record OZ035832.1, read on the forward strand.
CCGTTTGGTTGTATCACTATCATTTTCATGTGAACGTAATTTATGGTCTCAGTCACATCTTTTATAGATCAGATATTTCAGACAGAAAAGACGTGCAAAAGACAAGACTAAGTTCACTCAGCCAATCAGCTCGCACAGGGACAAACACAATGTATTTGAAATGAAATAAAACAGTTGGATATACCCTGGCTTTAAGTCCCATTATCTTTTTGTAGGAAGCAACATTCTCCAGGCTGTGAGCGGTGACAGTATTCCCACAATAGATAAACCACTTTAATAGATGCTTTCTGCCAACAGGTGCCATCCAGCTGATTGCATTAGTCCACTGAACTGCAAAGTGTTGAACTCCTCAGGGGGTCAGCGATATTTGTTTCAATCCAATCAAGTGTTTCTGCTATATACAGTGGAAAGAGTCACACAGTCAAACCACTTCCTCCAAACCTTATGGTTCTGTGCATTCAGGCGGCAATATTTGTGCTCACCTTTCACAGAACTTAGATTTATTCTGTAAATTGGCTCATTGCAGAATACATAAAAACGCCTTATTTGAAACACAACATCGGCAATAGGAGGTGACATGGTTGTCGCTTGTGCTTAACGGTAAAAAGGTCCTGGGTTTGATTCCACCTCCAGGTCTTTTTGTGTGGAGTTTACATGTCCGATAGTTCAGGGTGAATGAGTGTGTGTTTGTGTGTGCGACTGTGAGACAACGGATGCAAATCTGCCCAAGGCTGCAATCCGGAGAGGTGAGTTCATTAAAATGCACTGTCCCAACCAGATAAATAAACGATACACAATACGCATATATTGTATATGTCTGTCAATCAATAGTCTTTTTCTTGTACTTCGGAATATACAACACAAATCTGTTTAACAGAATATAGATATAACTTTGTACATACACTTAACCACTCAAGACAGACAATACAATTTAGAATGCCAGTACAGGAGGCGCATGCCAGACCTAGTGTACATGTTTTTAGTGGTAGGGGAAACCGGAGTACCTGGAGGAAACCTACACAGACACGGGGAGAACATGCAAACTCCACTTAGAAAGGCCCTGGTCCGACCGCGATTCGAACCCAGGACCTTCTTGCTAAGAGGCGAGAGCATACATATACATGTAGGTTTAGAATTTTTCAGAATGCTATGAGGTGAAAGGGCGCAAATGAATGACAAGCTACAGTTTTCTTATTCACACATTAAAATCCTTGAAAATCCTTGAAAATGTGTTTATATTAATCATACATGACTTCAAGAACATGGTGCTGCATTTGAAAAACAATATGGTCCATACCATGAGCTTACTCAGGCAGTAAATCCCCGTGGACCAGCAGTGAGTGTTGGAAAGGTTAAAATGTCATATAGAGTGGAATGTTGCTGTCTACATTTTCTGATCATTTTTAAATCAATATTTAATCTTGATAACCATATGAACTGCAGCAAATTAATCCACATCTGAATTCAACTTAGGGACAAGCTATTTGAGATAAATTAATATTTTTTTTAAAGAAAGATTTCCTCTAAATTAGCATGAACATGTATCAACTTAGCAACAGAGATGGAAAGTTTCCCTTGGCAGGTCATTTGAGGCACCACCACAGCTTACAAATACCTGACAAATGATATCTTTGTAATTGCCTATCCTAATCACGCACCAACCAACATAATTAAGCACACATTAATAATTAATCTTGTATGTACTGTCGATTACTTTTAGTTATCGTCACTCACAGCTCAATAAAGTGAGGCTAGGGACCCCATGGCGCCTTTCCAAAACACGGCCATTTTTCAACCCCAGTTTCAACCTGACAAATTGGATGCATGTCCTGCGCGGTGGGGGTTAAAATGTGCAGAAGTTTGAGCATGGAAGGGGGAGGCTGTCGGCGGGTAATTTGTCAAGCTGCGTAGTGTATCTGATTCCATAGGCTGGGCTTCTTTGTGAGGGCCAAGGGGAGACTGGTGACCTATAAGGTGCAATACACTGCCTTCAGTCGTGCCGCTGGCTGCACTCATGCTGCAAGAAGAAGACAATGTGGAAGACCAGTGTGGGACTGAACAACTGCTGTGATACTCTCACTCAAATAGAAAATGGAATTCACTCTTTTGGCAACACGCAAGGAACAGTGTGAAAATAATTAAAACACAACTTTTTTATGCAAGGTAAACCCAGTATATTCATGATGCAAAGTGGATATCTGAGTCATTAGGCATTTTACATTTTACATCAGAAAGACATATTTTCTTCAAAGAAGTATATTGTTATAATCATAACCATATACAGACTCTTGCTGTCTTCATCTTTAGATGATTAGAAAACATGTTATATTTTACATACGTGTAAGAGCTGATGGCTGAACTAGAGTTGTCCTCTCTTTTTTAAACTTTTCTGTCTGAAAAAACAAAAACACAAAATATATACCATCTGTCCATCCATTTTCTTCCCCTCAATCCATTTCTGGGTCGGGGGGGTGGCAGTCAGAGCTGCACCCAGTACACATAGCACCAGCCCCTCACTGATCCTCCTGCAGGTGGTGAGTCCACAGGAGCCTTGATCTTTCAGCGTGGGCTTCAGGCAAAGTGGGGTTAAGTGTCTTGCCCAAGGACAAAACGACAGTAGTCAACAGTGTGAGTCGTGAAGTAGGTCTTACGGTGAACCCACGACCTTCAGGCTCTAAGGCCAATGCTCTACCAACTGAGCCACTGTCATCCCAAATATATACCAATTGATTATAAACTTCCCTTTTCTACACATACAGCTGGAGTTCTTAACTAGAACTATGATGCATCTAAATACTCCCTATAGCTTCCATAACGAAGTAATTGAAATGAAATACAATTAAATATTTTTTTGGAAGCTATAAGGAGTATTTAGATGTATCAGAGTTCTAGTTAGGTACTCCAGCTTGATTTGTAGAAAAGGGATTTGTATAATCTATCAGTGTCTTATATTTGCTTCATGTACTAGCTGTTCCGATGATATTTCATAAATTCAAATATAGGTTTCAATATACTCAATAATAGGTTTTCATAACACACATAGAAAACTAGAACAGGTTCTTCTTTCAATCTCATATTCAAGATTAGACTTGCGCTAAACTAAATGACGTTGGCCTGATCTAAATAGTTTTATGTTTTATGACTGAAGTTCTGAGCGAGAGACCTTTTAAAGATTGACCTTAAGTCAAGTCTCAAGACTAAGGTCAGTCTACAGAGCTACACCACGGTCGGAATATTAAACAAGAATGTCTAAACTTCCCCGAAAGCCGCACATCTACAGGAAGCACTTTCACCATATAATCAAATATGCAAATGTTTAGTCCAAGCCAAGTTGTGTGAATATTTTGCAACGATTTTCCTGCTTGCTCTTTTTTCTATCTGAGACTCATATTGACACATATCCCTGACATCTGCTGCTGCCTGACATCACCAGCTGCGTGTCAAAATTAATTTGCTTTAGGCTTCTGCGCAGCCGTTTTCTGTGCGTTCTCATGTTAGAAGACGTGACGATTTAACCACTCTTAACCCCAGAGACCCTGACCTCATGAGGTCACATAAATTAATCTGATACTGAGATTACTACCATGACAACGGGCCAGGCTGGATTACATGTCCATAACTTTAGACAAATGAACATGATTTTGTCTAAACCGGTGCAGCTATTGGATTTAGCACAGTGCAATATAGAGGCCTCAAAGTTTATGAACATTCCTATTGTTGCATATTTGTATTCTGTGTCTTTGACATTGTGTTCCAGTTGAAACGTGTGAAAACATCTGGTCTTCAAAATTACAGTAAGCTGTTCGCGTGCACTTTGATCTTTTGGAAAACTCATTTGCAGTTATTTGTACATCCGTATGGCTATATCACAGTGTTACCGATTCTCTATAGTTGTATAAATGTTCTGTTCTTTTGTCACTACAGTATATATATGCAGATTCCACATAAAAAAATATCATTGCAACTTTTTTTTGAGGTGTTTATTGAATATTCTGTAAAAATATTCTGGCCCGCAGGTGAATTGCGGCCCCCCCAGACGTTTTATGTGGCCCTCTGCCTGTAAAGTGTCAGAGGGCCCCCCCAGACGTTTTATGTGGCCCTCTGCCTGTAAAGTGTCATCCAGCCAGCTTCAGCTTTACCAATACATGCATGCTATACCTCGTTGTAAAGCTCAGAACCTCTGGAATTCACTTTATTTGCATGAACTGACATTTGTTTTTGATTGACATTTGTCTTAAACCAAACTTCGGCTCTTTCAACTATGAATCAATATGGACACCGCATATGTCATATAAAAACTCAGAACCAGTAAAAACTGTTTTATGAGCCGTCTTGTCTAAACTGGCCCTCTAAATAAAAAGTTGGAGCACCCCTGATTCAACAAAATATCTTGACGTTTTGCCTTTCATGTAAAATGGTACAGTTTGAACAATAGTACATGGATAAATCGTTTGGCAAGTGAAATAATTTCTGACCTAAAGGATCCAAATTGCAAACGTTTTCTTGTCAATCCCAATTTGACAACAAGTGGAATCCAAGTTTTGTCATCCCTCTGTCGTTACACACACCTCACAAAAGAAATAAAGTTTTTGCTGCATGTCTCGGAGCCTTTTGGTGCCACAATAGTTAACTTTATAATTGCTTTTTTGGAGTCCTCCTCTGTGCCGTGGCCTTGAGGGTTGAGCTGGCGAATGTCAGGCAGAAGTCTCTGTAATTGACAATCGTTTATTAAAGCAATAATGATGCAGATCCTGTGTGCACCACTGGGTCAATTAAGTGCACTTTTACAACGCTCTTTGACTTGCGCTTGGCTTTAAGGGATAGATGATTTTGCACTTTAGCTTCGCCCTGGAGGATCTTTTGGTTAATCAGAAGTCTACCATTTCCTGAACCAGAGCTGTATAGACTCTCCAAATACACCCAATAGAACAGTGTATTTTATGCGGCTTTGTACCTTTTCTGTGCAGTGTGAGATTTTCCTTTTATGTGGATTATTGAAGGCCCAACTTTTGAACTGCTTCTATAGAGTGAACATGACTATTCTTTTCTTCATAATTCTCCCTCGAGACAGCACTTACTGTTGCACATATAAAAGGTCCATAATGTGTTTTTTTGTACTACTTCATATGAAAACCCAATCTTTCCATTTTCTTGCCGGGTTGTGGTAGCAGCAGTCTTATAAGAGACCGCACCTGAAGCATATGCCAGAACCACCTCAACTGGCTTCTCTCTTCATGGAGGAGAAGCAGCTCTACTCTGAGCTCCTCCCGCATGACCAAGCTCTTGAAAGAAGCGCCAGCCACTCATTTTGCCACAAATCATTTTGCACCGACTATTCCTTCTACATTAATTTGTTCTATTTAAATAAACTGTTATTAGCTGTGTCCCAGTTAGAGGTGACCTGGATTGCACATATTCTATCAGCGAACCACTAATCTAGATTCCAGTGCTAGCCAGAACACAGTGGTTTATTCAACCTCAAACATATTTGTTGATACAATTTGAAAACTGAATGATTTAACAAATTACACTATGAAGGCGTTTTGCTTTTATTTACTTCTGACTTCTTTATAACCCCAATCCAACATTTGCAAATAAGCAAACTTTTCAAAATGTTGTAAATCCGGTAAACTCCCAAAATCCTCTTTGATGTTTGTGAATTACCAACTTCAAAACTTTGTCTCTGTTACAACACATTGCAGCCTGTATTGTTTTGATAAAATATTAAGCTTCACACAGAGGCATTCATTATTACAAAACTTTTCAATATTTAAAATACTGCCTCAATATTTCATAAATACACAAACCGACTGCACAGGGGTAATAAAAGAGCAATTAGTATGTGCTTTCTTCACAGAACGTTACCTCATTGACAGGAGAACACTTGCTATGAACTCAAATATTAGGTCAGGGGAAGTTATTACAGTCTTAGATCCTGTTCCTTACATCAAGACATATGGTGCGCGCATGTTTATTCCCTCCTTCTTCCATGCTGCACTCGAGAGCTGTGATCACCGGTTCCCCTCCTGTCACTTCAGTAAATGAGATAAACCATGCACACACAACCATGCATTCATTTAGACCGTGTGCAAAAGGTAAGGTGATCCTATGGCTATGAGCAATCTATCTGAAGCTGAATTTGTCTCTTATTTTAAAGTGGATAATGTATAAGGCAGGAGAAACAAATCAATCTGGGGTTTCCGGACAGAGTTCAGCAGAGCAGTATGATTCTGGATGTCTTCACTCCCCACGGGCTCTTCTCCAGTGCAACATTACGAGTGTTCTTTTACACTATAAAAACGTCAAACCGGCTCCTGCACGGCCATATAGTTTTATCCGTCCGACCCTCTGCTGAACCATTTCAACTTCAAAAACCTCCTCACTTGAGACTGTAAACGTGAAAGATAACTGTATTTATCGTCTATCCATGAGTATATTTGATGACGAAATGTACATCGAGATTCAGACTGGCATGTCAAAACAACTCAACTATTCACCTCTCTCTGACCCTACACTTTTTTTGCAAGATGTGCTTAGTATTTACAGGCTTAAATACCACAGACCCTACAGTTTTTTGCAGTTGTTCTCACAGTCAATTTCCTGTACACTGCAGTGGTGCCGTGCTCATTTGATGTGCTTTTAGTTTATAATTTAAATAAATAAATATGACACAGTCCCATTAAAAACAGAGAGATTGAAGGAACCTGCTTGATATCAATCTTTTTTGATCGTAAAATTATGTGAAGTTTAATTTATGTCACTGACTCACAGTGAATACCCTTTTGAGCAACTTTCTTCCCACAATAGGAAATCTGTCATCTCTGACAGTGCAGAGTAGGCGTCCGGCTTAAGACCCTTCATCATTGTTAACAAGTCACTTGCATGAACACAGTAGTAATCCTGAAAGGTTGTCAGTCTATCTCATTCTATAAAAACAGCATCATGTAAACGTTATTCTGATGTAAAGTATGTATACCGTAATAAATGCTGCTGTGCTAGTCAACTTTAACGACTGCCCTGTTCTCCATTGCCTGGACTTAAAGGGTCCCCCAGCTTTCCTCTTGCTTCATCCATCGTATTTTGTTTTGCTTCGCCAGCAGTGCATTGTCCAGCCGTGTCCTCACCTGACTCGCCAAACACCTAGAAGTTACTTAAGGACAAACAAGACAAGAAAGGAGAAATGGAGTATAGGAATTCATGTTGGCGGTTGAACGCTTCCATACAAGTGGAACAGTCGGTCTCTGATGGGATGAATGAGGGTGGGAGGAGCGGAGGGAGAACAGGGGCATAGTATTAGTACAATCAACACAATAATCCCCTCTGTTCTAACCCGGGACCATGGGGGATTTTCAAATCAATTTTTGCCTCATGATGCTACAGCGAGGAGAGGGCAGAGAACATTATGAATGCATTTACATGTATTTGAGGCTTATTCACAAATTAGTCAGTAAAATATAGTTGAATCTACTCATCTTATGCTCAGTGGGTTTTTGTTCAATAAAGAGACTTGCCATTTGGTCCATGCTAAATAGATAACTAACTGAAAGGAATCTAGGAAAGCCAAAGCTATTCCAAAGATTCAAGCAAACGCTGGACCCCCATTTGAAATTATAGTTATTTTAGGTTATTGTGTCATCAGATGGTAAGTATGTACAGTATGCACTAATCAAAAACACTTCAAACATCAAACTCTGTGAAAGTGCACGAGCTCCACATGCAGCTTAGCCAACTTTGAAAAGGAATTTGCCATTTTTCATTTGCCTGACAAAGGCCCACAGCCAGAAATGTTGCTCATCTGTATTTAAGTGAGCAAGAGTTGTTTTCTTGTTTTGCAAAGTACATATAGAATAAATCTTCTGGCTCGAGCTGCACCAGGCCAACTCTTTGCAGTGGTCTCATATAGCAGTGTTAACGGTGCTTCAGAACGCCTTGTTCAACCCAAGGTCAAAAGCTCTCCTACGTTGACCTGGCTGGGGAAGAGTGAAAACAATATTAGACAAATTAAGAAATCAACTCAAAATGAAAAAGTCCAGAAACTTACTTTATTTTGAAATTGTATGGATTAAGGCCAGAATCTAATCATGCTGCAACAACAACCCAACAATACAAATGAATGTGTTATACTGAGAATCAAAGCTCTGTATTGTCTTTTGAGACTTTCTAGATTTCTGGGTATCATCAAAGATATTTCCCAGTATATATATATATTTTTTTTCTGTATATCGTCTAAGATCTTCAGGCGTTCATCTAGGTCAGTATATTGTCCTGCAGAGACAGTGGAGTAGACAGATTCAAACCCCCATCTCTGCCTGGACCTGTATCATCAATCCTGGTGCAGGTATGTCACGTTACCAAAAACAAAATACCACAAGTTTCCTTTTACCATGATTTTTGTGAACAGATTCAGCCTGAACGCATTTTTCTTTTAGGTGCAGGTATTACTAGGATATTGCTGCTTCTATCTAAAAGCAATTTCAGTCCATTTTCCTCTTTCCCTCTGCTTCTGTTGGCTTACTCTGAATGTCTGGAAGTGCATTTAAATCGCTTAGTAATTTCTCATAGCCGCTAACCTCGTATGGTCTACGGCAGTTCAAGAAATTAGTTCTAATGTGAGTGTTGGAGAGAAGCAGGTCACCGTCCAACATTTGACTTCAAACTAATTTCATACTTGTTATGAAGAGTGGATGGCTTCTCATTTTATGTTTGGCTGGTTTAACAGATGAGAATTAAATGTTATTATTTTTGCTCGGAGAATTCTTACAACTCAACGATTTAACCTCAGGGCATGAACAAACTGTCAAACTTTTCATTTGTTTAGCCTGATTTAGGCACTTTGTCATAGCGTGCTGAATACATTACTTTTACTGCGTGGATTAATTGTGATAGAATGTATGGTGAAGTATAAGCTATAATAAAGCAGAGAAAGAAATTAAGTAAAAAACTTTACAACAATTTGTTCACTAAATGTGTAGAAGATCTTAGCCTTCAGCTTCAGAACTAAAGTGTTAAAAGTCTGCATAGTATTGGTGAAAGGCTGGAAGCATTTTGAATTGGGCCTCGGGCATTTTTTTTTTTCCTTTGCACCAAAGGAATCACATAATTATGCACCAACTTCAAAGTTCAATAAGGCAAAAACGAGTCATACATTTTACTCTGAAATTATTTAATGCTGCTGAAGTACTTAATGTCTGTCTGGCTGTTGGACTATGATACACATCTTTTCCTGTGTGCAGCCGTCATGCTCCCTTTGTCGTTTTATTACATACTTCTGTTGTAGTGGTTTTAATGCCTTTCATTCTATCACTCGGTTGCATTGGCCCTCATTTACTGACCTTACATATAGCCACATTTGTGCATATTTACTGTTTGGGTGTGTACATCTTGGAGATGTGTGTACACAAAGAGCAAATAAAATCAATAAAATAAATAGAATATGTATTATGCTGTATATTATCAATGTATAAACTAGGTAAACTGTGCACTCAGATGGTATGCCTGATCAAGTAGTGGGGTATGAAGTACGCACACTTTGATCCAGCAACAAACTTCACTGTCAATCAGGATGATCTTATAATGAAATTATGTAACATTAGTATAACATATTATTACTGAATATTACTGTTAGAACTGTGTTTGTTTGGTGCTAAAAAATACAGTATGAACTACTTATTTTTTGGCCGAGAAGTGAGTCTGTATTTCTTCACATATAATCTTTCATATAATATAATCTTTATTTATATACCGCCTTTTCACTGCACATCGGAGTCTCAAAGCGGTTTACAATTGTTATTTTTGTGAGTGGGGGTCGCCAGTACAGGAGGCACATGCCAGACCTATTGTACATATTTTTAGTGGTAGGGGAAACCGGAGCACCCGGAGGAAACCTACACAGACACGGGGAGAACATGCAAACTCCACTCAGAATGGCCCTGGTCCAACCGGGATTCGAACCCAGGACCTTCTTGCTGAGAGGCGAGCGTGCTATCCACTCAGCCACCGTGCCGCCCACTAACTGCAAAGATAATTTACTTAGCCATCCGCATGGTGTTTTAAGACTGAAGGGGCCCACTGTTCAGTATGGTCCTGGGTGAGCGCATCCATTCTTTACTAGGGAATCTCCACTGCTATCAGCAAAGTAAAACAAATCTCGTTACTAATCACAAGCTGATGAGAGATAGGTCAAACTGCATGCATACCATATTATGTCAGTTGCAGACTTATGCTGTCTGGATTGTCTTATGCTGCTACAGACTACAAGAGCTTTTCGTGTTGTGGCTATTTCAATTTCCAATGCATACATTAAAAAGCTGCACACATAACTTGAAAAGAAAGCACAGTTTAACAATTGGATGATCGATTTGTCTACATGTGTCCATATGTCCAGTGAAAGCCTGTGGTCTGTAGCCAGCGTTAGTGGAAGGACTGTGGTGTAACCAAACAGCATCTTACGTAAGTTCTCATCATGACATGATGTTAATAAGTATTCTTGGGGGATTAAACTTCAAAGTGGGGATTGTAAGCAGATTTGTGCTCGTTGAAAGAACGCATTAAAACAACCACTAGATGTGAAGATGATACCGCTATCTTTTGACTCAAGAAAATCACTTTGAAGATGCCTCATGCTGGCAATACTCTTTTAGTAACCCCATGTTGTTACAATACTAATACTATGTTTTGCTGGGTGATTGTTGCTAGAAATAGAAACAATAAAGTTGCCATAAATATACAGTAAGCTGTTATGAAGTGTTCTTTAACCCTTGTATTATGTTGAAAAAAAATGACATTGATTATGTTGCGGGTCATTTTGACCCGTACTGTGTAAATGCACTCAAAACAGTCAAGAAAACAGGTTAAACCAATAACAACTTTATTTTAGGCTAAATAAATATTTAGAAAAGTGACATACAATACATTATTAATTCCAACGCTATATTTAAGAAATATTTAGTCTAATCATCTTGTCCGCCACTCGGGTCAAAATGACAATTCTTCCCTCCTTCTTTCCTCCTGCCACGCTTTCTCCTTCCTTTTTCTCATCCTGTTTTCCTTTTCTCTGTTCATCCTCCTCTATTCCCTTCTTTTCTCTTCCTTCCTTTCTCCCTTCTTTCCTTCCTACCTTTCTTCCTTCCTCCCTTCCTCTTTCCTTGACCAAAGATTCGTCCTCTGAATCTTCCTTATTGTAGAAAAATTGACAATCTGGATCAGCAATGAGATCATCCTCTGTCTCTGAAAAATCCTCTGTTTCTGAAATCTCTTCCTCTATACATCATTGTCCCAGTTAAAAATCTGTGATAAAGCCTCCTCAGATGTCATCCTTCTGGAGCTCATTTTTGGTGAGTTTGTCTAAAGCCTAGCGCACATCGACAGAGTAACTGGAGACAACTAGTTGCAAGGCGGCTTTTGGCAACTGAGAGTAGATGATCAGTTGCCGAAATCGGTCGATGTGAGCGCTCTTACAACTGGAGATAAACAGGCGATTTCCGGATTCAGTCAGTTGCCCGTGTTCTACTTTTCGGCAACTATTTGTCCTCAGATCCGGAGATATCACCCGATGTGCGCGCTCCAACAACATGTGTGTATTGCGTGTATTGCGCCCTCTACAGTTTATGCCAGAAAACACTGTAGTTGACGGCTGTTGTTCCCGACACTGGCCTGCTACTAGGAGTTGCCCGTTTTTGCCAGATTGTCGATGTGTGCGGGGCAGCAACTCAAAGATATACGACGGATATAATGAATTGCTAGTACAATGTACGCTAGGCAAAAGAGATGACATGAGAACAGTGAAAAGTTCCCTCTCTTCACACACCTGGCTCTGGGTCTCAGAGGCAATCAAAATACATGTGTCAAAGAGACATGTTTTTTTGGATCTGAACAACTATTTACCCACATTAAAGCGTCTGGGTCAAAATGACCCGCAACATCATCTTTGTATACAAACTCTGCACAGACATTCCACTACACATCAAAGTTTCCAGATTTTACACACCAGTTCATGACCCATGAGGAAAAGTCACCAAATTTCAGCAAGAAAAAGAAAGAATAACCAGTACTTTGATCAACACAAAAAATGAAATGGGTCAAATTGACCCTTAACATAATACAAGGGTTAAAAAATGTTTGGCAGATCAATGTGTAGCAACATATGCACAAATGCATGATGTCTTTATCTTGAAATTACCTTATCACATGCCCGTTTGTTTTGTTAGTGCCTTGTAAAAGGCACAAAGAAGACCATTAAATACGATTCAAGGTGAAGCTTTCTTGTTCATTGCAGGACATTGCATTGTTAATCATTGTTAGTTGAATGTGCTTTTTACATCAAAGCACATTTGCAGCAACAATAACAAAGCCAAAATTAGGGACGTGGCTCTCAATGATGAGAAATTGCATTGGATTTCAAAAGAAATTTTGCAAGTTGAATGATGTTTACCAAGTAATTAAAAAAAATTCATTTCAGAAAAGTAAAGCTTTTTCACAGCTGCCATATCTCATCTGAATCACATTTAATTTGTATTGCCGAATGGAAGAATTACATTTCATTATGATTGGAAAAACACTCTATTTTGGGCAATATGCAAAAGAGGAACGGCACTAAACCGAGAACAAACCCCACAGGCACGTTGCATACACGCCGCTTAAATCACCGCCATGCACGGCCAAGTCTGAAATTCCGGTGTTCATTTCCGGCACATTGTCATTTAAGAGGAGCGTGCCGATATGTCCCAGCGCCTACACTAATTGCTTGACGGCAGCGTGCACAACAAGATGAGATAAGCTGCCCAAGTTCTTGCTGTCCCAGGCCTGTGCCAAGCTCCGCCAGTGGTTCATTATGTAAGGCCAGTAATCTGCTCACAAGTCAACAGCCGTCAGACGCACACAAAAGCCTTGCACCAGTTTTAAACGCACTACTGCAGGTGATGCAACAGGGAGCAATATTGATCTTCCTGTCAGACAAGGACTTGGGCAAAAAGATTGAGCTACTGCCACATTTACTCAAAATGTAGCCCTGACTTTTCCTGGTGACAAGACGGAATACAGATATTGGATTTTTCATTGGCTTTGGATGTGTAATTAAGCCAAAGGTAGTCATTGCTATTGCTCCAGTCGATTGAAATCATTTCTGAAACGGAATTATATTGGTGATCGTGCAACCCGGCAAAAGCTAGATCAAAATAAAAAGGCTCAACATTTCTCGTGTACAAGTTTGATGAATTGATTTTCAAACATAGTCAGGTATTTGAGGTATGAGGAGAAACTGACAAGGAACTCGCATAGCGGACTATACATGAATATTTGAATATTCTGTGCAGAAAGATTCTTGCGCACAATTGTGAAGAGAAAAACAAAACCAAACTTTGCCATTGTATTTGGACATGGTATGTTACTTTGAATTAACAAGGCATTCAAATGCCTCAATTTCTGCCATTTTTTCCACCATTTTTTACAACCTTTATATGACAATATAATGGTACTGGTGTAAAGAATTGACAGAGACAGTTAATGAATGTAGGAACATGGAACATGTTGAAACGAAGTTGTGATATTATGATCAGCAGTTCCTCTGTGTTCTCTCCAGTTGATTTGAGTCCAATAAACGTGTTTTGTTTTCAGCATCAGACTCAGAGGCACAAAAGGGCCATAATCATTGATAATAATATGTTGCCGTGGACCCCAAGGGAGAGCCATTTGAAAAACATGCACTAAAGCATTCGCAGTGGCAACATGTTTTGATCTTCATTATCATACTGTGCTCGCCTTTCCATTTAAGAGCAGGATTCAGAAAGGCCATGGAGCCGTAGGTCCCTGAGACTAATTAGAAATAGTCTTATAGGTTTACTGGCATTTTAGATGAACTGAATAGAGGTGGCTTTACTGAAAGAAAAAAAATCACTTCTAGATTGCAAATTTAACCTTGACTCATTCACTTTTAATTGATTCTTGCACCCTTTGATCCTAGGTTTGGTTGAGATTTTTTTTCTCTCTTTTCTCTCTCTTTTTTCACCTACTGGGCTTTGCATGCACTTTATAATCACCTGCAATTAGATCGGCTCCGATCTATTGACCTTCTCAGCTCTCATTCACTCACACTTTGCTCTTCTGTGAAAAATGCACTGTCTCCATGTCAACTGCTGTCCTACTGAATGAACTGATTGAAGCTGTTAGTTATGGAAGAAAACCACCTAATCATGTCTGATTTAAATCATTATCATCCAGAAATAGTGAGTGAGAAATGAGTGAGATTGTGCTGGTGGATGAAAATTGGGCAGCACTGTATCTATGGGCTCACCTCACAACTTGCGTGGAGGAAAGAGAGGTGAAAAGTGGGGGTTAGGTGTTGGGTCAGAGAGCATTTGGGCCTTTGTGTGTGTGTGTGTGTCTTTAATGTTCTACAGTTTATTGTGAATACTGTTTCTAGTGGTTTTAGACAATTTTGTTTTAAATCATATTTTTTATTTGGAAGTTCATAATGTGTGTTTCATTGTGTGTTTCATATGAACCCTTTTTAAAACACGTACTGTATGTATCACTTTTGGCAGATTTATGTTTATGTTTTGCTCATTGCATAGAGTTCTACACACCCCTTTGACCTGTCTTCATTTGTGTACTTTTGTTTGTTTAGTGACATTTCTCATCAAATTTTCTGTGTTCGAACTGCAATTGATTCTCTGATCTGTTGTCGGCAAAATCAAAAACTTTGTAAAGTTCTCCAAGATGGCTGCTGTTTTGAATTAGGGGTATACAAAAAATATGTTGAATTGATTTAGATTTAATTTAATGGAGTTTATAGTTAAGTAGTATAAGCTAAAGCCATCAGACCAATCGCTGAAACAGGCTAATCGCTATCGCTTCTGAATTGAGTTAAGCAACATTCTGTCTAACTGCACAAATACAATGTGCTTTGCTCGCAAGGCACAACGTTACCAAAAACAGTACACACTGATTTACTTAGAAATAGTAGTTAGAGCGTCCCTTTATGCCTACACAAATACACAGACTACAACAAAAAGAACAGAAACCACTCAAGTCATTCAGTACATTCTAAAACATTTTTTAAAAAACAAACCCTGCTTTATTTCTTTGGGGTACTTTCATTCTAATCAGTCCTGCAGCGTGGGTGTCAAATATGAATCACAAGGGGAAGGAAAAAGGATGCTGGTGTACAGTAGGAGACAGGTGGAAGTAAGGGGGAGTGTTTTTATTCCATGTGTGCATTATTCTGTGTGCATATATGTCCAATTATGTTTTGCCATTTTCTTGGATGGCTATTGTTTTCCACTGTTCCATCCGCAAGCTGCACAATGGGGATAAAAGGATTAGGGAGATGTATGGCGGCCCAATCACAGTGGCAGCACGCACCTAATGTCGGGCTCTGACTGCAGTGTGGAGGTGGGAAATGGGGAGGTGGGGAAGTTTTCAAGATGGCAAGAAAAGAGCAAGAAATGTAAAATCTCTCAAAGGCAGTGTTTATCTTAGCCACTTTATCTTCAAGGAGATGTGTTCAACCGTACGGCTGAGCCTCTTTTAGAGTGTACTACTACTGTATGTATATGAAAATACATATGCACAATTTACGATTTATACATGATTTGACGCAGTATTAAGTGATTCGATACAATTCAGTAACAACATATACTTCAGTCTAATCCCTTCGGTCATAAATGTGTTTGTATATAAATGTCAAAGTATGTACATAAGCTAACATAAGCTGAATTGTTTTTGTAACCTTGTCCTTTTTTTAATGCCCTTTTTATGTCAAAAAAAATGTCTGACCGAATAAACAAACTTCTACTACCTCATGCAAACTAGCATCATAACTGAGCATTACAAATATCCAAGAATACATGCATTAAGAGTTCCGGGCTTCCGGCTCGACCGCACAGCATCGTGGGTAGTTTTCACAAAAAAGTGAGCATCAAATCACACCATATTGGATTACATGTTGTTAACGTGATCTCTCTCTCTTTTTCCAGCCCATAGATTGTTTTAATAGCTAAAAAATTCACCAATTTCAGACATTTCGAAGGTAAGGTAAAGATTTTTTCATGTAACAAAAAAGCAATGCATTTATTTCTGGTGGTTTTAGATGTAAACACAACCAACTGACTCTAGAGCTACATGTAGCTCTACGTAGAGCCCATAGATTTCTGAATTTTTAAACTATTAAAACAATTTCAGACATTTCGAAGGTAAGGTAAAGATTTTTTCATTTAACAAAAAAGCAATGTATTTATTTTCTTGTGGTTTTAGATGTAAACACAACCGACTAACGATCGGTACTTACTGGTGATTTGATGCCCACCTTTTTGAGAAAACTACCCACAATGCCGTGCGGTCGAGCCACAAGCTCGGAACTGTAAATGAATGAATGAGTCACATTATCAAAAACAATATTGCATTTGTTTTGTTGTTTATTAATTTTGAGTTTAATGTACATAAAACATTAATTATCAAACGTCGCTACAAAAAACATTGCAGAAAATCATTCATTCACAATTACTCATAAAATATGTGGTATTATTCAAACGTTTTCTTTTTTTTACAGTCAGTACGGTATTTCCACTAGATAGTGTTAGTGTTTTATATTCAAGTTATTTACATATATACAAATCATTTTAATTTGTGGCAGTGTAATGGGAGAAGATAGTGACACCTGTATGAAAGCCCTACCACATCACCAGCCCGTCACCACACCAGTGCCCTCCGCATCCCGGACTAGCCACAGCCACCACAACCCCGGTCACCATACTGCCATCATAGTTAGATTGTATCATTATTAATAGAGTGCATACTTATTATCAGAAATAACATTCTTAGTGGTATGGCTGCATTGTGAAAGGATTCTTTTCCCATTATGTCCATTCGTTTTTGGATTGGACTTCATATTATGATTATTGTTTTTTTCTATGGTTGGCCAGTATTTCTTCAAGCAGGAATAATAAACAGACACTCTGAATTTGAGGTACCATAGACTCACTTTTAAAGTAGCAGTATGTAATATTTGCATGTCAAGTCATCATTAAATGGCCTCCATATTTCAAAAGGCGTTATTAAATCATGCTCTTTTTATATATATCTTTGACTGATAACAGTAGTTCAGCCGAGATTTGATTATCAAAATTAGTTTTACGACCCGTAAAAGTTGTTATTGTTTTGATTTTGATGTCCTCCCCTCCGCCGTTTCGCCAATCAGGAAGTGTCATGTAAGTCCGTGATCGGGTTGCCAGAACTCCGTGCGGCTCATTAATCTCAGAGGTAAAATAACATGTGGCGCAGGACTAAAAAAGGTCTTGTTATGACTCTCAAATAATTAATGACAAAACAAAGACTAAAACGAGGATTTATATCGGGCCGCCTTTGAAAAATTGAGACAGCAAATAAGTTTTTGTGTGATGCAAAATTTGCTGCTTTGAATCCGTTCTTCAGGGAAGCTATTGTTGCGTGAATTGGTGGCTTAGTGGTTTAATCGATGTGCTCACAATGCAGTAACCCGGGTTCAATTCCGGTCAGAGTCTTTTTGTATTTATTGCATGTTATCACATTCTATGACAGATTGGTTAAGACGTTTTTTGGCAGATTATAGCTTAATTGTAAAAATAATCATTTAAGACCACATGTACCCAATTAAAATAATGTTAGTCTCTTTTTGATGTGAGACTTATACAATGAATATATCGTATATTCAGACTTATACGCTGAATAAATACGTTCCAACATCCATTCTTCCCTCTCCTATTTTGGACATCAATTACTTATTTATTTTGGATAATCTATCATTTCATTGCTTTTATTTGGTTTTGTGTTTTTTATCTCAAATGTCCAAATAAAAATACAAAATTAAACATTCATTCAACATTAGCATGTCTCATGGCCATGTGAGAGACAGACAAACAACTGATAAAATAATTCCCTGTGTTTGCTGCTGGATTTGGTGTGTATCTGGCAACCTGAGTCAGGGAGAGTGGGAGAGGACTACAAAATATTGACTGTGACTGCAGTACCACTTTTGGCCAGATTTTTTAATTTTTTAAAGCACTGATTTATATTTTTATTTAGTTTTTCAAGATACATGTTTGATTCCTTGTCTAAAATCCATATTTACAAATGTGCAGATTTCAAAGCAACAAAAATACCTGCTTTATCTCAAGTTTGAAGACAATGGCCAGTCCTCTACAACAGGGGTTCCCAAAGTTTTTAGCCCACAACCCCCATTATAAATGGGCTGCTGCCCTGCAAACTCCCAACTCCCAAACTCTGTTGCGTGAAATTTAAAGCATGTATATTCTTGATTTGGAGTAAGCCGGGTTCAAGTGATGGGCTTGGCAGGCTCCCCCCTTAGCGGAGGCAATGGGATCCCCCTTAGCAGAGGTGGAGGGCATTTCTTGCGGCTCGCCCTCACTGTTTTCCGCTGCCGTCTCGGATGTTCCCTCCGCCACAGTCTTCGCACATAAACCGGCATCACCTCTGACTCCTCTGACTTTTCTCCCCCTCCGGGTTTTTCTGTTGTGGATATAAACCAGTGTTTCTTTTTAAAGCAGGTGTTATTTGTTTGCAGCCTCCAAACACTTGATTGTAACTTGATTTGGATTGACGCTGTCGAAATCTCGTGAAGTCTGGAACCAAGTTGTACATTTATTTTTTATCAGTTTCTTCTCCAAACACAATTTAACAAGTAGAAATTTTGAATCAAATCAATTGCATCAAAAATATTTAAGGGCTACATGTTTGTTCACTTTTTTTTGCAGGACCCCCACTTTGGGAACCATTGCTCTACAAGATAGCGATATCTCAATGTGTGTGGCCTCCATAGAAAATAATTGCTCGTTTCTGTGCAGGGTTTTTTAATGAATATTTTGGCTTGAGTTGCTTTTCTTCAGATGACAATTGTAAATGACCGACCTGCTGAGTCTCTGAATAAGTGTAGAGGGGGCACAATTATGCCGCTTGTATACAGAGCTGTTGGTTGGAATAATGTACTCCTGATTACTGTTCTTGTACCCACAGTTTTCTTTTTCATCCTCCTCACCAGACCGTGACCTGCTGAACCAAGATTAAGCCTCTTTTCTTATTTAACTTGTTCTAAAGGTTTAATCATCAACCATCATCCAAAACGTAATGCTGATCTCTCAGTTGAGTTTATTTCAAATGTCAACTTCAATGATATGTGATTGAACCAACAAATAATTGTGACTTTTCCGTACTGGAGGTTCTTTATCAGTCTGGACTCTCAGAAAAATCAAGGAGTCTTCTGGCCACCCTGGAACAGCCATGTTCTTCTTCCCTGGCAGAAGATATCATTTGTTGGGATGCATCTTGTTTGCTAACAGCTTCTTTCCACAGGCTGTGATCAAGGCACTTTAAATGATCTAGCCTTTGTATTGAAACTGTTTTGCTTGATCGATTTCACAGTGTCAATTGTTTCCTGCACTTTTTTATTAGTTTGTTTTATTGCTGTTTTTAACCTTGTTTATGTATGTACTTGAGCTTTGCACACTGGGGACTGTTGCAAATGTATTCAAAGTGGTTTTACTGCAAATGGCAAATACAATGAATCTGAATCTGATGATTACATGTAAGTATTGTGCAGTGAATTCAGTAAAAGCCAATAGTGAGACATAAAAGGGGATTGATGGCAGAAGCATCCTTTGGTAAGTTGCTGAAAAAAAAAGAGACTGGAGCTGAAGTTATATCAGTATAATTGTTTCCATAATTCTGAATGAATGAGTGGTGATAAGCAGTGGCTGCAGACTTGTACTGTGACTGCTTCCCTCGGGTCGTATCTCTGCTCTGTGTACACTCAGAGTTTTCGGCCACTGCACAAGATCAGTGCAGCGCTGACTGAAGACTTTAGAGAGTACTTTCACTAGTGTCACAAAATGATACGTAGTACACACAGAGGCTGAAGTATATCACAGGTTACAATGGCACTTCAAATGGTTTAAATTTTATGCTTAGGGTGAAGTACCTAACTTTGAAACCACAAAAGCATGATTAGTTACTCTCAATACTGTTTGGTTATTTTTTTTGTTTCTCACATAATTTTGTTATCATTATTATTATTTTAGGAAAGAACCGCCCTCAATTGGGAGAACCAATAGTTTTGATGATCCACCCGGAAGTAGAAAATCCTCCTATACTATACCTTCAAAATCAGAAAGTATACACCACTCAGGAAATCAGCTCTCAGTTTGTATTTGATTAAAGGTGTTCTAATAAAGATGAAGAGATTCTAATGTGGTATGATATATTCACCAAATGTTACTTAAACAAGATTATTTCAGTTGGGACAAACAACATGTGGGTATGAATCTACTACAAAAAGTTAGGTTCTCCAGCCTACGGTTCAACCATAATACAATCATTTATCACTATCGGACAGCAGATCAGTTGACATTGTTGTTTCCCGCCAAGAACGCGCAATCTACTTAGTTCCAACGTTAATATTCACAGCTGCATATACTATGACTGCAAACATATGCTCAGAGTTAGCTCAGGTCCCTCGCAGGCCTTTCTGAGGTCTGAGAACAGCTAATGACACTGGAGAAGCTCCATTCCCAGCACTAGTTGTGTCGACAATGATGAAAATAATGAAGAGAGGAGTGGTGCGAGTGGTAATAAATTGTCCTGCTGTAAAATTTTAATTATGGTAATGAGGCTGTCCCATTAGCATTACCAGCAGGAGTGTGTCATTAGTGTCATTTCTGATTGACTGTGCTGTATTTACACCTTTTAGTGGAGTAATAAATGTTCTCTTTCAACATCTATCCAATCATTTGTGGTTTTGGAATAGAGGCTTAGAGGTCATAATTGTTGAATGATAAATATATATATAACATAAAACATAAATAGATTAAGATAAAGAGATCTTTTATTTGTCCCACTGTGGAGAAATGTCAGTGTTGCACCACAGATACAGAACAGTCGGATTGAGGAGCACACAGGATAAATTTATAATACCTCTATAATAATAAAATCTCTAACATAAAGATAGGCAGTGTAAAATCTCGATCTTATAACATATTAAGAAAATACATCTTAGAATCTCCAGAACTCCAGAGAAGTGTTGGATCTGACAAAAAATAATCATGCTAAAAATAAACAGGGTAACGCACTTTATGTAAAATATTCCAAACAGTTCAATAAGTAATTACCATGTGTTTTTTTGTGTTTAATTTCTAGTGATTGTTAGAGCTGCACAATGTATGCCTAATAGTCACTGAGCTTGAAATTGATCCTTGAAAGTGTTACATATTGCGCTGTTGCACTTGTTCGGCTTGTCACGTCTTCACTGAGGTCAATTAATTTTATAGAGTGCACCATTCTGTAATTAACTTGGCTCAAATCTCCAGTGTTTCTGACGGAGCAGTTCAAGTCTTTACAGTTAGGGAGGCTATATGGGTGCTTGTTGTACTCCTGTATCCCGCTATCATTTGGTGTTGCTGCAGGGGACAATGCGTCACATGTTCATGACGTGTTTCCATTGTAGTGTGAACGCAACATTGGATTTGATATGACGGAAGCAATAACTGGGATGTCAGTCTGGAGAAAAGATCCATTCTGTGTCTTGATAGTTGAATTCGGGCAAAACCTCTGGGCAAGTTTCAATATCTGGACAATGGTGTAATGTTTTGGTTGCCTTGTCCGTCAAGAATACATCCTTCTTCTGTGCTTTATAATGTTACAATTCAGGATATACAATATCTAAGTTATGTGGATGTAACTTTGAGCTGTAGGGTAAGGGTTAATTATCAAATAGTTTACCAATTTAGGAACACCAACAGTATCAATGTCTAAGAAGAACAGATTCATTGATCGAAAAAAATGCATTCATGCAAACTCAACACGGTAAGAAAATTGTGTGTCTGATAATGTAGAAATTGTTGTTTTATATTTACAGTTAAAACACTATTTGGAATACAAGCAGTGTGGACCTGAGACAATAAAGTAGAAAGTGCAAGATCAACCATTACAGTGCATTGTACAAAGTGAAAATGTTTGCATGACGACCGTTGAACGTCTTGCTAGATCCAAAATGTTCTATCAATCTCTTCTCCTGGAAGGAAAAACCTGAGATATGGCTTTCCCAGGGGGCTTAAATAGTTCTTGCAGGTGTACCAATTACATAATTATTCCAAGAATAAAGATAATGAATTGTATCAATTAAAGCGATAATTGAAATCGCATTTAGACATTTGATGTAAGCGCACAGCCCTACGGCTTTTTATGTCCATAAAATCATGTAGAACAATGATTAGGTAATTTAATTATTATAATCTGTATGTTCAGGAGTTCTTCCATTATTATTTTGTTTTCTTGTGTATTCTCATGTTGACAGATACTCCATCCATTCATGTTTTTCCGCTGTATCTGTTACCAGACGCAATAGTCTGAGCAGATTAGACTTAGACTTTTCTATTCAGTGAGACTCACCTCTAGCATTCATTTAGTCTGCAGCTTTATAATACAACTCATAATGTCTGGGTCTGTTTCAAGTAAGAATCAATACATTATTAATTGCATATACAACAATGGTCGTGGGTTCGAACCCAAAGACCATTGAACCTGCTCCCACTGATGTCTGCTGTCGTTGTGTCACTGGGCAAGACACTTAACGCCACATTGCCTGAAGCCCCCGCTGAAAGACCATGGCCATCTAGTCCATGACAGAGAAGCCATCTCCCCGTGGACCCACCACCAAAGATCTTTGCATGATGACCGTTGGACATCTTGCACCTAATCAATCCTGGAAGGAAGAATATGGCTTTTCCGTGGTGGTGGTGGAGGGTACATCGAGAGGGCTTCATTTAGGTGTATTTATTTATAAAGAACATCCAGACTAGGCAGAATAGTTCACAGTCCTTTTAGCAGAGCGGACCTCCGTGTACAGAGCTCTCCTTTCTTTGGCTGTGATGTTGCCAAACCACACAGTAATGGAGCCAACAAGAAGACTCTCTGTGGAGCAATCTTGGAGTACTTTGTAAATTCTCTAAATTCCACAGAAAGAAGAGAGTCTGAAAAGTAATTGTTTTTGTCCACTCTCAATTGACATGTTTAAACAGAGAAACGTCCACTATTGAAGTTATGTATTGTGCAATGTGTTGTGAATAATGTAGTCTTGAAAGTTTCTCATCTTACTGCAGACTATTCACAAGACACGCTTACAGCTCCATTGGATTTTGTTGAATACAAACAAAACAAATAGACTTGGTCCTCAAATAAAAAATAAATTCAATAACCAAGTGCTTGATATTTCTTAAGATACACAGCAAATCAATACACATCTGAAAGTGGATTGCGACTGACCTATTTTGCAGACCTGTCCCTCCCTCTCCTTTGCTTATACAATAGATTTGTCAATAGTTTACAACCATAGAAATGTGTGGTTTTTCAAATGATTTCACAAAACCAAGCCGCTGGAATTGCGTCTTTGATGTGGTGTTGAAATCTGCAGAGAAAGGTCTAATGTCTCGGGCCAGTTTATTGATTCGCTGGGCCTGAAAGCGAGTTGACATGGCCCGAGATCTACAACTCCATTCGGGCTGATTTATCTACGATTCTGGGCGGGTTAATCTAGCATACGGAGCCGAGTGAGGCGGCAGTGACAAATGTTGTGTTTGTAGGCTGTTTGGAGTTACACGGCGAGAGATCACAGGATACAAGCAACACGACTCCGTATCAGGGCCCGACACAGACATAGACACAGACTGAGGGACATGTTTCTCTACTTCTGGCATTGACTAAGAGCAGCTTGTCCCACCCAACCCCAGACTCCAGACTAATGCTGTGCAGCCATAGACTTTGACTTTCTCTAATGATAGAACTGCTTGATTATGAAAACAATTTTTTGCTTGTTTTTGATATTTACATTATTTCAAAGCAAGACACTTAACCCCACTTTGCCCAAAGCCCCCACTGAAAGATCAAGACTATGCTCACACTCAGAGAGCAGCCGTCCTCCTGTGGACTCACCACCTGCAGAGGGTCAGTGAGGGACTGGTGCTATGAGACTTGGGTGGCATCTCTGATTGCCACCCCCCTGACCCAGAAATGGATTAAAGGGTAGAGGATGGATGGACATTATTTCAAACAATACTTTATTCTATACAATCAAAATAAAGCCAATTGGTGCCAATGTAGCAAAATTGCATGGCAAGGCAAGGCAAGGCAAGTTTATTTGTATAGCACAATTCATACACAAGGCAATTCAAAGTGCTGAACAGAACAAGAACGCATTAAAATCATAAATAATCACAGTACATTAAAAAAAAGATAAAAATATAAAATCCCTCAGTTGTATGCACAGCTAAACAGAACCGTCTTTAACCTGGTTTTAAACATTGTCAGAGAGGAGGCCTGTCTCACATCTTCAGGAAGACTGTTCCAGATTTTAGCAGCATGAATCTGAAAAGCAGCCTTCCCATGTTTAGTTCTGACTCTTGGCACTAACAGGAGTCCAGTCCCTGTGCTCCTCAGAGTCCGGGCTGGTTCATATGGGACTAACATGTCACTAATATAGTTTGGTGCGAGGCCATGGAGAGATTTGTACACAAGCAGAGCTGTTTTAAAGTCTATTCTCTGAGCCACAGGAAGCCAGTGCAGAGACCTGAGGACCTGCATCATGACCTCCTGAATCCATGACTCTTTCTATACAGCAATCTGGCTTCCAAATGTGTCCATGCTTCTCTTTCTTGTGTTATGTTCTGTTTCAGTAGTCCTTTATCTCTCATGAAGTTTCAGGGCTCCACCTTTTGTCTTTTTCAGAAAACATTTCCGAAAAACTGCCTGAAGGGTTACCATATTTAAAGTGCTAGAGGGACGTTGTATAGCACTTCTCTTTAATAGCCAATTTTAGTGCCCTTACTTAAATAGTTCTTTCAGGTGTACCAATCACATGATTATTCCAAGAACAAAGAATTGTAATTGTATGAATAAGAGCGATAATTGAAATCGCAATTATACATTTGATCTACAGTACCTACGGCTTTTTATGTCCATAAAATCATATAGAACAATGATAATCTAACTTCATTATTATATCCTGTATGTTCAGGAGTTATTCCACTATTATTTTGTTTTCTTTCTTGTGTACTCTCATGTTGACAGATACTGCATCATCCATGTTTTTCGGCTGTATCCGTTACCAGAGGCAATAGTCCAAGCAGATTTGCCCAGACTTTTCTATCCAGTGAGAGTCTCTTCTAGCATTATTTTAGCCCGCAGCTTTAAAATACAACTCACAATTTCTGGGTTTGTTTCAAGTAAGAATCAATACACAATTAATAGCCAAAACCCATGCACTTGTTTTTATAGCTCATAGCAGAGAAACATGTGCCTTTAATATCTGAAAACATCATGCATACACTTCAACATCATGGCACATACTGTACATAGTGAGTACAAAAAAACACAATAATGGTTGTCTTTGTGGCGCACATTTGAAGATTCTAAAGGAAGGAAGTTGATCCGGTTTGAAACAGAAACAGATGAAAGACTGAGTGGTGACGTTCGGAAGAGTGAGAAAGAGCGAGAAGGAGCGAGGAGGAGAGAGAGGAAGAAAGAGATTGATCAGTGAGTGGGTGGAAATGTTCAGTGTGCCCCGGGCTGTGCATTTTCCGCATGTACTTCACTGCGTTGGCCTTTTTCACACTCGTCTGTACCAGGGCAGACCTCCCCAGTGTCGGCTGCTCTATCGGTCTGACACGGAGGCACTGCGTTATTCAAATGAAGCCGGACGGATATCGGAATTCAGAACATACACACACACCAGCAAAGTAAATGGAATATTAAACATTTGTGCATGAAACTTTGCCACTGTCTTAACTTGAACATGTTGATTTAGCGGTATGCATATTAGCCACTCAAGTTATTTTCTGCACAACAGTTTTTCATTGACATTTCAAAAAGGATATTTGGTAAAACTCAATACTAATATTCTTCCTGATTTTTTGCCTCCAGTGTAAACCCTCAAAGTCAGCACTTTGACAGTGAATAATCTTCTGCTCTGTCAGCTGTGGAGGCATATTAATACAGTTCTTGTACAGCTCCTTACATGGGTATTGGCTCTCATCCTCCACATACACATTACATTTCACCAGCTTGTCTCTGTGTTGCTCCACTCCAATTCTCCCCTCCCAGCTTCTTCCCGAGGAAGCCTGCTCTTCCTCTTAATTGACTGGTTTTGTCAGCGCCACAGTATACACTGTTCAAGGACGTGGCTTTGAGAGGAGTATGCACTTGATCATTGAGTTTGTCAGTATTTTTTGTCCTCACAACATAATACTTAGCTAGCCCTTCATGTAAAGCTCCAGCTAGAATTTTAGCTCACCCACCCAAAGCCTGGATTTTGCAGAAAAGGCCATAATTATAATCAATCATAAAGCAAAGCCACTTCTGAGACAAACCCAAGTTTCAGCCTCCAACGCCCCAACATGCAGCCGCCAATTGGCCTGCTCAGTGCAGTCGTGTACACAGCTCCATCACTGCGGCTCAGGGCTGTGGTCCAATCATATGCTACAACACACTGTAGACAAACACAATAAGAACATGCCAGCCTCACTGCAGCCACAGCCAGAGGCAGGATGTTCCTCAGCTCTGTTTCTCTCTTGAAACAAGAATCGTAGCTTTTTCTTGCAATGTATTTCCATCTTTGGCAAAAATGCAATATTCTCCTGGAGGAAGTGCTTAATAATGCGTGAGTCTCCAAATACTTAAAAAATGGTGGTCAGCCACAAGACTGCGATATTGTAGACACACAAAGCTGTGCAACAGTGGGCTATTTTCAATGCCTGAATCCATCAGAGCCATTATGTAAGACCTTGCATCATTTTATTTTAGTTCTCAGAGAGGCACTCAATAAAAGGAACAGTCATGTGGAAGATGTCTCTTGTCTGCTGTGATTACAGCCCTCTTGTGCCTCCTCTTCTGCAGATTTAGGGCATGCCTGTGGGCCAAGCTTAGTGCTGGATGCACTGGCCCTTATGAAAACCTCCCTAATCTCCTTAAACTTCATCCACACTACACATCCTACACACTGTATTTGTGCTCTGATAGCCCACACATGGCCAAGCGGCTTCAGCTGATGACCCCAGCTTAAAGCTTTGATTTGTCATCATCTTGAGATCCCTTGTGTTGAAATATGTTTGTGAATCTTTCTAAAAGACATTGTTTTCTTGTGGTATGCTATAATCGTCAAAGTGTTTGGCTATTTTGTAATTTATATATTATAAAAAAATAAGAAGAAGAAAGTCCTTTATTCGTCCCACGATGGGGAAATTTCAGTTTGATGCATACACATGTACACATCAAGGCAAGCAGCAAAGGCGCTCCTAGGCAAAGTGGGTTAAGTGTCTCTCCCAAGGACACAACTACAGCAGACACCAGTGGGAGTCGGTGGAGAAGGTCTTGTGGTGGGCTCGAACCCACGACTTTCAGTCTCAAAGGCCAATGCTCTACCAACTGAGCTAATGTATAATAGCTTTATAGCATATCCATTTTAATGTGCTTGTTAGTATACTGCAAACATGTTGTTACATAAAAGTGTTATAACTATGCCAGAAAGGCCTTTCAGAGTTAGTGTACATAATGCATCCCCATATGGTGTGCAGTGGAGAGCGGAGAGCACTGTGCCTAAATCAATAGGCCAGCAACAAGTAAATTCAGCATTGGCCTCTACGATGCAGGCTGCATATGGTTAGCCTTTGTCCTAAAACAGGCAATCTGTGATCACTCCTGCTTCTGCCTGCGTCAATACGCCGCAGCATTTGTCTTCAGTTTTCCACGTGCACTATTCTCTATTCGAGACACTTATTATGTTGTGGTTTATTTTTGTTTCATTTTTAGGACGCCAAAATAATATTCAGTCAAAATTCAGAAAATGTGGCATGTCTGAAAGCCACTCTACATCATCTCAAGACAAGATTGGTAAACAATGGTATGGCCAAAGTAATATTCAAATGTAATACCATGTGTTTGTTTGAAATGGGTTCACTTACAGCATAGACCAAAAAAAATGAGATCACAATTTATGTGGAAAAAGTCTGCACAGACCAGGGGCTTGTAAAAAAAAAAAAGTTTTAATTTTCTCCTCTCACTAAAATGACATTTAGAGCCTAAACTAACCTGGAAGTGACTGATTCTAGTCCATGGCCACGTCTGTATCCCACCCTGAAAATGTTTTGCACAATCTCTTTACACCTCACATTTCCGAAAATGCCTGTCTGGTTTAAATTACCCTTCTGTGTCTTTGCGTCGCAATAGCTGCTTGATTCTTGTGCCACTAAAACTGAGGCATGTTCACAAATTCAGAAATGTCATTATTTTTTTTTTATACATGCAGTATATTAGCCACATTTCTTTTTGACAATTTTTTCAAGCACAAAAATGAGATGGATCTATATGTTTTGACTTCTGACAGCCAAAGCCAATACATGTGAGCCATCCAAGGACAATGTTGTCTTATAACGTATTATTGTCTTTTAAGTGTAATTGGCATTGTAGCCTTTTGATCAAAAATAACAGGAATAGAAAGCAGCTTTAGTTTTGCTTCTCTTTCCAACCACTTAAAGACAACAATATGGCATTTATGGTTTTCTCACTTATTATTCTCATGAACTTCATAATATTGTTACTTCAACAATAACTCGCACAAGAGCTTATTTTCACGTTGAAGGGAAATAGTGCAAGCTTGGCCACCAGAAGTTACCTGCTTTGATTGATTTAGTATTAGAAAAACAATGCAAATCGTATGAATATATTCTTTTGAACCTGCATTGACAAAGCTCATATTTCACTTCACATTTTTCTGATTGTTTGCATGAAATTTAATGTGAACTTAAACTTTTGGAGTGGACATTTTAACTGTAAAGGCCAGCACTCGGACTGCCAGGCTTTGATATTGAGACATGACTTAAAGATGCTTCCCTTGTGCCTCTGCTTTCCGCTCATTCTTCTCACATCTTGTTGCCAACTGAACCATCATCCAGCTGGTTCTCGGCTTCAAATCATCTAATAGTGCTTTTTGATCCGTAAATATTATGGACTGGCCATCTGGCACTACCCAAATTTGCCTCATTGAAGTTTACCCAGTGAGAATAGTAAATTTGGAAGTGGTGAGTGCTGGGACACGTGTATACTTGTATGTTTGTATGCATTTTAATCTGCATGCATAATTTAATAGTATGCTTTTTGATTGACTGCGGAACCTTCCGCAGTCAACCATTGGTTTTGTATTTCTTTATTCCGTCATTTTTTTTGACACGTTTCACAGCTTTCACATTTTCAACAATTTCCACAAGTTATACATCAAAACGTTCCACATGTTTGGGAGATTATTGCTATTACTTTTGGGACTTCAGCGATTTCCGGTTTTTCCGCAATCGGACAAAAATCTGCATTGAGAATTCTGCAATGCATTTTAATAGGCCCATGCATTTTAATAGGACTTCAGCTCTTTCAGACATTTCTACAGTTTCAATGATTCAACAGTTTCAATGATTCTACAGTTTCAAGGATTCAACAGTTTCAAGGATTTCAGCAGTTTCAAGATTTCAAGAGTTTCAAGGACTTCAACAGTTTCAAGGACTTCAGCAGTTTCAAGGACTTCAGCAGTTTCAAGGACTTCAGTGTAATCATGCAACCTAATAGGGATTTTTCCATGTAAACCAGTATAATGCAACTTAATAGGGATTTTTCCATGTAAACCAGTATAATGCAACTTAATAGGGTTTTTTCATGTAAACCAGTATAATGCAACTTAATAGGGGTTTTTTCCATGTAAACCAGTATAATGCAACTTAATAGGGGTTTTTACATGTAAACCAGTATAATGCAACTTAATAGGGTTTTTTCCATGTAAACCAGTATAATGCAACTTAATAGGGTTTTTTCCATGTAAACCAGTACAATGCAACTTAATAGGGATTTTTCCATGTAAACCAGTATAATGCAACTTAATGGGGATTTTTCCATGTAAACCAGTATAATGCAACTTAATGGGGATTTTTCCATGTAAACCAGTATTATGCAACTTAATAGGGATTTTTCCATGTAAACCAGTATAATGCAACTTAATAGGGATTTTTCCATGTAAACCAGTATAATGCAACTTAATGGGGATTTTTCCATGTAAACCAGTATTATGCAACTTAATAGGGGTTTTTACATGTAAACCAGTATAATGGAACTTAATAGGGGTTTTTACATGTAAACCAGTATAATGCAACTTAATAGGGATTTTTACATGTAAACCAGTATAATGCAACTTAATAGGGATTTTTCCATGTAAACCAGTATAATGCAACTTAATAGGGTTTTTTACATGTAAACCAGTATAATGCAACTTAATAGGGATTTTTCCATGTAAACCAGTATAATGCAACTTAATAGGGTTTTTTACATGTAAACCAGTATAATGCAACTTAATAGGGGTTTTTACATGTAAACCAGTATAATGGAACTTAATAGGGGTTTTTACATGAAAACCAGTATAAAGGATAACAGTTTAAAGGATATCAGGAGCTTCAAATACTTCAGGAGTTTCAAAGATGTTTAAAGTATTTTAACAGTTTCAAGGATTTCAAGGATTTTTCAGCTAAATTCCACATTAGATCTGTTCCGCAGTCAATCGCAATGGCTTCAGCCATTGCAACGGTTTCTAGTTTATTTTATTGTTTATAATGTACAATAAAGTGCAGTAGATTTACATTAAAAAAATATACTTTTACATACCATACATAACCAATATAGTCCTTTCTAACTCTCTATTAATATCGATATATCGTCTATCTCTAGGTTTCACGTGCATTTGTCACAAATCAGCTCTCACGAGGCTCTTTCTTATAAGTATGCAAAAAAAGTTCTATTGCTGTATGTGTGCTCCTGTCTGTTTATGTACGCTTCGTAGAATTATTCCTGAAAAAAAGTGCCCCGGCTTTAATTAGAATCCGTTTTTGCATCTAATTACTGTTGTATTATGTATGAGAAAGTAAAGTCTTCCAGCTTTATTTAGCATCAGTCTTTGCATCAATTACTGTCACAGAGCTCTCACCTCATAATGCTTATTTCAAGAATGACATTATGTAACACCTACAGGAACAATAATGCATTTAACTGTAAGCAGCACCAGTAAAATATGTTGGAAACCATTGACACTCCCCATGTTCTATTTTAATGTACATGAATTATTAAAGCCGTGTGTATCGCTCCCATCCATAGAAACCCAGTTATAACAGCTATTCTTGTGGGAATCCAAATAATACATTCAATATTCCAGTAAATGTAAATAACCGTATTGTGTATGAGGTGACATTTAACCTCAAATGGGCTCATCCAAAGTAGATTCAAACCTGCTGCTGCTGTTGTTATAGCAAGATCTCCACTACAGCAGGCCATTATGATAAATGCACGCACACGCACACACGCACACACGCACACACACACACACACACTCTATGAGACCTCGATTATAGTGACCTACATGTGGAGGATATTATTGAACCAGGTTACTGCTAATCAACGCCATGCCTTTAACCATCGACTGTGTGACTGTGCAGACATGTGCGGAACAGATAAGATTGATTGGAACAATATTGGTTGGCTGGCCTGTGGGTGTGTTGTAGGGATTGTAGCTATACTCGCAAACATTGTGATGGATTAGTGAAAATGCCACCCTCTGTTTTTTTTTTAATGAAATACAACTGGTCAGTGTTGGAGTAATGTATAACTATTGTCAAGAGAAAGCATTGCCACTGTTTCACATGCTGATTTGTAGAGGTAATATTAGAATGCGATGTTGTAGCTATAGTAAAAAAAATAAAAAACCTTACTGCCCATGTCCTAGATAGCATTACGCAAGAGCTATGGAGACACTGGTGTTGTTGCCGTGCTCCTTGGGCTTTGTAGGCTATAGCACACCCTTTAGGCAAGTTCTATGTTGTGACAAGCTGAAAAATGATAAAAACCTGTACCTAAGGGGAGTAACGATTTGGACGAAAGGAAAGTTATTAACAATAAGTTGTTAAAAAGCATGGCCAACCCTGATATCATTTTATGAATAGTATAGACAGTGATGGGCAAGCTATACTTGATTTGTGTTGTGAGCTAAGCTACAAGCTACTCTACAATAAATTCAGATTCACTACACAGAAGCTTCCACCCGTATGAATAATAGCAAGCTAAGTTACAACATCCTGTCAAAAGTAGCTTGTAGTAGCTACTTTCAATTAAACAAACACACAGTCAGTTAGATAAAGCCTGAAATATATTTAGACATTTATTGAATAATGTATGTTTCATGGTGGTATGTATCATTATTATTAAAAAAGGTGTGGTTTTTGCTGTGCATTTAAGTATTCAGAACAAAAGAAGGTTTCTCACCCATCATCTGTACTTCAGTTAGCAGGTTTTTCTGACGTTTCGTTCTTATCCAAAGAACTTTTTCAATGGAAGCAATGTGGGAAAACCCTCTAACTGAAGTACAAATGATGGGTGAGAAACCTTCCTTTATTTTGAATCAATATTGTAAAATCAGCATTTCTGTACGTCACCAGTATACCAGTATTTGGACATTGTTTGAGTAGAAGCCCATCTCTTAGCTAGACTGCTCCAGATTTTAGCTGCATGAGTCTGAAATGCTGACTACATGTTTAGTCCTGACTCTGGGCAGGAGGCCAATCCTTGTGCTCCTCAGAGATCCAACAGGAGGCCAGTCTTTGTGCTCCTCAGAGATCCAGCAGAAGGACAGTCCCTGAGAGTCCAGAGTCCCATATGGTTTATTTAGCATTAACATGTCACAGATGTAGTTTGGTGCAAGGACATGAAGACTTGTACACAAGCAGAGCTGCTTTAAAGTCTGCTGTCTGTTCCTCAAGACATCTGTGCATTGAGTAAAGGACTAAATGGATTGTACTTCCTGGTTGTCTGTGGGGCTGTGAGATACAAGATAATACAATTGAAGATTAAAAAAACCGTACCATATATTATATTAATCCGGATTTGGGAACTAGAATTGCAATAATTAACCTTTTTTATAATGTAATTACTACATTTTGGCGACAATCGATTACCCGGAAGTGAAACAAGTTTGTTTACTCGCACGGGTTACCTGTGGACCCCTGATAATTTGTGATAATCACGGAGAACGTCTGGAATTTTGCAGTGCATTCACACGGGATAAGCAATATCTGTAAACTACTATTTTTACCGACATCTCACATCTCCCCGCAGTCCAGAGAGTCGCGTCTGACCACAGCAGCCACAGGGACCATGAGGACAAACAATTTAGTGCTCTACAGTTCTCTGGCCCATACTGTCTGTAATGTTTAATAATAGTTTGAATGGACTACTCGTGAACCACATACTCTGCTAAGTAACGGCTGCAGCAACATGTCTGTACTGTATAGGACAGAGTGCAAAGTAAACGTACAAACGCAGCCCATCGGTCTGATCATTTAGTGTCAGTAGCACATTACACTGTCCTCTACACTTCTCCATAGACCTGACAGAGACTTGCAGCAGCCGCGACTCTGCAGCTGTGTACACAGCCGCGATACGCAACTCCTCTGCTTATTGACAAAAAAACCCGCAGAAAGTAAAGCGAAAGCGGCAATCACGATCACAATCACTGACATGTAGATTCTCACTGGATTAGTATTATCACAGAACGTCTGTGTTTGGACAAATACAGGAGCGAATAGGGCTGAAGTAAACAAACTTGTTTCACTTCCGGGTAATCGATTGACGCCGAAGTGTATTAAATACATTATAAAAGAAGGTTAATTATTGCATTTTCTAGTTCCCATTCCGGTTATTATAATAAATATGTCTTATAAGCGATGAAAAAAACCCCAAAATGGTTATTTTTGTATATTGCTGTGTGCCTGAAAATGTAAAATAGCCTTTTTTCGATTTTCTATTTCCCTTCAAAAGTAGAAAATGTATTGAACGCAAAAGTACACGGACCCCTTACTATTGTCTCAGTGAATTATTATTGTGATGCTCTCTCAAATATTAATTATTCAGGAAAAGTTACAAAATGTGAACATTTTCCATTTTTCAACTGTAAAAAATTAAAACGCTAATCAAATCATAATTGAAATTTGACTTGACGATTTCTTTTTTGCCATGTTGTTCTGACAAAATAGGAGGTAAACAAATAATCTATTCAAGGACAATACATTAGGCTTAAAAGCTCTGCAGAGCCTTTTCACTGGGATGCTGTCATTCAAAGAGCTGTAATTATTTTGACATTATGATTGCATGACACAGTGGCTGTCGTTGAACACGCTAAATTGGTTTGCAGAGAGAAGAAAATATATTGTACATTAGAGGAGTGGAACATGTTGCTTTTCTGCCGAGAGAGAGAGAGAGAGAGAGGAAGTCCCTGGGTTGAAGTGGTCTGCGCTAAAAAATGAAAAGTGAAATTGGTTGTTGAGTGTTGCGCTGTATGTTGTATAATAGCGTGAAGCAATCTACATTTGTTTACATTGCCGATGAATTCCTGGATACCGTGCATTCTTCTCTGAGCCGTGACCTGGCACTGCCGACAGGGGTAGATGTTGCAAAGCAGAGAATTGGCAATGCAGTGACATCACAATGGGCTGTATCGTCCCTTTTTTATCATATTCAGACACTCAATCAATTGTTTGAAGATACAGGTTTTTCAGAGTATTAGTCCAACAAGAAGAGCACAGAATAAATGCCTGTTGACTTCAAATGTGTTAACGAATCAAAGATGTGGGAAAACTAGCTATAGAAGCCGAGTTACATTTGTGCCATGAGCTATTGTCAAACATGTGCAACAATAACATGATTATGTGTGTGAAAACAACAAGAAACATTCTTTTTTTTTTATTGTTGCTTTTTTCTCTATAAATATGGATTAAAAAAATAAAAAAGATAATAAAAAAGTCGTTTTTTATGGTGTGGATTTTTTTAATTGTGGTTGTTGGTTGTATGTATGTATGTTGCATGTATGTTGTAATTTCATTTTCACTGTGAATATTTTGAAATTCACTTTTCTTTTGTTTATCTGCCCCACCCAAATGTAGGGTCTGTCCAAAAATGACTAACAAATAGCTCTTTCCTCGTCCTTATTACTCTATAATAGCTGAGCCTTTGTTGAGGTCCGCCTTAAGGAGCTGGAGGAGATGGAGAGGACCTCGTTGCTGCTCCAAAGGACTTTAGGTTATACTCCTGTTAAATTCACTGTGCATTTACCCTCCTGTTGTCAGTCCATTGTGTTTATCCCCGACTTTTCTTGGGATTTTCCTTTATTACATTACTTAAAATAAAAATTGGTGTGACATGGTGACATAGTGATTAGCGCTTGTGCTTCACAGCAAGAAGGTTCTGGGTTTGATTCCATTGCTCTGTGTGCGTCTGTGTCTGTCTCCTCATGTTTGTATCGTTTGTTGAATGATGTCTTGTCCTTGTAGATAACACCCTCCCCCGACCCTATCTGAGTTCAGGACTCCCCTGAGAAAAAGATTCTGAAATCTCAGTGGGTTTTTCCTCATTAAATAAAGGTCAATCAATAGTGAGATCGTTGTTATTGGTAGGCTCTGGAAGTCACCCATCTCTAGACAAGTAGTTTAATTGTCCAAAATGTTGTCCATTGTCCCAAGTCATTGTCATCAAACAAAGACAATGGGAAATGTATGCTCTTGACCTTGCTCTGAAATGAATACACCAGTGTGTGTCCAGATTGAGTCAGCTTACATTAAATACCCAATATCACTTATTGCATTTGCATTTGTATTCAAATATGTTGCAAAATGTCACACGCCTGTATGATTGAAATTCTGCACATTCATTTTCCACCAAATTAGTGGTCGCTTCTGGAATTATGTTCTAAATATCCCCGCCTTTATAGATATGTCAAATCTATAAGCAACAGATTGCAAAGACTGAATTTGTAAACTGGTGACATGAAGTAGAATTTTGCATGCATCACGACTTGGCATCTGGATAAAAGAGCCCATTGTATCAAGTCATGGACTGGCTCACATTTTCTTTCCAAACAGCAGAGAATTTCTGTTTATTCAGACCCCGCAATCTCCCACATTAACCGCTTAGGACTGGACTTCATCCAATTATGTGTTTTCATCCTCATAAATTAATCTCTTTGGACTGTAAAAGCCTGTCATGGGCATAAACCAGTGATGATTACTTCTTTTCACAGTGTTGACTATTTCGCTGTCTCTGTGAACTCATGTCTCTCGGGCCTTTTGCTCTAAACAAACGGCGTGTCCTGGCCTATTGTCAGTGCTCAGACTACAGAGAAGTTTGATTGGACGATTTTATTAATGTTCTGGAATTTGTCGAGCACCGTGGTAGAGCTGTGTCTGTGTTGTTCTATTTGTGGTTATTGGAGCAGTCTGGTCATCTTGCCTCTGTCTTTCTCAACAAAACTAGACAAACACCAAAAGCAATAAAAGTGTGACGAGAATAGAGTCCCAATCGTACACATACTGTTTTAACAATATTTTTGCTGTTTTAGAAGATGAAAGATATTTGAAACTATTATGTAAACCTAAATAAATCTTGCCATCTCTACTTAATTCAATACACCTTTTTTTGGTTTGGCATTCATTCATTTTATGTGTCTATAAAGATACTTTTACAATCTTGAATTCTTACCGTGACTGGGTAGGCTTGCCTTTCTCTACTGATCTTACTGGCTGTCTTTTGTCCCAATTTACGCACTTTTGTTTTACATATTTATAATTTTTCACTTATTCGTCCCAAACGTGAAATCATGATTATTTCAAACAGACACAAACCAATGATTTAAAACAAAAAGAAAAAATATATTCATATATTTGGGGCATTGTCTCTTATAAAGTGTTAGCAAGTAAATATAGTTAGTTTTTATTAGAGATAGCAAGAACGAAGATATGTGTTTTTAAGTTGTAAGTAACTTTGTCATACTGTGAGACATTCCAGTTGAAACACTATCATTGGAAACCAGCCGATGCAGACCCTCTCCCATAAAAACTGGAAACCCCTTTTGGTCAATAATTTGCATTTGGGCAATAGATAATTTCTTGGCTTGGCTCAGCTGCTGGCATGAGTGATCCACTGCAGTTTGCCTTTTTTTTCCCAAACCCTCCCATGTCACACACCAGCCTGATCCTCTTATCCAGAAATGTTAAAAGACAACAGTGCAGCAACACATTTCCCCTGTTGAGAAGTTCATCATCCCCCTGGAAACTCATGTCAACTACTTTTCTGTGGCCAATTTAGGTACCACCAAAAAGCTCGGTTTACTTCAGAATCCCTAAAGGAGTTATGGACTTTTTGAAGCGGGTATAGCTGTCAGAGGCCTCTATTTTTGCTTGTTTTTTTTTTTTCCGCAATGCAGTGTTTGACCGACTATATGTCTGCTACAGCTGCAGATTCTGAAGTTACACCTGTGTACACCTTGCTAGTTTATGCTGTGAATGATTCGCTTCTAAATATGGGCCGTTTGACACAATTGCACAACACCAAATATTATACACCAAATCGTGTTGTGATGTGTATTCTATAAATAATTAGGATGAGTTGAATTTCAAAGAGACTTTTTATCTAGCTGCCTTAATTACTTCAAAACAAATATGTATTTAAGGGTGTATGTTGGTGAGGCGTATTAACAAAGACGCCTTTGTTGACTTGAGAAAGCTTTAACTTTTTTATTGCATCCTCAAGTAGAGTCACATAAGCATGGTTGTGCAATGCACTAATACACATTATATATGTAGACTATTATGCATTTTTGTCGGCAATTCAAAATGATAACACAAGTGTTTCCTTTGTCAATTCATGTTTAATGCGAAATGATAATGTATGTAGATATGTTATGTATATGTTGAAACAAGAATGCAGGGTTAACAATGCTTTGTGCCTGTATCTCCGTATGCAACCACCAGAGGGAGGAGTTACATGTTGGTACCAGAAGATCCGGATATTAGCATGAACGAATCTAAAACCACTCCAGGTCTGTTTTTGAGGGAACAATGGTGTAGATAGTAACAATCTAAAACATGCATTTGGAATAATGTGAATAATTATTTTATTTATATACTGAATGGAACAGGACTGGAGGTATTTTACACTTTGATCCTGTTTAGTCAAAAATTTGAGTACAATGAAATTTAGGTAGGTCGGATTGAAGTTGACCGTGGACTTGGATTGATCATTTAATATTTTGTTTTTGTTTTAATTTCATTACATTCTCAAAGTGCATTGACATTGAGAATCAAATTGGGACCTGAATCTGAACTATGCCTGACCCTAACAGCATAATGATTTAAATGAGAACAACTGTGTATTGGAGCTGGCTTTCTCGAGGAAATGCACGTCTCTCTTCAAGCCTCGAGTTCGGAAGGTATCAAAGTTAAAAATAGCCACATTATAATGGTGCCCCTCTAAATTGGAGCATACGTGAAGGCGTTGAGGCATTTAAAAATGAGCTCATCCAGTGTCCAGGGTCTGTGGCAGATTCCATTACGCACAGTTCACAGAAAATAAAAAGGTATCCATGCTGGAAAATCAAGTAAAAAGAGGTTGTTAAATTATGTCCACACCAGATTTGGGGAAGAAACGGTCACGCTTGCTCTCTGTGGTAGTGGTAAAATAGCTCAAAAAGGCATGTCCTTTGAACATATTGTATAATCTTTTTCAAACCGCAATATTTAGAGGTGTAAAATATTAGCTCATCGTTTAAGAATTACTGCCAAAGAAGTCAAGTTCACTTTATTGATTTATGTCTCCTGCTTCACATTATAAATATTGTTTTGTGTCTGGGTCTCGGCATCTCCCATTTCTGTGCTGACTAGAAAAGTGAGATCAAAGTCATGTTTTTTTTATTTTTATTTCATGCTATCAATGTTTATATTGCTGTCATAATTGAACGGGAAACGCACATTACTACATGGCCCCGTGGTTCTTTAATATCTTTCATGAAGAATTGCATTGAGGGAGAAACCATTTGTTGATTTAACCACTGGAGACGAGTGACATTTTGAAAACAACGCTTATGAACAACACATCAGGAGCAATGGGGTAAAGTTTTCTATTCACTCAAAAGATTTAATGCCTGGGGGTTTTTCTCGGAGAATTAGCAGATTGAAAAAGTTATTATTAGAGGGGATTATGGATGTGAAGAGAGCATTTGTAAGCCACAATTAAGCTACAGGGAGCCGACTAACGGGATGAAATGAAGATGAAGGAGTAGGTTGTTCTGACGTGGGCTGTCATTCCAGCTTCAGAATCCAGCCTTCATGAGCAAATAATGCGAGATGATTTTCAACATCTTCTGTCATACTAATTCATCTAATCTTTATTACGGCACTAGACTTGTCAGGGAGCGTGGTCATCAGCTTCACTTATCCCTGATTGTCTAAAACATGACAAGATCTTCGAAATATCTTGTTTTAATAAGTCTCTTTTGAACATTCTGGAGCCTTTTCTATCTGACGCGCAAGTGCACAGATACAGTAAGTCCAAATGAGACGTGCTCTGATAATCTGATAATACTCATGTGATGCTATTTCAAACGGCTTCCATTTCACAGATCCAACCTATGACCCTCTGTAAAAGTGATGCTAGCGCTTCAAAGGAGAGCGCTCAACCACAGCAATGTTAGAATATTGTAGTTGTTTTAGCTCAATCCACATATTCTGGGACATACCCATCCCGCCACTCCTTTTGTCAATTGTTCTCATCTCAAATCTGGTATGTGCTATGACAAATTCTTACCATATTATGCCATATTCAAAGATGTCTTCTGCCTTTTAAAACAAAAAGCTTTTTCCTCAACGTTAGTTTAGGGAATTTTTCCAGTGAAATTACGTCATTATAAACGCGTATTGTCAAATGACATCTCAACAAACTATAAACA
Source organism: Knipowitschia caucasica (assembly GCA_964034765.1). Taxonomy (NCBI): domain Eukaryota; kingdom Metazoa; phylum Chordata; class Actinopteri; order Gobiiformes; family Gobiidae; genus Knipowitschia; species Knipowitschia caucasica. Next base: position 14,885,696 of record OZ035832.1, read on the forward strand.
ATAGTGAGTCCTTCAAACAGCGTAACTTCCCATATAGAGATAACCTACAGCAGTCGCCTCTGTGTGCCATCCGGAAACCCAAAGAACCAGGGAACATCTGTTATGGGCAACTTACTTACTTGACCGTGTAAATCTCCCTGCTCATGTTTAGGCATATATGAAAATTAGCATCCATGAAAAGTAGTTAATTCACAAAACTACAGATATCCAACTGTTTAAATAGTTAAAAAAATGACTTCAGGCTATTAGGGAATTGTCTTTTTGCAGACGGATGTTGTTGAGCAGAAATAATTGCAGCTCTAACGGTTATTGTATCATCAGCGACATTTACAAACGACTAAATACAGCATAATACAGCATTAATTACCACTGCTGTCAGTGAGCGTCTAATGATGAAAGTGCAAGATTTCTTTGCAACTGTACTTGCACAAACAAGTCATCAGGCCTATTTCATTCTTTCAGTTTCGACACAATGGTTCCATGACAGAGCTCATTTCAATAATGAAGCTATACGCTGTGGTGACAAGCGTTTGAGGGCTCCTCTGCAATTGTATATGTGATATGCAGAAATTGCATATAGTCGCATAATGAGTCTTTGGTTTCGGCATTCACACAGAGCTAATCAGCGGTGTGCGTAGGCGGCAAAGCTTCCACATGTGAATAGGTCCAAAGCCACTCTCTAATGTTTGGATTAACCTTGTTTATCTCCAGCTCCTTCTTCTTCATCCTCTTCTTTGCTTCCCAGCCTCTTCTTTTCGTCTTTCTGGGAATCCCCGGAGGCTTTTTCAAATTTATGAAAATTGACTTCGTGTCTCTTGGAGCAGATGCTTGGCAGCAAGGAGCGCTTCATTAGGTATTTAAATCAGAATAGCCCAGGACTGCATATCAGACACTAAATAATTATATGGACCGAGAAAATGAGCAAAAACACTAGTGTCTCTTTTATATTGATTTTGTTATTTTTATATGTGATGGTATGCACAAGGACAGTTAATTTTAGTTGGCTTTGTGTTGAATAAATGAATAAATGTATCTATTTATTGGTGTTGTTCAGTTGATGCTGTATAAATCAGCACAAAGTTTACTGTACCACAACCAGTGAACTGTGGCAACTTTTCTCACTTTTTCCCACTGTGTTTTTGGGTCGTCTATGGACAGTGATTATCATGGGATGTTCATTAACTTTTATGGACATTGGTCATCCACCCCCTCCGGGCCGATGGCTCCTATGCGTTTAATATTTGTCTGACCTTGTAAAATCTTCTGAGACAAAGTTTGTTGAGATTTATGGCAATATATGGCATGGTGGAAAAGTATACTAACTAGTAAACTATATAATTATATCTGTTTAGTTTGACACTTGTTTGTAAGTTAAATTGGAACATGTGGAAATTATATTTCTCACGTGATCCATTAAATTAGACTTAAAAGCCTTTTCTGTTTATTGATAAATGAGACCGAACCTCAGATGCAACACGGGTTGTTTCCTCTTTTCGTTCTAGCACTTGAAATAGCAAATGCGATTATTTAGCCAATTTCTACACATATCTTGTATCTAGAATGTCCAGCAGGATGTCGTTCCACGCTGTGTATGTGTCTAAATCATGAATTTTACATAGCCACTGCTGCCCTTCATCCTGATGATGATATATTACCACAGGGGGGTTATGGGAAATGGGCTTTGGGGCATGTACAGTATGGCTGTGAGTGTGTGTGGATATGTGTATGTGTGTGCGATGGCAGTGGGCACTCTACATGTCATCTTCACCAGCAAAACCTGACAGGATGGCCAATTATATGTATTTAGGAACCATATTGCGAATCTTCTGGGCCGCTTCTCGTGTCACGCCGGGGGGATCGTGGGTTTCTTAAATGGATAGATGTGTTTTGGCAGCTGTTGGAATGAGTGGAGTCCGTCACAGTTTGGGAGTGGGAGGTGGATGGTGGTTTATAACAGACGAAAGGGCTGCCTCTCCTTCGTTCATGCATGTCAAAGCCAATCCTTTTGCGTGTGTGAAACTTTTCCCCCATTTTTTACCATAATATTTTTAGTGCATACACTTACATGTAGATATTCACAATGTTCTATAATAATGATAATAATAATAACAATAATGCAAAATTATTACTGCAAAACTCTTAGTTTATAATTTAAGGTTGTCAGTGTGTTATCATAAGCGTCATTCTCAATGTGCAAAAAGTATTTTACATCTCCAAAAACGTACTTTCCTGTTGACATTAAATCTGAGGAAATGCTGATGTAATGAACAACTCGGCATTTAACCCCCCTAATGGTGTGACAAGACTTTGGGCTTTTGCACACTCTGCTTTCCTCTGTAAAGTGTAAAATATGTGAAAAAATAATTTGGGGAAAAACATAACACTGTTGGCACAATAAGAAGTGAATGATGGTACTTTTCCATTTCATTTTTATTTCTTTATTTATTTGACAACAAACTCAGCATTCTCACAGCATTCTTTCTTCGTTTTATTCAAATTAAAATCCCCTCTGCTCACAGCCTGTTTTCGGGGCTGCCAAAGGTTTCCAATTTGTTCCTTGTGGTGTGCCACCTTGCATTATGCACTGTCATTTAACATGTCATTTGCCACAATTTGTTGCTTGTTTATATGGAAATCACTAATCCAATTAGGCTTAACCGAGCACAGGCCGAGCTGTCAATACTGTCACTGTTGGGCCAGTTGTGTCTTCTTTATTGCTGTCTCACACACTGCTGTCTTAAACCCGTCTTATTAGAATCACCTTTTACTGTCATTGTTCCGAAAATAATACAAGAGCTTAAAGTTTATTCATACTTGTCGGTCTTTTTACACACACCACCTACAGTATTATTGTTGCAAATGTATATTTATCACCTGTAGAGTTGACAGCATGTCCTAAATTAAATATTTATTGCATAGTAGTTTTCAGAAATACCAACACTGCTTTATATGAATACATATCTCCCTTTAATTGTGTACATTTGAATATATGTATATGAATATACGTATTCAATATATATTGAATATCCTTACTTTCAAAATGTGCGTTTTCAAAACATGGTTGCTAAGAACGATTGCACAAGTTGGCTAAAGACGTGCCCTTTTCGAATGGTTGGCTAAAATATAGACTCAGCAAAAGCATTCAGTAAATGCTCTAGTCAAAAGACTTATGCATTTGCAAATGCAGTTATTTAGGCAAAAAATAAATGAATACCCTTAAACAAAAATGAATGACATTGCTGATTTGAGAGTTTGACCAGGCTTGAAACCCAAACTAAACAACAGAATTCTTAATTTTGCAGTTTTCCAAGGAAATCCTCATGATATAAATACAAAAATGTGTTGCTAAAATTGTTGCTTAACTGAGACACCATCAACCGACAGCCAGCACTGGCTTTTCACTCTCTGAGTGAAAAGCCATTCATTAAGATGAACGTCTGCCACCCCACTGTTTAAATTAGTCTGAACTTATGTTAACTTTCCCTCTACATTTCCGCGAAACATACCTCATGAGTTCTACACAAAGAACTCTTCCTCTTTGCACCTACTTTCATTTGGTGTCATATTTTACAAATGGGCGACAAGACTTAAATAGTCTGCAGCGTTGAAAGATATGGCTCTGGCAATTATACCGTTCTGCCCAAGATTAGCGCGTTGCCATTCTGTAATCCTTATTATGAGTGGGGACGAGCACTGGAGAGGTTTGAGGTGATCAATCTTGAACCATCTTCTCTCATTTTCCACGGTCAGCGCCTCCATCCGGCCTGCCCTTGTCGCTTGAATGCTTTGGCCAATTACATCTGTAACTATGTCAGCTTATTACCCGTCCCACCCGCCATATTGACCCCAGCACTATAGGCCCAACCCACCCACAGCCCGCCAACCCCATGGCACCAATTACTTACTAATGTTTTCTTGTTAGCATGCAGTCCGAGAGAGGCCCTGAACACAGTCACTGGCTCTACCTGTTTGTTGTTATTATTATTAGTTTTCCGCATGGATTATCCTGTAATGAAATTGAACACGTGTGAACACTCAAGCGTTATGGCAGGTAATAAAGGCCAGATAATAGTTTATTGGCTGGGATTTAAAGTGGCGGCTACCTGGTCTTGCGTTCTGATTTATTAGCTGCCGATGCTTCAGGCCTAATAGAGAAAGAAACACCATCAAATTGACTTGTCCAGAACTAGTTATTCAGAAATTAACAAGATTAATAATCATTCAACTGGATTGTCTGACCTTCTCTGGCTATACAACTTCTGCTCAAAGTCTATAAATGTGTAAATCTATGACCGACAAACAAAATGTATGTATGAGGGAACCCTGGAAATACCAGTGAAAGCATGTTTCCCTGTCTTAGGTTGGGCTCAGTGCCGAAATCACGTTTGAAGTTCTGGGTCATGGCATAGGCTGTACTTCACTATAACTAATCTAACTAGCCTTTTGAATTACTGTTCTTTATCAGAACTGTGTCCCATCTTTATCATAATAATAGGTGTAAGATTAAAGCAGTAACAAATAGACTAATGTATTATTTTTTTCATTAAAAACACATTTCTCCTGCCATATATTAACTGTAAATGAGCAATGGGCAGACGGTGGAACCGCAGGCAAAATGGCTGCTAAAATTAGGCCACTAGGAGGAAACGGGATGTGAGGGTGGGCCTTTGCATGGGCTATATGCAGAGTTCAATGGGGCTTACAGAGACCACTATTGATCGTGCACTTCTGTCATTAGCTGATGTAGATCAAAGCTGCTTGTTGGGACTGTGCTTGACCAGTGCATTGGGTCACAATGACCCAATTAGCAGATGGGGGCGAATGTCACCAGCTCTTCACACATAAACACATTAATTCACCTAAGACAGAAACAGTGTAAAATCTAAATATATTGTAGATATGTTACATTTGCCTTTTAGGTGACTTTACTTTTATCATTTTGTTTTGATCTACAGTATCTTTGTTTCAAAGGACCTGGCATGTTATTTTGCTCATTACCTTTCACCATTTTGACTTTGAAAAAAAAGGAAAGAATTCCAATTTGTTCTTTGTTATTTGCTGCCATGTCAACTTTGATATTCAGCCAGTGTTTTGTCTCTCCTCTGCAAGTTAAAGGGAAACGCACTGAGGAAAATTGAGTAAAGAGGCACATTCGAGCATGAATGATCATCGAAAATGAAAATAATTCTTTGTCCTTCAACACAGTCTTACAATTCATTCAAACTTTAGGTTTATTGTTACTCTCATGTTCAATGCTACGTTCCAACCAATTGGCCTTCATGTGGTATACTGAAGTATACTTGAATAGTTCAAAATTAAATATGATTCAGTCCAGTGTTCAGTCAGCTAATAAGAAATTTCCATTGGAAACTTTATTTTTTGGAAACTGGACTCGTTGGAGCTCTCAGCTCACTATCCCAGACTTGTACCGTTGTACAACTATATCTACACATATATATATATATATATATATATATATATATATATATATATATATATATATATATATATATATATATCTGTATATATATATAGTATGCAGGTCATTATTTGAAAATAATTACCGACGACAGGGCGAAGGTTCTTATTTTGCGATAATGACCTGCGTACTATACATTATTGATATTGGACTGTAACTTAAGTTATCATTTTGGTAAATCATGTGGCCAGAATCATATGTGGCTAGATTATATTATCAATTATCCCGCTTATTATACGGCTTTATACCAACCAAACACACACAAAATAAATTTCAGTCCACTTTTATGAATGCCGAAAGGTTTATTTTATTGACTGCAAATGAAATAGTTTCCAAGGGTTTTCCCATGGCAGGCGAGCAACAGTTAGGCTAGCAACTTCAAAACTAGGACTCTGCATGAAAACGGAACAAAGAATCAGCGGTGAGTGACCCAAATATAAACTCTATATCTAAATCCATAATTCGATCCTCTGCAAAAGTGTCTTAAAATGTTTAATTTGTGTAATTGGTTACTTCCGGGGTTACCGCTGTCACTTTTTGTCACATTAAAACAGTATTTTTGTCGTGAAAACAGATCATTCTGAAACCCTGAGTGCACGTGTATTACAAATGACCATGGAAAATGTATTCTCTGATTAACATTTAAATGTGTTGATTGATTGATATTCATGTCTATTGAGCGTGGCTAGCTCTGATAGCTTCTCTCACAGAGACAGTATTAGTGACGAAATGGCCGGACTACTTGCTGAGTAATCTACACATCTGAATTACAAACAGAGATTGCGTTGCCATGGGCAACGGCCATTATTGTTTTGAGAGGTCCGTTATCAAGGAATAATGACTAATAATGAATGATGCAGTGTAATAAATATATATACATACCAAAAGTTACAGACCAGGAGTTTGGACACATATTCTTATTCAATTGGTTTCCTTTCTTTTCATGACTATTACAGTAACTGTAGATTCTCACCCAGGCTGGGTAAGGGCTGTTTGACCAATAAGGGGTGCTGGGCCTGATGACCTGGCCTCCACAGTCACCGGACCTGAACCCAATCCAGATTTTTGGGTAAGCTGGACCACAGAGTGAAGGCGTAAGGGCCAACAAGTGCTAAGAATCTCTGCGAACTCCTTCAAGACTCCTTCAAGACTTCAAGAGATGTCACTACCTCTTGAAGCTCATCAAAAGGATGCCAAGAGTGTGCGAATCAGTAATCACAGAAAAAGAAGAACCTAGAATATAAGACGTATTTTCAGTTGTTTCATACTTTTCTTGAATGTACATATTTCCACATGAGTGACTGTAATTCATGGTTTTGATGCCTTCAGTGTGAATCCACAATATTCACAATCATGAAAATAAAATTTAAAAAACTCTTTAAATGAAAAGGTGTGTCCAAATTTCCGAGGTTGTACCAGGGATCTGCTGGAACCACTCCTCCAGCTTCGGGGTCACTGCCCAGAGTGCACCGATCACCACGGGAATTTTTAATGATGAAGCAATTTTGCAAAAGGAGACACGGCTGTGATGTATTCCAAGAGATTATCTTTTGACTTCTGGAGCAAAGTGACTTTTCCACCCAGTATGACTTATGCAATAAGGCCCTACAAGCAGAATCTTCCTGACACTGCACTTCGTCAACTGGGAACTTGCTGTGGTTTTATTGAGGTCCGTGACCCACCATGCTGCTGTGGTCTCTAGCAGTAGTAGTGCTTTTAAATGGTGATTTTGAAACCACATGCTGTTGCAGTAGTTTAACAAATAAACATGGAAAAAGAGTGCAGGAGGGTATGGAAAACAGTAAGTCACACAAAGCATTGAGAGATGTTCCGGCCGTCCCACTGGGAGAAGGCCCTGGGGAGGACACAAGAGATTTTATATTGCCACATTTTCACGAGGGAGTCAGCTAGGAACACCTGCCACATCGGGGAGCAACAGACTGGTTGAACAACACACCCCAGGACTCACTACGATGTGAGGTGACTGTAAAGCCTGGTTCACACGAGACGATTTTAAAATTGTCGGCCGATTTTTCTCCGTGTTAGACCCCACACAGGGAGATTAAAAATCCTGCGTCTAACCACTTTGGTCGTGCAGTGTGTGGTGCGTAGCCACACGGCAAGATCACGCAAGCCACAAACATCACACACGAACCGACACCCCCCCCCCCCGAGCATTCCCAGGTCAGACGGAAATCTCACAAAATCTCTCAAGATCAAGCGTGACTTCAGAGTAAACAGTCATGGCGGACGAAGAGGATGCAGTGGCGATAGTGTGCAGTTTGTTGTTAACAGAGAAGACACGTAATCCAAAGAAAAGGCAATGGTCAAAGCCATGCTGCTGTGTTTTGTTTTTTTTCCGGTGTTTCCTCACCGGCTTGTCACCTCGTCTTCTTATTGGCTACACGCCGTAGTCATGGCAACGCGCTCGCTTGTCCTCGGAGGACACCACACACGACAAGAAATCGGGCCAAAACAATCCAACATGTTGGATATCCCCGATTTGAGATCGGGAGCAGTCCCGATGTCCTTCCGAGCGACGAGTGCAGTCTTAACACACCACACACGGCAGGATAATCTGTAAGATTTTGTTACGGAAATCGGAGCGTTTCTTAAGATTGTCGTAAGGGGTAAATCGGGTCTAAATCGGCCTAAATATCCTGCCGTGTGAACCAGGCTTTAGTAGCAGCAGTGATTATGTGTGTTCAGAAGCACCAACAGTTATAGTAAAGATGATTAACCTCTGTTGTTCATGTTTACAGAACATGTTTACAGTTCTGTAGTTTAGTGTTGTTGAAGCACATGTTTTCTTTTTTGATTCACTGTGACTATTGCAGAGAAAAACCCACTCACACTTTTATACAGACACACCTGTCGACATCAACATTAAGCCAAGCTGTTCAAAAATCAACTCCTTTCTTCTTAAGTAACACATGGAAGCTTAAAATGATCCCAACAAAAGGTAGCTTTGTTTTATTCACATACATGATATTCCTCTAATGGCTGTGTAGGGCATGTTTACCGCTGCCTCCAGCAAAACCATCCCAGAAGAGAACCGGCTGTGGCTCTGCTCTGAAGCAGGTCTTCTGCAGCACAGTTTCAGCTTTGACAGACCGGTACAGCTTACTGTAGGATTGTGGAGACACTCGCAACTTGCTGAAAACCACCCCAATTTGCGCAAGGAAAATGTCTGTTTTATTCATTTTTACATGTTAACAGTTCACTGAAGTAGATTTTTAGTGATATGTTCTGCCGTTCACCTTACTGACAAAGCTCTGGCCCTCCAAACACAGACAGCCTTTTTGCCTCGGATAGGGCCTTGAGTCCATCTTAGGTCACTTTGTTTCTCTGCCACCCGCTGGACCCTCCCTGCTTTAATGGATCTTTCACTGTCTTCCCTCTCCATTAAGCAGCCCTTTCTGTTTTCTGCCTTTACCCTTTGCCCCTCTACTTGTCTTTTCTTTTGAAACCATCACCCCAGCCGTCACCGAGGGGCCACGACTCTTGTGTTTGTCTATGGCGCGAACAAAAATACACAGGCTGAGTTTAGACAGAATGGGGGATGACATTGTGAGCTATGGAGGGGTCCTGGGCCATCCCTGACAGGGGCTAAGTGGTGCCATGCTGTCCCACCGTCTGACTGGCCTACGCCCAAGTCATTAAAGTGTCACATCCCGGCTGGGAAATAAAAGGCACTAGGATAATTCGGTTGTGTGCTCAATCATGGTTATTACGTTAATATAAATGGCTCATTGTTATCCCGGTGCTGATAAAGGGTTAGAAGAGATGGAGAAAGCTGCGCAAAGAAGTTAAGTTTGGAGAAGTGTCCTTATAATTCAGACCAGCAACAAGGAGGTCCCACCTAATATATACAATATACACCATTTCAACAATTGTCAATGAGTGTGCAGGAAGTTAGTTATATTAACCTGATATTTGCATATGTTTTATCAGTAAAGTCAAGCAAATTCTGCATTTGCAATAAGCAACATATAGTCTTCATTCCCTTTCATACTGTAATTAGCTGTTTGGTGATAATAACGTCTTGACCCATCCCGTTGACCACTCATCTGACTCTAAGCAAGAGGAGCAGAGGGAGGATAGACGAGAGCAAGGACCCTACTTGTTGGCTGGAGATCGGCCCCTCAAGGCTGGATGAATAAGGCGATTAATATGCAAGGAATGCCATGTCCTCCCCGACGGAGAGGGGAAAGGTCTGTTTGCTGGGGATGAGACTGTGTGTGAGAGGCGAAAGAGCGACACAAAGACTGGCTGTGTTAGATGTGCACCAAACCAAACTCAAAACAGACTACACAAAAAGACTATCTGCAGCCTTGCAGTGCATTATCCAGCAACAAATGGAATCTGATTTTTACAGACAATAATGGGTTGAATCTTATTGGATTTTATTCTTAATCTATTGTTTTTCCTTTTAATTGGATTTTGTCACTGAGTATGTTCACAAAGCATTAGTGAAAACCCGATGACTTGTCTTATTTATTTGATTGAGCAAACCCAGGCTCACTGTTTGAGGTGGGAAAAAACAATCCATTGGGCATAATTATTTCAAACCATTTCACAAGGCCAGCAGATACATTTAAGAGCACTGGGACAAGCCATAAATGTATGTGTTTTAATGAAAATTTGCTACTCACTTGTGATTATCGCAGAGGACAATGATGTGAATGAAATATCAAATGTATTAAAAGATGATTTGGCCGAGGTCCTCAAGTGGGTTAAAAGCAACAACATGATTTTAAATATTTCTAAAACAAGATCTATGCTTGTTGGAAGTAAACAACGTCTACATGAAAAGTGTCAATTAAAATTGACTATGGAGGGAGCCGAGTTAGAACAGGTTGAGCAAATTAAACTTTTAGGTGTTATAGTGGATCACCATCTCTCATGGTCACCGCACATTGACCAGGTGATTAGTAAGATGGGTAGCGCTATTGGTGTGGTGAGAAGGTGTTCTTATTTTGTACCTACAACAATTTTGAAGCAGGTGGTCCAATCCCTCGTTTTATCTAATCTTGAATACTGCCCCATTATATGGTCTGCTGCATGCAACACAGATTTATCTAGATTGCAAGTTGTACAGAACAAGGCTGCAAGACTGGTTTTAAATTGTTCTTATTTTACCAGTATAAACAAAATGCATACAATTTTATCCTGGCCTTTGGTTCACAATAAGCTACAGTATAGCCTTTTAATATTTCTGAAAAAAGCAATACTTACTGGTGAACCAATTTCAATGTTTGAGAAAATCACATATGTACATCAGATTCACACCCATTCTACTAGGCAGGCTCAAAATGCTGACTTGGTCGTCGTCAATCGGCCCAGAACAAAATCATTGAAAAGGACTGTTATTTTCAGAGCGACTCAACTTTGGAATGAGCTTCCTAGGGAGATGAGAGATCAAACTTCTCTACATATTTTTAAAAGAAAACTCAAATATCAAATGTGCAATGCATCATTATAATGCATGGCTTCATGCCTTGATGCCTTGTGTTGTTTACAGATGCTGACTTGGCAATTGATCTAATTGATCTATTTGATCTATGCTTTTAACATTATGGTAGTGAATTCATGTATTGTATTGAATAATGTACTGTATTAATGAATGTATTGATTTTTTTGTTTTTTTATTTTATTTTATTTTTTGTAATACAGTCGTCTTAACCCTTGTATTATGTTAAGGGTCAATTTGACCCATTTCAATTTTTGAGTTTATCAAAGTACTGGTTATCCTTTCTTTTTCTTGCTGAAATTTGGTGACTTTTCCTCATCTAGGGTCATGAACAGATGTGTAAAATCTGGACACTTTGATGTGTAGTGGAATGTCTGTGCAGAGTTTGTATACAAAGATGATGTTGCGGGTCATTTTGACCCAGACGCTTTAATGTGGGTAAATAGTTGTTCAGATCCAAAAAAACATGTCTCTTTGACATTGTATTTTGATTGCCTCTGAGACCCAGAGCCAGGTGTGTGAGGAGAGGAAACTTTTTCACACTTTTCCTTGTCACTGTTCTCATGTCATCTCTTTTGCTTAGCGTACATCGGACTGGCAACTGATTATATCCGTTGCCTTTGAGTTCCTGCCCCGCACACATCGACAATGTGGTGAAAACGGGCATCTCCTAGTAGCAGGCCAGTCTTGGGAATAACAGCGCATACATCGACAGCAACTGGCCTCAACTACAGTGTGTTTTCTGACATAAACTGTAGAGGGCGCAATACACGCAATACACAAATGTTGTTGGAGCGCGCACATCGGGTGATATCTCCGGATCTGAGTAAAACTAGTTGCCGAAAAGTAGAACACGGGCAACTGACTGAATCCGGAGATCGACTGTTTATCTCCAGTTGTAAGAGCGCTCACATCAACCGATTTCAGCAACTGATCATCTCCATCATCTGCTCTCAGCCGCCTTGCAACTAGTTGTCTCCAGTTACTCTGTCGATGTACGCTAGGCTTTAGACAAACTCAGAAAAAATGAGCTCCAGAAGGAGGACATCTGAGGAGGCTTCACAGATTTTTAACTGGGACAATGATGTATAGAGGAAGAGATTTCAGAAACAGAGGATTTTTCAGAGACAGAGGACAATGTTATTGCTGAGCCAGATTGTCAATTTTCCTACGATAAGGAGGTTTCAGAGGACGAATCTTTGGTCAAAGAAGAGGAAGGTAGGAAGGAAAGAAGGGACACAGGAAGGAAGGAAGAGAAAAGAAGGGAATATAGAAGGATGAACAGAGAGAAGGAAAACAGGATGAGAAAAAGGAAGGAGAAAGCATGACAGGAGGAAAGAAGGAAGGAAGAATTGTAATTTTGACCCGAGAGGAGGACAAGAAGATTAGACAAAATAATTCTTAAATATAGCGTTGGAATTAAAAATGTATTGTAAGTCACTTTTCTAAATATTTATATAACCTAAAATAAAGTTGTTATTGGTTTAACCTGTTTTCTTGACTGTTTTGAGTGCATTTACACAGTACGGGTCAAAATGACCCGCAACATAATCAATGTCATTTTTTTCCAACATAATACAAGGGTTAACTGGGACCCCAGGAAGATTAGCAACCACTTTGGTGGAAGCTAATGGGGATCCCCAATAAACAAATAAACAAATAAACAAGGACACAAGGACACATTTCCTCGCTGCACATGCTTTATATTGTTGTGTTTAGTGTTATGTGCGGCAATAGCAGGAAACATGGTGTATTTATTTCAGCTGCAGAAATCAAGTGATTTGTGCTTATGTAGATGAACATGTGTGAAAATCAAATCCTCGAAGTAAACTTTATGTTGTGTAATAAAATTTTTCAAAAGGGAGCTTCTAGAGCATAGCAATATTTTGGAAGCATTACAATGTGAGATCTAATAGACTGGATAACTCAACCTGCATTTAGACGTAGACCTGAGTCTAAATCCTCTATATCCGAGGCCATTGTGTTTGATCGGGAAAAGGTGTCTTGCACCTAGAGAGGTCAAGTATCTCTGAGTCTTGTTCACTAATGATGAAAGGATAGAGCGTGAGATTGAGAGACGGATCAGTGCAGCGTGTGCAGTGATGCTATTGCTGTATTGGTTTTTTTGCGGTGAACCCTCACCTATTATATGTTTTTAGTGGCAGGGGAAACTGGAGTACCCGAAGGTAACCTACCCAGCCATGGGGAGAACAAGCAAACTCCAAACAGAGGTTGAAAACAGAAGTGCTATCCACTGCGCCATCATCCCGCCCAAAATGAACGGATGGATGACAAGCCATAAGGAAAATATGAGACACTTGTCACAAGCTCTGACAAATCACTCGTTTAAATCACTTCTTAAAACCCACTTTTATCAAACAGCTTTTATTTGTCAGCTTTATACTTATAATATCGTATTTTACGGCCTGTCCTGTCTTTGTTTTGTCTTCTTGTGTTTCCTCTGTTTGTCTTGTCCTCTTGTATTCTATCTTATTGTTTTAACTTTGTATTATGACTGATATATTGTTTATTATGCTGACTGTGCAGCACTTTGTAAACATTGTTTTTGAAAAGTGCTTTACAAATAAAGATGTATTATTATTGTTATTATTATTAGAAGTAGTTTTCTATTGATTGAACAGGTTCGCTTCTATTTTAGTTGGAGTAAATGAGATTGAAATTCCATGAACCTCTGCCTGGACAAGAATAATGAGAACTAATTAAAAGTGTTCTTTGTGTTTCTGTTTGTCTAACTCCATCTCCAGTTCAGGTTGTACATTTGAATATTTATTGCTTTGACTCTAGATATGCCCAAGTGAATGCTTTCCCATTTCTAGGGGAATTAATGGGGAAATATGTTTTACAGTTTTCATCATCATGCATGAACAAAGTAATGTTGAACCCAAATAACAATTTGTAAGAGTAAAAAAAAAAACAATTTGAAAGGAGGAACTCCTCCACCCGATATCACTCATTTTCATATCTATTTGATATTTCAAAAATATGTCTCCTCATTGCATGAAAAGGTTTGCCCTGCCACCCTCTTATACCTATTCATTTTGGAAACTAGTTTGGGCACCTTTGCTGTGAAGGGCCTAATACAGTTACGTATAGAATGTGAGGTGATAGAATTGTCCTGGATGTATAAGAACATGAAAACACCCATGTCTGCTCTTAGTAGTCTGAATATTGTTTTCCTTATTTTGCCATACAAGTTGCCATTCAGCTCGGAAAAGCCATTCTTTCACAGGACATTTGAGGGACTTGAATGGACCATGGAAATGACTTCCAGCCATAGACACACTTCTGCTATTGTTTTGGTACAAAATCAGCCCTCAAGAATGTGACAATTTGGGAACATCAATGTCGGGTTTGCAACAGTTCCAACTTTTTTCTTTTTTGCACATTCAAATTCTTCTGGGGTTTCTCCACTGTATCTTTGTGCAACTGACTTCACTCATGAATAGACACTTACATCAATAAAATGCCTTAGGCCGGTGGTTAAATCCATACTAGAAATGGTCTCAAAGCTTACGAGTACTTGACAGACTTGCAATGCGCCCCGGCAGGAGAAACATGAACATTTTATAATCTTGCATATGAATTAGGATAAGATTATTTCATTGTCAGCCATGCAAACATCGTGGGGATCTATTCCCAAATGGGAGTGACACAGGCTTTCAATTACAATTAAAGTGATTTTGTTTATGCGCATATGCTTCAACATCTTGCCACATTATTGCTCTGTGGGTGGCTTGCATCTACATTTCTCACAGCCCAGCAGGGGCTTATCTGACTACAGACTGCCAAATCAAGACAATGGAAACTTTTCATTGCACTTTAACTAATTGCACTTGAAATCACATTGATTAGTATCATGATATTAGACATTGGACCACCAGAGAAATATGAACAGCTATTATTGGTTGGCTCTGTTTATTTAGACAGGAAAATCCATCCATTTTCTTCCACTTAATCCATTTCTGGGTTGGAGGGGGGCAGTCAGAGCTCCTGATCCTCCTGCAGGTGGTGAGTCCACAGGAGGATGGCTGCTCTAGTCCAAGCTGTCTTGATCTTTCAGCGGGGGCTTCAGGCAGAGTGGGGTTAAGTGTCTTGCCCAAGGACACAACAACAGCAGACATCCGTTGAAGTTGGTGGAGAAGGTCTTGTGGAGGGATAGAACCCTCAACCTTCAGGCTCAAAGGCCATTGCTCTACCAGCTGAGCTACTGTCGCCCCCGGTCAGGAAAATTAACAGAACAAAATACATACATAATTTTGCTGCATGGTCTGTCACCAGCTTTCCTTCATAGAATAACTACTTGCATTTATTTTTGGAAAATGAATACAAAACCACAAGGCAAGGCAAGGAAAGGCAAGTTTATTTATATAGCACAATTCATACACAAGGCAATTCAAAGTGCTGAACAAAACAAGAAAGCATTAAAATCATAAATTATCACAGAACAATAAAAAGAAAGATAAAAATATAAAATCCCTCAGTTGTATGCACAGTTAAACAGAACTGTCTTTAACCTGGTTTTAAACATTGTCAGAGAGGAGGCCTGTCTCACATCTTCAGGAAGACTGTTCCAGATTTTAGCAGCATGAATCTGAAAAGCAGCCTCCCCATGTTTAGTTCTGACTCTGGGCACTAACAGGAGTCCAGTCCCTGTGCTCCTCAGAGTCCGGGCTGGTTCATATGGGACTAACATGTCACTAATATATTTTGGTGCGAGGCTATGGAGAGACTTGTACACAAGCAGAGCTGTTTTAAAGTCTATTCTCTGAGCCACAGGAAGCCAGTGCAGAGACCTGAGGACTGGACTAATGTGGTCGTACTTCCTGGTTCTAGTCAGGACTCGAGCTGCTGCATTTTGAATGTTTTACAGCCTGTTTGGACAGACCTGTGAGCAGGCCATTGCAGTAGTCTAACCTACTGGAGACAAATGCATGGATAAGAATCTCCAAGTCTGCTTTAGACACTATGTTTTTGATCCTGGCAATGTTTTTTAGATGGTAAAAAGATGCTGATGTTACTGATTTGATGTGGCTATTAAAATTTAAGTCTGAGTCCAGTATTACCCCTAGATTTCTGACCTTGTTTGAAGGTTTTAGGGAGAGAGACTGTAGGTGACAGATGACGCTCTCTCTTTGTTTCTGGGGACCAAAGACAATCATTTCAGTTTTGTCTGCGTTTAGCTGAAGGAAGTTGTTTTGCATCCACTCACTGATCTGTTGGATACAGTGAAGGAGTGAGTCCACTGGTCCATGTTCTCCTGCAGTCAGTGAGACATAGATCTGAGTGTCGTCTGCATAGTTATGATAGGAAACTTTGTTTCTGCGTATTAACTGACCTAACGGCAGCATGTAGAGATTGAACAGAAGAGGTCCCAGGATCGACCCCTGTGGGACTCCACAGGTCAGGGCCATATGATCTGAGACACAGTTTCCAATCTCCACAAAGTACTTCCTGTCTTCAAGGTAAGACCTAAACCAACTTAGGGCGGTGCCAGTGACGCCAACCCAGTCCTCTAGTCTCTGTAAGAGGATCTCATGGTCGACGGTGTCAAAGGCAGCACTCAGATCTAACAGGATTAGGATTGAGACTTTGCCTGCGTCAGTGTTCAGCCGGATATCGTTTGTAACCTTAACGAGAGCAGTCTCAGTGCTGTGGTGGGGTCTAAAGCCGGACTGAAACATATCAAATGAGTTGTTGATTATAAGAAATCTAGTAAGCTGTAGGTAGACAACTTTCTCAAGGACTTTCCCCATAAATGGCAGATTTGAGATGGGACGATAGTTGTTAAGTACCGTAGCATCGAGACTGCTCTTTTTTAGCAGGGGCCTGATGACTGCAGTTTTCAGGGCCTTTGGGAATATTCCAGAATGAAGGGACATGTTTACTATCTGTGTGAGTGAAGGTAACAGACTGGTCAGAACAGACTTCAGAAATCTAGTGGGTAGTACATCCAAGCTGCATGTGGAGGAGCTCAAACTGGAGATTATCTCTTGGACAGTTTTATCACCACAAATTTACATCCTTGATTATAGAATAATCAACGGTAAATAGTTTAAACAAAATAAAGAATAAATCATACAATTAGCAAGGAGACCAGAGAGAGACCATGTATGCCTTTCTGTTATTCAATCTCTGGTGTCCGTATTAAAGATCATCTAATCTCACCTTCATCCGCTTTGTCCATTTCTTGAGGGCAATTAGAGCTCCCACCCGATTCTCATTGAGCACTCCTCACTGATCCTCCTGCAGGTGGTGATTCCACAGGAGGATGGCTACTTTGTAAGCCACACGACAGGCTTGGTTTTTCAGCTGGCGCTTCAGGTAAAGCGGGTTAAGTGTCTTGCCCGGTGGCTGAGTGGATAGCACTCTCGCCTCTCAGCAAGAAGGTCCTGGGTTCGAATCCCGGTCGGAACAGGGTCTTTCTGAGTGGAGTTTGCCTGTTCTCCCCGTGCCTGCGTAGGTTTCCTCCAGGTACTCCGGTTTCCCCTACCACTAAAAACATGCTCATTAGGTTAAATCCTCCAGCTCTGGTAGTCTTGACCAAGCCGAGCATCAACATCTGGAGATGGGTTCCTGGGTGCTGTTCTACGGCGACCACTGCTCCTGATGTAATCCTTCGCGGCATCAGGATGGGTCAAATGCAGAGAATTGAATTGCACTACGGGGATTAATAAAGTGCACCTTACCCTACCAAGGACACAATGGCAGCAGACCTCAGTGGGAGTCAATGGAGCCCACGACCTTTAGGCCCGAAGTTCTACCAACTGAGCCACTGTCGCCACTGTCGGCAAGGCTAATTTTCAAACCTTAAAAACGATGTACTAATATCTATCTTATTACATTAGTTCTTTGCGCTCAGATAATCAGCTTGGTTACCACTCATGCATGTTTTATTTTTTTGTTCCCATCTTCAGAAAAAATGCAACCAACTGCTCTAAGTCCAAATAACCAATAAGTGACTTGCAAGTTTATATCTTACAAGGGTGGAAAAAATCAAATGTTTTCTAATATTATAAAGACAGCACATCTCGGTCTTGTTTGTTCACAACGTTTTTCTTGTACTCTCTTTCTATTGGGGCAAACAACACGGATTATTTATGGAGAAATGAAACTACATAAAGCTTGATGTCAATTGTGAAGACAAAAATGACAATCCCAAATGTTTGCATAACTCACACTCAGCAGCATTTGGACAGGCCGCCATCATGTTTTCAGTGTTCTTTGGAGGTGGCAGATCAGACCCGAGCTGTTGTTTTACAGATTCATGGGGATGCAGCCGATCCCTGTAGCACCAGAGCCGCATGGTTTCTGCTGAAAGTCTGCAGGAAATAAAAGGCTTCCTGACGAGTATCACAGTGAACAGGGAACATTTTAAATTGGTAGAAGCGAAACAAAGCACAAAACCACAAGAATAACAAAAAAAAAGTGTAATTGTTGCCCTGGAGTCACACTGGTTCACCCATTTGCAACATTATTGAAATGTGTTAAATTGTTCAGGAGAATTCTGTTGTTCATGTTTGAATGTAGAAAGAAATATATTGAGTCAAAAACCCTAACCCTATGTTTGTGTGTGAATGAAATACAGTATGTTTCTAATTTGAAGTGGCCTTGTCCCTGCATTCACAAACTACCTAAAACATTTTGAAGCAAATTAAATGTTAGATAATAACATTTTAGAAATTGAAATACCTTTGGGGCTTGAGTTCAATAGACTGTTGATTTTAAGTACAACTAATTATTTTGGTCCTTGATCCTGGACTTTAAAATTTTGCTATTTTTTTGTAAATTAAATGTTTTGGATGAAAAATATTTGTCTTAAATGTGCTGAAAAAAATGGTGAATATCATAACAGACCTTTTTGTAACAACGTCAGAGTGAAGTCGGTAGGATTATCAGATAATAACGAAATGTCAAATATTCTCACTCTATCAACGACAACATAAGTCAGACACTTGTGTGTATGCAGATTATGTATGCACTGTTTACAACACAGATCCTGTTCCACAATCGGATGTTACGAGTAAATTAATAACCCTTGTATCAAAGTACGCACCGCAGTTGTTTGTGACACTAATTGGTCTCTCATCTTTAAGCATCTTAAAGACTCCCTCACAACAAACCGTGTGCTGCGACAGACAAACGCGAGAGGCAAACATCTAAATTTTTTCGTCACGCAATCTTTTAATACAAAGAAATCAACCAACTTATAATTTCATTTCTCCATTGACCCATGCTGTTTAACCTCAGCGTCGGGCATAGGTGGCCAGCTCTTCATGGTTGGCTGTTCCAGTGGCTGCGTCTCTCTCCATACTTCATGAAGGGAAATTTGCGATAATGACCATGAGATTAAAAAGCCAATAGCTTGACCAAGCAGAAATAACTGCATAATTGATGCTGGTTGACCTCGCACACAAGTAAAGTACCAAACTGCTTCCAGAATCACACAAGAAGTCAGAAAAGGAAGGAAAGGATTAATGCTTTAAATGGATTTTTTTTCAAGAAATTCGATATCGTTACTTCTGCAGCTCAGGGTTTGGAGGTTGAAGGGAAAAAAAATCTGCAAATCGCAGAACTAATTACATTTTTGGCGTGACTTTAGCCTTGTAAACATCATTAGCTGTTAATCGTTACCACATTCCATTCATTTCAGACCCAATCCTCTTAAAGTGTTTAGACTAATGAGTACAAAATATGTCTCATTATTTTGAAGACTGATATGTGCTAATTGTTCCTTTCAAGCGTGTAAAAGACTAATTAAACACTGTGATTACAAGCTACCTCACAAATGATCCTTTTTCTCTTTTATGTGGCTGTTTGTTATTTCAATGTGGTGTTATCTCGCACCTTGTCAGGACACCTTCCTTTAGTTAAACTTGGAAACTGCTGCGCTTTTTTCCCTTTTTCATCCGATCTCATATGAGCAATGTAACAAATATAAAGGCAAAGGAAATGACCCATTATGTCGTGACTCAGCTCACTTCGCTGTCATAAAGAGAATAGTAAATCAGATGGTCACCTCTTTCGAAAATTGTTCTTCAATATAGTCTGCGGTCCATTCAACGTTTTTAATTCTGTCTGATAGGATTGTCTGTGTCCAGTCTCCAACACTATCACAAGAGCACACAGGTGAAGCTCTATTATTCCCGAGCCTTTCCGACTTTGGTATTTTCCAATCCAAGGGCGGCTCTCAAATTACCTGCCTCTGAGTGAAGGAATCAGCTAATAAGTGAGAGCAATTGGCTAACAGTTTAGAAGGAAAAGTCCGAAATAAGGACACTAGTCTTTTGTGTTATATTTTTTTCTTTCTTTTAGCCATCCATTGTTGAAATCGATTGTTTCGCTTTGGTGATTCCCTAAGGAGCCATTTAGTGTGAGTTGGCTGTAGGCTGCACGATGAGGCTTCTCTCTTCTCAGCACCTCACCCACACACATCAGCTAAAGGTGTTCTTAATGGCTTTGCCTTTGATCCACTGTCAAATCCATATAAGATGTATGGTTTTTACTAAAAGCACTGGATTTATGCACCAGATAAATCCAGATCCCATTCGCAAAACTATTGCATTGTTTTACCTCAGTTGTCTTCAATTGCCTATACTGTATATTTTTTGAGCAATTTAATCTTGGACACATACATCGGGAAAAGGCAAGGTAGAAAAAGATGTTAGCGTGCCGGATTCAGTTATTTTTATTTGCCTTTTGCAGTAAAAACCACTTTGGAAAACATTCGCAAAAGTCCCAGTGTGCACGAGAAAAACACCAGAGCTCTTGTTGCGGCACCCTGACTCGGCCATCTTGGATATCAGTCCCGTTCTAAAATGCCAATCTCAATAAATCACACGTACCTGGTTTACAACATTAAGGAAAGAATGAATCTCGAAATGAAAAAAAAAAAATCACACTACACTCAGCTCTGCAAAATCAATTATACAGTGACAATTGGATAGCGTAACCAACATGTTCCAAAACCTTTCCATAATGCTCGCGACGATACCAAGAGGGAAGTTAAACGTGCTGGTTCTTATAGGAGAGTATAGGAGGCCAGAAATGTAGTGAAGAAGAAATGAGTGGAACCATATTTGTGGACATCATGTGTGCTTGGACACGGCTCAGAGAGGAGAGCTACCCGACTGTGACTCTGCCCAACATCGATTATGTCTGTTTGCAACCGGTCGACTCAAAGACCTGTCACTGCACTTTCCCCAGTGGCTGATGTGCACTTTAAGTTATAAACTTTGTAATATAACTTTAGAAAGACCTCTGAGAGTTTATAATGAGACTGCTTCACAGTGTGGTCAAAAACAGATCTGTGGAAGCTGTCTGAACAGAAATAGGTGAAATCTTCCGTCTACGATAGCATAATTCCTTTGTTCACATGAGTAAGGCGTTTGTGAGTCTGAGGGAGCCAGAACGAGATAAGTCAACAAGTAATCAGATTCTACAAATTTAGTTTCACTTCAAAACCAATTTTGAAGATTGGAAATGTGTTTATATGTGCATTTTCTGGAACTTTCCCGGCAGATAAAGAATGGAAAGCCTTCCGACAGCACTGTTCCCATTACTCTATCAGGCGTTCTTCTCTACAAAATAACAAACTGAATTGGATGTTGAACTAAAGGTTTGACAGTACTTTAATGGTGTACTAACTGCTCGCCCCGATGAGACCTAACTCCAATGGTTAACAACATGGCCTCTAACAGAGGTATATTCATGGAGATTAAAATGTATATGAAAGTATTTAAACATCATAGAAATGTGATGCAAAATAATGATATTTTCTAAATTGTCGACACAATATCCTAGAATTTGTCAAAACACATGAGGACTTTTATTATAATGTTTTCCATCCATCCATCCATCCATTTTCTTCCCCTTAATCCATTTCTGGGTCGGGGGGGTGGCAGTCAGAGCTGCACCCAGTCCACAGAGCACCAGCCCCTCACTGATCCTCCTGCAGGTGGTGAGTCCACAGGAGCTGAGATCTTTCAGTTGGGGCTTTGGGCAAAGTAGGGTTAGGTGTCTTGCCCAAGGACACAACGACAGCAGACATCAGTGGGAGTCATGAAGTAGGTCTTACGGTGGGCTCGAACCCACGACCTTCAGGCCCAAAGGCCAATGCTCTACCAACTGAGCTACTGTCGCCATTATAATGTTTTATTATACTTAATCAAGAGTATACTTTGGATCCTTCTGTCTGATATACATATACTTTTTTATGTGTATCTAATGTAGTTGATTAAGTTGACTAGTTTATAAAGATCAAGGAGGTAATAATGAGATAATGTCAGGGTGGTGCCCAAAATAAAAAAAACAGATAGAGAAGTAAACAGCAGAGTGGCTGAGTGGGTAGCACTCATGCTTTACAGCAAGAAGGTTGTGAGTTCTGTTCCAGGTCTTTCTGTGTGAAGTTCTCCCCCTGTCTGGTGGGTTTCCTCCGAGAGCTACGGTTTCCCCTATCAACAAAAACATGCAGCAGTATGAGTGGTGATCAAAGACTGCCTGGCAGCATGTGGCGTCTTAGTTCATAAGTTGGGGAATAATATCATTATTTTCTTTGTGAGAAAAAAACTCATCAAAACTGGTTTGTTGGCGATTGAAACGTTATACAATAAAACAAAAGTGCACATGCGATAGTGTTGTAAAGACAACCCCATAAATCACTTTTGTAAACAGAGATTCTGCCTTCACATGGCAACTGGCAGAAAGATATTAAAAAGCCTCTGTACAAACCTTCAATTAGAAATAACGTTATTGCTCGAGGCTCCCTGCGACCTGTGATCAATCACTGACATCAATAAGGACAGGCAGTTTGTCAGAAGCCCCACAGAGGGCCCCGCAGAGGGCCCCGCAAGCAGCCGCCCAAACCCAAACAGGGCCATCTAAACCAGACTGGTCCCAAATGCCTGGACCAAGAAGATAAACTAAGGGCTTGAATCAGGCCCTAAAGCATAACTAGCATGTACGTATTGTTTACAATAAAACAAATCAATATTGTATTTTTGAATTATTTATAATCATTTATCACTAACTGCTGCAACAAGAGAGTGTTTCCTCTCTGTTCTTTAGTTGCTGTTGTTTTTTTGTTTTATTTTTCCCAATGTCTTCTCTGCAGTTTGTAAATAAATGTTTGTAATGAACGTCCCTTGCCTTCCCTCTCACTGACCTCAGCCTATATTCCCGTCATACATTTTAACATCAAGTACTAAATCACTGCATTTTCAGTAATAAATTGATACTAAACGCACGCAATAAGATTAAAATTAGTATTTGTTATATTTATTGTCATTGCACATATTCAAACAACCCTGGGGTGTAATTATATAAGTGGCAACAGTAAAATGAACAAAATTGCTCAATTAAACAAAATTAATGTTATATATAAGTATTCATTTTAAGACGATTGCTATAGACACTTCAATTAGACTCTGTTCTCATGCTGGGGACATGCTGGGAAAACACTTCACACACTTATCTATACTCTTCACGCCCAGCATGAGAAATCTTATGAATTCCTCCGTTTCCAATATTCAGATGAAGAAAAAGTCCATACAACGGTTACTTTTAAAGTGAATGTCAGTTTTCAAAATGTGGGGAGACAGAATATTTCAAACACTACTTCCTGCTCCTGCCACCCCTTTAATAATGATGCCATGGACACCAAAAGTGGAGCCTTGAGGAAAGAAGACAGAACAACAACTCATGCAACAGACTTTGCCAAATGTGACGTCCTCTCAAAGCAATTAGCTAAAACGAAGCCGTGAAAAGTGTCAAATCAAAACATATATTTTAGCACCATCGCAAAGCGGTGGTAAACATTGATTGTCAGAGCAGCTGGGTTGTGTCTCCAGCTTTAATGGTGCAAGTCACACAAGAGTAATTACCTCCAGCAGATGTGAAGCGACAGGTCAGACATCACAGAACAGCGGTGCGAAGTAGCCGTCTTAAGCTCTAAACAAATATGACAGCTGATCACCGATCCAATACTGTAGCAGTGCTCGTGCTTGGTCCCAAAGGAGACGGGACCACATATAGGCGATCTCATGCCTCTCCCTAATTAAATTAATGGGCACTCATGACGTGGGTAATCTCCGTTGAATATGTATGGAGTGCTACGATGATAAACCTCACTATAATGTATAATAAAAATACATTAATCGGCCCACAATACTTAAGAGATCCTTTATTTGTCCCCCAGTGAGGACATTTCCAGTTACAGAAAAGTAGAATTGAGCACACAGCACAAGATAAATGAACACAGCTCTACTATATACTAAATGACTCTATATTAAACGTTGTACTAAATGGAATAATAAACAATTAAATATCTAGCTTTTGCATGATAAGGAAGCTGTCTATATATTGTTATAAGAAGCCAAAATGAAGTGCAAAATCTCTGACTTTAGTATGAATACGAAACAAGTATAAAAAGTACTGTATATTCTATTGCAGGAAGATATAGTTGTACGTATGTATAGCTCTGTACATGTTAGCAGCATACGTAGGGCCTTCTTTAGCCTTAGTCAAGCGTTGGTTCAATCCAAGCAAATGAAATCTAAAGACAACTATAATCCATATTTATTAACATAAAATGTCCTCTAAGTTTGTCCAATATTGTAAAAGGTAAACAAAAAATATATCTGCAGATGCAAAACATTAGCTAACACAGTTTTCACAAACACAAATATAACATTGGATATGTTCAGTGTCCCCTCAGTGTACATTGTTTAAGTGAAGTAGCTTATGTGTTATTCCAGATGTGTTATTCCAAATTAAATTAAATGGTAACCAGAGGAAAGCGGGACCGGCCCTCTACAATGCACCGATTTCCCAATGTGGCCCCCAGCAGAAAGAAATATATCCAAAAGCTTGTGGCATCCTCTCTTCCTCAGAAAATGTACATAATTAATATTTATGTATTCTTTACAACTCATTTCATACACTGAAAAAAATGATGAAAATCTAGGCTAAATTTATCTTAATTGAAGCACTTTTTGACTGCCTTAAAACAAGATTTTTCCAATGGGACAAGAAAAAATTACCTCGGAATGAGAAAATAAACCAGCAGTTCTTGAAATAAGACTAAACAAGATTGCCAATAGGACAAGCTATTGAAAGTCAGAATGTACTCAAATTACGATAAAAGCCACTCGATTCAAGCCTTTTTTACATCATATTTAATCATAATGTTTCATAATCGTTATTATTAAGTTATCCACTCCAAATCTGGTGTGTGACTCATTGTTAAATTTTTAATTTTCTGATTCATGTGAATGTCTGGTGAGCCTTGAGAGAATATGAGCACGCCACACTAATATCCCTGCAGAGGATTCCACACATACAGTATCGGACTATGACTTTGAGCAAATCTTTTGCCTTTACTCCATCTTCTTTAAAGACATTATGACGGGTTTTTTAAAAAAAAATAGTGGATATCAAAATTGCATGACAATGTCAATTTGAAAGAGATTCGGGCAAAAAAAATCCTATATTTTATAAAAAGAACGTGTTTTTCATGAATTTAAGTTGTCTATGATCTAACCTGTGTGTGACGTCATAGCGGGTTACGCCCATGCATTGAAAACCATGGATCTATGCCACAGGACTGCCTTTTCTCTCTTCTCTCCACTGGTGCCCAACACAATACTGCACTCTACAGGTGACAATTGCTCACTACACATAAATTGCCGTTTTGAGTGTGAAAAAGTGTCCGAGGTGGGATTTGAACCCAAGTATCTGGATTGGCAGTCCATTGACACAACCACCGGACTATCTCCGAAGTTATTCATACTCGCTGTACACGGCCTTGTCATCTTGAATATCCGCGAAAAAAGAACGAATATCAAATTGTAAACAACTTACAGCGTTGAAACGTACCCGTTCTGACGTCACCAAGGGCTGTGAAGTTTTTTCGTCTCTAAGGGCGTTGCTATGGGGTTATTTTGATTTGGGGGGGATCAGACAAAAAAAACAACAACTGATTTTGAAACCTTTAGTAGTTCTCTTCTAATATAAAATGGTATTAAAACTGTATTTCTAAATAAATCAAACCCGTCATAAGGTCTTTAAGCGTGACTTAGTACAAGAACCAATCAGACTTTCCCACATAGCCCTTCACTTCACTCAGCAGCTCTGAGCCTGTACGACCATGAAGGACAAAGATAGCACATGTTTTTGATCTGATATAACACGTTTTTTTACTGGAGTTGGCTACAGCTGAACAACCTTGGTCTTGTGAACACAAAGCCGCACATAGCAAGCATTTCTCACCTTTAGCTGCTTTGGTGGAAGGAGAATGCTAAGTACACAAGGCTTCAGGTGGCCTATATTTTTGTACACTTGTCTCTATCCAGCTATATTTTGAAGACATCCACTCAATCAACTTTAACTTTAGCTGTTCAAGCAACGTATTCGTAGTTTTTCTTGTTGATCCTGTCCATTTACTTTTGTTTGGTTCTATGTTGGCCTTTGTCATTTGCATATTTCAAATAATCATAGTACCAATCACCGGTGAGTATTGTGTCTGGCTCAGTGGGGCGGGTCCTGGCTCAGAAGGGTCCAGGAGTATGTGCGCTGACATGTTTGTAATCTGACTCCTTGCCGGTGGTGGCGTACCCGGAAACAGAATTATCCATTGCATTCTAATGCCGACTTTTTCCTCTTGAGAATGGCTTTACACCCTGGTCCAAAAGCTGTCTCTTGGTCAACGCGACGTTCTAGATGCTGTCAATTCTGAGGGAAGTTTTTTTTTTTTTTTTTGGACCAGCCTAGTTTACCGCTGTGGACTTTTGAATGCACTCGCTGAATTAATGAGGCTACGATACCAAGGCGGGTTACGTGATTGTGAATTCTGCTTGAATAAATAAAATCAATCAATCAAATAATATAAAGCCTAAACACTGAATGAAAGAGTTGAATTGTATTTCAATCATTTAACCCAAAGTAATACATTTGAAACAATTAGTCAAACACAAAAGTATGTAAAATAAAATCAATACGTCAAACTTAACAGTACATTCATGACCCAATAGTGGGGGATTTCCTGGCGGCTGAGAACTGTTGCAATAGACTTAAAGCTGCACTAAGTGACTTTGGGATTTTGAAGCAGCAGACTCGCTGGCCTCGCTCTTTCTGCTCCCCTCCCCGCACCCACGAAGCTATCGCCCCCCACACACACCCACTGTTGGGACGGAGCTAGTGTCTCCCAATGTGGATAAATACATGGACATGGATTTGCACGTGGATGGCGTGACCATAGAACGATAGAACCGGGAAGCGCGGAGGAACGGGACTTTCTTTTGGATGGCTGTCTCGCTGTGTAAGCAGTAACCGGTGACGAAGAGACGAAGCTTCAGGTTAGCTCCACTGCTTGTTGTGCTAACTCAGCCGTCTATGCTAACAGGGACCTGTAGATTTCTCACGAAAGTGGGGGTCAGTGGTCCGCTGTGATTGGTCACAATCTGCGACCCGAAACACATTCTCTTCCTTGTTTCATCAAAACTCGATCTAAAATATAATGTCACGCCAGCCCAAATCTGCACTACTTTTTCTTCAAAAGGACGAATATCCCAATGCACTACATGGACAAGGATAGCTTTTTTGTAATGAATACAAAAATCATCATCAAGTCAGTTAGTGCAGCTTTAAACAAATATAGCAGAGGTGAAAGTGGGAAAAGGACGAGTGATC
The DNA here is from genome assembly GCA_964034765.1 of Knipowitschia caucasica. Classification (NCBI taxonomy): domain Eukaryota; kingdom Metazoa; phylum Chordata; class Actinopteri; order Gobiiformes; family Gobiidae; genus Knipowitschia; species Knipowitschia caucasica. The sequence continues at coordinate 14,913,352 of OZ035832.1, forward strand.
GGGGTTAAGTTTGAGTTCAGGCCTCTGGTGTCTCCATCAGCTCTCCCTGACCGCTGACCTCTGACCGCCTTTAATTCAAATGGACATTTCCTTTTAGCCTTTAGCACACACCTCTCGCTCCTTTCCATTCCCCGTCTTCCTCACCGTATCGCACACACATTATATTGAATCACATAAGCTCTAAGAAGTGTAATTGAGGTGGAGGATTGGGCTTTGAATCTAAAAGAACATTAGACTTGACTGGACATTCTGAATTATACAAATTAAGTCTCTGAGGCTGTGCCCATTTGAATACATACAGGTGGTGTGGCTTTTACAGCTGCACTACTTACATATGATTCAGAAACTTGCATTCTATTTTATTTTTCATTTAAAGTAAATCAAGGCTCAAGCATTTGAATTAATTTCAAATTCAGGACGCTGCTGGGGTGAGCATGGCCGGGTCTTTTCACGGTTTCAAGAGTCAATGATATTCACTTTAATTTAAACATTGTGCAGACAAATCAGACCAAGCTGCTTTCATCTCACCAGAATCTCATCATTGTAGGACTGTGAGCGTCACTATTTGACTGAAATAGCAGAAATAAAAAGATAGGGGCCAAAAACACTTTTAAATGTATGTACTTGTTTACTGTTTGCAAGTTGTATCCACACATGTCATTAGGTCAATTGCTCATCATATTGTGTTACATCAGCCACTGAAGGCTTGGATGTAGACACACAGCAAAAAAATATGACTGTGGATTATGTTGGAGACCTATGGAGTGTACAAATCTACCACAGTGACTCAGAGTTTGGGTTTGAGGGAAGGTTTTCTTGCTCGCATTGTATTTGTTTTTGAAATTATATGTGTTCTTTTACCACAAACTTTCAGGGAAATGTTCTGCGAAATAAAAATGTTTTGAGTGACCATATTCTCTATACATGTTCAAGATAAATGATCATAAAAGCAAGCTGCTCATGATGAAATGGACATTACATTATATCCACATGATAAAATCACACGTCAAGATCGACAGAGATCATCTTTAATGATCAAATGACTTATCCAATGAGAGTAAACCCTTGCTTTTTTTCCCACCTGCAGTAAATTACACTGGTGTAAAGCAAATATTGTTTATTGACCATGCATTTTACTGGAATAATGTGTTTGTTGTGACACACACGGCTGACGTGAACTTAAATGAAGAGATCGATTCTCCATTATGAAAGACAAAGTGCTGTGGGAGAGGATTGAAACGGAGAGATGACACATTTCACAGATTCCTCAGGGGGACCAGGGCAGGTGATGGAGGAGAATATGAATACGTGTGTAATGTATGTTTTCGCATGCCTCCACCACATCTGTGCATGCGCAGCGTGCAGATCCACACCAGTCAATGTTTTATTTAACACAGTTGAGCCCAAAGAATCACACAAAAAGATGTCCTTTCCTGCTGGGAGTGTATCAGAAAGGACAAGGATTCAATGCTACCGTGCCATGCTCTTTTGAATGTAAATGCATGTTGCCCTTAACGGTAAAGACATAGCAACATAATCCATCTGACGTATTCCTATTCTCATGGTTCTATCGCTTGGTTTCACATTTTTTTATGGCCTCTATCACACCTTTTAGATCATATTTTTGAGACAGAAAAGGAAGTGAGGACGATTCTTTAACTGCCAAATGTGCTCAAAGCATTCAGGAGTGACTCACATTTATCATGCATGAAACAAATCATGTTTTCAGTTTAGTCAATTTTCTCATCTTGTATTACCCATGTTGGCCAAAACTCTGAAAGGGAAAGCAAATTTGGTAGCCTTTTTTTTCTTCATGGATGACATTTAGAGTTCAAAAACACTGGATCGAGTTGAAGCGACCCGGTGAGTAAATGATTCTCAGTCTCATGAAGTGCAACCTGGTTAAATAGAGGCTTCATTATAGTTAAGCATCAGAACTCAGATTTTTTGAGCAAAGATCCTATTTATTTCAACATAAACGAATGAATGAACCAATGATTCTCATAGAGTGTGGTGAATTCCTCCTCAGAGCAACGGCGTATTCATTCAACCACTTCACACAAGCATCATCCTCGAGCATGACGCCTTGATTATTACATTCTTTATGCTGTTTTTCAAGCCCCAACAACCCGCTTTGATCCATTTAAACGCTTCTCATAATAAAAATGCATTCTGCTTACTCTTCCGAGACACTTCTCTTTTCAAACTCCCTCAAACGTTGCCTTCCTGCTTCCTATGTGCTCCAGTGTCCCTAAAATCCCTGCTCCCAGTCTTGGTTTCCTCAGGCGTCTCAGGGTTGGGGAGGGGAGAATCTGATAAGTCTCCTATACTTCTCCTGTCTCTTTCTTTCTGCTCCTGGTTCCCGAGGGTATGGACCCGATCTTCAAATCCCCGGTGATTGTGTGTGGCCGTCTTCTCATCTCGCCCCTCTCCAATCAGCTTCATCTTGAACTACCTCATCTTCGGTCTACTCGGCGCACCGTGCTCCCCAGAGACAAGCGCACTTAAACAGCACATTTATATGAGTGTCATATGAAAGACTTGGGGTTGCAATGAAGCAGTATGTCTGGAGCGGCTGATGTAACACAATATGCTAAGCAATTGACTTGAAAGTAAATTTGTATGAAGTCGAGTCAAGTTACAGTAAGTTCAGTTATACTTTTATTGTCCCTGTGAAATTGTCCTTTGGAGATTTGACCCAATCCTTCAAAAAAGCCACTAGGGCAACTGGTGGGAGAAATGGTCGGCAAAGTAGAGTGCCCAGGGACACATTTTGAGGCTCGGCTTGGTCAGGACTACCAGAGCTGGAGGATATGGCCTGTACATGTGTTTATTGGTTTGGAGAGGAAATCATGCAGGGCAGACACGGGAAGAACATGCAAACTCCACAGCTAACCACTCGAATGCTTAGAAGTAACCATATCTACTCTCCCAGAACATACTTTTAGTAACACATACAGATATTTGCCAAATAGCACATTGTGATTGTAGTTTTAAAAATGTAAAGCAATATACATTTGAAAATAACTAGTACTATATATTTTGTTTTTGGTTCTTTTGAAAGACAAGTTTAGATGTTTTACCTTGTTAACATGTTTCGGCTGCAGAGCTGCGAGCCATCTTGAGAACTGTCACCTGCCTTGGTGACGTGTCATTTATCAGCTGATGTTACTTCCTGAGTAGGCGTGGTCAGCCTGATTGACCTGGCAGGTCGCTCAGACTGACCACGCCCCCTCTCACCCGGTGGTCTCTGGAGGAGGGTGTCCCATGTGTGGGACAGGAGGAAAGCTCCCTCATCTCGGTTGATGCTGTTGTTGCCCCGCTTCCTGATTTCAATGGCCTCTTTAATCCAGCGCTTGTATTTGTTGTTTTCGGATCCGATGACCCGCGCCCCGTCCCAGTCGACTTCTCTTGCAGTGATCTGAAATGGCTGATTTGAGATTTTCCTGATTTGTGGCTCGCAGCTCTGCAGCCGAAACATGTTAACAAGGTAAAACATCTAAACTTGTCTTTCAAAAGAACCAAAAACAAAACATTTTAACTCAAAACAAAATGACCAACGAACCTTGACCAGCAACAAAGAGGTCTCAGTTGGTCACCCTTTGTTGCCAACTGGTAAGCATATAATAATAATAATAATGATGATGAAGATAATGATAATAATAGATATTTTGGAATCGGTTTAGCTTTACATTTCAAAACTTTCTCGTGCAAAGGTCCTACAAGTTCAGGAATTTTTCAAGGATTTAAACCTCTTCTCCTTGCCTCTCTATTTCTACACGGCCAATCGCTGTAATGCTAAAAATCTGTCTCCACACTCCAAAGTAATAGTTTGAGACACTTTTAAAACAGCCGTTTGGTTTTTTTGTACTCACACAATTTACCAAGACGGACAAACAAGGTCTGGGTGCTCGATGTTTCAGTGCCTTTCAATCCGAAGTCCATCCCCTCTGCGCTTCACCATCTGCCCTTTTTCCCTTTTTATTCCACTCTGGACTGGAGAAGGTCAGCAGGACTGTGGAGGGCTCTGAAGGGGCTCTCACGGTGCACGAGATAAGCACCCATAGGTGGAGAGGGGGCGGGAGAAGAACCAATCAACAGGTTGAATTCTGACCTTTGAGGCACTGGCCGCTTGTCATGCCTGTCCAGCCCTGACACCTGACCACAGCTGTCTCCACCTTTCACTTTGTCTCTGCTCAGGCTGCTGTACGCATGATGCAGGCTTGGCTTTGTATCTGGGAGGTTAATCTTAGTGTAGAAGATGGAATTTTCCCCATCAAGTAAAATTGTCTTTTCATTATACATTATAATTTTTTTTTTCAATGTTATTTGGTAGTAGTGGTAAGAATTGTATATCAAATGTATGAAAAACAATAAATAATATAAAAAAAGTAAAAAAAAAAAGAGGTTGGACAAGGCAATCAAATGTACATCAATGAACATCAATGAATCACCACAAACCGTAACAATACTTCGGATGTGTCGAGAATTGTTGCGTGTGGCTTTGATCTCTATAAAGCTGTGTACATTGGATTAAGTTAACATTATTCCTTGCTCTCTCGGTGGCTGTAGAAACGGACCCAATTTCCAAAGCTCTGGTTGCGTCCCGCTGTGAGGCTGTCCCTGCTGTTTACGCCTATAACTCAGTGTGTCCTCATTTGGTCCACACAAATTCCAACTAGAAATTCATGTCTGCCTCCCAAGCTTCATGCTATAAGACTGCAGAGGTTTTAGGGCTCATAATTTGAACTACTAAACTGAGTAAAATATGCTTTGAAATGTCTTGAGACACAAAAGTGGTACAGTATATTTATTTTATTTTCATTTCATAGATCTGTTTTCAGTCGTTTTGGCTGGTAATATTTTCTGTATGTAATTGTTTTATGTTTTGCCAAATATATTGAGCTTAGCATTTTGTTCCTTTTGTAAAAGCAGTATTTAACCTAAAGCTACCCACGTCTAATCACATGCTACTTCCATTTGTGCAGTTCATGTGCTCTCAGAGGACAGAGCGCAGCCGTACGCTCATCGCTTTAACACGGAGGTAATTGCACATTTTACTAAGTCCCCACAGAAAACCATTCCTCATGATAGTCTAATAAATAGGCCTTTTCCCATTTCAAACTTTTCATTCATTACCAGCCTGCCCTTCATCTCGCATCAGACTGACGCAGCAGCCTCTGTGTGGAGACGACGTGTTGAGCGGCTATTCCAGGGTGGTCACTGTTTATTGATTTTTTCATCTTTTTTTTCTGTCCAATAATGCCCAGTAGAGGTTGTTGGACACATTGATCTGCACAGTGCGTTGCTTGTACTGCGTGTTGTCCGAGCGCTTTGAGATTCTCGTCACTGAGAATTATGTGCGCCTGCTGCATTCTTTGTTGAGAAAAATCTGCAATTTGAACACATTCCGTTTCTTGGGACCTGCGGACAAAACATCACCAACAATCGAAGGCTCCATCACAAACAAATGCTATTGGAGGAACACAAATACAAGCTGACAGCTGGAGCACCTTGAGTCTACAAGGATGAAAGCTGAAAACAATTGACAGCTCTCGTTTTGGTGAATGTGTTATCTGCGTAGCCATTTACGTGAACTGTGTATTGGTTTATTCATCATATAATGGATCAATAAATGTGCATTTAAAGATGAATATATTAAATTCAGCCATAGTTCCAGCCACTTGGTTACGTAAATTTGGATACAATTGATCAATGCAGTACTAAAGAACTTCCCGCCAGCTTCATGTGAAAGCAATGCCATTTTAAGTTGGCGTTTACATTTACATGATACAATGTGTATATTTCTAGTAACATGACACTATTCATTACTTGCTAAATACCATAATGCTTTGTGCCTTGGGAGGTTAGCTGCAAGCGAAACATCTGATATCACCAGGTATTTAGGAGTCCACAATCAATTTCAAAGTTGTTTTCCCGGGATCAATGTTTTATTGGGTTTGAGCTGGAGTAGGGTTAGGATTAAGGTCCGTGCTCACTATGGTTAGTAAGGGTCAGAAATAAGGTTTGGGTAATGAAGATCCACTTGTGTAATCATGGACTTTCAATAACTTCAAAGAGATGAAGGTGAAGAGATGAAGGTAGTGAGTTGTAGAAGATGGCTTACTTAGTCTAGTTCTTAAGATTGTGGGTAAAGCTACTGCAGAAGAATGGGAAATCACGTATTTTTCCGTGGGAATAGTTTCAACCATCAAAAACGTGACACAACATTTCAAATGGAAGACAGTCACTTAAACAGACATCACGCATTTATGCTCCAAGCAGTTTGTTGTTGGCGTGAAAAACAGCCATATATAGCTCACAAGCCTATCCCCTCCCAATCCTCAGAGTATCTACCAGTATAGACACCCTCCAGTTTTTATTCTTACACACATTTGCTCATCTAAATTCATGCTTTTAGCTGATGAATCTCTAGATTATTTTCTCATCTTGCTGCAAATATTTAGCTGTTGACATTTGGCCCTAAGCCTTTTTTCCGTTCCTTTTTTTTGATTAAATTATTACAGAAATGTCAAAAACTTAATTTCCCACATTACAATAGCACCCATTGGACACGGATCACTCTACTAAGATTTTTCATTAGGTCTTGAAAGTTTTGACTTCCTTCTCCCTCATGTGCGCCTCACCGGCTTCACCCCACTACAGGGTCTGTTCAACATTGTCTCATTCTAGAGTAATTTTGGCGTAGACCCTCATTCATTTTTGCTCTGTCTTCGGGGCAGCAGGGAGAACTGGAGCAGATGAGAAAGCCCTTTCAATCCCCTCCACAAAATTGAAACGCTATGATTTTGAGATGAAGGTTAGCCAGGTGCCTCACCAGACGATATAACCGGTCGACGCAGATCTCATAAAGTCATTCAGAATGGAGCGGCTTCTGTTGCCTCTGGGGCCATTCCTACGTTTTACATATTAGTAACGATAAGACGAGAACTTGTGTTAAACTGTGCAGCTCCGAGGGTGGAAGTATTGTTGTATTGTTCAGTCTAATCTTTTTCTCATTCTTGTCAGGTTGTGCAGTTACCTGAAGACTATCCCAATAGAAAATATGTTTTAGGAATAACATGACAATAGACAATCTCATACACGAGGGAATATAAAGTTAATTAACCAAGTCATGTTCATACAGAAAATCCTATTATGATTCTGAAAAACCTGCATGGTCTTGCTATTTTTCCAATCAATTTACAAAGCCAACAGGTAATAATAATAATAATTAAAATGATAATAACTTGACATGTGCTGAAATTAAATCAAATATAAAATGAACTCAAACAGAACAGACTTTTTCTCATGTATTAACTTGTTTTACTCAATTATTAACAAATCTATAATGACAATATATAATTTAAATATTTTATCTTTTCTACTGCATGTGTAAACTTTGCAATTGTCGAGAACAATTCCCATGTATTGTTGAAACATGCCCAGCAACACTAAAATACCATGTATTCTAATGAGTTGCCGGCTCATGATTAGTCATGACCCAAGTGTCTGGTCGTGTTATTCTTCTGAGTTCAGCCGTGACTAATCAGCAATTAAAAAGTGCTGTCGGTACACACCAGCCCTAATGCTTATATTAAGACATGTCTGAAAACTAAAATGTACTTTTCTCAAAGGCAAAGACGCTCATTGCTTTTCTTAAATTTGATCCCATACCCGCATGTGAAAGCCAGATCCTGTCAGATCTTTGATGCGAGGCAGGGGGCCTGATTAGTAATAATAATAATGCATCGATTTTATATAGCGCTTTTTTGGACACTTAAAGACGCTTTACATGTCATTATTCTTTCATTCCATACACTGTGGTGATAAACAACTACAGTAGCCACAGCTGCCCTGGGGCACACTGACAGAAGCAAGGCAACCAGTCTGTGCCATCAGTCCCTCAGACCACCACCAACCATTCACACACACACCAGAGTCATTTTTGGCAATGGGGGTGAAGTGTCTTGCCCAAGGACACAACGGCCGCTTGCCACTTTACAGCCGCCCCACTGTGGCTGGTGTTCCCAGAGGTTAAGTGTCTTGCCCAAGGACACAACGACAAAGGGAGTCGATGGTGAAAGTCAGGCTTGAACCCACGACCCTATGGCTCAAAGGCCAATGCTCTACCAACTGAGCATTAGGCATGATACTTTCCCCCAAATTGGCTAGAATGAGTCTAACAACAGCATTGAAATCCCCAACACAGATCAGAGAATCAGTGTTAGTGTGCCCCAGGACAGCTGTGGCTACAGCTGTATTTCATCACTACTGCTGAGGCTTTGTTATTACTGCATACTATTATTATTATTATTATCATTGCTAAAGTTACAATGAACCACGCAACTAGACAGATTTTTTTTTGTGCTGTTCAAATCAAATGTTTATTTTTATTTTTTATTATTATTCAAAAAATTCTGATTGAGTTGTCAGAGAATATTTGATTTATCTGAAATATTGATTTGACGTCAAAATTGTTATTATAGACCAATAATTATCGGCAGGCGATGTAATCCGGCATCCCTAGCATTTCCTACATGACGTTATATTATACAGCATTATATTAAAGAATTCATCTCTTGGCATTTATAAATGTGGTCTGTTACGCACATTGGTCCATGATGCAGTAGGAGAGCGATTAGTAAAGTACATGTTCATCATAAGCTCTTGATATACACGCTGAGTTCATTAAATGCAGTCTATGCAGCAGCATCTCTCTGGCCTGCTCATTAACCTACTCTTCTGATATGTCAGGGAAGTAACCTTTTCAGAATCAGAATCAGAATCAGAATCAGAATCATTGATTGACTGCGGAACCTTCCGCAGTCAACCATTGGTTTTGTATTTCTTTATTCCGTCATTTTTTTTGACACGTTTCACAGCTTTCACATTTTCAACAATTTCCACAAGTTATACATCAAAACGTTCCACATGTTTGGGAGATTATTGCTATTACTTTTGGGACTTCAGCGATTTCCGGTTTTTCCGCAATCGGACAAAAATCTGCATTGAGAATTCTGCAATGCATTTTAATAGGCCCATGCATTTTAATAGGACTTCAGCTCTTTCAGACATTTCTACAGTTTCAATGATTCAACAGTTTCAAGGATTCAACAGTTTCAAGGATTTCAGCAGTTTCAAGATTTCAAGAGTTTCAAGGACTTCAACAGTTTCAAGGACTTCAGCAGTTTCAAGGACTTCAGCAGTTTCAAGGACTTCAGCAGTTTCAAGGACTTCAGCAGTTTCAAGGACTTCAGTGTAATCATGCAACCTAATAGGGATTTTTCCATGTAAACCAGTATAATGCAACTTAATAGGGATTTTTCCATGTAAACCAGTATAATGCAACTTAATAGGGTTTTTTCATGTAAACCAGTATAATGCAACTTAATAGGGTTTTTTTTCATGTAAACCAGTATAATGCAACTTAATGGGGATTTTTCCATGTAAACCAGTATAATGCAACTTAATAGGGGTTTTTACATGTAAACCAGTATAATGCAACTTAATAGGGATTTTTACATGTAAACCAGTATAATGCAACTTAATAGGGATTTTTCCATGTAAACCAGTATAATGCAACTTAATAGGGATTTTTCCATGTAAACCAGTATAATGCAACTTAATAGGGATTTTTCCATGTAAACCAGTATAATGCAACTTAATAGGGATTTTTCCATGTAAACCAGTATAATGCAACTTAATAGGGGTTTTTACATGTAAACCAGTATAATGCAACTTAATAGGGGTTTTTACATGTAAACCAGTATAATGCAACTTAATAGGGTTTTTTACATGTAAACCAGTATTATGCAACTTAATAGGGATTTTTCCATGTAAACCAGTATAATGCAACTTAATAGGGTTTTTTTTTCATGTAAACCAGTATAATGCAACTTAATGGGGATTTTTCCATGTAAACCAGTATAATGCAACTTAATAGGGTTTTTTTTTACATGTAAACCAGTATAATGGAACTTAATAGGGATTTTTCCATGTAAACCAGTATAATGCAACTTAATAGGGTTTTTTTCATGTAAACCAGTATAATGCAACTTAATGGGGATTTTTCCATGTAAACCAGTATTATGCAACTTAATAGGGATTTTTCCATGTAAACCAGTATAATGCAACTTAATAGGGTTTTTTCCATGTAAACCAGTATAATGCAACTTAATAGGGTTTTTTTCATGTAAACCAGTATAATGCAACTTAATGGGGATTTTTCCATGTAAACCAGTATAATGCAACTTAATAGGGTTTTTTTTTTACATATAAACCAGTATAATGGAACTTAATAGGGGTTTCAAGGATTTCAGGAGTTTCAATGTTTCAACAGTTTCAAGGATTTCAGGAGTTTAAAGGTTTCAACAATTTCAAGGACTTCAGGAGTTTCAAATATCTATCAAGTATTTTAACAGTTTCAAGGCCTTTTAAAGGATTTCAAGGATTTTTTTTAGCAGATTTCCACATTAGATCTGTTCCGCAGTCAATCGCAATGGCTTCAGCCATTGCAAGTTTCTAGTTTTTTTTGACACGTTTCACAGCTTTCACATTTTCAACAATTTCCACAAGTTATACATCAAAACGTTCCACATGTTTGGGAGATTATTGCTATTACTTTTGGGACTTCAGCGATTTCCGGTTTTTCCGCAATCGGACAAAAATCTGCATTGAGAATTCTGCAATGCATTTTAATAGGCCCATGCATTTTAATAGGACTTCAGCTCTTTCAGACATTTCTACAGTTTCAATGATTCAACAGTTTCAAGGATTCAACAGTTTCAAGGATTTCAGCAGTTTCAAGATTTCAAGAGTTTCAAGGACTTCAACAGTTTCAAGGACTTCAGCAGTTTCAAGGACTTCAGCAGTTTCAAGGACTTCAGCAGTTTCAAGGACTTCAGTGTAATCATGCAACCTAATAGGGATTTTTCCATGTAAACCAGTATAATGCAACTTAATAGGGATTTTTCCATGTAAACCAGTATAATGCAACTTAATAGGGTTTTTTCATGTAAACCAGTATAATGCAACTTAATAGGGTTTTTTTTTCATGTAAACCAGTATAATGCAACTTAATGGGGATTTTTCCATGTAAACCAGTATAATGCAACTTAATAGGGGTTTTTACATGTAAACCAGTATAATGCAACTTAATAGGGTTTTTTCCATGTAAACCAGTATAATGCAACTTAATAGGGATTTTTTCCATGTAAACCAGTATAATGCAACTTAATAGGGATTTTTCCATGTAAACCAGTATAATGCAACTTAATAGGGATTTTTCCATGTAAACCAGTATAATGCAACTTAATAGGGTTTTTTCCATGTAAACCAGTATAATGCAACTTAATAGGGGTTTTTCCATGTAAACCAGTATAATGCAACTTAATAGGGTTTTTTACATGTAAACCAGTATTATGCAACTTAATAGGGATTTTTCCATGTAAACCAGTATAATGCAACTTAATAGGGTTTTTTTTTCATGTAAACCAGTATAATGCAACTTAATGGGGATTTTTCCATGTAAACCAGTATAATGCAACTTAATAGGGGTTTTTTTTTACATGTAAACCAGTATAATGGAACTTAATAGGGATTTTTCCATGTAAACCAGTATAATGCAACTTAATAGGGTTTTTTTCATGTAAACCAGTATAATGCAACTTAATAGGGTTTTTTCCATGTAAACCAGTATAATGCAACTTAATAGGGTTTTTTCCATGTAAACCAGTATAATGCAACTTAATAGGTTTTTTTTCATGTAAACCAGTATAATGCAACTTAATAGGGTTTTTTTCATGTAAACCAGTATAATGCAACTTAATGGGGATTTTTCCATGTAAACCAGTATAATGCAACTTAATAGGGTTTTTTTTTACATATAAACCAGTATAATGGAACTTAATAGGGGTTTCAAGGATTTCAGGAGTTTCAATGTTTCAACAGTTTCAAGGATTTCAGGAGTTTAAAGGTTTCAACAATTTCAAGGACTTCAGGAGTTTCAAATATCTATCAAGTATTTTAACAGTTTCAAGGCTTTTTAAAGGATTTCAAGGATTTTTTTTAGCAGATTTCCACATTAGATCTGTTCCGCAGTCAATCGCAATGGCTTCAGCCATTGCAAGTTTCTAGTTTTTATTGCCAACGTAAGTAACGGGAGGTCACAGACTTGGAAATTGCTTTGGCTCAGTGCAACAGTCAAAAAGAGATAATAAAAATAAGAATAAAAAACACTTCTAAAGAATAAATTTAAATTTAAAATAGAGTTACAGTTACTATTTACAATATACAAGTGCACATGGTGCACACAATGTAAGGTGACAGCAGTACAGTGAAGTAAAGTGACGTATGATGGGCAGTAAAGTGACTTTATAAAGGGCGGGGGGACAGGTTAAGAAGTGTTCAAGAGTCCAACAGCAGAGGGGAAGAAACTGTTCTTGTGGCGGGAGGTTCTAGTCCTGATGGACCGCAGCCTCCTGCCTGAGGGGAGTGGTTGGAATAGTCCATGTGCAGGGTGAGAGGGGTCGGCTGTGATACGACCAGCCCGGCCTCGAGCTCGGGCGACGTACAGGTCCTGCAGCGATGGAAGGCTGCGGCCGATCACTTCCTCTGCAGAGCGCACAATGCGCTGTAGTCTCTGTTTGTCCCTGACTGTGGCTCCAGCGAACCACACGGTGATGGAGGAGGTGAGGATGGACTCGATGATGGCCGTGTAGAACTGCACCAACATCTGTGCAGGCAGCTTGGCTTTCCTGAGCTGCCGCAGGAAGTACATCCTCTGCTGGGCCTTCTTGATGAGGGAGCTGATGGTCGGCTCCCACTTGAGGTCCTGGGTGATGGTGGTGCCCAGGAAACGGAAGGACTCCACAGAGGTGATGGGGGAGTCCATCACGGAGGGTGGGGGCGGGGGGACAGTGCTCTTCCTGAAGTCCACAATCATCTCCACTGTCTTCTGGGCGTTCAGCTCCAGGTTGTTACCACTGCACCAGGACACCAGCCGGTCCACCTCCCTCCTGTAGGCGGACTCATCGTTGTTGGAGATGAGTCCAATGAGGGTGGTGTCGTCCGCGAACTTGATCAGCTTCACGGAGTCGTGGCTGGAGGTGCAGTGGTTGGTGTACAGGGAGAAGAGCAGGGGAGAAAGAACACAGCCCTGTGGGGCTCCTGTATTTATAATCCGAGAGTCCGAGACATTCTTCCCCAGACGCACTCGCTGCTTCCTGTCCGTCAGGAAGTCAGTGATCCACCTGCAGGTGGAATCGGGCACGTTGAGCTGGGAGAGCTTGTCCTGGAGCAGGGATGGCAGGATTGTGTTGAAGGCAGAGCTGAAGTCCACGAACAGGACCCTGGCGTAGGTCCCCGGGGAGTCCAGGTGCTGTAGGATGTGGTGGAGGGCCAGGTTAATGGCGTCGTCTACAGATCTGTTGGCTCTGTAGGCGAACTGCAGGGGGTCCAGGAGGGGGGAGGTGAGGGACTTGAGATGGGAGAGAACCAGGCGTTCAAATGACTTCATGACGACAGACGTAAGTGCTACAGGTCTGTAGTCATTGAGTCCTGTGATCCTGGGCTTCTTCGGGACGGGGACAATGATGGAGGATTTGAAGCAGGCCGGGACATGGCAGGACTGCAGAGAGGAGTTGAAAATGTCCGTGAACACAGGAGTAAGCTCACTGGCGCAGTGTCTCAGAGTGGCCGGAGACACGTGGTCCGGGCCAGGAGCTTTGCGGGGGTGCAGCCTCAGGAAGAGTTGTTTAATCTCTTTAGCGGCTATTGTTAGGCTGGGGGCAGGGCTGATGGGTGGGTCGTTAGAGTAGTGGGGGGGTGGGGGAGGGAGAGGTGTCAGGGGCAGCATCAAAGCGACTGAAAAATAAGTTCAGATCGTCAGCTAGCTTGTGGTCATCAGCACAGGGGGGGGCTTTGGGTTTGTAGTTGGTGATCTCCCGTAGGCCCCTCCAGACAGAAGCAGTATCGTTGTTACCAAACTGCTCCTGTAGTCGTTCTCTGTGCCGGGACTTGGCTGCTTTCAGTTCTTTCCTGAACTGATATTTAGCTGCTTTGTAGCCGCTGCGGTCCCCCTCCCTGAAAGCAGACTCCTTTGCTTTCCTGAGCTGCCGGAGTTTAGCAGTGAACCAGGGTTTGTCGTTGTTATAGATGACCCTGGTCCTTGTTGGAATGATGCTATCCTCACAGAAGTGGATGTATGACGTCACAGTGTCCGTATATTCATCCAAGCTGTCTGTGGCAGCTCTGAAAAGGTCCCAGTCTGTAGATTCCATGCATGCGCGTAGCTCTTCCACAGCTTCATCAGACCACACTTTGGAGCTCCTCATTGCAGGTTTCGAGAGCTTTAGTCTCTGTCTGTAAGCAGGAACCAGATGTATCATGGAGTGATCTGAGAAGCCGAGGGCTGGCTTGGGAACAGCGCGAAAAGCTCCGCGCACGGTGGTGTAACAGTGATCCAGAGTGTTCTCCTCTCTGGTCGGGCATTTGATAAACTGTCTGTATTTGGGTAATTCCTGGCTCAAGTTTCCCTTATTAAAATCCCCCAGGATAATAATCAGAGAGTCCGGGTATAAGCGTTCCATACACAGTACTTGCTCTGCGAGTGCGCGCTGAGCCTCGCGCGCGTCCGCGCATGGCGGTATGTAAACAGAGGCAAGAATGAATGAAACAATTTCCCGCGGGGAGTAATATGGTTTACAATGAATGAAAAGATATTCCAGAGCAGGAGAGCAGTGCTTGGAGATCACTGTCACATCGTTACACACAACTCACAACTTTTCACAACTCACTCACAATTTGCAGACACTGTTTTATGAGGCATTTCTGGCAGATGTGGGAGCTTAAGCTTTTCTGTAATTTCCATAAAACTAATGTCCGCATAACATTATGTGTTGTTCTATTTCAGCCTGTTGTGAAAGTAGTTAATTATTTCTGTCTTGGCCTATGGCAAACCTTCTTTATTCAAATATGCCCGTTAACTCTGGTTAAAGCTTGACAGAATAAGAAATTGTTTGCCTGATGTAACCCCTAAAAACCTTTTTTGGTTGTAGGGTTGACTTGCAAAAATCCAATGTGGTGACTTGATTATAGTAGCTGCCATTCATTCTTAGGAAGGGGAACGGGCAGATTCTAAATTATTGTTGTCCTTTGTAACTTCACCAAGTCATTTTTGACAAACCCAGAAGGAGGGCCATAACCCATCTACACAAACTCTGGAGTGGTTTCTATATCAGTGCGTGAATACTTATCTACATTATGCTCAGTTGAAATCACATTTTCACACAAACCCACACACTCCGTTCTTAATAACCATTAAAATATCGAACAGCTCATTTTAGAGTCCATGTTTGGAATTGCACAAATGTCACTGTGCTGTAGGACATTCTCTATTGAGTTTCTTTAAATCTAATAGTCAACCCGAGGTGCTATGACAAAACAATCTATTTTCCTGGTGAAGTTTTCACCATTTTCCATAATGCTTTTAACTCGAGGGAACAAAACTGATTAAGTGTCCTCATACGCAATCTCATTTTGACATTTTAATGTTTATTATTGAAAAATATTGTTATTATTTAGAAAGGCCTTGGGTATGTCTTAAAACGCTGCTTCTGTGTGTGAATTGTATGTAGACGCATGACGTCTTTGGTCATAATGATAAATCTATCGTTGCTCGACCTAGCTCAAGGACATTTCTGCTCCCTCATATAGCCTTTTAGTCACTGGGATCAATACTTTGCCATTTTACCTCGGTGGCACTATGAACCGGCCCACAACTCAGCACCTGTCCCTGAAATGGCACTGATCTGTCACTACCTCTCCCGCTGAAATCAGTGCCTGCAGAAGAAGCGGCGATATCCTGACATAGTGCCTTTATACTCAGCCTCCAAAACCCCACAGGGACCTGCTGCGCTCACAAAGGTTATGCATGTCCAGAGATCACACAGGGTTGAGATTTCCGGGGTTCAGCATGAGGTTCAGAGTTGTGCATCAAATAAGAGCGTCACAGAATTAAAGGTAAATTCTTCTCACACACTCTATTTTATTGTTATTATTATTAATATTAATATTAATATTATTATTAATACTATTATTATTATTATTATTATTATTTCTACAGGGATTGACCCACAAAGCCAAACGACCCTTGGGTGCGGATTGGAAATTGATACTGCCTCGTTTTGCTCTGCTGCCCTTGATCCCCTCATTTACTTTAGCTTTGACAATTATCCCATGTCTGCAGGTTATATCTCTGAACCTAATGCCACATGGAGAATATTAACATTTGTAGAAAATGTCATTATGGGCTAATTATGTTGAAACGATTATGACTCAAAGTATGTGTTTTACAATTGCCATTGTTTCATGTTACATGCACTGGAAGCTAATGCTGTATGCAATATGCCATGACAATAATCTTTTGTGTAAGATGGTTTGATTCTTTTTTTTTTGTTGGTTCAACAGCTATAACGTTCCCTTCATTTGCATAGCAATTATTTTCTGAAATGTCTCAACTTCTAAGTGCATACAGTCCATTACTTTTATTTTCTATTTTTCTAACAAAAGCTTCCTGTCCTTTTTCTTCTCTTTGTATGTACCCTGGAACATCCTTTTCTGCTGTATGCCCACGGTTGATCCCTTTCACAGGTAAGAAAGTTTTCTTCTAAGTATTTTGATCTGTAAGCTGTCATTTTGCTCCAAATTGCCCGTACTTTATGTTTTGCGATTATGTTACTTTGATTACAATGATTGAAACCGCGTCTGAAGCCTTGCACTGGCTTTTGCTGAATGCTGCGTGACACTTGCCTTGATAAGGTCAGCGCAGACACGTGTTAATAGTCGGTGTGAACAGGTGGACACATTCTCTTTGATGGACTCGCTCTGTGACATTGTCTTTTAATGACATTACATTTAAGGTGGCCCGTAGTGATGAGGTCCTGAATAACACATGCCAGGTCCTGAGGTGAAGTCATTATGTAAGATCATTAGGGAACAGGTGATGGATAGAACAGGTTGCAATCATGTGACATCACAACATTCCAAATAGTTGTCATCTTATAGTTTTAAAACATGGCGGAGGGCAGTTGAAAAATCTTTATTGGTAAGTGGTAACTATGGTAACAGTACAAAAGACAGATTTATGATCGTTTATAGCTCATTTCTCTCACAGTTTGACAAATGTTGGTGTTGAATTATGCTTACATTAATTCTTATACATATAACTAGGTGTAATTATGTTCTCAAATACAGTAAGGTGTCTAGTGCCGGAAAAATATAAACAAAATATTATACATGATGTTGGCTGATGGGAAGACATTTTGCGTCCCAATGAAGACAAACAGGCTTTAGCTCAGGAAATGTGAAACCACCATCAGGTAACCTACTCTTCCAGTTGTTATTTCAGAAATGTTGCTGATTTCACATCCTCACAAATGATATGTTGTTGCCTTAAGTGGTTCATATGAAGTCAATTCTGGTTCACTGTCAGACATAAAAATGATATGGGGGGATTGTGAACCTAGCCACAATCAAATGATCTTGAAAAACATTTAGATATTTGTCTTTAAAAATGTCTTGTTTTTGACATATTGTCACCTGCCCTCTAACTGAACTATCCTTGAACATGAAAACAACCCTTGAGAAATTGTGGATTGTCGTGATTTTGGATGTTGGATTGCTGGATTTCAAAGGGATCATTTACAATAGTTGATTCAATAAGTGCTTGAATAAGGAAGATATTGGAGTAGATTGTATATAATACTACTGATTATATTTGCCCCCGTCTCCCAAATTAGTATTAAGTACACTTGTAAAAAGTAAAATTTATATAAATGATAGGTTAAGATAAGAAAAACGTTATTGATTTCACAATGGAGAAATGTACATGTCACATTCGGCATAAATAGAATCACTCGTGGTGTGCAAAAGACAGGACAGGGTATCTTTTGTGCAAAATATATTATGTACAATAACATTAAAAGTCACACTAATGATAAAACAAAACAAGCCTAAAGTGATGAAATGGTATCTTGCTACAGGTACCACTTCAGACAGTCTCAATTCTCTTTCATCAAAAGGCCTAGACCTAATAAAGCCTTGGTGTCACCGAAAGTGCCCAGGCCGCTCTTTCAGAAGTAACTGGACACTGGAGAAGACACCAGAAAGTCCTTATCTCCACAAAACCAATACAAGTCAAAAAGTTTGAGAACACTGGGAGCGATTAGGAGATGTCTGTCACCACCTTTTTGCTGTTGTAATTTCCCTGGCCTATCCTTTTCAAAGAGTGGGAAAAGTAGTTCTTGTGTTTAATGGGAGGGAGTGCAGATGACCTTTGCACAGTGATCTTTTGTTCTATAGCAGTCAAACAATTAAAAAGTCTGTGAGGAAGACATAGATAAAACATATAAGAGAAAATGAAAGGGCGCAGTGGGAGTCAAAGGTCAAAGAGATGCGATGAATGCCACACGCCGGACATCACTTATGACTCATCATCAAAGGAAATCTGAACGCTTTTAGTCGTCTGCTGTGGTTCTAACGCCCATACAGCACTACTTAGATTGATTGTGCAATTGTATACTAAAATATGCTCCAAAACCAGCGTAGATTGTTGATACAATATTTACAATGTAAGCTGTTTTAGTGTATTTCTGGAGTTGTAATTGTTGAACCAATAAATGACCATAATATAGTATTGTCTGTTAAATGCCTTTCTGGATTTTTGCAGGAAACACAATTATATGCACAGACACGAGCGGTTTCAACCTGGATCATAAAAGGATTTAAGTTAGAACTACTACATTTTGACTTAATCTGGGTTACCTACATTTCAAAAGGAAATTTGTAATACAAGCCATTTCACAAGTTCCATCCATCCATCTTCTACCCCTTAATCCATTATTATTTATTTATTTACACATTTAGTTTGTAAATATGAGAAAATCACCCTCTTTCTGCCATTTAGCTCACAGGGATCCTTTCTACAAGTGTGCAAAAATAAGCATGTTTTCTGATTATATTAAAACATCATGTTTTGGTCTGATTTGTTCATTTTCTTTCTGTTTGGAAAAAAAACATGTGTTATTTATGAAATATAAAGTTAGAGATCCCAGCTTTATTTCGATGTGTGCCTGAGTAGTGTCGTGTTTTGGTTTAATTCAATTCAATTCTATGTATTTTTGTATATCCCAAAATCACAACAGTAGTTATTTCTTAACAAAATCGTTAAATACAGATCAGAAAACCAAAAGGTTCAAACACAAGAAATGCAATGAGGTTTGATCAAATATTTCTATAATTAATCAAACTAATAAAAGATATCACACGCCCACATTCTGAAGCTGTTGAAATTGTTGTCGTCTAGAATAATCTTTATTGACTTTTTGTGCTCTGTTACACAGTGTACAGTTTGCTGTGCTGTGGTATTTCAGGCCTGTGTGGTTGTTGCACTAGTCATGAATGAAATTGAAAATCTTAGAAAAAAATATAAAAAATAATAGGAAGTCATAATGTTTCTCAGTGTTGTGTCCACATCAGCATTTTCATTCATCTCGATCAGCCGTAGCATGGGAAAAAAAAAACCTCAGTGTGATTTAAGGGCCAGGGGAAGATTGTTGCAAACTATGGCTCTTAAGCTAAGCGAGACGTGTGAGCTGCTTTTGCTTACAGCGCTGGGGTCTGGGCGCTCTTATGCTGAGCTCAGCTGTCGGCTCTCTGGCTTCAGGGGCCCCATATTGATGGCTCTGACTCACAATTACAACATGCGTCACACCAGAGACCGCACCACACAGCACTTACATCAGAATTATACTTGTCACTTTTGCTGTTTCTACACATTGTAATGTATTTCACCTATCTCTGTCTATACATTCTTGGTGTTTGCTGAATAATTGTAAAGAATTATCTGTGGTGTGTGTTGCTGAAGGAGCTGACAATAATAGTATATTAAAGTCCAAGATAATTGTAATTATAGCTGTGGCGTTAGTGAATCACAACTATAACTTGTAGAAAAGAACACAAACACACATGTCAGTGAATAGCTCCAGGCGAAACTTTCAAAACTTCTATTCGAAGGGTCTATGTTATTATTGTTATAAATGCCTCAATGAAAGGGGTAATATAGAGAGCTTTGATTGCATTTGCTTGCAGTCAAACACGATATATAAGGCCAGTCTAATCAACAATCAGTGAGAGTGTTCACGCGATGCTAAAATTAAAAAACTAAATTTTGATACTGATACATAAACTCTGTACCATACCACAATGATGATTTAGATAAAAACTCAGATTGTGTCCTGTTTTTTGCGATTGCTTAGTGTCTCGTTACTAGAATAGTTTTAGTATTGATTGAAGGTGCAGTAAAGGATTCATGTTAGCTTAGCAATAGCATCCGAATAGCATAGAGTCAAAACCACTCCCCGTCCCCAGCCCTCCACCAAACCCAACTCCCAGCGGCCAGCACACATTTACGCTGTTTCTGTGGTGTTTTAGAAAATCCGATTCCATAACAACCATTGATCCATGATAACAACTCAGATAGGCGCTCACACTGATGAAAAGTGTGCGCGGTCCGCTATCTATTCTTTGAGGCTACGGGCATCTGGTCATGTCCATTCCTATTTGAAAACACATGATAATTTGATTACTATTGGGGTTCATGGACGTTTCCGCACAGTATTGTACAAATTGCGTCTGGATAAAGCATTGACTGCATTTTTAATATTAGATTTTACACACTTGGTTATAGTTTAAAAGCTGACCAAAACTTCACAATTTTCTATAAGCCTCACAACAAATGTTCAATTGCATTGTAAATGAATCCAAATACGAAAACTATCAAACACAAGTATAATCGGACATCAAAACTTAAAAGAAATAGTGACTTTAGTGACTAACCAAGTTACTCTCCTTGGCATTGTGGTCATATATAAGCTGTAGACACATGAATTCTTTACATTGTTAAGAACAAATTTGAATGCCATGTCAGGTCAAATTGAATATTACCTTTGGTCAAAATACCTCCATGTAAAACACAAAGCGGTGTCTATAAAAAAATAACCAAAGAAAACAAGGGATACCTCAGTAAGTATAATTCAGTAAAGTATTTTGTTATGCTGCTGCAAGCCTTTGAAGGTAAGCAGCATTGTCAGTGTTGGACATTCATCACTTGACTGTCTCTATTCATGCACGTTTTAAACCTTTACAGTAACTGCTTCAGACGAGCTGCAAATAGCGGTACTTAAGTTCCAGAGCGCGGCTGTTGGTTCAGATAAGAACAGCCCAGAGATGCTCAGCTCAGCCCTGGTTTTGAGCGTTTGAAGGACTTTGTTGGGGAAACCAGGGCTAATCGTGTTTGTAACGTCACAGGTGAAGGGATTAGGGCTGTAGCTGTGGGATTCAGTGAAAACACATTGTTGAGTCGTGTGTCTTGGAGTGTCATGTGTTGTGAGGAATGACAAAGGGATTTAAAAGAAGAGCTGACCTTCACTCACCTGATTCTGCTTCCTGAATTACTATGACCACAGCATGTTTAAGAGCAACAATGACATGCATAGCCAGGTCTGGGCGATCATTTGAATTAATATACATTTTTGATTAGTTTTATTTGATTTTTAAATTAATCCGTGCACATTAAATGATAAACGGTTGCTTTTATGTGTTAAGTGTTCAATGCGCCTCACTGAATGAAATAATTCTCAAAAAAATTTGATCAGTATCTCTTGATGTTGATGCACATGCCAATAATCAAGATTTAGAAAGGTTGAGATGGTAGTTCTGTTTTATCTTTTGTATTTTGGCTTATCTATATAATGTACCCTATTATAGGTTGAAGTTAAGGAATTAGGATTTACTTCATTTGTCATTTATCACGTCTCTTTTGCGTTCCTCCATCTGTATGTTCTCATATGATATTGGAAGTAACTGACAACAGGCTGAAGATTAAAACATTGAATTCTTTTTCCGGCACATAATTTGTTTCTTTGAATTATTTTTTCCCGGACACATGAATAATTACAAATATTAATTTCTCCTTATGCGTCACCAATAAACTGAAAAGATGGCAGGTGGACTCACCAATCTGGAATACATGATCCAGGCTGCAATTGGTGACTATTGTTTTTTACTAAGAATTTGTTTAATTATTTTGTATACTGATGGTACCATATCTGTGCTAATCCTGACAATAGCAGAGATCTGTGCTGAGTGGATAGCACTTTTGCTTCTCAGCAAGAAGGAGTTTGCTTGTTCTCTCTGTGTCTGCTCCAGTTTCTTCTGGGTACTCCGGTTTCCCCTACCATTTAAAATATGTACTAGATAATATCCTCCAGCTGCACTAGTCCTAGACCAAGCCGAGCATCAACATCTGGGGATGGGTTCCCGGGGGCTGTTACTACGGCGACCACTGCTCCTGACACAAGCCTTAGTGGCATCAGGATGGGTCAAATGCAGAAGATGAATTTCTGCTCTTTATAAAGTCACTTTACTGCCCATCATACGTCACTTTACTTCACTGTACTGCTGTCACCTTACATTGTGTGCACCATGTGCACTTGTATTATGTATATAGTAATTGTAGCTCTATTTTCATTTTAAATGTATTCCTTTGAAGTGTTTTTTATTATTTTATTTTTTATCCTCTCTCTCTGACTGTTGCACCGAGCCAAAGCAATTTCCAAGTCTGTGACCTCCTGTTACTTACGTGGCAATAAAAATGATTCTGATTCTGATTCTGATGAATTTCCCTATGGGGATAAATAAAGTGACCCTTAACCTTTACCTTTTGCAAATTTATTGAAGAAGAAAGACGTTTTAATTATAAATCTTACTGATATATATTTATGAGAACATTTCAATTTAACTTTTTTCGTCACATTACAAGACTATAACTAATCACAGCAAATGTCTATTAATGTCTCTTGTCTGAGACAAGAAAAACATTTACAATGGTATTTCACAACTGACTGTATTTCTTCAACACTGGAATAAGGACATGACTTTTCCCTTGCCTACAAATCCAGGACTATACATGCTTTATTTTCATACTCAAATATCACCAGGGAGATGTCTTGTCTGCATTCAAGGGATGTTCCAAAACTCCCAGGATTGTCTGATTTTCAGGAGAAACATTGTATGCTCTACAGAGTCTACATGCACTATTTTTGTATTACATTCCTCCAAGTCGGCTACATTAAAGTCAAATCTTCAGGTGTTTTTGCTCTTTTTTAGTGGGTGGAGTGGGAAGAACAATAGACAAGGATGAATAAAGGAAAGCACCAAAGGCATCAAATGTATAAGCTTTGTCCCTACTACTGTATGCAGTTTAGCAAGTGTCGATTGGTGAGAGCTAGATATTTAAGTAATTTAATGTTATATAACTTATGTAACAGTAGTTGTTAAATAAGATAAGTAAGTTAGTAAGTAAGTAATCGTTATTTATTTACTGCCTTTCACAGACCAGAGTCACAAAGCGGTTTACAATTGTGGGCATTTGTCTCTCACTCCACACAGAGATGGGAGAGAGGTTGCCATACAGGAGGTGCATGCCAGACCTCTTGTACATGTTTTTACCTACACAGACACAGGGAGAACATGCTCCACTCAGAAAGGCCCTGTTCCGGTCGGGATTTGAACCTTGGACATTCCTGCTGAGAAGCGAGAATGCTATCCACTCAGCCACCGTGCCACTCAAGATAAGATACGAGATCCTTTATTCGTCCCGCAGTGGGGAAATTTCAGTGTTGCAGCGCACATGCAGGACAGTAGTAAGAGCACACAGGGACCACACAAAATATACAAAATAATGAGTGGCTGCCATGTTTCTTAGTTAACTGTAAATGCGTCAAAATAGCACTCGAGTAAATGACTGCAAAGATGCCGTATAAGACAGTGGGACCTGCACTGTACGCCTCACTCATTCATTTGACTCTATGAAGGAGCTGGCGTTGTGCTGTGAAGATGTCTGTAGATTAGCGCTGATTAAACAGGGAAATCAGTTAGCACAAGCACCGCCCCCACAGGCTCTCCACAGCCCTCCTAATTAAGGGCATCCATGTGTGCATCTGCGGCTGAAGGAGGCTGCTCTCCTGTATGCCCGATATCAAGTGGAAGCCAGTGTGGAGGGCGGCAGATTGATTTCATTATGTCCTGTCTTTCAACTGATGAGACAATGTGGAAGTTTGCACGGGCGACTCTGATTTTGTTTTAGAAGCGATGGCCATTGCAAATCATGTAATCCTATCTAATGCATTTTAATGTATTGATTATTGCAGACAGTACATCAGTATTTTTTCAACTGGTGTGTCGTAGGACGTAAGTGCGCCTTGAGATGTTGTATAGTATGTCAAAAGAAAATGAAATGAAAATAATGTGAGAAGATAAAAATTAGCTTTTTGTGCTTGTTTGAATTCTTTATAGAACACTTTGATGAGAATGTCTTCTTCAAGAGTTTCTTTTAGCTGGTGGTGTGCCACTGGTCAAAAAGATTGGGAAACACTGCTGTAAACCATGCTGTGTGTTTATGGCTCTTCTTTTCACGTTTACTTACTTTACTGACTGTAAAGCACTTGTGTTGCATTTTTTGTGTTTTTTTTATTTGAATTTTGGTAATTTAAAGTCAGAAATGTGTTTATCTTTAGCAATAATGTGCAATTATGTAAGAATGTGTAAGTATCAGCACTGTGAATATCCGAAACCATGAAGCTAATGACATGACTACAATTACAGATCTATTACTATTACTAGAGAATAAGTAAGGGATAACGTATATGACGCAGGTCATTATCGGAAAATAAGTACCGACAGGGCGAAGCGGAAGGTACTTATTTTCCGATAATGACCTGCGTAATATATGTTATCCCGCTTATTATACGGCTTTATACCAACAGAACACACAACATAAACTTCAGTCCACTTTTAGGAATGCCGGAAGGTTTATTTAATGACAGAAAATAAAATAGTTCCCAAAGGCTTTCCCGTGGCTATGCTAGCAACAGTTAGGCTAGCAACTTCCAAACTAGAACTCCCTGGAACTGCATGAAAACTGAACAAAGAATTCTGAACATCAGCGGTGAGTGACCCGTACATAAACCTAACCTAAATCCATAATTCGATCCTCAGCAAATGTGTCCGAAAATATGCCGGTATCTTAAAATGTGCCGGCATCTAGTTCCGGGTTTTTCAGGATCGCCTTTTCTCGCATTACATCAGTGTTTTTGTCATGAAAACGTAAACTGAAAATTCTGAAAACTTCCGTGCACTTGTATAAATAATGTATATGTATAATGTATTCTCCGATTAACATCAATCAACATTCATTGCGTTGATTGATTGGCATTTGCGTTTATTGAGCGGCCGGAACTACTTCCGGGTTTTTCACGATCGCTTTTTGACGCAGAAAAATATTATTTTTGTCATGAAGACAAGACCAGAAAATTCTGAAAATTTTTGTGCACGTGTGTGAAGAATGTATATGTATAAGTATTCTCCGATTAACATTTAAGTGTGTTGATTGAGCGTGGCTAGCTCCGGAGTGGCCGGAACTACTTGCGGAGTTATCCACGCATTTGAAATACAAGCAGAGAGTGCGTTGCCATGGGCAGCGGTCATTATTGTTTTGAGAGGTCCATTATAGAAAATAATGACCGGTAGAACGTTTTGAAATTACATTTAAATCAATGGAGCATTCTACTGCTGCTGTGAGGAGCCGTATAATAAATATTGATACATTGATATGTGTTTGTACATCGTTAATTAATTTTTTTGTGTATTAACAATAACATCTCATTATGTGCTTCCCATTCCTACTGTTCCGAATCATGTGATGCAACACTCAAATTGGCCCTCTCTTCATCCTCACCTTAATCTACAGTGTGTTTTACGGTTTATACAGGTTGTTCATTTTGTCTCTTGAAAAGAATTAGATTTTTGAAAAGGAAGATTTTTGTGCAGTTTTTTCTGTGCTGCGCTGATCATTAGTGTGTGGTCCTACAGCACACACACTGTCCACGCACGCATACAGGATGAGTCTGTGGATGCCTCGCTAATGGAGAAGAAACTATATTCACATGATGGGAAGGGACAGGCGCTACCTATTCCCTTTGAGCTACAAGCAGTGAATTTTACATTTGTGTGGTCTCTGCCGAACGAGGGTGTGCTATGTTTTATGGATGAGGGTGAAAGCGCGCAGAGAGGAAGAGGACGAGAGATATCACAGGGAGGTGGAGAGCATTGAGTATTTTCCCAGGAAAGTGTTTTTTTCTTGTTTTAAGTTGTGCATTAATTCTGCATCCTGTCCTTAGTTTCCATATGTATTCCTCACTACATACAAAGACTTTCCAGACTCTTTTACATTTTGACCTACATGTTGAAATGCAGCAGGGTCTGTGATCGGCGCAAACTGATTCTCAACTTTGAACTGCTAATGTTATCATTGAAAGACAAAATTATCATTCTAGGTTGGCTCTCAGTCCTATCACAGATTGCCGAACTGAAAACACAGAACTTGCTTTGCATAAATATCTATGATAGCGGCCGGCTCATGAAGTGATTGCTTTAAAAAATGTTAAAAAGGTAAATTACTTACTGTGAGAAATAGACAAGTGCATATACAAATTAAGTATCAATACATTTTTGAACATAATCGAGTTACACTCAAAAAAACCTTACAGAAACAGAAACTGAACAAAGGTGAGGAGGACTGGTCATGTGGGGTAAGACTGCTAGTAAGTAAGTAAGTAAGTAAGTTTTTATTTATATACCGCCTTTTCACTGCAGAATTGAGTCTCAAAGCGGTTTACAATTGTTAATTTTGGGCATTTGTCTCTCACTCCACACAGAGATGGGAGCGGGGTCGCCAGTACAGGAGGCACATGCTAGAACTATTGGACATATTTTTAGTGGTAGGGGAAACCAGAGTACCTGGAGGAAACCTACGCAGACACGGGGAGAACATGCAAACTCCACTCAGAAAGGCCCTGGTCCGACCGGGATTCAAACCCAGGACCTTCTTGCTGAGAGGCGAGAGTGCTATCCACTCAGCCACCGTGCCTGCTGAGGTGTGTTGAGTCTGGATTTGAAGAGGGAAGGGATTCGCTGTCACTGAGGTCAGGTGTGACTGAGTTGCAGAGTGAGGGAGCAGAAAGAGGTAGCAGGTCAGAAAGAGGGGACCAAGAGCAGGGGAGCAAAGGGAACAAGAGGGCGATGAGGAGGAGCTTGGAAAAGTGGAGCCACTGCCCAATTTTTAAGATTAATCCTTCTGCTGTCCAATCAAATGTGGCCAAACAGAACTCATGGAGTGAAGTGGTTGGTCGAGATCCAAACCCTGACATATTTGAAAAGGATTAATGTAAATTGTGTGGTTCTGGCTGCTCTTTACATTAATATAAAATTGTTTGGAAAACTGTTGTGATGCTGTGATTATGACATATCTGTATATAATTATCATAATACTGAAACATGTTACACATGCACATTTATAACATCTATTAAAACAGCTTTTTTTATGCAAACACACCACACACACAATAGATAAACTAGACCCCCTCTTCACTAAACATACTTGCAGAATTATCAACTTATTTTTTTTTTTCCTGGCTCCTAATCAACAACCATTGCACAGCAGCCAGCAGTCTCATCTAAAATGTTCCCTTCCTTCCAGTCTTGTGCTAGGTGCCTGTCATATTTGTTAGAGCAAGGTTTGAATAAGGTCAGCCTCATATCTCTCATTTCCAACATTGCTCTTACAACTGCTCTGTTAAAGGTCAATTTTAATATTCGACCTGAGCTCCTCACATTCAGAGGCGATGGTCTTAACCGTGTCCCTGGACTTTACATTCAAATAGGCAGCTTTTGGAAAATAAACCCTAAATGCTGTGTATGTGTGTTATAAATGATGAACACCTTGAGCAGAGCAGCTGTTCAAACTGGCTTTTAGATGCCATACTTCACAGTGCACCAAAGACTCAAGGCTCTGTGGTGACTTGATCTAAGCTGACTGATGCGCTTTTCAGTCACTATTACTTTGACAAACTGGACCCAAACCAAGAAATACCAAGGCCATGTCTTAACATGTACTGCACTGTATACTATGCACAGTTCCATCTGTTATTGGACTGACACGGTCGGTGCAAATATGTGTGCAAATATTTGATACAATTGTCTTGTTCCATATAACATCAAGCTGTTACAAACAAAGTAAATGTGTGTATGATACATGTATTGTATTGAAACAACCAGCATACAAGTGGCAGTATAAGCGGCAGTGTACACACTTTACTGTAGAACATTCAGGGAAACATTTACTGTATGTAAAATACCATTTCAAGTGGTATATTATTTTTCTCCAGCAGTAATCTGAACAGAAGAGACTATAGAATACTCAAGTTTGTGTAAGTACAGTTCATGTGCACATTGTTGTGCTCCTATAACAATCAGTGGTGTATTTTCCATAAAAATATTCAAGCAACAGAATAAGCACTGGTTAGAGAGAGCTGTAGAAGGTTATTCTCCAGCTTTGTGTGGAGAAGGTGTACCGCTGCATCTGAATGCCGGTTATGTTTATGGACATGCCGCACCGCTGTATGTGAAGCTGATTGGTTTGAACATGTGTAAAGTGGGTTTCCCTCATGGGGCCATAACCTTTTATGTGATTACGTTGTGCTGGCGTGCTATTTTCTCTGTCCTGTTTGGTTTATGAATGTCTGGTAAGTCGTTTGCAAACCGCTGAACGTTTTCTTGGAGCTGATTTCATTTAAAGCAGAATGGAAACAATGCAGTACCCTGTAGCATCTCTTGAGATTGTTTACTCTTCTCACAATGCCAAATGCTCTGTGGGGATCCATGCCCCAGCAGGCAGGTGGAAACACTGAAATCAATACTGCACATCCCAAACCCGGGTACAACTGCAGTGGAAGGGGAGGAGATCCAATGCTAATTGTTTTAATCTAACGGTTTCCTACGACAAAGAGTTTGAATACAGACCCACTATATTCATTATATGCAGTATTAACAGTTTTGTTTTTGCATCTCATACAGTATTTACATGGTTGCTTTCAATTAGTGTGCATAACCTTTTAATATATTCAATTGTGTTTATTCCAAATTATATTATCATACAATATCAAACATACTTTTGTGAAAATGTGGCTCAGTCATTGTTAGTAAAGTAAGTAATAAATCTGAATGTTTGAATTGAACCAAAGCATTTTTAGAGCCACTTTAAATACATTGATTGTATTTATACTGGACTTCAATATTACAGTTGTCACCAAATATAATGCGACATCATTAACTCCCATGTTTATAGTGTAATGATGACCTGATGTAGCAGCTTGGGCAGGAGCAGGCATGATTCAGAGTTTTGTCCCTTCAGCCATAGCTGCTCTGAACAGTCTGTAATGTTGCCCATGTCTATGTATTGTATTTGTAGTATTTCCTTCCTTTTGTGTTACATGTACAGTACGTGAAAGTGACAGTGTTTGTGGAAATGAATATCATCAATCAATTTCTATCTTGGGGCTTTATTTTAGTCTAAAGCTGAAGCCTACATGGATTGCTGTAAAAGTGAAGTGGTTTCTATGTGAATGTCGTCTGATTGGTACAGGGCAGAGGCCAAGGACAACATGCTCTAGATCAATACAAGTGGATGATCCGGTATGGATCAGAGCGTCTCCCTGAGCCCATATTTTAACCCATAATTCTCTATATAACGATGCATGTCTGACCAGCACTAAATCAAAACATTTAGTTGCTGAGCTGCAGATTTCCTTCTCCAGTAAGTGGAGTTAATAGATAGAATACAGTTTGGTCAGCACCACAAAGCCACCCATGTGTGAGTCCTTTGCATACATGCCATCATCCTAGTCACGCACACGATTGACTAAATCAAAGGCAGCGCAATTCATTCTATACTCTTTTATTCTTATACAATTATTCTCAACATGTCCTTCCTTCACAATTTGTTTCCAAATGTACTGTACATAGGCTACACCACTGGCCTCGAGTTTAACTTTATGTCACACCTTTGCATCTAAATACTTACCCCAGCACACACCCGAGTCGCTCGTCTCTGCTCCTTCAAACACAAACACCTGAAATTGTAATCCTCCATTTCTGTCCCACTGTAACGCTGCACGCCTCAGTGGCCGCATCATTTGGTGCAGAGAGGAACAGAGCAAAGCCCGAGACCACAGCAGAAATAGGGCTCCTGGGGTGACAGCCTGATTGATTTTTAAATTAATTTCATTCGTGGTTTTATTCCCTTTGCTTAGAGCATATCTGCCCTGAATGTTGATAAAGAAAACACTATCAGCCTGTGTCACTACTGAGTGATTAAAGATCAAGTGTGGAAGATACTTTAGGTGCGGTACAGAAAAAAACATTCAAAGTAATTTGGTTTTCTAGCATTTGTGTTACAACCCCAATGATTAAGTCTATATTTTTAGTACTTTGTGTTTTTTATCTGCATCAAAAGGCCCAATACCAACGCTTGTATGCAATTATGCAACAAACTGTAATCTCACAAACAAGTCCAAATTTGTAATTACGTTGGCCTATTCGACTGACCCTGACTCCTGTTGTGTTCTTCCACAACATCCCTGCATCACCGCTGTCTGGCAGAGTGCCAGCTTTTCTCTAATAGAACAAGAACACAGCACTTTGGTCCTCCTGGTCCACACGTCCTCCCCCACAGTTTGCCCTGCTGTGCAAATACAAAACCAGGCGTCTTCTATAAAATCCTGTCCCTGCATGTGATGCAACATGTCAATGTTAAATAGAAAATCAATTAGATTCAAGCCAGGTTCAGGTCTTATTTACTCTCTCTGTCATCAGACCGTCTTGGCCAGAAATGGCAGAAAGCTGCGCACAGACCTGTTCCGCTGCTGGCCCTCTTAAGAACTGATTAGGAAGTATACTGTTATATTGGACAATGCACATTATCCTCAATTACTCTAAATAGTGGTCTTGATTATCTGGACCAATCGAAGACCCCATCATCCCAAAAGGTGTTGTCTGAGAGACCCCTGATAACGGAACAAAATCATTCCAGTTTGCTTCAGATGTGTGATGGAACTTAAGATCTGTTTGTCATTGACCACATGAAGAATCTACTCTGACATAAGTAATACTCAATGAATGTTACTACGCTTGATTCAACGTTGACAAAACAGATGAGTGTATTTCTTCAACACATCTGACTTCGGGGACAGTTATCTTATTCCACCAGCAGATAATCATGACAAAATATAAATGTATCCACTGTGAGACGAATAAAGGTTTATCTTATCTTAAAAACAACATGCCTTTTGGAGTGGTAGAAAATGTTTCTGTGGCTATGGTGCCTTCACAGACCTCAAGTTGTTTCCACCTGAATATATCTTAGTCACTTAATGAAAACCTTCTGAATATTGGAATAAGTTTGTTCGCTTTTCAGACTGTAAACATCTATAATATTGAAGACTAGAATATACGATTTCTGTAATGGTGGTATTTGATGATTGTGTCATGGGGGAAAAAAATATTAACGTACACACATTTTAGGATAGTTTTTTTCAACATTTTCACAAATCTTGAAAAATGAAAAAGAACTGGAACTGTGACTCTTGGCAAAGGTATGCACTCTACAAGGGCTTTTATGTTTTATTTTGCAATGAGATTGTCTTCAGCAGAATTATTGACTGAATTCAGCTATGAGTAGGATACTGTTTTATTTTATTTTTGAAGAAATTCATAATGATGGATTGGCGGAGTGAAATTCTTTTCTCAGAAGCTGACAGCCCAACTTTCTCCTACCTTGCATGGTGATGTAGAAAAAGTTTTCATTCTAACTGGATGAAGTTGAATTTAATCTCCTTGCCTTTATGTGCTGAACAATAGCTTGCCCTTTAAGGAACTCTCTTGTGAAAGACTGCAGTAGAAATGCCTGATTGTCATTCTGTTCAATTTGAGTTTCTAGTGGCAATGTACCAAGTTTTCACAATTCATTTCCAGGATTATTCAACACTTATTGATAATTAACACTTATGTTGTTCACATCTAATATCCTGGTTATCTTTTATGAAAATCTTTTCATACAAATTTGACCATTTCAAGTCATCGGTGGCAGTCTGAAAATGAAATATATCATTCATTGTCATGATGATGTTACAAGCTCAGAACGAGAGAAGCAGGTAGATAATTGCTCATTCTTTTTGTTGCAAAATACACGTATTTCTTATTGTTGTGGATGCACTTTGATAAACGAAATCACTATGGAGTATGAATATGATGGGGAGAGCCTTGGTTGAACTGTGGAGATGAAAGTGCACAACTCTTCATGAACCCAGTTATCACCCACACATACATTCGTTGCTCAAATCTAGATTCCCCATTGAGATAGTGATATTTAAATGAAAGACAGACGCCGCCTTGCTACTGTTTTACCTCTTGTGCCATCTGGTTAGATTATCATGGGCACAGCTCAGCTCCCGGAGAGCCATTATAGAAGATGGAGTGAGACATATGAATCGTGAAAGTCACACCAGTACCATATGGAAGCAGCCTAAAGCAAAGTCTTCATTGCCTCAGCAGCATTCACTTCATAAACAATTTTAGATTTTACCGACATGTTGTGCAGAACCTCTGCTCACATTTGCAATCTTCTGCAGATAAATTATTGCCCTGTCTCATTTTTGGCCACTTGTTGGACCTGAGCATTATCAAGAGTTTGTGCTTGGGTCTTCTGAAATAAGCTGCCAGGGGAATCTATACGGCACACAGCTTCTGGAGAGATGGATGGCTTCATTAACTTTTACTGTTACACAGAATGTCATATTGTGGAAGTTGGTCTTACTAAATAGATGTTTAACAAATGTAAATTATGGTTGAATTATTTCAAAAAAATAATATACTTGCTTCTATGCCCGAGTGGAATAGATTTTATTGAAAAGTCCCGGAAACAAACAAATATTTTGGTTACCTTTGCTGTTCCGGTATCTATGGTAGAACAAATACTGCTGATTTAGTCCTTTTGCTATTGACAATTTAATTTTCCTTATCCAAAATGATTTGAAACTCTTAATAATTAAAAGACTTTTGATTTGAAATCTCTCAATCTCTCAATCCCCTAATTTAAAAAAAAGTAACTCAGACGACCTTCTTTTGAAACATGAATCTATTATGGCTGACATTGGTCAAGCAGTCAGATGCATTGACCCGCAGGTGTGACCTCCCAATGTGAATGCTGCTGATGTCATCAGTTCTTTGTGTTATTTACGTGGGATTTCCACCAACGCCTTAAGCAATAGTCCATTTTTATATAGCATAATACTTTATACCTTTTTTCCTAAAACGTCCAAACCAGTGTGCTGTAACTGTCAAACATGCAGTGTTAAAAAAAGAAAGATTATAACAAAGAAAAGCAGAATATAATATTTTTATATGAATATATATATCCCAAAAGACCTGCTGTGTGCATGCTTGGATGTAGCTGGCTGGACACAAGCTGCCACAGGTAACAGAGAATAAGAAGAAAATACACTATTTTCATGCATGCCAAGTTTGATCCTCGTTTTTTATTATCTTCCTGAAAGGCGGGATCAGCTTTCAGGATGCCAGTTTGGGCCAGTCTAGCACCATTTTCACGTGTCATATGTGATCTGGAAACACAATAGCGCTAGAATCCATTGTTGAAGACCATGGGTGTTCAGAAGAGACTGTTCAGGGAGGTGGGGAGAAGCTACGAACCAGGTCGACAAAAGAAAAGCAGGCATCCACGTCTAAGCACTTCTCCTTTTGTGTCGGCTGGTCCTTCTTCTTCGAGCTGCTGCGCCATTCTGGCAGGCAGAGGTTGTTAGAGCAGAGATAGACCAGCATGCTCCAACTCTATCTGTAGAATTTACTGTAACATTCCTACCGCTATATGCAAGATGAATGAATATATAGTATTCACCTGGCAATTATAAAATGTGCAGAAAAACATAAAATTCCTGATTTAATTCTGCCAAAAAGGCGACTGGTGAAGGTGGGGTCTCTGACTCTTGTAAAACTAGTACAGTGGGTTGAGGATCAGCTGTGTTACAACTGCTTTGCTTAGTTGGTGAATTTGTCAGGAAACCATGCACTTGAAAGTATACATCCCCTACCAGAGATATCGTTGTTTTGGCCATTTAGAAATAATGAATGTACTCAA
This sequence comes from Knipowitschia caucasica, assembly GCA_964034765.1. Taxonomy (NCBI): domain Eukaryota; kingdom Metazoa; phylum Chordata; class Actinopteri; order Gobiiformes; family Gobiidae; genus Knipowitschia; species Knipowitschia caucasica. The sequence goes on from OZ035832.1 coordinate 14,947,520, forward strand.
TATTGAATGAACAAAATAACCTTTTTCACTCGGATGTGGACGAGTGAAACAATGCATTGTCAAATGGACCAGTTTTCTGTTTTTGAGCTGCTCTTGGGAGATCAATTACGGTGGCCCAGGCTTGGCATTAAGGGTTTACCGTCAGAGGGGATAAAGAGCCTCATCCTAACTACCACAACGAAGACTCCAAGCTCATCAAGGGGCCACGTTGTCATTTTAGTATTTTCTGTCATCATTACAATTTTAAAATATTGTAAGGCTGTATAAGATTGTCATGGTGTGGATTTTATTTTGGACTTTAGCTTTATTTTGATATCTGTTCTTTGTGCTTTGGTTTTTAGTTTGACTTTGACGTCCTGTTTCCCCAGTCTTGATTGTCTGCCCCGCCCTAATGTGTTTCACCTGTGTCTCTGTCTATAATTACCCTGTGCTCCTCTCCGCTTGTTGCTGGTCCATTGTATTGTCAACTTCTGTTCTGTCCTGTTCCTGGTTCTGTGTTTTGGATTTTGAGTTATGTTTTCACCTGGACTTTTATTTTATTAAATCATTATTCTTTTGCATTCCTGCATTTGAGTCCTCCATCATCTCACCACGTGACAAAGATGTTCTCATTGTAGGCATAGTTACGATAAATATAGTTTTGTATCTTAATTCATTTTTTCCTAGCCTAGTGTCAGGTCCGTGAATGCAGCTCGACATCTAGATAACGTTTTACCATCGCGAGAGGTGAGATTCAGTTCTACTCGTTGTAAGGTGCTCATGGCCCACCGTATGGACACTGGTCAAACGCTGTCCATACCCGAGCCAGAGGCCGCAACAAAGTGTATTATCCTGACTGACCACTATTAGCTGTTATTGTAACGTACCTTTTACTGGAGCTGATTAAAGAGCGACTAAACACCAAATCAACTTTTTTTAACTCATAAACTGCATAAGTATGTTTATTGTAGTGCTGTCTACATATCCTGGTCATTTTTTTGACATTTTAGTTCAAATTAGATAAAATATCACTTTTGAGCCAAAAAACGCTGTGTGGTGCCCTCTCAACCTTTTTGGTGGTACTACATTTGAATTTGGTCCTGGCCTCTCCATTGACTCTGAAGTTCTCTATGACATCAGTTGTTTTGTGTGACGTCAGTCTGTCAGAGCCAGTGATGTGAACCCATTCAACTCTCACACACGCCCCAGCTGCAGTTTGGAGTGAGCTGTCAATCACAGCCTAGACCACGCCCAACTCTAAGCCCCCCTTCTTGTCCCTTAGTCCTCCAGGCAACGCCCCTTTTAGAGAACATTTTCAAATCTTCATGTGGGCGGGGTAAGGCTGGGCACAGGTGTTTAGTCGCTCTTTAAAGTTCACCAAAGAAGATCCTTTGTCGTGTGTCTCGCTATCCCACGCACCTCCACCACACCGGAAGGTAAAGCATGACAATATTCTTATTAGACAATAAATGGTGTCACACAATGTAAATGTAATCATGCATTTTATTTATCCCTGTAATTTATTATTTAATCCTGCATTGCCACTAAAGCCTCAGTCAGGAGCGATGGTTGTCAGGGTACAGCACCCGGCAACCTATCTCCAGATGTTGATGCTCGGCTTGGCCAGGACCGAAGCTGGAGGATTTTTCCTATGGTGCATGCTTTTTAGTAGTATAAGAAACTCGAGCACCTGGAGGAAACCTACACACATACAGAGGGAAACATGCAAACTCCACGTGGAAAGGCCATGTTTCGACTGGGATTCGAACTCAGGACTTTCATGCTGGGAAACACTGTGCCACTGTGTCGCCCAATCACAAACAATAAGTGAAAAAATGTGTAATCTCCAAAATATGGCAATTCAAAAACACTAAATCATAACATGTCTGCCTGGGTGTGTGCACTTCAATCACACATTACACTTACAAGCTGGTGAGATATGGAAACAAATGGTTGGTCCCATGCCATGGCCTGCCTATACTTAGTTCATAATTCACAATTGCTAAACTAGCTTTTAATGCGGTTATGTTGCTAGATTCAACATCAAGACGTCAACAACAAAAAGCCCACAACTTTATTCTGTCTCACTTAGTCTCTTCTTGAGTCCCTCCTGAGCATCAAATTGTCATAATCTGTTTCCCTTTGCCTCATCAATGCATTTCCATTCTGTTGATCATCTCTTTCTACCTTTTAATAATTCCATCCTCCTTTGTGTATTCTCCTGTCTTGGCGCTGACCTCTTCTCACACGTCCTGCTTTGGCGGCCTCCCACGAACAAAAGTGACACGTGCCAATCATCTCCGTGTCCGCCAGCTCAGCAGCGTCATTCAGTGCATCTAATGGTCAAACTAGCCCCCTTTGTGCACGTCCACTCAGTCAATCACTGAGACAATGTGCCATTCAAACAATCAGGGCTGCACCTTTGACTGATGCAACCCTGCGTCATCACGGCCTCTCTGGTCCCAGAACATGATTGATTTAAGACTTGGTCAGTGATTCTGGAAGAAAGCCATACAAGAAAGAAAGAGATCCAACAGGTGAACGTGCACATGCTAAGAATGACCTGGAATGGAATGAGTTCTGTGAGGTAGATTTCACAGTGAAGGAGAGACAGTGGTCCAAAATAATAGTAAATAATAGTTTTAAGTCACTCCTTAAAACTAATCTTTTTTCACTTGCTTTTGATAATGTCTGATCTTAGGTATTATTGTTTTATATATGTGTTTTTAGTCTAATGTGTTTGTTTTTGTGTACAGCACTTTGGCTGAACTGTAAAGTGTTTAAAGTGCTTTGGTATGGTAGTAAAGAGTAAGTAATCTTCTAGTTTTACTGCAAATGGGAAATAAACTGAATGTGATTTTATATAGCTTCTTTTACAGACAGTCACACTTTGCAATTGCTGTTGTGTTATTGTTCCTCTCACTTTCATCACACAATGGTTATAAAGAGGAATTGGCCAATTAAATGTGTCGATAAGCACATGGTGTGTGGTGCATATTCCAATGTAAGTCATCATGAAGTTCATATACAAGAGTATTTTCCTTCATTTGATAAGAGTGCCCAGTCACATAATGAACCGACTCATTTCCCTCCATATTATCACATATTTTCTAATGTGTTTTTATTTATTTTAATTGAGGACAGTACATGTATCAATGTGTCTACAAACAGAGTCAAAATAAAGATGCTGGAATCAGCACAATAGCTAAATTGCATTCATGCTAAGGCAGGTAGAAACATACAAACACACAGTTAGGCAACCGTTAAAACAATAAGTCGACAAGCACAACGTAAATTATTTCAAAGAGAAGAGAAAGTCCAGGGAAAAGCAGATCTTCATATGGGAGCATGACAGGTTTAATTTCAACCAATTTTTCAGGACTCTTTTAAATGTTAGGTAGGTTCCACAGTTACGTAAGTCTCCCCTGCTCAGTGCTCTGGTTTTGACTCCACAGGTTTTTTGTTTGTTTTTTTGTTTACATATGAAATCCATTAAGGCAGAGAGGATTTAAGATATGTTGTTGTTGCATCAAATAAAATTATAACTCTGTTCAAAAGTACATGTATTTGTGTAATTCAACTTAAAATGTGACAAAGACAAGACATGGCATACTGCTTTGGTATGGTAACAAGTAACTCCTTATTATGTCAAGCCTTCGTTGTAATTTACAGTTTCAAAATATTCACATGTTCGGATATGTTTAATTCAGGCTTTTCACAAACTCTAAACCAATTTTCAACAATATAACAAATACAAATCTCACTTGTGTGTAATGAGTCTGTCATATTAGTTTCACATTGAAAACATGGAGAACAAGATTGTGATTTACTGAGTTTCACCTCTACATATTTCAAACTTAGTAGTAGTTGTGATGTTCATATTTTCAAGTATCTTTCTTCACTTGACATGATCATTATGGCTCAAAATCTATTGGCTGCAAGAACAAAAACACTATAATCCTGAAGAAGGATTTTTTGTGGAGAAATGGGTCGATTTAACATGGATTAACCCTGTCTCCGCACTTTCTCCATCTCTGAACTCTTATCTGCAGTTTTGTTGCATTTTCCGCGCCCAAACCCCCAGACACAATCACATAAAGCCCCACGCCGAGGCTGACAAAAGTAATAAGAGGCAGAATTAATGAGAGAGAAGAAACAACAGAGCGGCCTGTCTGTGCGTTAGCGAAGGGGCTCCATTCTGCTGTTCTCCTTGATTGGAATGATTTGGATGGATGCGTCGCTGCTGTTTATGCGAGTGAGTGTGCGCCTGTTGTTCTCGATCTGCATATTAAGACTGCTACAGGAAAGTGTGTATCCTGTTCAAGCAAATAATCCCATTGCCTAATGCATTAGCCTGCCACGCTCGCCCACCTATACCTGCTCCGCACTTTTTGAGACGTGATGGAATTCTGGGCGAGACGGCTGACCACGTCTCAATTTCAAGACGCTGTGCTAAATAGATGTAAATGGGATTGGAGCAAGGCAGGTCTAAACAATTGTCAGGCTGAAGATGGGACAATGGGAGGAATGTGTATTGTGACTTCAGAAAATAATGTCGTCAGCAATAAGCTGTGTGTGTGTGTGTGTGTGTGTGTGTGTATTTGTTATTATTGTTGTCACTGTTTATGTATACATAGTACATTAGTGGCTAACCAGTATGTTTGTGTTATAGACTGAAGCTATATGAATCCATAGTTCTGTGGAGTGGATTTTTTTTTTTTTTTTTAAGTTATGACATTTTATAATACTAATAACTTTAATTAAATGGAAGGCAACTCAAAGTGCTTAACAAAACAAGAACTTCCAGCCCCTTTTTTAGTCAATTATGTATTTTCCCCATTTGTAAAAGCTTTTTATCTCAGCTGAAGTTGTATTTAAAGAATGTAAACAAAAAATCCATTAATCCTTCAGTTAAGGAGCGATGCACGCTTTTGGATGTTGCTTTCAAAAAATCCCTTTCTGATATATTTAGAAATGCATTTTATGTTTCACTGCCAGATGGAATGATACAAATGTGTGATTTGTTTTTGTCACCTTTATAGTGTGAATATCAGATGGTATGCATATGCTGATGTGTACATTGGAATGCAAGAATTACCAGTTTGAACAAATATACAAACTACTGTTCTGATTTTCATAATTCTCACTATTTACCCTTAAAAACCACTAAAGCATTTTCTCAATCTCTTATTTATCTGACCTAATGTTGTTTGCAGACTTTTCAAACTAAAATATCATTATATAAAACTGTTTTTTTTATTGTTTTATTTTTTCCCTTTGTGTGGGTTGGGAGATTATTGTTAAAAATTAACTATATTTGAACACCCACTTCTCCAACCCTGGGTGTCATCTTCAATTCAAACTTTACATTGCTGCTATTGTTGGAACAGATTCCAATCACATCTAATGATCTAATTTGCTTAGTATTGTTTATTTAGGGCGCATTTCACACAAAGCACTATACAATTTTAGATTTACCGATATTTTCTATTCTCTCCACAAGGCAATGACAGAAGCCAGACGCTGAACACTTTGGCACATCGAAGTCTCCGACCCTCACCATGCCTTCACTCTCTCATTTTACTCAGACCTACACGTTTTTCAGTGGAAGGGAGCACCAAATCACCTGAAGGAAACCTACTCAGATATTCGGGGAGAACATGCAAACTCCACTCAGTAAGGAACAGTTCCAACCAGGATTTGAACCCAGGACCTTCTTGCTGAGATGCCAGAGTGCCAACTTTCCAGCCACCAAGCCGCCTGTATGGTGGATGTATGTAGTTCCCATGTAAAAAAAAAAACATCAATCAACATTTATTTCTATATCGCAGTTCATACAGAAAGCAACCGAAAGTGCTTCCCAAACATTTTAACAAATTGTGTTAAGAAAATTGTCGCTATGATAAATCTGACACACACGCTGGCACGGAAACATCATTTTTTGCATGTGTTTAGTGCTTCGGCGCAAGTCTCAGATGACTTGGGCCGAAGGAAGTGCGCATGGGATGAAAAGATGGCATAACTTCTTCCCAACACTGCAGCCACTCTTTTCTGGGTATTTCTTTGATTATTCCAAGAACATTATTTGGACATTCAGTATTTCCATATAGTTGCCATGCACAAAGAGTACTTCTCATTCAAGTAATGCGTGTGTGTGTGTCATTACTGCTGCCCACAAATCTCTTCCCTTTCCATTTTCGACATTTGCATGCTGTGTCTCTGGGCTAATGCAGTCTATGATGTATCTGCCAGGCCGCACACATTATAGATTGCACCCTGTGTTGAGTTCCGCTACTCTTCCATGTGGCTGTTTTAATGATGGTGGTCAGTGGTGGGGTGTGACACTTGCTGCAGACAGCTGTGGAGTTTCATTCTTTTGACTACTGAGCCGTCATCTCCATACAGTATGTCCCCGGTTTTAGAAGTGAACAGACCCTACTGCGAGGACAGCCATGTTTTCTTTCCTTTTTCCAGAGAGATGGGTCAGTCGAGAGCTCGCCAGATAATGGGCAAGGCTAACATTAACGCAGCATTAAACAAACCAAGATATTTGGAAAAGTTAAGTAATCTTTATTTATATAGCGCCTTTCTCAGACCAGAATCACAAAGCGCTTTCCAATGTTATTTTTTGGGGCATTTGTCTCTTACTCGCACACAGAGATGGGAGCGGGGTCGCCAGTACAGGAGGCGCATGCCAGACATATTGTACATGTTTTTAGTGGTAGGGGAAACGAGAGCACCCGGAGATAACCTACGCAGACACGGGGAGAACATGCAAACTCCACTCAGAAAGATCCTGTTCCGACCTGGATTCAAACACAGGACCTTCTTGCTGAGAAGCGAAAGTGCTATCCACTCAGCCCAGTGTTGGCCTAAATACTTTAAAGCATTGATCGTAATTTTCTAAACTCCTATGATGATTTTGCATGGGATTTTATGTACTATTAGAACCGAACCAGGGTGGACTAGCATGTTGATTGGACTTAAAGGGGCAGCTCCATTAAGAATTGTGAAGGTGATAAAGGGCATGGCACTGACTAAAGTGTGCAAATTGTATATACAAATACCTCAAACCAATCTGCTTCCCCTCCTGGAATCCCCTCTCCCGTTTAAGGCCTCAGTCCACACCTGCTTCAGGCTGCCAGCTGTTACTTTGTCTTTGTTCTGTCTGTCTCTTTTTTGTTGTCACTTTGGGTTTTGTTTTTTTGTGACAGCAGTTGGAACACTTTTTATTTATTTATGTGAGGTCCATTTGAGACTGAGTTTATTGTTTGGTAACCTTTTGTCAACCGCTTTTGCTTGTTTTACCCATTTACTTTATGTTAAAGGTATAGAGGAGGATTTTCTACCTCCGGGTGGATCATCAAGACTAATGGTCCTCCCAATTGTCAATCATTCTGGTGATAAGTGTGCGCCAAATAAGATGAGTTTTGTAAAAGAAGTGGGGAGGGCGGTTTTTTCATAAAATTTGGGGTAATCCTCCTTTTATACCTTCAACTTTTCTTATAGACTCCTGTTATTAAATTATTTACTTTTACCATATTTTTCTTTTAATTTGTTGTTACCTCCCTCACCATAACAGAGTTGGGTTTATCAACCTACACTCTGATCTATCTAGTCTCTCTATCATAAACACATAAAGCCCTTTGGTAACAATTTTGTTGTTTTTAAAGTGCGGCATGAATAAAATTGTTTTGGATTGAATGTATGAATGATATTATATGTGTGCATGCGTCCCCGCTGTGAACAAAGTCAGACACACACAGTGGAGAGTGTCCTATTTTTCAGGATCATGTTTTTAAGAGATGAATTTCCGGCCGCACCACAGTTCCAGCACATTATTGTATCCTTGTCTTTGACTTGGCTGCAACATGCCTCCAGCTCTAGAGCCGCTCTCCTTTGATGTTCTTCACTTTGATGTCCCAGTGTCCTCTCTGTCATATAATTTACATTCATATGTGTCTTCATGCTCAGTTATTAAACTTTCCCTCCTCTCAAAATCTTCTCCACATTAGATAGACCTGGTGTTAAGGCCTGGTGACATTTCACTTTTTTTGTCGTCTGTGTGAAAGACGATGGGCTGCAAGGTTTGGACAAGCGCTGTGCCAAAAATCGAAAGATCAAACATTTTTTTGTAAATAGTCAAAAACCAGAATCGAAGACAGCAGTGTGGCAGCGAGAGGGGCTGAAGAGGACTCATTTAATCGTTTAATCGTCATGAGATTTTACCGCTACTATAATAAATATTGTGCATATGGATTTTTAAAAAGCAATATTTAGTTGTATTTATAATTGGGATATTTGGAAAATAATGAATCAGAATAAAAGAGTAGTCAAACGTTTAGACTTGGACTTTTTATGTTTTTATTATTCTTTTTTTAAGGGTTTTCATAGTTTATACAGAAAAAAATACAGAACATTTATAGAACGGAGAGTGATCAATAAATACCAAAGTCCATCCATCCATCCATCCATTTTCTTCCGCTTCATCCGTTGCCGGGTCGCGGGGGCAGCAGTCTAAGCAGAGACGCCCAGACTTCCCTATCCACACACACCTCCTCCAGCTCGTCCGGGGGGACTCCAAGGCGTTCCCAGGCCAGCTGAGAGACATAGTCCCTCCAGCGTGTCCTGGGTCTTCCCCGGGGCCTCCTCCCGGTGGGACGTGCCCGGAACACCTCCCCAAGGAGGCGTCCAGGAGGCATCCGGAACAGATGCCCGAGCCACCTCAACTGGTTCCTCTCGACGTGGAGTAGCAGCGGCTCTACTCCGAGCTCCTCCCGTGTGACTGAGCTCCTCACCCTATCTCTAAGGGAGCGCCCAGCCACTCTGCGGAGGAAGCTCATTTCGACCGCTTGTATCCGCGATCTTGTTCTTTCGGTCATTACCCAAAGCTCATGACCATAGGTGAGGGAGGGAACAAAGATTGACCGGTAAATTGAGAGCTTTGCCTTTCGGCTCAGCTCCCTCTTTACCACAACGGTCCAATACAGCGACCGCATCACTGCGCACGCTGCACCGATCCGCCTGTCAATCTCACGCTCCATCCTTCCCTCACTCGTGAACAAGACCCCGAGATACTTGAACTCCTCCACTTGAGGAAGGGCCTCTCCACCCACCTGAAGAGGGCAGGGCACCTTTTTCCGGTCGAGCACCATGGCCTCAGATTTGGAGGTGCTGATTCTCATCCCAGCCGCTTCACACTCGGCTGCAAACCGTCCCAGTGCACGTTGTAGGTCCTGGTTCGTTGGAGCCAACAGGACAACATCGTCTGCAAACAGCAGAGATGAAATCCTGTGGTCCCCGAACCGGACCCCCTCCGACCCTTGGCTGCGCCTAGAAATTCTGTCCATGAATACAGTGAACAGAACCGGTGACAAAGGGCAGCCCTGGCGGAGGCCAACGTGCACAGGGAACAGGTCTGACTTACTGCCGGCAATGCGCACGCAGCTCTGGCTCCGGTCATACAGGGACCGGACGGCCCTCAGCAGAGGACCCCGGACCCCGTACTCACGGAGGACCCCCCCAAAGGACACCCCGGGGAACACGGTCGAACGCCTTCTCCAAATCCACAAAGCACATGTGGACAGGTTGGGCGAACTCCCATGAACCCTCGAGTATCCGATGGAGAGTGTAGAGCTGGTCCAGTGTTCCACGGCCGGGACGAAAACCACACTGCTCCTCCTGAATCCGAGATTCGACCATCGGCCGTAACCTCCTCTCCAGTACCTTGGAGTAAACCTTACCAGGGAGGCTGAGGAGTGTGATCCCACGATAATTGGAACACACCCTCCGGTCCCCCTTCTTGTAGAGAGGAACCACCACCCCGGTCTGCCACTCCATTGGCACCGCCCCCGACCGCCACGCGATGTTGCAGAGACGTGTCAGCCAAGACAGTCCTACAACATCCAGAGACTTCAGATAATCAGGACGGATCTCATCCACTCCCGGCGCCTTGCCACCAAGGAGGCTGCCAACCACCTTGGTGACCTCTGCCAGGGTGACAGAAGTATCCGCCCCAACATCCTCAGCCTCTGCCTCCGGAGCGGAGGACGTGACGGGGGGATTGAGGAGAACCTCGAAGTATTCCTTCCACCGTCCGACAATATCCCCGGTCGAGGTCAGCAGCTCACCCCCCGCACCGTACACGGTGTTGGCAAAGAACTGCTTCCCCCTCCTGAGGCGCCGGACAGTTTGCCAGAATCTCTTCGAGGCCGACCGATAGTCATGCTCCATGGACTCTCCGAACTCCTCCCAGTCCCGGGTTTTTGCCTCTGCAACAGCCCGGGCCGCGGCACGCTTGGCCTGCCGGTACTGGACAGCTGCCTCAGGAGTCCCCCGAACCATCATGGCTCGATAGGACTCCTTCTTCAGCCTGACGGCATCCCTTACTGCCGGTGTCCACCACCGGGTTCGGGGGTTGCCGCCGGGACCAGCACCAGAGACCTTGCGACCACAGCTACGAGCCGCCGCATCGGCGATAGAGGAAGAGAACATGGTCCACTCAGACTCAATATCCCCCTCCTCCGCCGGGACCTGGGAGAAGCTCTCCCGGAGGTGTGAGTTGAAAGTCCGTCTGACAGGGGTCTCAGCGAGACGTTCCCAGCAAACCCTCACTACACGCTTGGGTCTGCCAGGTCTGACCGGCTTCCTCCCCTGCCAGCGGATCCAACTCACGACCAGGTGGTGATCGGTTGACAGCTCTGCCCCTCTCTTTACCCGAGTGTCCGAAACACGCGGCCGAAGGTCAGATGATACGACAACAAAGTCGATCATCGACCTCCGGCCTAGGGTGTCCTGGTGCCACGTGCACTGGTGGACACCCTTGTGCTCAAACATGGTGTTCGTGATGGACAAACCGTGACTAGCACAGAAGTCCAACAACTGAACACCACTCGGGTTCAGATCAGGGGGGCCGTTCTTCCCGATCACCCCTCTCCAAGTGTCACTGGCGCTTCCCATATGGGCGTTAAAGTCCCCCAGGAGAATGACGGAGTCCCCGGGCGGTGCACTGTCCAGTACCCCTCCCAAGGACTCCAAGAAGGCCGAGTACTCTGCACTGCTGTTAGGCCCGTAGGCCGTCACAACAGTGAGAGACTTGTCCCCCACCCGAAGGCGGAGGGACGCGACCCTCTCATTCACCGGGGAGAACTCCAACACGTGGCGGCTGAGATGGGGGGCAATGAGTATGGCCACCCCAGCTCGCCGCCTCTCCCCGCGAGATACACCAGAAAAGTGGAGCGTCCAACCCCTCTCAAGGAGTTGGGTTCCAGAGCCCAAGCTGTGTGTGGGAGGTGAGGCCGACTATCTCTAGTCGGTACCTCTCGACCTCCCCCACAAGCTCGGGCTCCTTCCCCCCCAGTGAGGTGACGTTCCACGTCCCAAGAGCTAGATGTTGGGTGTGCGGACTGGGTCGCCGAGGTCTCCGCCTTCGACTGCTGCCCAGTCCTCTCTGCACCGAGCCGCCACGGACCCCTCTGCAGGTGGTGGGCCCACAGGAGGGACTGCCCACGTCGTCCTTTCGGGCTGAGCCCGGCCGGGCCCCGTGGGCTAAGGCCCGGCCACCAGGCGCCCGCTTTCGGGCCCCGACCCCAGGCCTGGCTCCAGGGTGGGGCCCCGGCTGCGCCATGACGGGCGACGTCACTTGTTCTTTTTTTGTGCGATCCATGACGGGTTGTGGACTGCGCTTCGTCTGACTCGTCACCTGAGACCTGTCTGCCATGGGAGACCCTACCAGGGGCATGAAGCCCCAGACAGCATAGCTCCCAGGATCACCCGAGTACTCAAACTCCCCCACCACGTTAAGGTGGCAGTCCAGGGGGGAGCCAAAAGTCACTTATTGAAAGAGAAAGGTAATCAGTATCTGCAATACTTTACATTTTTAGTAATACATTTGTTCTCTTTGCAATGGTGTATGCTACCCACTTACTCCAACAAGAACCAAACCAATCACAATTTATATTTTGGACTTCAGCTATATTACTCTGACGCATAACATGGAACATGGAGTAAGAGTAGTAACAACTTTAATTCTTGAGGTCTGTACAAAAACTTTCTCATGTTCTTTTTTAGGGCTATTCTCCAGATTTAATTTCACAGCTTTGTTTACTTTGTGCACTTTTGTGACATTGTCCTGAAATGTGATGGGTCACACTTATACAAGCAAACTTCGAGCTGTGTTTGAAGTATGGTTAATGTGAGATGCAGTAAGCTTCCCTTTGTTTTCCTACAAAGGCACTTTCATGTCGACCGTGCTCTCTCACACACGCACACACACACGAACACACACATTCAGCAACATCCTTAAAACTTAAAGATGAAAGTGAAAAAGTCAAATGGAAACGGCCATAGCTGTCGCAATACAAGAAACTCCACAAATAGAAACTCGCCTGATGTAAAGGCGTTGTCACAAATGGCTTTTTTTTTCTTTTCTCTTTGAAGGAATCCGCTTGAACTGACTTCTGAGATGAACATAGTCTTGTGGTAAATGTGCGCACTTTTTCTTCTAGTGTCACAGTCTCATGAGGCTCGGTGCTCGTTTATACAGTATTATGAAAAAAAAATTATCTGCATTTATGTTGGACAACTCCGGATTATGAATGTGGATTCATTGACATGATATTTTACAGACCCTTATTGTTATTTTTTTACAGACCATGTTTTTAAACAACAAAACAATACCTGTAAGCAGACAAGTAATTTAAATGTGCAGATATACTTATACAAATCCAATTCCATGATATAAAAATGCAAACATTTTTGGAGATGCAAAATATTCAGTTGAGATGGAGAAAAGCACAGAAGTCGCCTTGTGAATTAATCCTCTCTTGGAGATGTTAAAAGCCTGGTTTAATGCCGACTTTTACAGCACTGGAGAATAATCACAAATGGACTAAAGGTGATCGCATAATTTAAGCAAAATATGAAATCGGCAGAGCAAGGCACTCAGCAATATATTAACCACTGACCCTTGAATCCTGTGAGAAAATGTGCTCTGTTAAAACAGACTGAATGTGCTGAGTCTTGTGGAGCTTTTAGAAAAGTGCGCTCATTATAATTTCAGATATTTCCGAAGGCAGAGATTTATGTCAAGTGATGTTACCTTTTCCAGTCAATTATCACGAATTCCACACAACATTCTGGACCAAACATGTTTTTTTCCAAAAAAATTTCATACAGATAAGCCGTGGTAATCCTCTGTGAATCTGCCAGTGACGTGTCTTCATTTCAACAACATTTATGGACATTGGTCATCTCTGATCTGTGTTGGCGAATAAGTCCTTTGAGATAACTACTGATGAGAATGATTGAATGGAATTGAATTGAATATTGTTGTTATTGTTGTACCTAACTTTGAAAACACAAAAAAAATAGCAATGTAATAAAATTCTGACTCTAAAAACACATTGGTTCTATCTTTCACTTTGAAATCAGCATTTCCAGTGAGAAATGAAATACCAGCCCTCATTCAGCCAATCAGCTCTCAGGATGTAAACATTAAGAATGACATAAAGACAGCATCTCATTTGTTCACATATGACCCTTTATTCTCATACAAACAAGGTCCATATAAAAGTCAAATTAAGAAATATGTCAAAAATGTGAAAGTTGTCCAGCTTTAAAAGAAAGACAAGAGTTTTGGCTTGTCTAAATAGAATGAATGACTGTAAGTTAGAGAAGTTTTAGTGGAATTAATCATATCCCGCCAACTTTGAACAGAGGTACATTCTGTGGATCCGTTGAGCCACAGCCACATATCTCATCTCTTTCATTCTGCTACTGTCTTCATTTTTTTTTCTCAAGGCAAGCTGGAAATTGAACATGAATCTTGGGGTATTGCTATCAGAGAACCACTTTTTCCCACCCTAAACTCAAATGATTTCAATAAGACTCTTGGCACAGTACACCGGTGTATCGCTTTCCCATTTGTGAAGTCTGTTCTTGAGGGGCCGGCAGACGAGCTCGCAGGTAACGCTTTGTAAAAATCCGGTTTTGATTGAGACGTTTCAGCCACAGCTTTGATATCGCTGTCTGTGAGGATCCGTGCGGTTATTGTCGACGACAGAAGCAATTTCTATCAACATTGACGAGCAGCTGACATGGAAGGTTCCTGAGCTAATACAGTAAATACTACATGTTTACTAATCATGACTTACAAACATAATCAGTAGGTTAAACGCAGATGGGATGAAAATAAATACGTTTGGTTCAACAAGATTTTTTTTTTATTTTTTTTTCACAGGTACGTGCAAACCTGTCAATTGCCAAAATTAGCAGCTACTGTGTGATGAACTGAATCCTTGAAACAAGAAAATAGGTTTTAATGATTTGATGAGGCCGGTTTAGTATGTTATTCAAAGCTGGGGTAAATAACTTTCCTTTTAATACTTACACATTTTGGGCAAATCCACACTACTACTACTAATACTATCTTTATCCCATTATAAACCATGATAAATTTGACGTACTTACAGAGCCCTGTGAATCACTAGTTGACTCTTTGAGCTGAGAGCTGATGGGCTTAGAGAATTTCTTTTCCACTCTTTTGTCTGAAAAAGCTGGTCTAAAAATGTGACAGAGGCCAAACATGCGTGCGATGGAAGTGTTTAGAGCAGGTTTTCCCAATCTTTTTGTGTTTGTGGCACACCTTTTTGGTTGAAAATACTGACATGGCACACTACCAGCTGAAACTGATGCAAACATGACACTTTGCTGCTTTTAGTATGAAACCAAAGTCATTCTAATCACAGTAGATATATAGAAAACGAGTGCAACAAAATCTTTCTAATTTAATTATTTATTATTTATACACTGGTTTAGAGAGCGAGGAACTAGTTAGATGGATCGAAAACGTATTGATTCCCACCCCGTATTATTACACTTTTTTTGTTTTACACTTGCAAAACACAAGTACTTTTTTGTTCCTACATAATTACAATATGTTAGCCTCATAACATCTGAAAAAACATAATTTTAGTAGATGTTATGTCAGAATCCTGAACAAACAAAAAAGTAATTTTCCTTCATTTTCATAACGTTCAGAAATATTGTTTTATTTAATATTTTCTTGATTTGTTTTATACGTGGACACTGCTGGAGCACAAAAACACAAAACTTTGACTGTGTACCCTTGGTAATATAAAATGTTGCTTTAGAATCCACGTAACTTTGAAGTTGACAACCCGTGGCTATAAAGTCCAAG
The DNA here is from genome assembly GCA_964034765.1 of Knipowitschia caucasica. Classification (NCBI taxonomy): domain Eukaryota; kingdom Metazoa; phylum Chordata; class Actinopteri; order Gobiiformes; family Gobiidae; genus Knipowitschia; species Knipowitschia caucasica. Next base: position 14,962,698 of record OZ035832.1, read on the forward strand.
GAAAATATTCGTGATTATGGATTCCAAGGCGTCTTATCAACAAACGGTAGATTTTCATGGTATAGACTTTCTTTTTTTTGCCCTCCATTTTAAACGCCTATGGGTTTGACCTGACAAAGCACATTTCTATAGAAGGTCACACAGTAGTCGCACAATAAAATATTCCTTCACACGACAAGGACAGGTGTCTTTGTCTGCATTCTTACTCTATTCATCGTATGTTAAGTTGATGATCACACTAAGAACAGTTCAGCCCTCGACAAGTCCCTCCACGGCAGATTTATTTGTGAGAGACAGTGAAAAAAGCCTAAAGGATTTCAGCTGAATGATGACAAGTAATGCCTTTGAGCCCCTCCGCTTTGGACGTCGCTATTTATCGTATTAGTGTAGAAACGCTGAGGCGAGTAACAAGAACTCATGGCTGTTTTTATTGTGGGGACGTGTCGCTCAATCCCTTTTCCTCTGGACCCACTGCTCCCCCTTCGTGTTGTCGGAGAGTATAGCAATAAATAATTGAAATGTTGACTCAGCCCAGCGGTCCGGGTCGGAACAAGCTGTTTTTTTTGTTTTTTTGTAAGTGTGTGTGTGTCACCCTCTGGCTCCAAGACGATTCTATGCCACAAACATATGTACAGGGAGTGAAGAAATATGTCCAAAATGTGATGGTGGAATAAGCGAGCATTTTCCACTGAGAAAGAGAGACGGAAAATACTCGGATATAGATTGACCCCTTTCCATTAAGGGTCATATTTCTAAAACGTTTGACTAAAAAGCAGTCTAAGTTCAAACTGAAAGTGCTGGTGAGCCGTGTTAGTGTACAAAATAAATGTCTGGGCGCTCTGCAAAGCTCACATATTGCTCTTTCGGACTGATTCTGTCATGATTTGGACTTTTTGACTTTTTTGACCTGCATGGTGTTATTTTACGATATATTTGTTTTCTTCTACATTGAGTTTGCTTCCTGTCCGTCCTGTTGATTATTTGCCCAGCCGTTTTGTATTTGCATTCCCTGTGCTTTCCCCACTCGTTGTCTGACCATCGTCTATAACACGTTTGTTTTTTTCTTGTTTTCATTTTTGTGTTTTTTAACAAAATGTCCAGTTTAGCCAAATCATAATGTAGAATTCTCAAAAATACAACTGTACATTACAATAATACAATACTACCACGATGGTGTAAGACAGACAATACAGAAAACACACTCACACACACTCTGACAAAACCCAAGCCCAAACACTCTCCGACCCTACACCGCTCTCCCAGCTAATGATTGAATCAAGTAGTTTTGAGAGCAAGTTTTTTGCTTTGGAAGTAAGGTATCCCTGCTTTAAGTATTGTCATTCTTTTGTTCAATTCTATAAGAAAATGTACCAAGTCCTCTGAGACGACTTCTATACAAAAATAAATTTAATTGACTTGAATTCATGAGCTGTATCGATTAACTAAATATGGTCTAAAGTGCAAAAATGGTTTCCAAAGTGTCTCCACTGCCCTTCTCGAACATATAGTCTGAGTTTCATATTATCCGCTCTTTAGAAAGTTACACACTGCCTTTCTGTTGCCATTCGCACTCGGAAAAAAAAAGCCTATTTACTGTGGCATTTAGTGGCAAACCAAATATGTCAAAGGCAATATCCCTTTGAAGTCGTCACCTTTGAGAGACGCCTTGAACCTGGATCAGAGCCGTGAATGCAGAGAGCTGAGCGCGAGGCAGAAAATGTGATTTCATATAGGTAAAGTGAGGAACAAAAGTGAATCTTAAACTTGTTATGTTGTGACCTACTGTACTGTGATGAGAAATGGTCGTTTTTAACTCGCTGCAGCCATACGTCATTTTGTGTGTATGTGGTCTGGGTACATAAAACCCCATAGCTGCATGTTTTGTTGTCTTTTAATGGCTTTTGAAGGCATGTTTATGGTTTATTTTTGCAAAGCAGTTTAGAGAGAACTCCCAGGAGCCATATGGTTTGTGCAACTTATGTTTATTCTACTTCTAAAGGAAAACTCTGCATGAGGTAAAGCAATGGTGCTCTAATGGTGGACCGCCGACAGTATTATTTCACCCACAATCAGTCAACATTAAGAGAGGAAAAGCAGCCAACTGTTTTGTCAGGGAAAAAGTATATGTACATAAACACTTTTGATTAGTTTTATTCATGTGTAGGTACCATGAGGTTGCTATTTGAAATTATCTCTGGAAAACTAAATTATTGTGGTTCTTTGGAAAGTGTAGCAAAACAATTATACCTGTTTGTGGACTCTTGGATAATTACAGAAAAAAATAACTCTTGTTGTTGTGTGTGATTAGTGTGTGGAACAATTTGTATTTTCTCCTCCAAGATTTTATATTTGCCTGATTTTATGCTTGGATTGTGTCATTTTTTTCATTTTATTCATGATTTGAGTGATTCTGATGATCAAAACTTGATTAAGAATGTTCTTGTCAGATTTTATGAACTGAACTCTTTTCATAGAAATAGCAAAATACTAAAATATACAAAGTAAAGCCTCTTAAAGTTATGAGCTGCCTCTTGGAAACCTTGTGTCTGACCTATTTTTTCTAACTTGCCTAAAACTAAATTTGTAACATTTCAAGAGAGAAAAAGTATAATTGTGAAGCTGCAAGGTCCTGTAGGTTTGGCCTCTGCTGACTCATGAACTCCAATTTGGGAATGGCCTTATATTCTGTAGAATGACCAGTTGAGTTTTAAAAATGCCCCTTTCACATCTGAAAATAAGCAAATACAAATGGATCAGGCGGATGGATATGTATAATGTTGTTTGTCCGAAGCGATATGAGTCTGAAGCTCGGAATGATCAGAATTATGAAGTTTTTTACTTGACTGGGAATAAGGCGTTCTGATTCATTTTTAACGTTCGCATTTTGAGGATTTTAAGAGTTTTGTTTTGAGATTATTTACACAATCTGTAGTATGGGTTATTTTGGAAACACAGATGGGCCACTGATCTGAGGGTCTTTGCTGAAAGGTTTGTCCATGTGGCTCAGTTGGTAGAGCATTGGCCTTTGAGCCTGAAGGTCATGGGTTCGAGCATACTGCAAGATTTTCTCCACCAACTGCCACTGCTGTCTGCTGTCGTCGTGCCCTGGGGCAAGACACTTAACCCCACTTTGCCTATATGAGGAGCGCGGAAGTAACAGCACGCTGCATGCTTTGATGTGATATGTGTACAGTATATGGCTATTCATTTAACCTAAGTATATATTCTTCTTCTTCTTCTCCTTTTCCTTCTTCTCCTTCTCCTTCTCCTTCTTCTTCTTCTTCTTCTTCTTCTCCAATTCTTCTCCTCCTCCTTCTTCTCCCTCTCCTTCTTCTCCCTCTCTTTCTTCCTTTTCTTGTTCTGTTACAAGCACTTTTTTCAAATCTTTGTCTCAAACCAATTAAGCCCGCTGTTTATTCAAAATCCTGCGTCTTTCACTCTGACAATGATAAAACCTATTCTAAAGGATCTAAAATGGCTCCCAGTTCAGGCCCAGATTGACTTTAAAATAAGTTTTGCTTGTCCATACAGCCCCCAATAATCTGGAACCCGCATACATCTCTGATTTATCATCCCACGGCAAGAATCTTCAGCCTTAACCTTCATCTTCATCTTGTTACGTTGAATTGAAAATCAGAGAAGCTTATTTTCCCATTTGTTTCTGTATTTAATGATGCTTGCATCAAATGTGCTTCGACAGCTGCTCATGTGTTTGGACATTACATATCCATAGATTATCAATTCAAAGTCTTTGCATAATTGGATTTTGTCACACTGTCTTTGCTGAGTAAATACAAGAAGAATTCAGAAAATGACAATATTGTTGGAAAGGACATGTGCTTCAACTGACTGATATTATGATATGGCTCATTTCACACAAAAGTATATACTGTATGTAGCAACCCCCCCCCGTATGTAAGACACTTTATTATATGACTTGGACCGTATGCGCGCTCTGATTGGCTGATTACCGGTCTGATATTTTCCCATCTCGGACCGTTACCATGACAATCGGTCCATAGCGCGTATCAAACAAAACCAAGTTGGACATGAACATACTTCACATATATCTCAAAAGCATTGGTAAAGACACAGACGAGAGTCATATAATAAAACATTTATTAACCTTGCGCTCGGTTAACAAGCCGTTATTGCTGATGATTTTTTAGTTTAATGGCAGTAAACCCTCAAATTCACCATAAGAGATGGGGACACAACAAGAACAGACGTCTAAGCTAATATTCAAACTCTTACAACCTTACAAATAATGCAACTTACATTTGACAACAATACATTTGTACTTAAATAATAATAAACATACTTTGTTCCTCAACAAAGGGGTAGCTAAATAATAACATTTTTGTGCCCTGTTGAACTTTTTCGGAGCGTCTTTCTGTTGCCGTGGTTACCGTGCATTGCTCTTGATGACAATACCTTCAAAATAAAATTCCTAAAAATAAAATCGGATTTTAACCGTAGCTGTGGTAATTTATACTGTATGTCAGGCATGCATGTGATGTTTTTTTTGTTTGTTTGTGGCAGTGTATTTTAATCTGTAGCACTTTGAGGTTTCCTGGAAACAGTAAAAATAAAATGTATGATTATTATTTGTATTACTATTATTATTATTATTATTATTATTATTATTTGTCATATGTTGATAATTGACTCACAAATTGTAAAGTAAAACACATCAGGAAATGTATAGAAAATGGTCAATGACAATACAGAGTAATGTCTAACAGTCAATGCATTTCTATATAATGTATTTATTTCACATTGTCAGTTGAATTACAATAATGCAATAACAGTTCAACAATATTCATCAGACTTTCACCCGTTTTTGTTCCTTTCTCAGCTGGGCCCATCACAAACTCGTCTCCAATTTCACTTCCTGCAACATGGGCTGTAATAGTTTTATAATTGTTTTTACCAGCAAACAACATTTTCTCTGTTTTGCAAATGTAGCCCCTGGGGATAGACTGTGGCCACTGTCCATCTGCATGGAAACAAAACATTGTAATGTAAATGGTGAGCCGGTAATACATTTATCCAGGAAATAGTCTAAGGTTTGGAAAAACACAGCAATTGTTCCGTAATCATATTGAATCCCGTCGCCTTCACAGCTGCTCTGCTTTCTATATGTCAGGGAAAATATGCCATTTCAGATTCCTCGTGATACAAAATGTCATTTAATGTGGACCACAGCGGCTTTAAATGTGATCACGAGTGTTTTCCAATTGTCTTTTTAAAATATGCTAATAATGTAATTAGACCAACTCTGCTTTACTGAAACAACAAACAGAACTGTGCCGTGTGGTGTTTTGGTACATTGGGCAATTTTGGTTGTAGATTTGTGAGAAAGTAAACATTGCTTTTACTCCGTTGGCTGAAAAAGAAACAAAAAATGACAAACAACTTAAGTGTGAAAATGTGGATATGATGAGAAAACTATGCCAGAATACATAACAAAAACGTGCTGTTGTGGTTTGGTACCAACAATTTTAGTTTTAAATATAAATATATACGGTAGTTGGAGTTTTACATATACTCCAACATGGTAATCCTGATTCAGAGTTTGCCTGTTTTATATTCATATTATTCCGGTCAACTATTGTTTATTTTTTTGCAGTGCACATTTGTGGGTTCTCTGGTTGACTCGTTTTTTTTTTTTTTTTTTCAGAATGAGTCAGCAGGTTACAGAATAATGCCCTTATTACACAGAACAAGTGCAGTGTCTGTGCTGCTTTCAAATTAAAGTCATTCTTCATGAGAGTTTGCTTGTTCTGCACATAAAAGGGTGCATCCTTGGCCCAACAAAGATCTTGCAGGTAATAGTGAAACCAGATCTCGTTAAATCTATACCTGCTTTACCAATGGTTCAAGGGCTGGTTTTGATTTTAGTTCTTGTGTTTTTCACTCAAATGTTGCTGCTGCCTGGAGCCAAAGACTGGCCCTGACTCAGCACCAGTTCAGACTGAGGCCAATAATGGGAACCAGCTTCATTGAAAACTAAACCCAAAACATTTAGTTCATTTTAAAGACTTTTTAAAGATACGTATGTGAGAAGGTAAAATAAATGTTGTCTCATCTGAAAAAATTAAAAAAGCATGTATGAGAAGCAAATCAATGCTAGCTGGTGTGAGGCAAAGACTGAGCTCAGAACCAGCAGTGCAGCGACCCGAAACAGCACCTTGGATGGTTACATTTAAATGAGTATAAATGCATGTTTGTTTGTATTTTTGTCTGAGTACAATGAAAAAGAAAGAAAATGTATTATTATGTGAAAGTTATAATAATAAAATGAGCTGGCAATAGAGAATTGTCTCATAATCTAAATTCCTAGTTGCCTAAATACAAGAATGAAGTACCTTCAATACTAAAGACATGCCTGCATGGTCGGTCAATTAGTCAACCACTCAACATTTTAGAAATGATCTGTAGAACATTAGATTATTCTGGGTGATCATCTGTGGAAAACATCTACATTATTACACTTGACAATTACAGAAATAAAACAAAAAACTTTTTGCACACAATTTGTATTTTTTATTTCAAGAATTAATTTCAATTTATGCCAGACATAAGCTCTCAAAACTGTGTATTACCTAACAGATTTAAACTGTGCTCACACAACTTTTTGCACAAAATCACACAAACAAATTTGATAAAGTATTGTGAATGGAGGGAGTGATTTGGCTTGAATTTCAGAGTAAACACCAAAATCTCCTTCAAATATTAAGATTCGGGCTCATTTACTTCCTATAAAATAATTATTCAATGAATGCACAGTTTTGGTTGGCCGATAGACTGGACTAAACGACCAAAGACGGACAGCCCTGTTTATCAGGAGGCTCTAAGGAAAATAAAAATATCTCTATATTTCATGAGTGTGAGTACTTTGAAAACAAATAACAGCGTTGCCCCCAGAACTCCAATCCTAATTCACTAATCCGCCTCCCTGCGGTGCACACTCTTGTTTGTCTCAGGGCGACTCGATTTATCCTGATCCTCTCCATCCAAAAAGAGCATCTGCCCACACAGCCTCTTGAAATCTTCCTCTGCTGCTTCCTCCTCCTCATTCCCCCCCTCGTCCTCATCCTTGTCCTCCCGCTCCTCCTCGTCTTCCTCCTCCTACTCCACACTTTGTTTTCTTTGGTCAGCGTGAACACGGCAGTCGCTCTCTGGACTGCATTAAACAGCCTCTCTTCACCATCATGTCATATGCACTCCTGGAAGAAGAAGAAAAGGCAACACAGCACTAATAGGGTGAGGGAGGTAACAAGGATAATGTGTCACTATTGGGTTAGCTAACAGTATTGGCTTTCAATAATAATAATAATTCACCGATTTGATTTATAGATTTTGTTTCCCTGAGCCAACAAAGGTTTTAGAAAAGTGTAATCCATGCTGTATGCTGTGTCTGTGAGCACAAGATTCAGATTCAGATTAATTTATTTGCTTTTTGTAGTAAAAACACATTGGAATACATTTTCACGGTCGACACGCGTGGCTGAGTGGATAGCACTCTCGCCTCTCAGCAAGAAGGTCCTGGGTTCGAATTCTGATCGGAACAGGGTCTTTCTGAGTGGAGTTTGCATGTTCTCTCTGTGCCTGCGTAGGTTTCCTCCGGGGACTCTGGTTTCCCCTACCACTAAAAACATGCACCTTTATTTTCAAAAGTCCCCAGTGTGCACAAGACAAGTACATAAATTAAACAGATAAAAAATTCATAAAACCGGAAACGTGTGACACTGCGAAATCATTCGACAAAAACAGTTTCAATACAAGTGTAAGATCATTAAAGAGCTACAGACCAGAAAGTCTCATTCCACCCTTGTTTACACACTAAGATAATTGTAAAGCTACACACCTGAACCTAATCACACTCAATAATCTCAGAATGACTCATGTAACGTAATTTTAATCCACTAGATGGCGCCAGAATACTCCAAACTGCAGCTGGGGCGTGTGTGAGAGTTGGATGGGTTCACATCACTGGCTCTGACAGACTGACGTCACACAAAACAACTGATGTCATAGAGAACTTCAGAGTCAATGGAGAGGCCAGGACCAAATTCAAATGTAGTACCACCAAAAAGGTTGAGAGGGCGCCACACAGCGTTTTTTGGCTCAAAAGTGATATTTTATCTAATTTGAACTAAAATGTCAAAAAAATGACCAGGATATGTAGACAGCACTACAATAAACATACTTATGCAGTTTATGAGTTAAAAAAAGTTGATTTGGTGTTTAGTCGCTCTTTAAAGTGCTCTGTTCAAACTGATGAACAATGAAAGAATAGCACAAGAGAAGTCAAAAGTCTATCAGAAATAGTGAAAATGTAGTACATAAAGTGCACAGATTATGGTAACATAGATGTCCGAAAAGTGAGATGAAGTAAAATTGGTCAAATCCCACCCCTTTGCACACAAAGTAATGTATTGTTCCTGTTGATCTGGTGGAAATAAATGCAATTCTCCACTTACTCCAATTGCATCTGATTGATAAAAGCTGCTGCTGGTGCGTGCCAATTCTAATGTTGTTGATAAAAAATAAAAAGTATGGTTCTTTTGAAAGAGAAGTTGGATGTATTCATCAGCTGATGTTACAGTATGTCCTGAGTAGGCGGGGTCAGCGTGATTGACCTGGCAGGTCGCTCAGAGTGACCCTCATCTTTGGAGGAGGGTGTCCTATGTGTGCAACAGGAGAATGGCTCCCTCGTCTCTGTTGATGCAACTGCTTCATTTTTATTGCAAGTTTTTAAAAAAAACAGCTCAAAATGTATCAAAAAGGCAGTACATTAGAATACAAAAAAAAAAAACTGCATGGCAAGATAATGGGGGAAAGAAAGACTGGTTTAACATTGAACCTATTTTTAAAGCTGCACTAACTGACTTTGTGAAATTTTCGAATGTGAGCGCACATTTCATCATGGATGGCGTGACAATCCAGAACCGGGAAGCACGGAGGAACGAGACTTTCTTTTGGATGGATGTTTCACTGTGTAAGCAGTAACCGGTAACGAAGACACAGGAAGCTTCAGGTTAGCCTCCGCCGCTTGTTTACCTCCGCTGCCTGTGCTAACGAGAGACTTGTGGCTTTTCTCAAGAAAGTGGGGGCCAGTGGTCCGCTGTGATTGGTCACAATCTGGTCCCAAAACACATTCTCTTCCTTGTTGCACAAAAACTGGATCTAAAATAAAATGACATGCCAGCACAAACCTGCGCTACTTTTTCTTCAAAAGAACGTATGTCCCAATACATTGCATGGATATGGATTGAATTTTTGTAATGAATACAAAAATAAAGTGAGGTAATGCAGCTTTAATGAAACACATATCATAGCAAACTGCCCAGCGCCTCAATCTATGAAAAACTTCCTGTGTAAATTTTGAAACTGTTGCTCCTTCAATTCAGTTCATCTAAACTGGGCTCACAATACCAATATCGCCATTGGAGGACCAAATCAGAAGCTTTATACGCGTTAAATATGTGAACTGTGTGGAAAACCTTGAACATGTTTAGCTGAAATAATGGACTTGGTGTGGAAAATGTGAATTGGCTGTACAAATCAATATAAATGTCATACAAGTGTCAAATTATTGCAGAAAAATCACATATTCTTGTACAGCCGGTGAGTTCTATGACGCTTTTATGTCTTAGTTCTTTGCTGGTAGAGAAAGGGGACATGAACGGTTGATTAGTTTGAGTCCATTTGAACCTCACAGTGCATTTCAAAATAAGCCCAGAGAAAACAGCAGCACCTTGGAAACCTAGAGAATCTCATTATAGAAGTGTTGCCACGACAAAAAGGTATTGTTTATAACCTAAAGCAGCTCTCCAAAGACACAAACTATGCTGTGGCGCTGTTTCAATGCCTTTTAAATTACCCGCAGTGTGTATGGCGACCCAACGATCTTCATACAAATGTGACGGTGAAGCAAAATCGCTACAAAAGTCAATTTTCTGTATCCATGTCAACACACAGTAGGACGGTAGATGGAAATATGGGATACAACATCTTATACTGTAATATTGTTTCAACTGTTTCATGGATACTGTAATTACATATCAACAGAAGACAGGGTTCTTTTGTTTGTTGCTGAAAATGTATTCTACAGTTTGTGAGACTATTTACAAATTACATTTTTTTGTTTAGGTTTTAGTTTCAGTTTTCATGAGAATAATTAAGCTGCAGATTTGCCTCTTGCCTTTTTCTTTTCTTGGGAAAATGTCTGTTAAAAAAAAAAAAAATCATACGGTGTCCGAGTAAAATGTTCTATTGTAAAGTGCTAATATATTACCTTTATTCACACATATCATATTATTGTCTGCGACCCCCTTAAACAAAATAATGGGAATTTTGGATTGTAGTTTTTTATTAGAATAATCTTATTCAAGCGAACATTTTGCCAAGTTGATTGCATTGATCTTAAATTGACATAATTCCTTATCAACTTTTTTTAATGTGAGCTGTGTTTGACTGTAGTGTTTTCTATCCACTCTATCTGAGGTAAATTTGTTTTTTTACGTTCCAAAATTACAACAGGGAGCTTTTACCAAATGGAGATTTAATCGTCACAAAATGTAGTGATGAACTAATAAAATAAAACTATAATTATATATGCACATTACCTTCATGACCACAAGAATATTATAGGCATATCTGTTTAGCATTAATTTGCCAATAAAACCGAGTGTGTAATTTGACTGGCGGCAATTAAAGACGTATTTTCCCGAAGATGCGCCAACTGTGTGTAGCTGTGTATATTTGCACATGAGGCCCCTGACAGACTGGCTCCTGTGCGGCTCCAAAACACGCCAGGGCTGGACTGGCCATCGGGCGTACCGGGCAATGCCAGAAGGGCCGATGCCCATATTTGGGCCGGTCTGTTTGCCTCATACAAAAAAGATGTTTGTGAAAAGTGTAAATCCGTTGAGAACTGTTCGAGGGGGCGCGCGTGTTTTTAGTATTTTTTGTCAAATATGGCTCTTTGAACCTTTTGAGTTGCCGATCCCTGGTATAAACAAACTGTAAAAAACGTGACAAAAACATGCCTGGGCCGGTAAGAAGGAAAAAATGCCTGGGCCGTTTTTTTGTCCCAGTCCAGCCCTGGAACACGCCGTTTCGTCCTGATCATTGTTCATACCAAAGTAAACCATTGAAAGCCCACATTTTCATCAGTGTCTGTTCTCCTAATACTCAAGAATATTTGTCAAACCTGCTCTGCTTTGACAAACACGTGTGTGGGAAAAATAGACTTTCCACAACTTGTAATTATTCCGTTAATTCTAAAAGAGAGATTGTACGATACGAATATTTATATGTTTCCATTTTACGCAGTGTACCGGAGTTAGCTACGGGCTAATTTTCATAGTTTTCATTTGCAGTCCCCCAACAGGAAAGAGAACAACCCACGCACATGTGAACAAAACAACATGTCATAATGGGATAAAAAAAAAAGCAAATACACACGTACATTAGCATACACACAGTCAAACAGATATACAGTAGAACAGTAGATACAGTAGTGAACACTGGGGTAGTCTTGCACAGTTTTTCCAATGTGTTTTTACTGCAAATGGCAAATAAATTCTTTAATCTTGAAACTGACATACTTTTATACATACATTCTGATACACACTTCAACGTACTGACACACAGTAACTCCCCTATATGGGTTTTTATTGTTTGCTTAAAATTACGGTATTTAATGAAAACCTCATACTCCGACAGGAGATAACGGAAAGGCAGTTTAGGGAGGACACTCATCAGTTCATCAGAGAGTCAGGCTCCTATTGGTCGTGGATTTTTTTTAGCTAATACCACATTGGACTATGCAGCAGTGGTCCCTATAGCACACTGCAAATGACGGACCAATCCCCGGAAATGGTGACTCTTGTGAATTGGTTTTACAAATCAATATAAATATCATAATTGTCACATTGATGCAAAAAAAAAAAACGTTTTCTTTTACAGCGAGGGGGTCTTTTATGTGTTAGCTCATTTAGTATTTGCTTATTTTGGTGGTGGATGACTGTTGCACTATAAAACCTACTTTCTGTTCAAGTCAAGAGTAATACAGTATGAGATCCTGTCACAAGTACAATCTTCGGTGGTAGTATTGTATACAGTAAGTGTTGTAATGTACCGTTGTATTTTTGAGAATTCGACTGCATGATATCGTTAAAACGCTTTGTCTGATGGGGTTGGAACCAGATAAGCACTTGCTTCATCCAACTCCTTTTCGAACCAGGTATGGGTTATTTGTCTGTTATATTGATATACGTAAAAGTGTTGTGCAAGTAAAAAAAATATATATATATAAAAAATTGTAAAATCTTGCTGCAGTGTAAGATTGTTGAAGTGAAAACTCTTAAATGTCTGTCAAAAATATAATTCTTCATCATATAGTGTTGATCTTTCTTCTCCAAACATTCCCCTCAACTTCTTGCAATTTCATTGTATTGTCTCAATAATGTGGCTCTCCTAGGTTGGAATTAAGACATTTTTCTGTTCATCTCGCCCGAAGCCATAGCCTTATCCCCATTAGACAGGACTTGGGGGAAAGATGGCGCCAATAACAAATGTTCCATCCGCCCACAGTCACCACAGCAGACATATGCACACAGACACTCACCACCAGTGGTACTAAACTTCTTATAATCTTGCCTCAGGATAAAGACAATCTGTGTGCCTCTGAGACTCTCCTGGCGTTTCAAAAGCTGGTTTGTTTGTTTAGTTATAACAAAATGGAAACAAGCATTAATGAGGCAGTAAAGTTCATAAACACTCCACATTCAAGTTGTGCATTTGATGAGGCAGATTCACACACAGATAAACAATGGCAATATTGGTTGGCTTGTATCACTATAGCATCCCACAGAATTCAACATAATAAAGACAAGTGTGGCTATTTAGCAGGATAAATGTGTCCAAATAAACAGATATATATACCCAATAAAATCCAAACGAAAAGCCAAGAAGGATGAAGAGCCAAAGTAGAACTATTTTACTGACAATCCAAGATCAAGGGTAGGGTGCAAGAGAACTCTCACTCTTCAGTTCTTGAGTTCAAATTCCAGTTGGAACGGAGTGGAATTTGCATGTTCTCCCAGTGTCTGTGTGGGTTTCCTCTGGGTGCTCCAGTTTCCCCCACCACCAAAAATATGTAGAAGAGGTAAAATCATCCAGCTCGAGTTGTCCTGACTGAACCAAGCTCCAACATCTGGAGACATGTCCCAATGCAGAGGAAAAAATATCTTATTTTTTGTTTTGACTTCATAGAATACAAGCGTGTCATCAAATTATATAACACCGCTCTGACTGCAGCTGAAACATCTTCAGTCCGAGCTGAGCGAGGACGCCAATGGCTTCATGTTCTACAGGTGTGAAGAGAAGACAAAAATGTGTGGGACAGAGCAGTTTCACAATCTTCCGGTGGGGTGATGCAAACGTGACCCAAAACATCGTGTGCTCATTGCTCTGACGTCATTCTACAAGCAACATGTCTGCCCAGATTTAGAATTTCCGATCATTCTAGATGTGCCAAACCACACTTTGCTGTCTCTTAGAACTTGACATACCTTTCATTATACAGCTCTGGCCATCAAAGTAACAACATCTCAGCTATATTTTGATCCACTTTAGGCCAATACAGGTCGTAACATTGGAAAACCAGTGAAAAGTTGAATCCAGACACTTGCTGTGAGGCTGCATTCAGGCTATCAAGTGCTTTCTGTCACTTAATTTACCCAAATTCTACTTTTATTCTCAAGTTGCATTTTACAGTTACAGTTTTTATTCACCTCTGGCTATTTGTTCAAACTTCCCTTTCACCTGTTGAAAGCGTTCCCCCCTCCAGTCATGCCAAGAGAGAAAATTCCCTCATCAGCTTTTCCCAGTAAAATGATTTTTCCTTCTGATATTGCGAGCATGTTGTACGTTCGGGGCACATTTTGACATTTTCGAGTTTCCTGTCTACCTAAAGAATAACATGCCCTGAAGCATTAAAGCACATGATAGCACACTCACATACATAGGCAAACAGTAACACAGAGCTCAGGATCATTCAGAAGCAGGCCTAAGGCAACTCATTCATTTTGGACACCACCACGGCATCACTCCTCTCCCATAAGTCAGATAATGTAAATATAATATTATTGAGTCAATGTATCGCTCTACCATATACATAATTATGCATCCATCCATCCATCCATTTTCTACCCTTTAATCCATTTCTGGGTCAGGGGGGTGGCAGTCAGAGATAGAGTCTCATAGCACCAGCCCCTCACTGACCCTCTGCAGGTGGTGAGTCCACAGGAGGACGGCTGCTCTCTGAGTGTGAGCATAGCCTTGATCTTTCAGTGGGGGCTTTGGGCAAAGTGGGGTTAAGTGTCTTGCCCAAGGACACAACGACAGCAGTCATCAGTGGGAGTCGGTGGAGAAGGTGTAGAGGTGGGAATTGAATCCACGACCTCAGGCCTGAAGGCCAATGCTCTACCAACTGAGCTACTGTCGCCCCTATAATTATGCAAGTTTTCTGTATTAATATGTGAATTGTTGAAAGTATTGCATTGTCTCTGAGTTGATTTTCACCCCGTCAACTGAACGTTTCCTTCGGGGATCAATAAAGTATGTATCTATCTATCTATCTATAGCTATCTAACTGGAGGGGAGTATTATCTGTGTGCGTATGTGTGTGTCTGCAAATTTTTCATGAAGGTGGCTGAGCGGATAGCACTCTCGCTTCTCAGCAAGAAGGTCCTGAGTTCGAATCCCAGTTGGAACAGGGTCTTTCTGAGTGGTCTCCCACCGAGTGCTCCAGTTTCCCTATACTTCTAAAAAACATGCACAATATCTTGAAATCCTGCAGCTCCGGTAGTCCTGATCAAGCCCAGCATCAACATCTGGAGATGGGTCCCTGGACGCTGTACTATGGAAAAAAATAAAATACGTAACCTTATTCTCTGGATTAGTTTTATAAGACATGGCATTGGTTTCAATCAACTTTACTGGATGTTAAGCACTTTTGCGCTTGAGAAAATGCTTGAATAAGGAGGCCCTATAATCTATAGAAAGGTGCACTACACAGATTTCCTGATGGATAATGTGTCCACTAACAGTAGTTCAAAATAGTGTTGGTTTACCAGGATTTTCCACATTAAGGCATTAAGTTAAGTTCTCCATCATTGAATACAAGTATCAAAGTGCTGCCACCCAGGGTTTAATCCAGGTGCTAAAATAACATTCTAAATTTCTCTGCTTTAGTTCTATCACTATGTAAATCACTTAATTGAAGAAGGAGATTGTAACTTAAATCACACGCTGACATTTGACTAAAACAAAATTAAGATTTGAAGTGAAGGTTAATTGCAGCTCATAGGTGACATGTGACATTTCACTTTTAAATCTGACACCTAATAGAACTTTCAGATGAAAACGAATAAATCTGCAGAAAGGAAAAGATTGTAGGGACTTTCTAATCCCACAATGCAAGTCTGCAGACGCGGTACCTGGGATGCACTTCCACCTTGACAAGGCACTTCATTAGCCAGGGACCTAAATGCCAGAAATGTCGACCGCAGTGCACTCTGGGTAATAAGCTCTGCACAAAACCGCTCTTTCCTGACTCCAAAGACAATGCCACACATAAAGCCAGCCTGCATACACACACAGTCAAAACACTGCTCCCAGAATGCACCTCTGTTTGTGAATGGAGAGAGCTGGTGGCAGAGTTGACAGAGCTCACACTATCCCACTTCTCCCACTCCGGCACATTGTTCTTTGTAATTACTTTGGAGAGCCAGTTTAGAGGGATGGATGGCTGAGATCTCACGGCCCCTGACTCATTGCCAATTTGCTCTTCTTCAGATTGTGTGAATTAAACAAACATCTTATCAGACTTTGAAATACAATCCCACGACTTGAGGTTATCTCAAGACTAATGGATCTGTTTCTTTAGTTTAGCTGTGGTTCAATAAGCCAGAAAGGTAAGGGTTGTATGTATGCATAAATCTTGCTCATTCCTTACAGAAAGTTGTTGGAAAAGCAGGAATTTTGTTAGACATCTTTTTATCAGCTGTACAAAATAAATGTACTTTGGTTTATATTAGTGGCTCAGTTGGTAGAGCATTGGCCTTTGAGCCTGAAGGTTGTAGGTTTGAGACCTACAGGCACCCGCAGTTGCATCTTTCATGCTGTAACTATGTATTGCAAAATTTCCCCTGTCAAATAAATAAAATAAATATGTGTCTGCTTTATATCCCTGACTTAAAGCTGGGGCACCTTTCTCTATAAGTTATATCACTAGTTTTCACATTCATGTTTTATTTGCCTCAGTCACATTATTTGATTAGCTTTTTCATACAGAAAACAAAAATAGATGACCACCCTCACGCCATTAAGTGACTCAAAGGGTTCTTTCCAAAAAAAATGAAACTCAGATGAAAATAGAACGCTGTAGTCGGATTTTTTCACAACATTTTGCTTTTACAATATCATCTCTGTTGGGACATACAGTATAACATGCTATTCATGGGGAAACAAGTTAGATACACCACCATAACTTCAACATCCTTGCTCTTCATCCTTGGTCAGGTCCAAACCACCCAGATCTAATTGTTTGAGTTGTGTACTGTCACTTACACCATAAACTAAAAAGGTATTCATTATTGCAGTTATACAGTAGGTCCCACTCCGTTTTGTCGCCTTTCACGCGTGAATCACACGAGAATCACGTGTGATTCACGCGTCTTTTATTTTCCCCCCTCCCAGTGACGTTGCAATGACCAAAACAACCACCAGGTGGCACTTGTGAGCAAGGTTACATTGGCGAGTTTCTGCCCCGCGCACATCGACAATCTGGTTTAAACGGGCAACTCCTTGTAGCAGGCCAGTCTCTGGAATAACCCGCAGACATTAAAACTACTGCATATAACGTAAACTTTTGCATCACGTTGGTGATCTTTCCAAAAAGAGAGAATATCGTTATGGAAAGAGAAACTATTGGCTCCGCTGGTGTCTCCTCCCACTCAGAAAAAAAGCAGACGCCTTTTCTCTGGCATCTCTAACATTTATAATAAATACATAAATATAACAATCATAATGAAGATGCTTTCAAATAATTTAGCAAGCTGTAATTCATTTATTTCAACTGCCAAACTTCTCTCGCTGCTCCTCTCCTCTCCTCCGCAAATCACTAAATGAGGAAAAGGGAATATTCACTCAATCTATTTTGAATGTTACACATACAATATTAATATAGTCTAAGCACGTGTACCACATGTAGCCCGTGTATTTACCACAGACTGTAAGTATTAAAGTAATGAGGCCCCTGCTTTAGGCCTCTGCTGTGAGGCCCACAGTCATCAGTCTCGGTGCCTCTGTGTAGATCACACGTCTGTCCTCGGGCTGGAGTGTTCTGAGGCTTTAAGCGGGGAGTCAGGAAGGAGCGATCCTGTTTGTCAGCATGATTTTTTTGTTTAACAGCCTCCCTGCGCGATTGCAAATGTACTCAAGGGACTCCCATACCGTGGCTCACATATATAATATTATATAGGGATCAGGAGCTTTCTGACCCGACCCACCCGCACCTGACATGACTCATATTTTTGAGGCATCCAACCCGCCCGAAACCGCGGGACCCGCGGGTTGACTGCGGGTTTCGGGCCGACCCCCGCGCACCTCGCATGTCCTGTTCAGGGCTGCAGGAGCAATTGTCCATTATTTTAATTGGACTTCTGGTCCATGCACACTGTAAAAAAGATAAAGTTAGTTCAACTCAAAATTTCAAAGCAACCAGCTGCGAAGGATTTTTGAGTTGAAGGCATTAACTTAATTCTTCAAGTTTTGAAGAACTACACTTATTAAGTTGTGTCAGTTAAGTTTTCCAAGTTCTGCCAACTAAGTGTTTAAATTCAAGTTACTGGAAATTTCAAGTCTGTAAAAACTTACTTTTTTAAGTTCAGATTACTGTCGCGAGCAGAGAGAGAGAGAGAGAGGTGAGCAGAGAGAGAGAGACGCGAGCAGAGAGAGACGTGAGCAGAGAGAGAGAGACGTGAGCAGAGAGAGAGAGAGAGAGGTGAGCAGAGAGAGACGTGAGCAGAGAGAGAGAGAGAGACGCGAGCAGAGAGAGAGAGACGCGAGCAGAGAGAGAGAGAGACGTGAGCAGAGAGAGAGAGACGCGAGCAGAGAGAGAGAGCAGAGAGAGAGAGACGCGAGCAGAGAGAGACGTGAGCAGAGAGAGAGAGACGTGAGCAGAGAGAGAGAGACGTGAGCAGAGAGAGAGACGTGAGCAGAGAGAGAGAGAGGTGAGCAGAGAGAGAGAGACGTGAGCAGAGAGAGACGTGAGCAGAGAGAGAGAGACGTGAGCAGAGAGAGACGTGAGAGAGAGAGAGAGAGACGTGAGCAGAGAGAGAGAGACGCGAGCAGAGAGAGAGAGCAGAGAGAGAGAGAGCGAGCAGAGAGAGACGTGAGCAGAGAGAGAGAGACGGGAGCAGAGAGAGAGACGTGAGCAGAGAGAGAGAGACGTGAGCAGAGAGAGACGTGAGCAGAGAGAGACGCGAGCAGAGAGAGAGAGACGTGAGCAGAGAGAGAGAGAGACGCGAGCAGAGAGAGAGAGGCGTGAGCAGAGAGAGAGAGAGAGAGGTGAGCAGAGAGAGACGTGAGCAGAGAGAGAGAGACGTGAGCAGAGAGAGACGTGAGCAGAGAGAGACGCGAGCAGAGAGAGAGAGAGACGTGAGCTGAAAGAGAGAGACGCGAGCAGAGAGAGAGAGGCGTGAGCAGAGAGAGAGAGAGAGAGGTGAGCAGAGAGAGAGAGAGAGAGAGAGAGGTGAGCAGAGAGAGACGTGAGCAGAGAGAGACGTGAGCAGAGAGAGAGAGACGTGAGCAGAAAGAGAGAGACGTGAGCAGAGAGAGACGCGAGCAGAGAGAGAGAGACGTGAGCAGAAAGAGAGAGACGCGAGCAGAGAGAGAGAGAGAGAGCTCGGTGAACTGTAAAAACGACAACTCAAAATTGTTCACCTTACAGTTTTGTATGTGATGACCAAAGCGATGAAATGAGGACTACTGGTTTTACAGAAACTATTCAGTCGTGAAAAGTATGTTTCATTCTGATTGACAGGACAGAAGCAAATGTTAATGTTATAAAACAGCAGAGAACTGTATGAAAGTAACTGATACATGTCCAAAAGCATTTGTAAAGTGTTCAAAGGAGAAACTGTCGCGATGTCACACACGACTCAATGTTGTGGAGGTTCTACCGTAATGATTTTTTGTATGTTTTTCTACGTAAATACTGTATGTGTGCTATTTTTGTTGCAGAATGCTGTAGAATTGCAAAGAGCATAAGCAGTAAATATGTGAACATACAGTACATACATATGTATCACTAAATACAGTATTAGTATTAGATAGCAATATGGCCTACGTGCAGGACTGTACAAGGACTCTACAAGGACTCCATGTTATGACTATGATTTGACTGTCTCTTTGTGACACGTATGTCTTTCGATGTGTGACGTGACAATGACTATATAAACTGTGTACTGCCTTTATTCTGTCTGAGGGAAGAAACAGAGTAAACCAGTGGAACTTGAGAGAACCTTAAATAAACTTCCAGAGTTTGGCACACCACGATCCGTCTCTGTCTGCTTAAATCCTAACAGATTTGGTGGAGAATGCGCGGCTCGGTTTGTGCCATTCTCTGGATTGTTTTGAGGGAGTTTGCTCTGTTTCTTTTCCTCTGCGTGAGAGATCGGCATGCTGTGTCTGGGAGCGGAGATTCCAGCAGGCTGGAAGAGCTGTTCCTGGATGCTTCTTGTCGCTTCTGTCACTTTTGTTTTTTTAAATTGAATATTCCGACGCGGAAAAGAGGTTGGCAGACCTCTCGGACAGTCCTTGGAACCGGTTTGACAAGAATAAGGTAAGCAGACACCTTTTTTAATATGTAAAGTCTGCATAATTGGATATTAGCTAAATTTTGGTGTGTTTTTTGGGGTCTGTCAAACTCTCTAAATTGTATTTTGAAGAAGTCTCGGGGTTAAAGTCCCTTTGAGCCTCGGGGTTAAAGTCCCTTTGAGAAAGTCTCGGGGTTAAAGTCCCTTTGAGCCTCGGGGTTAAAGTCCCTTTGAGAAAGTCTCGGGGGTTAAAGTCCCTTTGAGCCTGGGGGTTAAAGTCCCTTTGAGAAAGTCTCGGGGTTAAAGTCCCTTTGAGAAAAGCCTCGGGGTTAAAGTCCCTTTGAGAAGAAGCTTCAGGGTTAAAGTCCCTTTGAGAGAAACCATGGTGAATTAAAAGTAATTATAAAAAGGGAAACGTTAAACACTAAAGAGTGCCTTTTGTTACTAGTGTGGAAAGTGATCACTTCTAGATTTGGATGACAAAAGTATAAAGAACAACATAAGTTATATTCGCTTAACAAAGTAATCTTGAAAGTTCTTCTTCTGTGTCTTTCTGCCTGTGTGTGCGCGTCTGTGTGAAAGGAACCCCCCCGCCCTCGCTGCTGCTGAGCTGCTGCTCTGATTTAAAGGGGAGCTACTGCTTTAGGACTTTTGGCTTTTCATAGTTTTTATTCCGTTAAATTTGCGAAATATGCCATTTGAACATTGTGTTATGACACAGTTAAACGTTTTTAAACACCATTAGTGAATAAGTTTTGAATTAGTATGTTTTTGAAACCCAAAGATTAGTGCTAAAGCTGTGCAATTCTTTTTAGATCTAACATATTTCTAGATTCCATTCTTTTAAATCTGCTGCTTATTTCTTAACTTTTTGTGAGTTGTGTTTGTTTTTATGTTTTTATTTTAGTTACAAAAGCCGTTTTTCAAACATTTAAATTAGAATCTGTTAAAAGTGATTAATGATTGTAGACTTCGTCTAAAAAAGAAAGAGGGAATTAGGCTGTAAAAGTATTATATTATTAAGTTAAACTACCCAATTCACCCAATTCACATTCAAGTGGTGACTTTTGTTTTTGTTTTGACTATGCACCTGACCTTCCTCCTGCTGCAGATGCACGCAGCACAGGAGCCTGGTCCAAAATGTGCTCCAATTCATACTGACTTCATTTAAAAATGCTGCAATTATTTTAAATTAGTAGAATAGATGCTGAGATAAATAAGTGTAAAAGGGAAAGTCCATAAAGTGAAACCCAAGATGTTCAAGATTAAAAACATCACACAGTACAAAAGTACATAATACATATTTTAAAGTTTGAAGGTTTAAGAGATTTGAGTCTTGTTTTTTTATATTGAGAGTTTCTGGTTTTAAATGTCATCATTAGTAAGATAATAAGTAATCTTTTATTTACATAGCGCTTGGGAAAGCCAAGAGCGCTTCAAAATTGTTTAGACTTCAGAGAGAAAAACAATCTCATTCACAATCTCTGTTGTTTTTAATTTGGCTATAAGGTTGTTTTCCAGAACCGAGAGCACACACTGTACAGGGTCACTGGACTGTTGGACACTGGACAGCGCAAAGCCCACCCAGCCACAGGTCACAGATCAAAGAGCAAAGGAAAATGCCACCTCCTTGCCCCTCCCCACGCCACTGCAGAACTGAGTGGGTGTGAGAGAGACCGGGGCCATGAAAGAGAGGTATCTGGAGACGTGATGGTGGAGCATCAGGTAGAGACCTAGAGGGAGTTGAAAGTGTGTCTACGTGGTTTACATCACCACAGTGTGACCTTTGAGACCTACAGGTGGTTCGTGGAGTCTGGAGAGACAACCCCAAAATTCATACACACACACACACACACACATACACTCACACATTCACATTTACATATAGATACATGAAAAAGCAGAACATGAGAAAAAAGCATTAAAAGTTTACTCCAATGTAAACACATATTTTTAATTGTCTATCACTTGAATCTTCATTTGAATCAGTATTTTTTGAGACCAGAAATGTTCATTTGAATTCTATATTGTCATGGAATTAATTGACCTCTGTCCTGACACTTTTGATGTTTTGATTTTGTACTGTGTGAAGTAATTACATTGATTAGAATTAGATCTGATAAAAACACAAATTAGAGAAGTAAACTAAATCATTGCACTTGCTTTTTGTCTGAGAGACATTAGCAACAGCATGAATAGAAATTGTCTTTAAAGTAGAATCAAAGTGATTAACCATAGAGAGTAACTACTGCATTACAAGCTGTGTACAGGAACTGAGAGACTGCACCATTGACCAGAAGTGCATCGCAAATGACCTGATGTGCTTCAAGTGAAAAGACTGTATCTGGAGATCCGATGTCCAACTGGAGAGACCAGAACCATGGCTTGGACCCTACTGATGTCCAAGATGACCTGACCTGATGACGACTGAGACTCACCCTCAGAGGACCCTGAGGACCTGAGGATCTGAGAGAGAGAAAACTGGGGAGTGATGTTTATATTATTGAAATAATGCCATTGATGAGTGCTAAATGAGAGAGATACTCATGATTCTTTCTTTTGTTTTTGTTTGTCCCTAGCTTCTGGACATCTGATGATCTATTGGACACAGCCATTTGCAGAACAAGAACCAGCCAATGAAAACCGTCTATTGCCGATGCTATTGCTACAACCAGAACCTGTGACCAAATGCAATATACATGTTAAGTATTCAGACATCTGACAGACAAAAACTTTGAAAATGATAAAGTATAAGTATTGTAGCGTTTTAGTAGATGTTAAATAGTAGTAAAAGAGTAGAATTTGACTTCCTTTGTTTTTCATAAACACATTTCCACATAAGCTATAATATTAGAATCAGAGTATTTTAGAGATATTAAAAGTGACAGAAGTCACGAATTAGAAATATGCCTTTGCTCAAGCTGCAGCCGAGCTTTTGAGTTAAAAAATAGTGGAAATATAGAATTAGATAAATGCATCAACCATAGATGCTTTCAAAAATAGAGATTATTTCTAGCCAGTGCTAATATCAAATGGTAAAGGGACCATTTCACAAGCATTTACTTCAAAAGTAGATAAAGTTAATTACAGTTTATGTACAGTTTTATTAGATACTGCCAAATTCACTTGTGTTCAAACATGAGTGAATGTTGACAATACAAAAAGTTCATATGAGTGTAGCCTAGATTAATGCCTAGATCAATGAGATAGATTACAACCAACAGAGATTCAAAAGCATTTAAAAGCATTTTGATGCATTTGTGTATAGCACAAAAACACAATAGTAGATATTTAGATATTGAGAAGTTTCCAGCACAAACACCATTGTAGAATAACTGACCCCAACCCCAAACCTGCTAAAATAGATTAGCTCTTGTAAGGATAATAATAATTTGATTAAAGATGTTCATTCATCCCAAACTGCCTGACAATAATATCTTTAGATAATAAAAAGTAATAAATCACTGACCACTATAGAAGTGTAAATGTTGACCATTTGCCTTACTGTGTTCACAGTTTTATTCCTGAGAATGAGAATAGACATGGAGCAAAATCCCACTGATAATAAGCCACTGATAATGAGAGTGTAAAACTACAGAGAGATTTATTAGATTAAAATGTATGTTTAAGAATATGGCTCAATAGAAGCAAATATACAAACATATTTGTAAATAGATTAGAATAGTTTTAAACTATAGTGAATAGTGAAAGTAAAGTACACAGTCTAAGATTGAAAAGTGAAAATAATACAGTGAAATAAGTGAAGTGTAGTGTAAACAATTATCATTAGAATAAAAGTATAGAGTAATAAAAGTGAAATTAGCTTCTAATTTGAGACTCAGCTCGTTTTTGTCTGTGTTTTGACTGAATCTGCTGAGTTCTTGTGTGTCCAATAGTTTTTGTTTGTTTTATTTTTGTTGGTTTTTATTTTTGATTTGTTTTTTGTTTGTTTATTTACTTTGTTTTTGTTTGTTTTGTGTTTTCCCAGGATAGAGGATAAAATCCACTGATATTGATTTGATGATTATGAGTTTAATGCATACATTTTCTTTGTTTTTTAATAATTTTGTAAAGTTTTTTTTTTTTAGAATTTTTTTCTTTTTCCACTTTATTGATTGATCGATTTGAATGATCACATGTGATTATGTGATCAAAGGGGAGGGTATTAGTATTAGATAGCAATATGGCATACGTGCAGGACTGTACAAGGACTCTACAAGGACTCCATGTTATGACTATGATTTGACTGTCTCTTTGTGACACGTATGTCTTTCGATGTGTGACGTGACAATGACTATATAAACTGTGTACTGCCTTTATTCTGTCTGAGGAAAAGAAACAGAGTAAACCAGTGGAACTTGAGAGCAACTTAAATAAACTTCCAGAGTTTGGCACACCACGATCCGTCTCTGTCTGTTAAATCCTAACAACAGTCACAATGAAAACATGACTAAATCATTTGACTGTTGTTCATAAACACTGATGTCAGGACACAGACACAGACCGTTTCATTGACATGAAGACTTTCTTTTGAGGAATTAAGTTCATTTTGAGAAAGTGACTTTTTAGCAGGTTATCCATGAGGTTTTGCAGTTTGCACTCATTGTTCTGAGAAATGCACTAACTGTTGTTAAAATGTGAAGAATTATGTGAAAAATGCACCAAAGACACTGAGAAAAACTGATTACAAAATATATACAGCGCATTCTCAGGGTACACAGCACTGCCATGGCATCTCTTCTGCATTGCAGCTCTCCCTCCCCCACACGAATAAACAAAGCCCACCCCAGCCCCCTGCTGTTATAAGTCATTACCTACATTTGCAAATCAATACATGCAAATGTTAGCAGCCAACCTAGCAAGTTAGCTCCCTGTTCTCAAAACAGGGGCCAATTTCGGTTGGGTTTTCTAGTGTTAAGAAGAACAGGTGCGAGAGACGTGAGCAGAGAGAGAGAGACGTGAGCAGAGAGAGAGAGACGTGAGCAGAGAGAGAGAGCAGAGAGAGACGTGAGCAGAGAGAGAGAGACGTGAGCAGAGAGAGAGAGCAGAGAGAGACGTGAGCAGAGAGAGAGAGACGCGAGCAGAGAGAGACGTGAGCAGAGAGAGAGAGACGTGAGCAGAGAGAGACGTGAGCAGAGAGAGAGAGGTGAGCAGAGAGAGAGACGCGAGCAGAGAGAGAGACGTGAGCAGAGAGAGAGAGGCGTGAGCAGAGAGAGAGAGAGAGAGGTGAGCAGAGAGAGACGTGAGCAGAGAGAGAGAGACGTGAGCAGAGAGAGAGAGAGAGAGGTGAGCAGAGAGAGACGTGAGCAGAGAGAGAGAGACGTGAGCAGAGAGAGAGAGAGAGGTGAGCAGAGAGAGACGTGTGAGCAGAGAGAGAGAGACGCGAGCAGAGAGAGAGAGCAGAGAGAGAGAGACGCGAGCAGAGAGAGAGAGAGACGTGAGCAGAGAGAGAGAGACGCGAGCAGAGAGAGACGTGAGCAGAGAGAGAGAGACGTGAGCAGAGAGAGAGAGAGGTGAGCAGAGAGAGACGTGAGCAGAGAGAGAGAGACGCGAGCAGAGAGAGAGAGACGCGAGCAGAGAGAGAGAGAGACGTGAGCAGAGAGAGAGAGACGCGAGCAGAGAGAGAGAGAGCAGAGAGAGAGAGACGCGAGCAGAGAGAGACGTGAGCAGAGAGAGAGAGACGAGAGCAGAGAGAGAGACGAGAGCAGAGAGAGAGAGACGTGAGCAGAGAGAGACGTGAGCAGAGAGAGACGCGAGCAGAGAGAGAGAGACGCGAGCAGAGAGAGAGAGACGTGAGCAGAGAGAGAGACGTGAGCAGAGAGAGAGAGACGTGAGCAGAGAGAGACGTGAGCAGAGAGAGACGCGAGCAGAGAGAGAGAGACGTGAGCTGAAAGAGAGAGACGCGAGCAGAGAGAGAGAGGCGTGAGCAGAGAGAGAGAGAGAGAGAGGTGAGCAGAGAGAGAGAGAGGTGAGCAGAGAGAGACGTGAGCAGAAAGAGAGAGACGTGAGCAGAGAGAGACGCGAGCAGAGAGAGAGAGACGTGAGCAGAAAGAGAGAGACGCGAGCAGAGAGAGAGACGCGTGAGCAGAGAGAGAGAGAGAGAGGTGAGCAGAGAGAGAGAGAGAGAGGTGAGCAGAGAGAGACGTGAGCAGAGAGAGACGTGAGCAGAGAGAGAGAGACGTGAGCAGAAAGTGAGAGACGTGAGCAGAGAGAGAGAGGCGTGAGCAGAGAGAGAGAGAGGTGAGCAGAGAGAGAGAGACGCGAGCAGAGAGAGAGAAAGGTGAGCAGAGAGAGAGAGACGCGAGCAGAGAGAGAGAGACGCGAGCAGAGAGAGAGAGACGCGAGCAGAGAGAGAGAGAGATGCGAGCAGAGAGAGAGAGATGCGAGCAGAGAGAGAGAGATGCGAGCAGAGAGAGAGAGATGCGAGCAGAGAGAGAGAGAGATGCGAGCAGAGAGAGAGATGCGAGCAGAGAGAGAGAGGCGTGAGCAGAGAGAGAGAGCAGAGAGAGACGTGAGCAGAGAGAGAGAGACGTGAGCAGAGAGAGAGAGACGTGAGCAGAGAGAGAGAGCAGAGAGAGACGTGAGCAGAGAGAGACGTGAGCAGAGAGAGAGAGACGTGAGCAGAGAGAGACGTGAGCAGAGAGAGAGAGACGTGAGCAGAGAGAGAGAGACGTGAGCAGAGAGAGAGAGACGTGAGCAGAGAGAGAGAGACGTGAGCAGAGAGAGACGTGAGCAGAGAGAGAGAGACGTGAGCAGAGAGAGAGAGACGTGAGCAGAGAGAGAGAGAGAGAGAGGTGAGCAGAGAGAGAGAGACGCGAGCAGAGAGAGACGTGAGCAGAGAGAGAGAGACGTGAGCAGAGAGAGAGAGAGAGAGGTGAGCAGAGAGAGAGAGATGCGAGCAGAGAGAGAGAGACGTGAGCAGAGAGAGAGGGACACGAGCAGAGAGAGAGACGTGAGCAGAGAGAGAGAGACGTGAGCAGAGAGAGAGAGACACGAGCAGAGAGAGAGACGTGAGCAGAGAGAGAGGGACGCGAGCAGAGAGAGAGAGACGCGAGAGACGCGAGCAGAGAGAGAGACGCGAGCAGAGAGAGAGAGACGTGAGTCCGCGTGTCTATGGTCCGCGCTCGGAGCCCAGACGGCAGTGCGTTCACTGAGCGGAGGATGTAACGTAACGTTCGGTTTATCAAAACATATCACAATATTTAATGTATATTAAATAAATTCTAGTGAATTTCACCTAGATTTTTTCAGACATTAAAGACAAGATGTTATATAATAATTGTTTAATGAAAAAACAATTTTGCCACAAGCAACCAAAAGATGTGCCTCAGACAAGAATCGAACCTGGGTTCTCCAGGTCCCAGTCTTTGAAGCTAACCATTGGGCCAACATAGCACCTCTGGGCTAGATAGGTTTGCACGCAGTCTTATACCTGAGCGTCTAAGTCACTGGCAGAGCTAAAGTGGACTTAGCCTGCCACTTTGTGGCGATAAGATGTACTATTTTTCACGCAGCTGCGTGATTCCCGAGAAGCGTGAATGAAGACGACAAAACGGAATGGGACCTACTGTAGCTATACATAACACCGATTCATTAAGTACAGCAGCCCTAGAGGTGCCATTCATATTTCCATTTCAAAGCCAGAACAATATGAACCAACTGCAGAATAATTATTATGCAAATAGTGTGCGTTTAGGTATAGATTGCGTTTATATTTTTCTCATTTCTCTCCTTTTTTTCTTCCAATCCTGCATTACCATGTTCTAATTTATTCTACATCATTTCAGTCCTGGCCTGTCATCACACCCACTTTTTTGCATACTGGCATTTTGGCACGTTTGTCTAAGGTTGTTAATTAACTGCTACATGTAAGTGTGCTTTTTGATGAGGTGCTGACCCAAGCTTTATTGCTTATATTAATTGCAGCATGGTACAGTTTAGCTGAGCTCGATCTTAAGCACTTTTAATTTGGATCCATGTCTCACAGAAAAGCTTGTACCAGCACTGCAACAACAAATTAGAGTTGGTGGAAAGGTCATTTATATCACTGGCTAAATGGAAAGTTAAGTGCGCATTCAGTGTAGTGTACATACTGCGATACTGAAAATAATATTTGTGACCTCAAAATGAACAGTATGTTTGTGTGCATTTTTACATAGATGCACACAATTTCCTTTTACATAGACTCTCTGAAATATATGCACATATTCTGTAGATGTATGTGGACTCCTTTGCTTGCTATGCCGCATAAAGTTGGCCTGCATGAATAATCGCAATTGTTTAGAAAGACGGCAAATGATCTAAGTTCACATAGACTGAATCTGGCTATTGCTGCATTTAGAGCTATAAAACAGGCTTTGAAATACAAGTATCACTGCAAAGGTCAAAGACAGGCTAATGAGAGTTTAAATAAGGTAGTGTGTCTGGTAATGTGAGTGCATTGTGACTGTGGTATCTGCTAATGGAAAAGGCAAGTCCGGTCTTATCTAACTTAGTATTTAGCAGAGCAGGGTTTTAACTGAGAACATGCTTGTCATTTAATTTCAACACATTTGATTAAATAAAAAAAGGTTTCAGTTTTCCCTCATTTGAATGCACTTTGAACATTATCATTCGTCTTAGAAAACGGTTAAATAACAATTTGCAATTAGATATTGTGTGTCTTGGAAGATGATGTCAGCTGTCAACACTTAAATAGAATTTCACTTTTAAATCAATGTTTTTTTCTAACCATGGGAATAGATGTACTATTTTGTGCAGGATGTATTTTTCAAGGGTAATATATTTTAAATGGTCTCCTTTCTTTGTGTAACTATGGCCAATAAGATCTGCTGGAGGAGAAGAGGTAAACCAATGACAAAAGGCCTCAAGGATCATAATTGATTTCGACCAATCAGGAAGCTGTAGAGATGAGCATAGGCGGGTCTAACCAGTACACGTCTTCGAAAAAGTTTCACGGTCTTTTCTCGGTTTGAAAAGACGTAGTTTCTTTCATAAATCTACATCATAATGCCTTATTTCATGAAACTCCTCATTTGATATGAATTTATATAACTACAAAACTATCAGAAATATGTAAAACACACAAATGTAATAATTGGGCTGAGTAAATGAAAAATATAGGGACAGGTGTGGAACAGCACGATCAGTCAAACCGTTATCCACAAATAACACTCAGTTGCGGGATTACATATGAAACTTGAAATGACTGGGTCTTACAACAGACAGCCCACATTCTGTTTTTAATAATACTTTTTGACACGTTTCAACCATATTTGCAAAAAAATAAAAAAGATCAATGAACATGAATGCACTGTCAGCAAAAGAACATTAATGTAGTGTTTAGTCCCACTTCAAAGCCACTAGGTGAGGACACGTGGAATCGAAAAAGCTAAGTTCTGTGCCAGATCATCCACATCAGCTCCTGTTTCTGAAAATATGCCGCGTGTATATCTCAGCCTACCGCTGAAGTGTTGGCAGAAAGCCCGTGTCAAATCTGTTCCAAATGTTACTGCTTCATCTCGATTGGAATCTCATCCATGATTGAACTTAAAACACATCTTTAAGAACTGTTGGGAGCAGGATGTGTAAATACAGGTTAGTTTTGGCGTTTTGGGTTTGGTTCCACATTAGAGGATTTTTTAAGTTGTCTTGAATGTTCACACTTGGACACTTGGACGAAGGGACTGAGAAAATCTTTGTACATGTTTGAGCTGTTTTAGAATGAGAAAGTATAGTATAAAGACAGCACATATAGATGCAAAAAACTGATTAAGAGATGTCGAGGGCAAGCAACACTTCCATCTAGTGGTACAAGTCGGATATTGCATTCTGCTTTTAATGTAGCTTCGTGTGATGTAATTGAATGCATGCAGTTATAAAAAGTCTTTTAAAAAATTCCTTACTTTTTTGAGGCAATACTTTCATTTCATAAGGCAGAAAACGGCTCTGTCCCTGAACCTGCAGTCTGCGTATCCGTATTAGTGTAAGGAGTTTTAAAATTGTGAAAATGTTTTGCTGTTTTATGCCAGATTTTTTGCATGAATGGAGCCAAAAACATCTCCGAGCATATTATTGATAAGGAAGTTACCCCGATATGGCTAACGGCAGCCAGGCTAACAGACTAAATCCCAAACTAACAGTGTTGCAACATACTTAAAACAATCAGAATTCCTTTAAAAAATCAGAATCAGAATCAATTGGTTTTGCAAGAAGTAACAGGAAATCACAGACTAGGGAATTGCTTTGGCTCTATTCTCTACAGGTCAAGCAGAGAATAAAATAAGGCATATTAAAACATATCTAAAGTATGACATTTTCTAAAATGCATGTTTATACAAAATGTCGTCAGTTTTCTCCCCAAGAAATCAATCATCGCGGCAGTGGATAATCAAAACAGGAGTCAGCACACTTCAAACATAGACGCAAATTACTCCATGTTTTTCATGTTTTTTTTTTCTAGGTTAAAATGTGTCCTTTGTGGCATTCGATTTTCTTTATAGTTGAAGTCGTCTGGTTTTTCTACAAAGTGAACTGTGTACTGTCTCCCATTGACGTTTGCTGCTCCAGGATTCTGCTGGCTACTGCGTCTTTGTTGTGCTGACAAATGCTTCTTCAATCACAAAAGTGTCTGCGGTGCTTACTCTGAAGTTCCTCATTATACACATCACTCATGTTGACGTTTTTGGAGGTTTGCCCCATGTTTTACGTTTTTTTCTTTTTAATTGACAGGTTAAATTGGGCCAGCCACAACAGTATTAGTAAAGTGTATCCGATAAGAAAGTTACACCAAAACATGTTTTTTACAAAGCCTTTCAACATTACTTATTGCGTGCGTTTTTGCCTCAGTCCAAACCTCTAAAAATACAGCAGTGTGTTTCCAGTGCTCTGACGACACTTACACTTCTTAAGTCGCTGGTTTTATCTCCGAATCTGTGTCTGCTGCCGTTTCGCAGGTAGATTTCACCAAAGGCTTTAACATTCACTTTGAGCCGAACGTCCTCGGTTTCATCACCATTGGGGATCAAACGCCTCCTGTCCGCCACTCATCAAAAAGCACTGGCAGATGTGGGCTTATTGCTCTGAAAACCAATGTGCCTTGTGAAGTATAACGACACACACACACACACACATACACACACCTTTGCTTGATTTGCTTGTATTTTTTCTCTCTGATTTTTATGTAACAGGGATTGAGAGATGAGATGAACTTTATTTTTCGGTGCAGAAATGTCAGTTCTGCAGCACACAGTACAGAGCAGTGAGAATAAGCATGGAAGAGGGCGGTACTCTCTAGAAAACTCTCTACTCTCTAGAGTAAACTTCTCTAGAAAAATACTAGTTATGTATGCGGAAGAATACATTTTAATTTACATTTTAATCTCTAGTTACAAGGCCACTTTGACAATCAGATTTGTCCAGGTGATGATAACCCCCTATATTAATGAAATAAAAATACATTATTTCTTTATTTTTGGACCCGATTTACCCCTAAGACAATCGTAAGAACGCTCCGAATATCGTAACAAAAAATCTGATGGATTGTCCTGCCGTGTGTGGTGTCTTAAGACTGTGCTCGTCGCTCGGAAGGACTTTGGGACTGGTCCGATCTCAATATCGGGGATATCCAACATGTTGGATTGTTTTGGCCCGATTTCTCTTCGTGTGTGGTGTCCCCCGAGGACAGACGAGCGCGTTGCCATGACTGCGGCGTCTAGCCAATCAGAAGACGAGACGAGGCGGTGAGGAAACGCCGTAAAAGAACAACTCACCTCCATATCACGATGTAGCGAGTATAGTCCATGCTCGTGTTGTCTACACTTCTTTGACCATCGCCATTTCTTTTGATTACGTCTTTTCTCAGATAAAAACAAACTATTGCCACTGCATCCTCTTCGTCCGCCATGATTGTTTACTCTGAAGTCACGCTTGATCTCGTGAGATTTTGTGAGATTTCCGTCTGATCTGGGAATGCTCGTGGGGGGATCGGTTTGTGTGTGATGTGTGTGGTTTGCGTGATTTTGTCTTTTGTCGTGTGGCTGCACTGTACGACCAAAGTGGTTAGACCCATGATTTTTTATCTCCGTGTGTGAGGTCTCACACCGAGAAAAAATCGTCAGAGAATTTTAAAATCGTCTCGTGTAAACCAGGCTTTATATAGTTGCCATAGGTATCGTTCAACAAACTGCATAATTCATGTTATTTAAAAGCAGCACCCAAGGACACTGCACAAACATAATTAATAAACCAAGTGTAATTAGAAAGAAA
Organism: Knipowitschia caucasica; assembly: GCA_964034765.1. Taxonomy (NCBI): domain Eukaryota; kingdom Metazoa; phylum Chordata; class Actinopteri; order Gobiiformes; family Gobiidae; genus Knipowitschia; species Knipowitschia caucasica. Next base: position 14,994,866 of record OZ035832.1, read on the forward strand.
TAGCATTGAAAACACAGAAATTGTCAGAATTAAACAAAGATGTTGGTGTGACCGGTCATGTGGGGAAAGAAAGTCTGAAAAGGTGCATTTATATTCACATTCATAGCTCTTAGTAAAAGTGAGTTAAGTCATGTTTTCCTTTTTGATGGAATTTCTCAGAATTCCATTGGTTTAAAAGGGAGAAGTCAAATGACTTATGAAAATAGTTTCATAATTCTGGGAGTCCTAGTGCTGATGACACAGAGGTCCGACTCACAGACTATAATACAAGTCCCCTGAGGCAATAGTTCACTCCGCAAGATAGAAACGTATTTTCAAGCAATTTCTAGCATGACTACACTTTAATGCATTGTTATTTTATTGGCTCGCTGATAAAACATTAACGTGAAGTGACCAAATACAGACCTCTTTTATGATCTGTAGCACCACACTTAAAACTATCCAGCTGGGAAAATGTACAATAGGCTCTGAAGTCAAAAATTCCCTTTGACGGACAAATTCAAAGTTGATGCAGAAGTAAGACAAAAGATCTCCAAGTTTAACATCTGTATTTAATTTCCTTACAATCAGATACAGAAATTCCAACAAAGAGAGCTCCTATACTATGCTACTCTATCTATGTCCCTCGCTGGCCCTCTGCAGACTCTGAGCCCCCGCCTCAAGCCAGAGCATATCAGCAGATGTCCAGGAAGAAGGGGGCGTGTCGTATCAGGCAGCTTCCGGTCCAGGGTCCGGCCTTTTCCTTCGTCTCGCCAGACCTAAACAGAAATCATTCACACACACACTACCCCTCCCTAATTCTATAGAAATATTACTTCCTTGAGATAAGGCAGGAGGCTCTTCAAGGCTGTCCCTCCAGATTCTGGGTCCATCTCCTTCTTCAAACAACGAAAGGATTAGCCAGAATCTAGGAACGCAGATCTTGCCCCCCCCCCCCCCCCCCCAGATTAACTATCATTAACTCATATTCTGCACTTTGGACTAACAAAGGAACAAGGGGAGACCAGGTCTTTTTGCTTAGGAAAAAGACAGAGTTCAAATCAGGGTCAGCCAAATTCACATCTGCTTTTAGTCTATATTTAATACAACATTTCCCTCTCTTGACCTATATTAAAACAATTTAGGTCACAATCTTTCAATAACCCTTCTCGGGTGACAGGACTGGGGAGATTCCATCATCCTAGTTCTGGCTCGATATCTGTGAAGAATTAATACAGGGAAAACGAACAACACACAACCACATTCGAAACATATGTTTTTATCTAATAAATCCCTCTATACTATGGTTTTGCTTTCATTAACAGTGGCTTTGTGCCCGTGCGATTTTGCTCATTTTTCCAAATACTTTTGTTGAACCAGGAAGTGCTGTCACTTCCTCCTCTCAGACAGTTTGGGATGAATGTACTTCGTTAATCAAATTGGTATTATCCTTACAGGAGCTAATCTATTTTAGCAGGTTTCTCTGGGGTCATTCCCTCTACAACGGTATTTGATTCTCTAATCTGGGCTGACAAATCGACAGCTCTTAAAATTCTCAAAAATACCTAAATATCTACTTTTGTGCTATACCCAAATACATTAAAATGTTTTTGAATCTGTGTTGGTTCTAATCTATCTCATTAATCTATCTCATTAGTCTATCTCATTAACTTTTTGCATTGTCAACATTCACCTATGTTTGAAACAAGTGAATTTGACAAGTATCTAATAGAACTGTGCATGAACTGTAATGAACTTTATCTACTTTTGAAGTAAATACTTTTGGACATATTATGAAGGAAATGGTCCTTTTACCGTTTGATATTAGCCTTGGCTAAAAATAATCTCTATTTTTTAAAGCATCTATCTATTTCTACTCTATTGTGACTCCAAAGCTCGGTTGTAGCTTGAGCCAAAGCATATTTCCAATTTGTGACTTCTGTCACTTTCAATGGCTGCAAAATAATTCTGATTCTAACAGTTTAGCTTCTCTATCAGAAGGATCACAATGTATGGTACCATTTTAACTCCTACGCTGAAGTGTGTTTATGTACAATGATCAAATTCTACTTTTTCCTACTATTTAACATCTACTAAAACACTAAAATACTCATACTTTATCATTTTAAACCATTTTACCAGTTGTTCAGTCCCCCCAGACTAAAAGTCAACCTTTTTGTCTGCCAGACTGAACACTTAACATTTATTGCATTTGTCACAGTTGTGGTTTTAGTTGTAACAATTGCATTGGCAATAGATGATTTTTCATTGGCTGGTTCTTGTTCTGCAAATCACTATTTTATGTATTGTATTTCAGACAATTCCAAAAACAACACAGTAGTTCTCCAATATTAAAGACATAAATCTAATCAAGTTGCCTGAAAGGGAGCGGGAAGAAGAGAACTATTTTAAAACCGTTCTCTACGATTATATGGCTATGAAATTAATTATTTAATAAACAAAAGCACATTCATGGCTTCTGTCCGCTGCTTATAACTGTTTAAAGAGTTGTCCAAAACTTAATATGTGTGAATACATCAGCTGTTTGTAATAAACAATAACATTTGACCTGTTCTCCAATGGAGCAGCTCAGAGGCTGCATCAAGAGCAATGTTATATTTGAGCTATTTTTAGATTTAAAATTTTGTTAAAGCCTGTCGTTCTATGTCTGCATTTTAATACTACTCTCTATAAACACCTCTGCACTAGTTCCTATAGATGTGGAAAACAGAAACATCTAAAATCTGACTCCATTTGATTCCTTTTTACTTTAGTTATTAGAACAATTTGACCTTATTGATACTTATTTTCACAATAGAACTATTTTGATTATTCACTCCTGTGGACTCACCACCTGCAGGAGGATCAGTGAGGGGCTGGTGCTCTGTGGACTGGGTGCAGCTCCACCCCCCCCCCCCCCCCCGACCCAGAAATGGATTAAGGGGAAGAAAATGGATGGATGGATGGATGATTATTCACTAGTCTAACTATTATTACTATTGTTTATTCTGACACCTCTTCTTAGCGACCTTTCAACCTATAGCTCCTTGAATCCAATGACATTATAGCTCCAGACTATTTCATTCTATTCTATTATTATCTTATTATTATATGATCTATTATCTTAAAGAGTAGATCTGTTTGATGTTATAAGCGCTATTATTTCTCCTTTTGAATTTGCACAACACTAAATTTAGAATGACCCCCTATGGGACAAATAAAGAATTTTATTTTATTTTGGCAACTCCGAAAATTACTTAATAATTTTCCCATTTTGCTTTTTTAGGCTGCCCTTTCTATTATTTATTTGTTCTTGTAAATATATGTTTTACACTTCTTTCTAATGATTTAGAAGGTTAAGGACCATGACCACCTATGACAATAACATTACAATACTCCCCTCTGTTGGTTGTGGGCCAAGTGTAAAACATGCATCTGTGTGTGTGTGTGTAGATTACTGTTCCAATCATCTCCAGTTGTTTCTCCCGGATCGTCCTCAATTCGTATTGTGGGCTTTGGTGCCAAAGTAGAGGCTCATTTCCTCATGATCCATACTACTGTGTTATCCCTGAAGCAGGTGTAGTTTATCTTTTATCTGAAAAAGAAACATTAGAACACAAGAAATGCCCACTTCCCTGGCATGGTGCAGCCCGTCAATCTTTTTCCAATTGGGCAAAACATAACTGCATTGACAGACGATGTGTGACATCAGGGCAGGGGCTGTAGCCAAATACAGACAAACAATGTAACAAAATGTATGTTTCTAATTTTATACTCCACTAAATGTGAGTTACAAACCAAAGTTGTCCTTCAACCAACGACAGCTCACTGCGGTTGGACCGAATCACTGTCAGGACAAACAGCAGAGGGGGGGGGGGGGGGGGGGGCTCCCAGTACCTTCAGCAAGGTATTCATCTCAGAGTACTTTCCGCAGAGTACTTTCTCAGAGTATTTTCTCAGAGTACTCATCCCAGAGTACTCTCACTTTTACACCTGTTCAATAAAGCTTGTTATCTTTGAATCTCTAGTACTTACACCGTATGCTGTTGACAAAAAATAATTATTCCATGATCACATTAAAACATTACAGAAAAACATTGGTTATTCCATGATTCCGTTCAGCACTCCTCGTTCACTCCTCATTTCACAACACACTCACAACACACTCACAACACACTCACAACACACCGACACAGACTGACTCCCCACGTTAGTATATTGGTCCAGAGTTTGTTAAGGTCAACGTAGTGTACTTGACATGACGCACAAACATATAACATACACAAACATATAACACACACAAACATATAACACACACAAACATATAACATACACAAACATATAACACACACAAACATATAGACAACACAGGAGGCCTGTAATTTTAACTTTGTTATATTTTTCCATGTCCAATTACAATTGTCTCATGAGCTATTTTATTGTTGCAACTTTCAGAGCCTGCAGAACATGCAGAGCTTTAAGAGATTTTTTCTTAAAAGGATCCATTTCAAACTCTAGTGTTTAAACCACGTGGTCTGTACTCTGGCTTCTCACAGACTGTGTCCCCTATATTTTTAATGAGCTCTTGTCGTTACTTAAAAAACTCGTGCACGTGCAATAAATGTTTTTCCCTTCTTTTTTTTTTTGTAAAGCCAGTTTGGATTCATTAAAAATTTAAATTAGTTTCAAACTTTAATACTTCACCTTTGTTTCACGTTCATGTGGAGAAAAGACCATTGTTCTATGTGTGTTGACGTACTTGCCCCAATCATGTCTCAGATAAACTGTCAACAGTTTTATCAAAGACATAATTTGTCCTAATTGTTTCTAATTTAGCTATTTGGAAGAGACACATGTCATAAAAGATTTCATAAAATGTCTCTACATCCGTGTTTTCAACCAATGGACAGTGGTGCGTTAGTGTGCCATCAAAAATGGTCCAATATCACCTTTAGCCAAGATTTAGAAATACTCTATTATTATCTTTCAGACTTTTTTTTTGATTGTCTGAACAAACCACTTTTGTATTAAATGCAACGTCCATTAAAAGCTGCAGTTCTCTTTCTAGCACCAGTTTCAACTGTGCATGTGATTGTTTTAAATGATTAACGAGCCACGGTTCAGAGGTTGAAAAAATTGCGTTAAATATCCGTATTACCAAGATCATGCAGTCAAAATCAATAATTCTAAACTTCTCCGCGACTATAACTTTAAATAACAATAATAGTTTTAATAATAAAACTCATCTAAGTCATGCACAAATATACTACAATTCTAATCTCCTTGTGTCTCATGCTAAAGTAAGAATCTAATAATTTTGACGATTGTCTTGTAACCATTCATGCAGTTAAATGTAGTGTTTCGAACGTATGACCTAGATGTGTAAATATGACCTAAATGTCCTATATGTCTCGGTGCGTTGTTGTTTGTCTGTATATATTACCTTCTGTCTGTTTCATTTAGCCCTCCAGTCCTCCTCTTATGGCGTCTTTCAATTGTCTTTGTCTCATAGTGTCCAATGTCTTTGTCTCAATGCCTTTTTTCTTCTTCTTTCAATCAATCACTTTCTTTCTTCTTCCGATAACTTTTTCTCATAATGTCTTTCTTCTTCTTTTCAATCACTTTTCTTCTTCTTTCAATCTTTTCTTCTTCTTTCAATCTTTTTTCTTTCTCAGATCTGACGCACACAAATGTGTCGTGTCCTTCTTCTTCTTGTTAGGTTTTTCCGGCGGTTGGCGGCCTATTTTTCGCATTACCGCCACCTTCTGTTCCGTGGATGGGTCAGCACTCAGTTTGTGAAAAGTCTGCGGTCTTTTCTTTGCCATGCTGTTAGAAATGGAGGCTGGAGGAGTCTTCTTCGAGCTGCTGCTGTCTTTGCTGCCCCCTGTGGGTCGGGGAAGACGCTGATGGTCCCTTTTAGTAGACGCTCAGTTGAGGCTTGTGACAGGGTTTTGGCCAATGAAACAGACAGAAGTTTTTCTCAGAAAAAACAGACAAACAAGAAGCACAAACAAGTGTGTTAATTACCATACAAAACCAATGATTAATTACAAATCAAAATAAAACTATGAAATAATTAATATTAACATTTTAAACATTAGATTCTGAAAACCGAATTCTGCATTCAACTGCTATCCTAAGCCCTATTTTTCCAAAAGTATAATGCTCTCTAAGATCATTTGAAATTTTATATCACCAAAAAAAAAAAAATGTTTAATAACTTGTCTAGACGCCTTGGAGATAAAAAAAAAAATGCCTCTTTATAATCTAACTCAAAGTTCTGTGATCATATGACTCCATGTCAGTAACATTATCGTGTGTATAAATGTAATTTTCTACAAAAAATATATTTGGTAATAGTTCTGTCTTCACGAGAGAGAGAGAGAGAGAGAGAGAGAGAGAGAGACAGAAAGAGGGAGGGGAGGGGCCTCCCGAACAAAGGAAAACATGGAGTCTGAAATACATCCTCCTGTTAGCTACATTTTCCTCGTTTTTATCGTGACAAGGTTTTAATCAGTGGTAAAAGTTTTTCTCACGTCAAACGACACTTTACATTTATTTAAATACGTCAGTAATGGAAAACATTACAATTTGCTTACATGACTAATGCATCAGTAGGTACAGCCGGATCTTTTTCGTAATACCTCTGTAACTATTGAAACATTACATCAGAATAAGAGAAAAACTTCCATAACTGATCATTCTGGTCATTTCTCCACATGGAAACTCGTATCTACAGCCAAGTGGCTCCTTTTTTCCTCATTAATCAGATCATTATTATTCAATAGTCAGAATCCACATTTTAAATACTCGGCTTTTTTCTGTTTAAATGTACCCTTTTTCTCGCCCCCGGGGGATATAGAAGGTTTTATTATCCTGCTTCTGACCCTAAAGCTGTCCCTATTTCTCTAATTCTATTCCTATTTTCACTATACTTGTGCCTCTCTGCACTTTAAAACGGTGTGCCTCTTCTGCACTTCTAAAAACTCTCGTGGACTCTCTCATCTATGTTCTGTTTGTTTTAGAGGGAGACCCATTTTGTCCCTCAAGGCTTTATAAAACGTCTAAACCTGACTATTGTTCTATCGCGTCCGATAGAACGCCCGTCACGGCGGTCTGTCCACGCTGCAGTCCGTGTCGAGCCGAATTCTCTCTCTCTTCCATTTAAAACAATGTGCAGATTTTCAAAAGTACAATCTGCTTACCTCTTTTGAAGCAACTTTTTTGAAGAGAAGAGAGAATTTTCCCACGGACCCAGTCTATCTCTGAGCACATCTTTGTCCTGCTCCTGCACCAATCACGTCGGGATTCACCAAATGAAGTCAAAAATTCCCTTTGACGGACGAATTCAAAGTTGATGCAGAAGTAAGACAAAAGATCTCCAAGTTTAACATCTGTATTTAATTTCCTTACAATCAGATACAGAAATTCCAACAAAGAGAGCTCCTATACTATGCTACTCTATCTATGTCCCTCGCTGGCCCTCTGCAGACTCTGAGCCCCCGCCTCAAGCCAGAGCATATCAGCAGATGTCCAGGAAGAAGGGGGCGTGTCGTATCAGGCAGCTTCCGGTCCAGGGTCCGGCCTTTTCCTTCGTCTCGCCAGACCTAAACAGAAATCATTCACACACACACTACCCCTCCCTAATTCTATAGAAATATTACTTCCTTGAGATAAGGCAGGAGGCTCTTCAAGGCTGTCCCTCCAGATTCTGGGTCCATCTCCTTCTTCAAACAACGAAAGGATTAGCCAGAATCTAGGAACGCAGATCTTGGCCCCCCCCCCCCCAGATTAACTATCATTAACTCATATTCTGCACTTTGGACTAACAAAGGAACAAGGGGAGACCAGGTCTTTTTGCTTAGGAAAAAGACAGAGTTCAAATCAGGGTCAGCCAAATTCACATCTGCTTTTAGTCTATATTTAATACAACAGCTCTCTTACAGCGTGATTTGGCTCCTCTTCTAAGGCTCTATGTGTCTCTGAGCTGCAGGTGGACAGAATCAGCCTTTCATGTTTTTCTCTACATTAAGAAAGCAAAAAGCAGCATTTGGGCTTGAATTAAGGATTCTGTTTGTTTCAGAGAAGAAGCCACATGCTGCAGGCACAGGCAGATGTTACAGAGGCTGCCGCTGCTCCCAAGTGTAATAACAAATGACGATAGCGAATTATGAGTTTTTTATTACTGTTATTCCAAGTCTGATCTCTTGAGTTCGGTGTGCCTTTATCTTCTACTTTGTTTGTGTTTTGTTTTTCGTCATTGAAAAACAAAATACTGATCTATATTGCAATTTAATGTCTGGTTTCATATGACATTTCAATTTCTTAGTTCACTGAATTGTTATTGGAATGATTTTCTTGAGATGAATTCTGCTCTGGGACTAAGGCTCATACTTAACGTTTGTCTGTTCATAAAATTGCAGGAAAAGACGACACAATCGTTTCAACATTACTCTTTTTCTTTGCATCTGTGAGTGAAGAAAATTCCAGAAGTAAAGACAATACACGTACTACAAGTGATTAGAGCCAATGTAACAAATAGTCTGCTCTATGAAGCCGTTTTGCATGATAAATTCTTTTTGAGTTATTTTTTTTGGCCTGGACTACTCTATCACCATTCCTCATTGAGTCTGTGCCCTCTGCTGCTATTGGCTCCGTATCGCACCCCAACAACCCTGGACTGAATTCTAACTCCAGCGATCCGGCCATTAGTCTTCTGCCAAAACCAAAGAATCCCCTTTGATTTTATTTTTTTTCATGGACTTCTCCAGTCAATGTGGTCCTGTGCAAACAGCTTATTGAGTCCAAAGCTACAGAGCGTTGCCAGACAAACAAATTGATGCTTGGCCAGCCCTGTGTCTCAGCGATGGCAGTGGAAAAGCTAACAAGACAGCAGGATGCTACATTGTACATCACAGTGTCAGAAGTCTATAGAGTTGAGTAACAAGCTCTGTGTGCAGGAAAAGACAGTTTTGTTTGTGGCATGTAAGTGACACTTACTGTGTGAGGTGAAAAGTTGTAGACAATAAGACGGACATGTTTGTTCTCCAAAAAGAAACTGTTGAATATGATGTCTGAATGGGTAGCACTCATCTTTCACAGCCGGAAGGTTGTGGGTTGGATCCTCGGTGTGAACTTTCTATGTTTCTCCCCTTGTTTCTTGACTGCTCTGCTCCCGACAGGTTGTTCCAGGGTCATTGCAGGATGGGTCAGAGGATGCATTTCCATAAGGGGAGAATAAAATACACCTTAACCTTAAGGAATGTTGAGACTTAACCACAGGGAGCCAGTAAATATTAGTGTCCCTTATATGCATTTAAAAGACGTATAAGCTTTCCTTGGGATTTTCTCTTGCGTGGCCTTATCAAACAAAAGTGAGGTTGACGCGCACTTCCAAACCTAAGTAGCGTGCAAAAAGTTGAAAATAGCAGAAATTGAGATGACTGCACAGTTTGAGCTCCTACGGAATTATTTCATTTGCACCACAAGATGTGACGTTTCAGGCAAAATCTACCCTTCATCAGACATGTCCTTATCAAACACCCATCAACCTACATGTAAATACTGTATGTGTCTAATGAGTAGGAGTGTGACGATATATCGATATAACGATCCAATGTACCAGGGATGGAAGAAGTGGATTTTACTCTCTTTTGTCTGCCCAGTGATAAACTTTCAAACTCCTGGAAATGTAAGGGCTTAATCAATGAAATATAAGGATTCATCTATGAAAACAAGACAAAAATGTGTAATGTAACAATGGAAGACACAGATAAAGCAGAAATCATTTCTTTCGAGGCAAGAAAAAGAGTTGTATCACTTTAATTCTAACCTTTTTTTTTCCTACCTGCAGTCAGTATATTTCTTGGTTTAAAGTTGTATTTCCACCAGTACAGTTGGCACAAGTTATTTTTCCTGTTTATTGGGGCACTTTCTCCTTCAGTATTGATTTATTTTTTATTGAGGTGTGTTGACAGGTTTTCAAGGACTTTTTAGAGACCAGTTTAGGTGTCTAAGGCCACAGGACTCTCGAGCATCCGTTCAACTTCAGTCTTCCTGCATTTCTGTGCAAACACGGCACTCACGTCTTAAATAGCTGCAAAACGGGCCCGAGGAAAGCGCTCATAAATCAGCGTTTGGTGAAAGTGCAGGTCTATTCACATCCGCGACGCTTGCACTTCATCACCGCACAATTTCCTCCTTTTTTTTCCAAACAAAACCGACAAAAGATTGTGCACATCTGACAACAGCCCTCCATGCAAATCTCATGTGGCCTGCGGCTTTGACTGGTAAAAATAACACTGTATTTTCCTAGTTTAGAAGTCTTTCCTTTCCTTTGACAGCTTTTGAACTGAAGTTGAAGGCCTGTACTGTCCAAGTGATTAACGACTTTCCGCTCGCTCGCGTCTGTCTTGTGATATAGCTCCCCGGCCGCTTTGCCCTCCCTCGCACATCGGAGACATTTGAAGTTATGTGCGAAAGAGAACAACCTCCAATTGCTCTGGCTCCCACACCGCAAGGTTATCTCCGCATGGGCCCATGTAATAAGCAGGCACATACCAGGGAGCCTCTCCATGTAAATCTACTGTACAAACATTCATCACGGACCAGTGTAGTCGGCCTCCTCTGGCTCCGCTCTCATTTTTCTTGCACGCATGTCGACGTCAGCCGCTGATGCCCGACACGATTTCGTTCACACAGTCGTTTAAAAGGGACGCCGTCAAAAGCGATGTGAATGCATAAATACAGTGCCTTGCGAAAGTAATCGGCCCCCTTCAACGTTTCAACATTTTGCCACATTTCAGGCTTCAAACATAAAGATATAAAAATTTAATTTTTTGTCATGAATCAACAACAAGTGGGACACAATCGTGAAGTGGAACGAAATTTATTGGATAATTTAAACTTTTTTAACAAAAAAAAACTGAAAAGTGGGGCGTGCAATATTATTCGGCCCCTTTACTTTCAGTGCAGAAAACTCAGTCCAGAAGTTCAGTGAGGATCTTTGAATGATCCAATGTTGTCCTAAATGACTGATGATGATAAATAGAATGCACCTGTGTGTAATCAAGTCTCCGTATAGATGCACCTGCTCTTTGATAGTCTCAGGGTTCTGTTTAAAGCGCAGAGAGAACCATGAAGACAAAGGAACACACCAGGCAGGTCCGAGATACTGTTATGGAGAAGTTTAAAGTGGTTCTCACCCCCGCTCCTCGGAGCTTACGTTACTCACATTTCCTGTTCAAATCTTCCTCTAAATGGGCGTAGCCTGGAGGACTAAAGGGGGCGTGAACGAGACTGGGCCGTTTACATTGCTCTGGGCGGGGGGCTGCTGACGTCAAGTCCAACTTGCAGACGTCAGGTCCAACTTCTGTGCCAGTGTTGGCGCCAGATTCAAAATTCAATTGTAGTAATACAGGTCGCCAGCAGATGGCGCCTCACAGACGGTTTTAGGCAGAAAGTTTAACTTTCAACTAATTTGCACCAAAGTGACAAGATTATGACCAGGATATGTAGACAACACTATTGGACACTCATTTATACCGTTTATCAGCAAAAAAAAGTGGATTTGAGGGTGAGTTGTCCTTTAAAGCCGGATTTGGATACAAAAAGATTTTCCAAGCTTTAAACATCTCAAGGAGCACTGTGCAAGCAATTATATTGAAATGGAAGGAGTATCAGATCACTGCAAATCTACCAAGACCCGGCCGTCCCTCCAAACTTTCATCTCAAACAAGGAGAAGACTGATCAGAGATGCAGTCAAGAGGCCCATGATCACTCTGGATGAACTGCAGATAACTACAGCTGAGGTGGGAGAGTCTGTCCATAGGACAACAATCAGTCGTGCACTGCACAAATCTGGCCTTTATGGAAGAGTGTCAAGAAGAAAGCCATTTCTCAAAGATATCCATAAAAAGTCTTGTTTAAAGTTTGCCACAAGCCACCTGGGAGACACACCAAACATGTGGAAGAAGGTGCTCTGGTCAGATGAAACCAAAATCGAACTTTTTGGCCACAATGCAAAACGATATGTTTGGCGTAAAAGCAACACAGCTCATCACCCTGAACACACCATCCCCACCTCAGCTGTAGTTATCTGCAGTTCATCCAGAGTGATCATGGGCCTCTTGGCTGCATCTCTGATCAGTCTTCGCCTTGTTTGAGATGAAAGTTTGGAGGGACGGCCGGGTCTTGGTAGATTTGCAGTGGCCTGATACTCCTTCCATTTCAATATAATTGCTTGCACAGTGCTCCTTGAGATGTTTAAAGCTTGGGAAATCTTTTTGTATCCAAATCCGGCTTTAAACTTCTCCACAACAGTATCTCGGAACTGCCTGGTGTGTTCCTTTGTCTTCATGGTTCTCTCTGCGCTTTAAACAGAACCCTGAGACTATCAAAGAGCAGGTGCATTTATACGGAGACTTGATTACACACAGGGGCATTCTATTTATCATCATCAGTCATTGAGGACAACATTGGATCATTCAAAGATCCTCACTGAACTTCTGGACTGAGTTTGCTGCACTGAAAGTAAAGGGGCCAAATAATATTGCACGCCCCACTATTCAGTTTTTTATTTGTTAAAAAAGTTTAAATTATCCAATAAATTTCGTTCCACTTCACGATTGTGTCACACTTGTTGTTGATTCATGACAAAAAAATTTAATTTTATATCTTTATGTTTGAAGCCTGAAATGTGGCGAAATGTTGAAAGGTTCAAGGGGGCCGAATACTTTCGCAAGGCACTGTAGATGTTGCTCAGAAGTGACCTAGCCTTTGAGCGTTTTTTTTACAGTGCAGAAATATCAACCCCTTTGTACAAGACCACATTATGCAACTAAGAGTGATGTAAAGACTCTGTTCTGTGAAATGTGCCATATAAATAAACATTACTTACTTATCATACCCAACAAAATCTCTGCGGATTGTCTATACAAGCAAATGGCACAATAAAAAATAGAAATAAAAAGTTAAATCATCAGGTTCTCAGAAAAATCTTGGGTCTGCTACATTCTCTGTTGTAAGTTCAGTCTAAGGAAAGGTGCACAATATTATTTGAATAGCACTTGGAAACATATTATTCTCTTTTCTCTGTGCTGAAAAGATGCTAATACATTGTGTTAGAATATGTTTGTATTGTGTTTCTTTTAAATTGCTGTGAAATATTGAAAAAAAAAATGTATTGGTCAACTGTAGTTAATATCTAAGGGTAATAGTATGAATTAGTATGTTTTGTAATTTGATGGCTTACAAAATATTTAATAAATGAAATGAAACTTTTTACGCTATGAACATCATTACAACAAAATGAAAACTACTACTGGCAGCACATAGAGCTGCTTTCTTCATGTGTGCCAAAATGGCTCGGCCAAATCATATTTTTTCCAAAGTACCCAAGGAAAAAAAGATCAATTAACAAATTAATGAACTGTGATGGCAGTGATGTCCGGGCTGTTGAAATGGCATTACAGTTCATACAGTATGGTGTCAGCTTATATACTGTACGGGTGGTAAGTGAATTTACAGTATGCAGAGCAGACTTGGCACTTAATCACTATCCCTTCTACAAAGCGTTTAGATATAAGGATGTTTTTCTTCTGACTGAACAAAGTTCTTATAGGAGGCGACAGGAGCATGTGGCTGGCACAAAGTGATTTCCCGTTTTACTGTCACTTTAAAGTGATATGCTACATGTCGCAGAGTCAATTCTGCACTACCTGTGACAGATAGGAATTGGCCAAGCAGGAGCCTTACAAAATGGGTTTTCCAGTTGATGTGAGAGAGCACCAAAGCAAGTGTGTTGGCGAGCCGGAGGATTGGTGTGAGTTTAGAGTTGAGATTGCCTCAGTAGCAGTAATGGTGGTCTGCTGGTACGCTGTAGGAGAGGAGATGTTATCGACTGTGCGGCCCGTGTTACAGAGAGGAGAGATAAGCTCATTATCTGCTCACAGCTTTGATAACCCTACACTTCCTCAAGGACTCTGCCCAGAGAGCTGCAGTTTGGGACTTTAGGCAATGAGTACGTATACAAAGAAAATGGACTATGCAAAAAAAAAACACACACACACTCTATTTGGGGTGGAGGACAAAAACTCTGTATCTCTAAAGGAAAAAAAAATTCTATCATATTTTGGGTTTACTTTTCACGTCTTCTGCGCAATTAAATGCAACATGTGTTATGCTTTTGACTCAAGTAAAGAAACAAAACATCAGAGTGAGGAGCCTATATGCGTCCAAATACTTATGGTACATTTCTACAATAAACACGGCTTCTTCCTGTGCTCTTAAATGCATCTGGTCTCAAAAGAATGTGGCACACTTTGCTACAGATTAATAGCAGTAGAAGCGGTTCAATGTAGTTGCTCCAAACATGGAGTCATGGGTGTTCTTACACATACACTGTGATCTGGTTTTCACAAGTGCTTCTAAAACGCATCCAGTGTGGAGAGAGTGTGTTCTCATCATATAATGAAGCTATCTTATCATATTGATATCAGTCCATTAGTGCTTTCTTCAGTTTGACCGTGTTTTCAAATTTTTGTGCGGACAGGGACCATTTCTAATTAGCTAAACAGTTTTTAGAAATTGAATACAAAAATGACAGACATCACAAGTATTTATTTATTTTCATTTATTATAGGGCCTATTTTCAAACAATAATTTTGCTGAGTTTCAATTAGTGTGTAACTTTGATCTGAATTTGAAGAAAAATAATACAACTGCAAATGTTTAAATATCTGCCTTTTTTTATTTTTTTTACAATGTTTAGTAATAGGACTATGAAAAGCCGAAAATCAATGGAACGCATTTCAAAACACTTTTCTGGTGACACATGGTATTTAGTTAGCGTTGTGTTGAGTTCCTCCTTCCTAAAAAAGCACTGCTCAATGATCCCAGCACTTTATAAGAGAACCATAACAGCAGCTAAATGGTGTGTGTTATTAAATTCCGGTGGAAAACTTTTACAGCAGCGTCTGAAATGTGAACTTCTCTTTGACAGAAACTGAAGGATTTAAATCACATATATTTGCATCAGCATCTCTAATAGTAATCATTTTTTTAAAAACACGCCGTGGGCAACTTAGCATCAGAGGTAACTCCTCTTTGTTTATTGACGATTTACGCTTTGTGCAAAGACCAACTGTGTGACATTTCATTTAAATAATCAAAAATATTCATTTCCTCTAGTGCCTGTTTGTGCCCAAGGCTAAATCTATCCAGCTATATGTTTTTTTTGTTATTTTTTGCATTCTCTTGTCACTGAATGTGATCTAAGCATTAATGGAATACCTGGCTGTTTCCTCGACTTGTTTAGTATCTGCATAACTTAGAATCTTTATTAATTTCTTTTGCACGTTGTGGTATGCCTAATTCATTTGTATATTTTTTTCGGTTGTCCCTCATGTCAGAGAGAGTTGGCATTATCAACCCAAGGAGGAACTTCTCCATTCGTTTCCCCTCAGCCTCATTCTCTCAGTGCCTCTCTGTACTTTGCGCTCACCAGAGACTGCAATTAAAAGTGAATGTGCTTGGCTCTGTTTGCTCTGTCTGTGAGGAGAAGCTTAATAACACACGTTTGGATCATTAGGCAGAACATGCAGTCTTTTCACTCTGTTCCATTTATGTGCAGAGGATTGTGTTAGAATTTGCTGCAAATTATTCAGTGACCAATCAAGTTTAATGTTTTATGCTCATAGTGTTTCGGTCTGAGATCTGAAAAAGTAAGTGTCCGTGCTTTCATGCATTTATGAATGAGGAATTATTCAAACCATGATAAGTAAGAGTTGTTACCAGCTGCACTTGACCTGGGAAAATGTAAAATGTAAGAATAAAGCAGCAGACGTCTTTAGACCTGTCAGTCACCTATCATTTGAGAATGTATCTGTTATAGGTCTGTTGTAATAGTGATTTATGGGCTGATAAGATAACGCATATTTGCATTAATCCTCTGCAGAGTAAAAATGGATTTAATACATTTAAATGTGTTATATTTTGCAACAATGCACCATTTCAGCTAGGTTTAATGATGCCAATGGGACTCTGAATTACCACATCAGTGACTTGAATATACCAATAGATTTACACCTCATTATCGTCTTGGAAACTGATCTGAAAAACGATCATCTCCAGAAGAATGTGCCAGAACCCAGCGAATCTTCAGTGCATGTATTTGTGTGCTAACGCCGTATTTTCTTTTCTTTGATCAGTTGATTGCGTAGGACATAACAGTCATCTTCAAAACACAAGACTAAGAATAGTTCTGTGATAGCAGCTAAAAGGCTGTATGCGTTTGATATGTGACACGAAAAACTGTAGTAGAAATCAATAGTCTTGCACTAAAGACAAAATCAAAATGAATTTATGATTAATATTTATGTATGTATTGTAGTTCTTTTATATTCTAAGATGCTTTACCACTGACAGAATTGCGTCAATCTGTATAATTCAGTCATTTCTTTCAAAGACAAAGACCTAGCATTCATTTGCCAGTCTATAGACCCTCTGTATGTGGCACATTTATTTTTTGTATCACTGGATCTCTGACTGCTCAATTGGCAGTTTACTAATTAACCACGGACCCTCATGCTCTGTCTGTGAAGCGTGCTTTAGTTGTTAACATAACTTAGCCCCGGACAGGACTCTAGGGACCACTTGAAGGAGAGTTTTCCTTGGCACTATTACAATGAAAGACCTCTGCAGCCGCTGAGGGATTCATGCCGAGTGCACATTGTCTGTTCTGTAATACTGCCGTCTGACATTGTAGACTTGGTGGTCAGCCCAGCCATGCATTGTATATTGTACAATTTTAGGTAGGAACCATGTGGATTTGAATTGAATTATTGAATTGATCTGTTTGGACTTGAACTCATTAAGCTTTTGTTGTGTTGGCGAGAAGCCCCCCTCTGTATGCATGGAGCGAACCTTGCATTTTATGTTGTAATTTACATTTAGTAAGTCAGACCATGCATTTAACCAAGGAGGAAAACGTATCAGCCAAAAAAACAGAGGATATCACTTGAATTTGGAAACATTGCTCTTGACGTGTGTACATTTTGATTCCTGGATTTATAGTCCGTGTGGAGTGAATCTTTCTCTCAATGTGGTTCTCCCATAGGTTTCTCACCTTTTTCCACTGGGTTTTAGAGTTTTTCCTTGCGGATGCAGGAGGGTCTGTTGGACTGTTAGAGGGTGATGTTCCTGGACACTCAACATTCAACAACATTTATAGACATTTATCATCATTTATGGACATTGGTCATCTGCTCCTTATGGACCAATAGCTCTATGTGTTTTTATTGTTGCATTTCTTGTGTTGAACTGTTGATTCCCTGATCTGTATTGGCAAATTCAATGGTTTTGTTTTGTCCTTCAAGATAACTGCTGTTGTGATGTAGGGCTATATAAGAATAAATTGAATTGAATTTGAAGATTTGTCAATGGAACATATTTTGTCTTGTTGTCAGGCCGAACCAACTTCTCTCTTTCATAAGTCATAAAAACCGAGAATGTCAAAATGTGTTGCAGGTACTATCGGTACATATTTTTATCGATTCAAAAAGATGTGTTCTACTCTAGGTTACAAGTTATTTCTACTCTGAACAAAATTAGGTTAGTTAAACATACAGCATATATCAAAAAGCGCACCGCAATCGCAAAAGTTGGTCAGAATAATCCCAGTTTGATGTCAAAATGGAGCACGTCTCTTCCTAACGAACCAAGGATATCGTATTGCTTTCTCCTTCCTGACATGTGCACATTAGCTCCTCTGCACAAATCACCATGGACCCCGCTCCAGCCCCATGGTCTCATTTGATGTGACACTTGTCTGTGTTTGAAGTAACTCCCACTTCACCTCTGCATTTGAAGATCCTGCCGACAAGACTAAATGGTGTGCACTGCATGTAGTGTCAGCTTGCATCCTTCACGGCTCACTTAGGCAAGAGCCAAATGCTGAAATCTAGACGCCACGAGGGGTTGCACGACACTTCACGGAGGAAATGTTAATAAGCAGGGCTATATGCAAAGTCTGCTCCAGTCTATAATTATTTAAGACATATCTTCAGTTTTAAGTGGTATCCGTTGAGGACTGAAACTGTGTACTTATTCTGATTTCCCATTGACTTGACTTTGCTAGAATGTTTACAAGCTTACTTCGTAGTGTGCAGGCGTTTTAAATTTAAATAATCCCTTTTATTTTTATAATTTTTTTTTTTTTATCTTTCATTCAATTTTCTACTTCTCTGGTTAAGGGAGGTTTTTCTTTTCTTTAAGCGTCTTTAAGCACCCTGCCAAAACTTTATACGTGGTGCTAAATCAGCCTCTCTTTCATTCCATGCAAGGCACAGGATAACACAGTTGTAAGGGTGGCATCCGGAGCCACAGTATTATTTGTATTAACTCAAGATGAATCATGGGGTTCGCAAGTTCAACACCACTTTAAAAAAATATATATATACAGTTATACAACATAGACGTTCTTGAATACATTCTCATTCCTTCCCACTGTGAAAAAATCATATATTTTTTTTCCCATCCAAATAACCTTTTAAACTGGGTGTACTGTAAACTGCTTTGTGCGACCCTGGTCTGCTCTATTATAAAGATGACTCATTTATCTGGCGTGTTATTTTGACTCTCCTTGTCTTTTAGTTAGGACGAGTTCTGTCCGAACACAACCACAAATATGGCTCCTCATGGATGATAGACTTGTCTTGCTCTCGGGTCTCCGGTGCACTGTGCTGTGACTTTAAATGTTTGTTTTTTTTAATCATGAAGTTTGTTTGACACTTTTTTTTCACCTTGTCTTCCCCGTGGTGAACACCAAAGCGGGTTCAAACAAAACACCTACTGTTGCGTCGATAAGGCATTTCCACACGGGTCAGGGGGGTGACGATCAGAGCTGCCAACCGATGCTCAATGCACCAATCCCTCGCTGATCCTCTGCAGGTGGTGAGTCCACAGGAAGATGGCTGCTACATCAGTGGTGCCACAGCCTTGGTCTTTCAGCGGGGGCTTCAGGCAACGTGGGGTTAAGTGCCTTTCCCAAGGACACAACGACAGCAGTGGGAGCAGTTAGAGTGGGTCATGATGGGCTCGAACCCACGAGCTTCCGGCTCAGAGGCCAATGCTCTACCAACTGAGCTACTGTCGCCCCCTCATTCATTCAACAACATTTATTTGGTGATCTGTCTCTTATGAACCAATACTAATATGTTTACAATCATTGCATTCCTTGTGTTTGACCTGTTTGATTCTCTGATCTGTGTTTGCGAATTCAACGGTCTTAATTTAGGGCTATTCAAAAATATATTGAATTGAATTAATTTCAAAAGAGATTATTATATGATAGTTCACTATAATGTATGTTTTACCATAAAGATTTAATATGTTACGATTCACAATTTATGTTGATTGTTAATAAGGTTGTACTACTGTAAATTATATCAATCTTACCAATCTTTATGAAAGGCCGTTCAAAGATTGAGAGTCACAAAGCACATGGGAGTGGGGTTGCAATACAGGAGGTGCACATGCTGGACTTATTGTTCATGTTTTAGTGGTAGGGGAAACTGGAGGAACCCTTGTAGGTATAGAAAGAACATGCAAACTCCAGTCAGAAAGGTCCCGTCTGGTGGTGGAATCGGACCATCTTGAGGAGAAGTTTACCTCATTGTCTAAATTGTAGACTGTACATTGACTGAAGAAAATGAAACAGCTCAACATTGTCAGTAATAGCATTGCCATGTCCTAAGTCTGAATCAGTTTATGTCAACACCATGAGAGCTGTAAGAATCCTCCTGGAATTTTCTCTAACACTGAGCAGAATGAAGATACTAGAATGTAGAAATTTACAGGAAGAGCATGTCTTGAGACAGAGAATAGATGAAAAGAGGAAGCAACTGAACCAGTGTGACAGAAGGCCAGTGCAGGATGTACAGCACAGAACATCTCCTGAGATTCAGCCTCAGCATCCTGGCCTCACCACAGATCAGCCCCTGCTTCAATGAGGAGCCATCTGTCTTTAGCTGGTTACTGCAGCTGCCCCCACAACACCACACTGTACACACACACTGTACACACACACACTGTAGGGGCTTCTTAACAGAGATGGAAGACTGGCTGAAAGGAGGGGTGGCACATATCACCAGTTTAGAATTACTTTCTCTCACCATTTCAATCCTGCTCCCTCCCTTCTCATATTGTTTGAAAAGATGGACTTGTCATGAATAGTAAAATAATGCTTGCAGGACCAACATGAAATGAAGTCTGTTTGAAAAAAAAAAAAAGACTGATGTCTTGAGGTATTTGTGATCCACTCTCAAAGGCAATAGTAGTTTTGTCTTTTACTTGTAAATTACAGATTTTACTATTTCCATCCAAGCGTTTGGTGGTAATCTCTTCGCCTCTGAATACCAATTGACCAGAATTGCTAAGGTTTAGGCAGTGAAAATGGCGACCTAAAGGAATTAGCATTCATGTGATGCTGATTCTACTTTCTGATTGGAAACTTATCTTGCGAGGCAAGATAAAAATAAAAATTAAACTTTCCTCCAAAAAATGGAAATGTTTTTAAGACTCAGGTCCAAGAGACACAGGTACAAGATGAACGAATAAAGTTATGTCTGTCGATCACAAATGGCAGATTTCTAACTTCCCTGCACTCTTCAAAATGACTGTAGTGAAAACCCTGGGAGGTGAGAACCTAATCACACCTGAGCCTGGAAGGGTTTTGAATGAACTTTAGCAGAGGATCTGTGAGTTGTTTGTAACCGATTTGATTAATAACATGTGCCCTGAGGACTCCAGTGCAGTCTCAAAACAATCATCTCTGCACTGATTAATGGCATGTGGTGTGCACTGATGCATAGCACCAGATGGAGGCGCTCAAGATGTGTGAGGTGTCAGAGGGACTAGAAAGATAAACAGCTAACTGGAACTTGCTTCAGTTAGAGTGGCATAATGGTTAGCGATCATACTTCACAGCAAGAAGGTCCTGAGTTTTATTCCCGGCTCAGATGTGGCCTGTCTGTGTGGAGTTTGCATCTTACCCTCCCAATTGCTTAGGTTTCAACTGGGTTCTCCTGTTCCCCCTACACTTAAGATGTATACAATAGGTCTGACTATATGTGTGAGTGAACAAGAGTCTGTGGTGATGATCCAGGACATTCTAACAATCTACAACATGTATGGACATTTATCTACAATCATGGACAGCGGTTATACTCCCTATGGACCAATAAGTATGTAATCCATATTTTTTGTGTTTGAACTGTTTAATTCTCTAATCTGTGTTGGCGATTTTTAAGGTTTTGTTAAGTCCTCTGAGATGATGTAGGGCTATACAATAATACATTGAATAAAAATGAATTGGAGGGTCCAGTAAAGGAAAAATTGTGACTTTGTGAAAGGCGCTATATAAATAAAGATTTCTTAGCTATTTTCTTTCTGCAACAGAGTCGAAACCAAACCAAAAGTTGAACACTGAGCTCTTGGGCCAACTTGCCACTCCAGGGGTCTATTTTGGTCAAACTATCAACTTTGAAATCCAAATGAGTTCAGATTCACTTTTTAGCATGTTTGGCATGTTTTGGAACTTCTGCTACATGGAACAATGGGATTGTGTGCCTAATTTCAAAGTTTACTTAGCAATTTGTGCTTTGAAATACATTTTCTTTTGTTATTTGCCTTCATAAGAATTAAGCATGTGTCTGAAAGAGAAAGTATAATTCCCAAGTAATGATTTTTTTTTATGTACAGGTTAATTTACCGTAATTTAGTTTCTGTATACATTGTCGTACTTACATGTATCCACAGTATATCAGGTCATTTTCTGCACCTTTTTAAAACAGTCCAGCATATTTAATGAAATGTACCTCCATGTTGCAGCTGATGCATCCACAGTGCACTGACAAACTAAATTGCACCCAGTATTTGTTAAAATGCCTTCAGCCTATTTTGATGTAATTATGTCACTGGGGACATCTCTGCTACGCTAGTCTTTGGGAATCAATCAAATTTGTCCTCGCTTCGGCGACTGATGGCAGCACTGGGCCAAAATGGCTGCTGCGCTTTATTGTTTGTCACTCTTTCTCGTTTATAAAGAAACAATAGAGACAAATGACAAGGCTTTCATATCTCGCGGCTCATTTTTTACCTTTCATTGAGCTGAACCTGCGGCGCCCCGTGGGAAAGTTAGGATCTTCCAATGCCTTCTTTGAAAATCACTTCTAATAAAAGATGGCAGTTTATCACCCTCCACATATCATGTCATTTTTCTCATGAAACGCTTGAGAAAATCGGTGCAGCATTCGCACAAGCAGAGGTCTAAGCGGCGCCACCTACGTTAGAAATCACAATCATTTTGACAACCTCTTTAACACAAGTCTTAACACTCATCAACACTCAGAGACTTAATCAGGTTTGGCACAAATGTAACGCAATTCCAAACAAACTTGATGAGACTATATGATATCAGCTCAAACACAACTTTCAACATGCATTAACATCTCTTGTCAGACATGAAACATTTATGCTTGGAAAGTTCTTGAAGTTCTTAAAGTTTGTAATGAGACAAAGGGTGGGCTTCTGCATTGGTCAGATGTGACATGTGAGGGTGTGACGTGCCTCTTATCAGCTATTGTTACTGGATGCAGCCGGTATGACGGATCCGTGACCACGCCCCCTACCGCACCGTGGCCTCTAGAGTCCCTATAGTCTTTCCCAAGATGAAAGCCCCATCGTCTCAATTGCGTCAATTCAACTAAAACAATCTGGTATAAAAACATATGTATAGCCGTGAAATGAAATTAAGAATATACCTTTGACTCTTCAAAAACATTGCGTGTAGTTGGCATTTAAATTAAGGGACACCCAAAAAGTAATAATTTAGTATTTCTCATTAGCACTTTTTGCAATGTATAAATGTGAGAAATAAAAGATGAGTCCAGGATGGAACGGCTTTGTGGAATTATTTTGAAGCCCGGCGTGTTCTCCTCTCTGCTCGGGGATAAACTTTTTTAAACCTGAAATACATTTAACCTTCCATGCTAAGAGTATCTGGGGCAAGACACTGCTCTGAGGGCTCTGTCTGAATGGTATGAGTTTAATTTGGTTTTGCAGGAGGCTTCATCTCTTTCCATTTTCTTGTACTTTTTCATCCGTAGACGTTTTTACTTTTTTTTAAATCCTTTTAGTGAATGTTTGTCTGAACCCTGACTTACCTGGACATTCTAACTCTAGACGTGTGCACCGTTAACATCAGGGCAAACGGACATGTCTTATAGAACTAAACCGATGAAAATGCGCATGTTATACTTTGTACTGGCAGTTTAGCAGCTGGAGGGATAACTATTCCTCCTAGGGCTGTATATCCCGCAGCTCAAATGTAGGCAGAATACACAACAGTGAATGGTATTGCAGGAAAAAATATATAAATTAATGTCCCTCCTATGTGTTTTCTATCAATAACTTAGAGCTACAATTTTCATCATATTCAACATTTATTTAAGTAGTGGGATGATCTACTGTATGTCAATAAAATGATGACAATGTATTTTGTTGGATAATATTAGAGCTACTTTCTCTGTCTTGTGTGGATGGACTCTGGGCTCACGCCTGGGTGGACACAACAAAGACGTAGCTGTCGTGTCCAACTTTAGTGGCATATGGCTCAGCGGGCGTGAAGCACAAGAAGCCATACTCTTGTCAAACTGTTCACATCGCTTCAGATTTTCCTTTTGATCTCAACTGAATGTGGAAACAAGTTGTTGAATGTTTGACGAAAGGATCCAGTATGACAGTCAAGAGAAATGTCTGCTACTGTATTCCAGAGCATGTCAGAAAGGTTTGATCAAGCTATGTCAAGTGAAAAAAAAGGTTCAGTTCACTGATGCGTGTGTTTCAAAATCCCAACTATATTTCAAACTTTTTTCTTCCTCCACTTTCTAGAACAGATTGACTTTCATTAGATATAAATAAAACTCCACGGAACGGCCACACAGTTTTGTGGAGAGAACAATACTATCTAACAAATTAGAGTCTGCCATTTAACAGTGTTCTATGTTTCCACTCTGAACATACATTGGTTGGACAAAAGAGCATCATAATTAAGCAGCTGTTATCTGTTCCATTTTCCAATATATTGATCAGAGATAATGTAGGTTATGGGCCAACTAATCTAATAGGTTAAACCAATACAGTTGGATTGACCGATATATATTGGCCAGAATGATGAATTTGCATTGGTTGACTTCAAATACCATACAATAGTAATATTCATCTCGACAAGTTACTGTCTATTGTGGCACACCTGCAAGTTACAGCCTGATCCTGTCAGATCGTTGTTGGGCCTTAGGCAATACACTTCACAATCTGTAGACTGTAATAATGGTTGATCTGACTATTATTTTGGTTATAATGGCCAATTAGCACCAATATAGAGGAAAGTTTAAAATGCTACTATTTATAAATTTCTTCAAAAAATTTGTGTCTGACCATAGATTTTACCGTTTTTTGTTGTTTGAACCAGTCCATTTATCCAGAGTGTACCATTAGAAGTTATGTCTGGAATAGGCTTTTCAGGCTTCTTGAAAGAGTCTTATTTATTGATAGTGGTTTATTACTATCCATCATCCATTTGGTAAGGCCCAACCACCTGTTTGAATTGAGATGATACTTTGCCTGGATAATGAGCACTAAACCTGCAATTGCATGAATTCAAAATAGTTATAGAATACATATACAAGGAACGAGCAATTTCAGGAAGAAGAAAAGAAATCCTATAAAACATGACAGTAGTTTGCGCAGTGCAGTATTGACGTGGTGACGGGTGGTGTGGCCGCTCTTGTCAGTTGGGGCGCATCACGGCTTCCTCATTACTGTTTGGTTGCCGACTCACGCTCGCTCTCCGGTCCTCCCCCACGGCTAGCCCTGGAGCAGAGAT
Organism: Knipowitschia caucasica; assembly: GCA_964034765.1. Classification (NCBI taxonomy): domain Eukaryota; kingdom Metazoa; phylum Chordata; class Actinopteri; order Gobiiformes; family Gobiidae; genus Knipowitschia; species Knipowitschia caucasica. Next base: position 15,019,789 of record OZ035832.1, read on the forward strand.
CCATCCAGCCCAGGCCTCCTGTCAACACAAGCCCAGCTCAGCAGCTCTTGCCCAGGCATCTGTCAGCCCACACAGTCCCGTGTCAGCTATAGCCTATTGGCCGCTCCGTATTGGCACTGCACAGCGGGCGGAGAGCGACTGTAATATAGCATCCATCAACAAAGGCTGAGGGTAAAACAGTGTGGGATAGCAACCAAAGCATCCATCACCAGAAAACACCACACAAACCCTCTGCTCAGAAGGGCTGCTATTCTGCACAGTCCAGCTCAATGAAAAGTCCCCTTTAATCAACAAGGATGTGTTTAGTAGCATCAGCCACTTTTTCTCTTTCCAAAACTCATATCTACAGCACAAAAGGGTGGAGTTGAAATCCAAGAACAGAGGTAACAGTTATGGTACTGGCAACCGCTGAAACTTGAGTATTCTTTACACCAATCGAAAGGTGAATATGTATCATTGTTCGACCAATATGATAAAATAAAATCGACTAGCTATAGCTGATGGCACCGCGCAGTTCCCGCTTCCCTCCCTCCTGTGTTGTGTGGTGCTGTTCAGGCCCCATGATGCGTAGTGTTCCACACCCCTGCTCAGGAGGCGGGTCACTGTTTTTCTGTGCGGCCAATCCGACTCCGCAGCAACTACTTGCCCGGCTCAGAAAAGCGGCATACACCTTCTGTGCAAGGCGGCTTGAAATTGTCAGTGTCTTGCCTGCCTCTGATCCCACAGGATGTGTTTTTGTGTGTTTTGATAGACTCTTTGAAGTTATTCAGATTGTGTTTGTATTTTTATTTAGTTAGTTAAAACTCTCTTTTGTTATTCTGAGCTTCTTTGTCCTTTTATGATTTGGAACCCATGTTTTCCTAATATATGAAAGCCCATCTAATTATCCATTTTGCATCAGGGTTGTGTGTTGCATTCATTTCCCCTACCAAGTTCATCAAGGTTTGTCATACATGAATATAGATTTAACATTTAAACTTTTATTTTGGGAGGATTATATATCATTGATACATTTCATATGATGAAAAAACATGAATTCATCTAGTAAAGCTTGTATGTATTTGTATCCATTTATGCTCCAGATATAGGGATACAAATAATGTCAATACATCAAAATACACCAACCAAAAGTCGCTCAGGCCAAAATGACACAGTTAAGATCCTACACCATGGGGAGGCTGCTGTCTGTTATTGGGATAGAGTTTTATTGCAAATCATTCGAGCATGGAGCTATTCCAATCAAACTCCGGTCCCAATGAGGGAGTTCACTTGTGAAAAGTTTCAGATGGATCGAGCTGTGCCACTGACAGACCAACCTTTAGTACTGATGGTTCAGACAGGAGAACCTAAACTCAGGCCTGTATTGAAGACAGCTATGCACTTAGACAGCTGCAGTGGACAAGTCAAGACAACTGACTTCAGTGATGGACGCTGGTGGGTCTCTAGTCTTCTCGTTATTGAGAGGGTCAAGTGCCTCCTGCTGAGCGTGTTCCATATGCTGCTACACGCGTCTTTGAAAGAAGAGATATTAGATTTTCCAAATATAATAAGCATCATGTCGACTCGTCCTATCATTGTGAAGCAGAATTCCCCAAGCATTGGTTTGCTCACCCATTGATAAGGACCGACGTGTGACAGGTTAGTTTTACCTTATTGGGTCAGGGTTTGGTACGTATAGTAGCTCATTCTCTGCAATCTATTTAAAAGTCCTTCCTTGACCCAAACTTTTGTCAATGAAAATACAACTAATTCACAAGGGTTAGGGTATTAGTATTATTATCATTATTATTATTGATTGCAAATCATGCTTCATTTGACAAAATTGTAGCAAACTCTACCATTTTTTTATGTTCCAAGCAACATTCAATAGTATTGTTTCCATAGTGATCAGATTGGCATGAGGTTTTATGTCTGAATATATCAGACTTTTTACTTTTCAACACTTGTTTGCCTCCAAACCACAAAACCATCAACCATCAAATCCATCAAGCTATTTTCTAGCTCTAAAAGAGTGTGTATATATGTAGCATTACGAGGGTCGTGGGCTCACTTTCGGTGCACTAACATACCAGCAACGCCAGGGTTTTTAAACCCAAAATAAAATAAAACGCCCTAAGGCACACAGGTAAGCTCATACAAGGAGGCATGATCCATGGGTGAGCACATTCATTAAAATCAGTTTCTCTCACTCTAGTTTTTCACAAGTGTACAAAAGCTTGTTCACGTTCACATTACATAAATCAATTTGTCCCTGTGTCGTATTAGCAATATAAAAGACAAGTATCTGAACAAGAGAAGTAAAGTGGAAAAAGAAGGCGAGATGGCAGCGGGGGTCACGTCCAGATCTTGCATCCTGCCCTCTGGAACGCTGTCATTGCGCACGGTCAGTAGGCCGTTGTGCACAACATCCTGGGTCCAGCCCACACCTGGACCCACAGAAAAAGGGCAGGAAGCTGAGCCAGTGGCAAACGAACGCGACCCATTACAGCACACCCCTGTACTGTCAGGATGGTGGACACGGGAGGCGGAAGTCTGCGCGGCGTAGACAGAGAGAGGCGCACTGAGGCATTTTATACTTCCGTGCGCCTCCTGCTGGTGGCCATGCAGATCCACATCACCACATATATAATTGTCATATGCTTATTTTTTGTTCTCTATATCAGCTTTTAGCCTAAAGACTCAAATAGTGACTCACAGGGCTGTTTCTTACAAATATGTAAAACATATCTTTCTCTAAATGAAACATGTAAAAGATCTTTCTGGGACAAACATGCCTCATGTCTCCTTTATGGAATCAAATAAGTTAAGTACACCAGCTTCAACTTAAACCTTGTTATTCAGACAATGATTTGTTTTGTCATACCGTTGATAACATATATTATTTTTGCATTGTGTTTTTTATATCGCTGTGTGATTCATATAGTTGCACATAAGCATCTGCAGCCTCCTCCTCCTCAGTCTGGGTCGTAATGACTTACTGTTCCACTGAGCTGCAGCTGAGATGAGAGCACCCTGGAGGAAGAGCAGAACTGCTTCAGAGGCAGATGGAGTGAGGAGGCAGAGGTGCGAACAGATAAAAAGAGATATGCAAAAACCTTACAAGAATATTTAAAAGTTGAAACATACTAGAGGTGTGGGGCAAGTACTGAAGATTTTATGTTTCAAGTCATATGGAGAAACACATGGTGGAGCTGAAGAACACCCATTTAAACATCTGGAGGATGGGAGTACGGTACAAGTCACCTGCTCTTATTACTGTATGCAGTGATGTGCCACACATGACATCTGCCTACTTCCTGCTTTCTTCCATATAAATGTTTTTGCTTAGCCAAGAGCAGTGCTTTTCAAAGTGAGAGCTTAAGCCCCAGTGGCACTATAAGGTGCCGACAAAGGTTGCCCGGCCTCAACCAGTAATTAAATTCCATTGAAATCTACAAGTCACTGCTTTTAAAACGTGAATTTATTACCATGTAGGTAAGAAATAGAAGAAAGCCATAACATGTGTTTCAATGCATTATAAAACAGCGGACATTTTTACTCCTTATATACAATTTTATATAGCTTTCTGGAAAACCGAAAATTCACCCCAAACAAAGAGATAATGTAATGTTCTGTATTTGTGAAAAAACAAAATTCACTTGCTTAGTAAAATGTGTGACTTTTTAATCGTAATATGTTTTTGTTTTCTTAAGATATGAATGAAGTTTGTGTGTGTGCGTTTGTGTGTTCCTCTCTGTCTGCTTACTTGGTGAGACATTCTCTGCGGTAACAAAGAACGAAAGGAAGTGAATGCGGTGAAATCTAAACTGGAAGCAGCCAGGGAGATGGACCAGTTTATTGGCTCACAGAGAACACTTTGCCTTGTCTCTGCGCTTCACTAACACGGCATTATCATTTAGATAAGGACTTGTCTGTAAACAGTCCATCAGACGCTTTAGTGGCTGCAAAGACAACATCACCTGGGCCCACTGGATCATTAGAGTGGAAGCTTTCTGGGCTGGCTCCTAATGAGACGGATGTATGAAAATATTAGGTGTTTTGTTGCTTGAAGAGTGAATTATTCAAGCTTATCAGTTCCATTTGTCATGTTTGATCAAGTCAAGTGGTCTCACTAATTAGTGTAAAATCAATCAAAATTTTGACCAAGAGTAGTATGAAAATTAAATGGAAGAGGATTGAAGAGGATTATTGAGGAGACTGATCTGAACTGATGTTGATCATATTGACTTTGTGGTGCAAACATGTATTAAATCATACATACTGGTGGCTGAGTGGATAGCACTCTCGCTTCTCAGTGGAGTTTGCATGTTCTCCCTGTGTCTGCATAGGTTTCTTCCGGGTACTCCGGTTTCCCCTACCACTAAAAATATATACAATAGGTCTAGCATGCGCCTCCTGTACTGACGACCCCGCTCCCATCTCTGTGTGGAGTGAGAGGACAGTTGTAAACCGCTGTGTGACTCTGGTTTGTGAAAGGCGGTATATAAATAAAGATTACTTACATGAATACAACATTATAATCTTTCATTTATTTTTAACACATGATCTTGTTGTACGTGCTCTATTGACCTAAGTATGACTTAAAACAATTCTATTTGGATTTCTCCTTTTCTCACATTCATCTGTGGTGGAAAAGTTGTCTCTGTGGGTGACCATGGTAACCAGACATGAGTCGGACAAAGTGGATGGCTGCATCGATATGTGATGGATAAAATATTAGCGGAGGACTCTTCAAAAAGATTATGCACTTTTTGTAGAATTGACGCAATGAAGAGCTGCGAGCGTTGCACCAATAGTAACTTTCTCACATGAATACGATTTATCACATTGCATTGCGTCATTAGTGAGCAGAGCCTGATCCCTGCAGACTGCTGCATATGAGGCGCTGTTGCAAAGAGGGTTGTGCCAATGCTGGATTAAAAATTGTCCTGTTATTGCTGAATGATGAAGATGGCTCAGATGAAGTTTCTTGCACATGTTGTACTTATTTCCGAGCCGTCTGTGATTATAAGTGTGAACTGTTGCAGGTCTAATCTAATAATAATAATGCATTTTATGTGAAATGCACTTTACACGTGCGAACAGCCAGTAAACACACAATCAAAACATCAGAATATAAACTTAACACCTTCTGTAGTGAATGGCCTGCTGTTGTAATCAGAAAGTAATATATGCGTCTAGAGCTTTTACGTAATCACAATCTAATGAAATGTTGTGTTATTTTGCACTACTTTTGACATTTAAAAAATATCATTATATATTCTGAATATATTACTCATTCTGTATCAAAACGGTTTCAAACAATCGAAATATTTGCTGCTAAATTGCTCTAAATCATCCTAATTTATAATTGTTTTGTATATACTATAATGAGGCGGAATGTGTGGTGCATTTTCGGTCCAATCTGAAATGAACTGCTCAGAAAACTTTCTCAGAAAACACAAAAACTTGCTTGTTTTATGTAGTGAAATGTACGACATGAAGTATTGTATGCAACGTTCAATATTAACGATGACATTTTGCGGATTATTTGACCATAATAAATTCCAGAACAGTTACTGCATCCCAAAGCATCTGTGGAGCCAGTATAGTGTATTTTTAGAGAAACAGTCCGCCAGATTTCCAGCTGTGTGTTCAAGCCCTCTACAAATCTGACATCCGCTCCCCTCAGCGCTCCAGTCAGAGGCGACTGAACCTCCATTTTTACACCTCACCCCGGGTCACCTACCGCAGCCTCGCACCACTCCCCCTGCCAGACTAGCGTGCTCCTGTGCCCAGCCAAGTCATTTGCATGTTATCCACATTCACTGTCAGCTTGCATTATGCGTGAGACCTATTCCCATTGATTTGTGCGTCTCGTTGCATTTACATTTATTCATTAGGGTGAACGGCGGGGCTCGTCTCTCCTCCTTCCCCCTCTGTGCGATGTGTCTCAGCCCGGGTTGTAAGTGCGTAATGCCTTGACAAGAAGTAAACAAGAGGATACCGGCGTCCGCTCTCATCCCGCGGAAAGCACTGCTGTTATAGGAGATGTTTTTATCAGGCAGAAGAAGGCATTCTAAGGGAAATGTGAGCCTCAATGGTTGGAGGAAAAGTGGCTTGATAGAGACAAAAGAAGACGATGAGGTGGAGGAGTTATAGGATTACGGATTGGGAAATGTGTGAGAAATGACAGCTTGTGATAAACCACCTGCTGCATTGTGGGATTAGGTGTTGCTAACTTTGAAATATGCTCATTGGAATTGACAAAGGCAAAGCAGGTAAACTTTTGAAGCCGCTTTGGTTTTGCATATACCTGAAATCAAATAGTGGGAGTTGAAATGATGCAAAAAACGTCCGATTGTTGACATAAAGGACTTACATGATTTGACCTTAGATTTGGTAGAAGCTTGGGTCTGACATGATGCACATACTTTGGTTGTCTAAGTGTACGTTCAGGCTAGTTGCTCAGATTCACTTTTTAAATGATGTGCAGTGACCTAAAGCTGTGGTACCTGACTTACAATCCTCAAAAGTGGATTTCAGTGAAGTGTAAAAATATCATATTAGTTCCTGGCTTTCAACACAGATTAGTTCGATCAGTAGTTCTCTTATGATTGTTCTTGTTTTATTTCTCTAGCCTCTTTTTTGCCTCTTACCTCTTAAGAAAAAGTGACACATGCTCCCTTTTTTGGTGATTTTACATTCACTAATAAACCAGACCCAAGAGTGATCGAGCTCCATGTTTCGGTTATGACGCTCTCCATGTTCACTCCTCATGAAGTGAGTTTGCAGTCTCACGCTGACGTCCTGTGTCCTTGCTCTTGACAGGTGTTATGTTGATGACAAAGTGTCCAGAGTGGCCTGGCTCAATCGATCCAACATCATCTTCGCTGGACAGGACAAGTGGTCTCTGGACCCCAGAGTAGACCTGGTCACGAAAGGACAGCTCGAATACAGCCTGCGCATACAGAAGGTAAACGCTTTGTACATGAGTGGGAGCTTTTAACGTCAGGTTTTGGTGAAGGTGCACAAAAGAACCATAACTCTGAAATGTAGAGTCAGAAGTATTTATTGAGAGTCACTAAAAGATAAAGTGAACTAGCTACAGCAGGAAAAATGGAACAGAGCATAAAGGCCTTCACAAAAGGAAAGATATTTATATAGTCTTACTTTGTTATGTGTTTAATATGGACATAATAATAACAATGGGCGAACCAGATGCATCGCTGTATGTGCACAGGTGCTAATTTTCAACATTAGTCCACAGAGGGCTTTTACAAGGGACTTACTCATTCACTTACTTACGTAGTTAAAGCTGGAGTGCCTGACTTTGAAACCACACTAATAACTGTATTCAAGCTTGCTCACCCATCACGTTATCAGGCTTTCAGATGATGGGTGAACAACCATTGTTTGTTTTGAGTAATACCTTTACGGCTGAGAACGTACACAAATGTATATTCTATAGTCAAATTATCTATAATTTATGCTCGCGCACCACATTCGAATGCTGTAGAAAACACAAAACACTCTGGTTACATCACAGGTTTTCACATGTTCAGTATGTTTGGCCTCAGTCACATCTTTACATCAGTTTATTCAGTGAAAAGAAAACCAACTCTCACTCTCTTGCCATTCAGCTCTTAGTATATAAAAGATAACATGTTTTCAAATGAATTAAACTCGGTATGTTGTGGTCTGAAGAGTTAATGGATTCAATAAAGTGAATGATGTCTATTGCTACACACTGGTTACTAATCAGGTGTTTGTATGTAGAAATGTGTTTAGTTGGAGTTGGCAGTTTAGTCACAAATGCATTACATTCATTACATGTATTCATGTGATTTACAGTATGCTCTCATTGAAGATTTATTAAAGGTGTTTAGAAGATTTCTAATTAATGCCGTAAATTCACAAGGAGTTGAAAATATCATCGAGTAATTCCTTGCACCTTGCACATGTTGAACTGCGCAACAAGAGACACTTTTTGTTGATTGTATAAATAACAAGTGCATTCGTGACGTCACATTTGTAATTTCGACTCGGCGTGAGATTTTCAATGACTCTCGTGTTGCCTCCAGGAAAAGGCATCACCACCGAATGATTCAAATGTTTTATTTGTTTGTCGTATAGGTGGATGTTTACGACGAGGGCACCTACACGTGCTCTATACAGACGAAGCAGAAGTCTAAAACCTCACATATCCACCTCATTGTACAAGGTAAACCGCCTCTTAATAATGCGCACCTATCTTCACTATATAAATGCAAAGTTTGGGGAAACATTTGTCACGGAAAGACGCCTCCAGCAATGGCATTTTGAGTCCAACTGAATCTTAAATGCACTTGAAAAAGCCACAAGCGCAAGTTTTACATTTCAAAGAATAGGAAGTTATTTCTCATGAATTAAGTTTTGGGATAATGAGACGAAAGGATAGGAAGAGATATATATATATATATATATATATATATAACGGAGGAATTGGTCTCAAAAATATGCCCAGACATTTCTATTGACTGTGTTACCAATGTATTAAATTATTTTGGCACAATATGATTTGGCTCATGCTCCTATAGTAATATTGTATTTGCCAAAGTAAAAGTTTCTTGCTTTATGCACATGTCTATTGAGATGTAATTGCATTGGCTTGAGTACAGCGCACATTTAATATTCCACTCTTATTGCAAATCACTTGCACTGATATTTAATGATCTGTTAATTGGTTTTCCTGTTTCATTGCAACATGAGGGGAAGGTGCCTCTGAGTTGATGCTGAGTCTTTGTGGAGATTACAGCGTGCAGCTATTTATTTTTATTTTTTTTCACTTCACAGTGTCATATCCACAGCAGGTGCTTTTGAACTGTCAGTGCATTTTACCCTTTTAAACCTCAAAAACCCCACCTCAATGGCTGCTTACCGGTTGGAAGTGAAAGTATAAATGTTCACAAAAATCACTGAGCAGGCATCAAGGCTGGCTTCATTATCCATCAAAATGCCATTTGGGGCCTGTGTAATGTTGTTTTTCCAAAGCCACTCTTAGTTGACAGATATGCCTCTTAACTTGCCAAGAACAGGTTGTGTGATAGACACTCTGCACCTCCTACAGCTGGAGGAGCTTTGTTTGTCTTTGAGCAGGTAGCATTTTCAGCATTCAGTGTTGGATCCGGCCTCCATTATGGTTCCTGAAATGCGCCATCAGTGTAATGTTACTCACTCTGTTCAATCACCGATGTTGCTAATATGCAGCTCTAACTATTTGAGATGAAAATGAAATAGCTTATTGGCTTTCAACAATTCAACTGTGGGAGTAATAGATGTCATAGCCCTGCATAATGTCTGTGTTATAAGATATAACTGAGAAAAGTTGACGGCAACACTGACAAAGTTATCCCATTACACATCAAAGTAGTAGAGAGGCTCATGACTGCAGGGTTGCCAGAACTCACACCATCGAGCTAATATCACTGGTAAAATAACATGTGGCTGTAGAACTAAAAAAAGGTCTTGTTATGATTCTCAAATCATTAACTACAAATCAAGGAATAAAACAAGGATATCTATCGAGGCCTTTGTGAAAAACGTGTTGGTTATAGATTTGTTGTTGACAAAACTCTTGTCTATTCAGATTTGATGGTCCAAGCTGGATTTGTCTGCATATCTGGTAACCTGAGTCAGGGAGAGTGTAGGAGTACCACTTTTGGCCAGATTTTTACGTACTGCTCCTTTAAGTAGATGGGTTCGTGTTAGTAATTTTATTGTTTATTGAACAGGGGCAATGTTCAAAGCCATGAGGTTTTACAAAATAAAAAGGTTTTTAGCGTCTTTTCACATTTTCCAGCCCCCGTGGCCATTTTGAATCACTCCATGAGAGCACAATTTTTGGCCCATTAGTTAGAACGGCGGAGAAAGGCGTGAGTACGTCCGTTAATATATACGGTCTATGGCTCCTACATGTATGTACATTTCAGCTGGCTATCCGAGCATGTTATAAAAACTTTCTCCAGTCATCGGATTTGTTTTGTCTTGCCATTTAACTGCATCCTCGGAAAGATTACTGTACTATTTTGGCATTTCACTACAGACTATAGTCGTCTGAAGTCTGTATCAGCCAATGTAGACAGAAGATAGTGCATTATTAATAGCATTTTCAAAGGTCAACACGTAAATGATGCTTCATTTCTGGGATCCTCACAAGAAAATTGCCTCTTCTTCCCAGAATGCATTTCGTTTGATTATTTAGTGCTCGATCTTTAGGAAATCCTACTCATAGTTCCCCGGTTTCTGTTGGCCTTGGTCGTTAATCATTACTAATGCGACAGTTATAGCAAAGCATTGATTCGATGCCTCCCGTCTTGTCTCTCAAAGTCCCATTCAGTTTGTTGCTATTGTTGTGCTCTGCAGTTATATGTTTTTCTACTGTGGGTGTAATCTGCTCGTGTGCCTTGACTTTAGCTTCTGTTGTGGTAAAGTGACAAAATATGAATATTTGTATATGCCCTAAATATTCTGTACTTTGTGATTTATGCATGCCTCCTTATGTATTTAATTTGCTGAAGTGTGAACAAAAGTACATTTGTTCAGACACAGCATCTGTTCTTTGGAGGAACACTTAGGAGCATTACTTCGTATCGTGTTAGTAAGTTTTATCATGTGCCCTGAACAATTTATAGAAGTATGGCAATTAACTGACAAGAAGATGTACATTTTTGTAACATGTGCATAAAAAAATGCTTCTTTGGCTGTTATTACATGTTTTGTCCAGCAGAAGTTGTAGAAAGGTGGTCACTACTCCTACAGGTGGTTATGCTCCGTCTCACTTTGACTCCTATTCACTTACAATGAAAAGTTAACTCCTCTATGTTCTTTTCAGCATGTGGAAGTACCACAAGCAGAGCACCTACTGGACTGGGAGGACCAGAGGTGGCTGAAATGTGTTACTTTTGCCAATATTTTGGCCTCCATGGTGAGACCACATGCCAATGAGAGCAGGCCATTGATTTGAACGACACCTTGGGTCGCTAGGGCCTGTAACCAACACCCAATATGAGCACCAACACAAAATAGGAATACATTTACTTTTCTTATTCATTTTTGCTAATATAATATATTATTATATTATATTATTATTATATATTATATATAATATAATACATTTTGCTAATATACACATTTGTAAGTATGGAAAGCAGTTAGGGAAATTTCGAACTGGTTGTTTACAATTTCAACACTCAAACAAATCAAAAATAAACAGAGGCACTTTCAGTTGATCTTTGGAACTTGTTTACTTTCAAACAGACCTCAACTATTCAACACTTGTGCAACTTGAGCAATGGCAGAAAGACCTCAAAAACAAACTTTGGCAATAGAGGAGTTGTGCAAACTTCTTCAAGCAAAGGACAAGCAGATTGCAGACTATAAGAAAAGAGTGAAACAGCTACAGGAGCAGGTGGAGCAGCAGCTGACCAGGCAAGAGCAAGATGAGGCCAAAATACTGGAGACCGAGAAGCGACTTCTGCAAGAACAGCTGACAGCGGAGAAGAGCCTGGTCGCACAGCTCCAAGAGCACCTCCAACAACTTAACTGCGAGATGGAGGAGCTCAAGGGGAAGAAAGAGGCAGATATGAGAGGGTCCACGATGGAAGAAGTTACTGACAAACCAGAAAACGGTGCAGAACTCTACAGCTCCAGGGAGGAAAAGCCAATTCAAGCCAAACAGCTCGAGGAAGACCCCCATCCCGTGTCTCTGCCTCATGTAAGCCTCATGGAGAAGCCCGTCCCAGCGAGGAGTGAGGCTGAGGAAGAGCCTGAATCAGGGTCTGGCCGACAGTGGAGGAGGCTGCTCTGCTGCTGAGAACAAGATATGGAGATTTTCTTTTTCAAATTAATACTTTATTTAAATTAAATCTTTAAACAATGGCCAGTCCTCAACTTATTTTGCAAATATACAAAACACATATTGTTATGTTATTAGGTGATATATATGATGAGACCTTATGTAGTATTTTAGAAGAGTTCAGCACATCATAAGTGGGCCACATGTTCTACGTGGTTTTTGTGGTAGGCTGTTTAGATTTATTATACAGAGGTGGGCAAACTGGTCCTCAAAGGGCCGGTGTGGCTGCAGGTTTTTGTTCCAAGTTGAGCAGGAGCACACCAGACTCCACCCATTTCCTCAAATCTTCAGGTTAAAACTGGACTTACCTGAGGAAATGGGTGGAGTCTGGTTTTCTCCTGCATAATTAATTTGCCCTATTACAATATTGTACATCATTCAAACTCAAAAAAGGAGTGGGAGGAAGAAATACTGTGAGTCATAAAATAATGTGGAAAGAAGCTGTTAAACTTGTATATCTCTAGTCTTTTATTTGCTCAGATTATTTCAATGAGCAGCATTAACTGTTGTTCTTGAAAGCACAAAATCTATTGATAGATTGAGGGAAGATGGAAAACAAAGCCAATTATCTTTTAGTTTCTCTCTTGTTCAAAAATGTTATGTCCAGCGTTTGTGTTCTTCTAAAAGTACCATGCACAATCACAAAATCCCCAAAGTGTATACTGTGTGAAAAGGAATCAATGTTGTTGATTCAAGGATGTTTCATCAAAAATGTATTTGGAGTTGCTTTCTGTGTAGGCTGCCAGACCCTTGTAGTTCCGCCATGCTCCACCAGAGGCGTTTGGCTGAACCACATGGGTCTGATATCGACGCCATAGCAAACGCCTTCCCCAGATTATTTTTGAATCGACCAATCAGGATTGCCGGTGTTACGTGAGGTTTGCACTGCCTTCTCAAGCTTCTCTCATGCAGCAGCGAGAGGAATCCAAGATGGCGGGCGTAAAGTCCGCGAATCTTTTTAAAAGAGTAAATACGATCGAATTAAGACACGGATGTCACTTTTAATGCAATTTGAGGCGAGATGTAGATGGTTCTATGTTGATATATGTGTGTTTTAAGAGTCAAATGTTCCTGTAAAGTTTGGTTGAAGCACTGGTTCAGTGTTCCTGTTTACACACTATGCAGCAGGGTTGCCAGGTTTGGTGGTTCCCGCATATTTTTTTCCAAGAGACTTGTAGGTATTAGTTTTTTTTTTTTTTTTGGGGTATTCTCACGGATTTTGGGTTGGAAAATCTTGCTGGGATTTGGCAACCTGTGGGAGCCGTGTGCTTCGATGTGAGTGGTTGAAAGCAGACTTCATTCAAGATAACGGACAAGTGGTCTATCCAATCACATACAAGGATATTTTATACAAGGCCCTGCCTTCTGAAATCCAACCACTATGGCTCAATACCAGACTCATGTGTGAAGTGCAGCGAACTACATGGGTCTGGCGAGAGTCAGGCTAGATATCAGGAGCATCTTCCACAAACATAATGGAACACAACATAGAGCCCAAATGCATGTGAATACTCCTCACAAAACCAATGGACTCAGGCCCAGCATCGTCACTTGCCCTGCCTTCATCTTTAATGTTTGGTGCTCCAGACACTGCCCCTGGTTACACAGTCACGTAACTTAAGCTGACAATTTTCTGCTTGCGGGGACACACGCGTAATTGGAAAACAAATGATCAGACAGAGTATATTCTCTGGTGACGATCGCAGGTTATTTTCACAAGACTCTGGCGAGAGCTTCTGAACGCCAGGGTCAGTGACAGGAATTCTAATAATATGACAAACTTTGTTCCAAGAGCCAATTAGTTTTCAGATTTAGGCAGCGTTGACAGCTCTAATTGTACAGCAGTGCAGCATTAGCCCTTCATAGAACGAATTTACAAACTTTATTTTTAAGGTACACTCAGTATTTTTTACAGTTGCTCGAAATGAAAAAACATGTTAACCAATCACAATGTGACCTTTTAAGAACACAACAGCGTGACACACACAACATGTAACTTTCTTCACACAGACAGTAATGAGGACTAGGCAAAATCTGGATGTTCTGTTTTCATACCGTGGTTCTGTAGCAGGACTGTGAGTAGGACTGTGGGCAGGACTGTGGGCAGGACTGTGGGCAGGACTGTGAGTAGGACTGTGGGCAGGACTGTGGACAGGACTGTGGACAGGACTGTGAGTAGGACTGTGGGCAGGACTGTGAGTAGGACTGTGGACAGGACTGTGGACAGGACTGTGGACAGGACTGTGGGCAGGACTATGGGCAGGACTGTGGGCAGGACTGTGGGCAGGACTGTGGGCAGGACTATGGGCAGGACTGTGGGCAGGACTGTAGGCAGGACTGTGGGCAGGACTGTGGGCAGGACTGTGGGCAGGACTGTGGGCAGGACTGTGGACAGGACTGTGGGCAGGACTGTGGACAGGACTGTGGGCAGGACTGTGGGCAGGACTGTGGGCAGGACTGTGAGTAGGACTGTGGGCAGGACTGTGAGTAGGACTGTGGGCAGGACTGTGGGCAGGACTGTGGGCAGGACTGTGGGCAGGACTGTGGGCAGGACTGTGGGCAGGACTGTGGGCAGGACTGTGAGTAGGACTGTGAGTAGGACTGTGGGCAGGACTGTGGACAGGACTGTGGGCAGGACTGTGGGCAGGACTGTGAGTAGGACTGTGGACAGGACTGTGGACAGGACTGTGGGCAGGACTGTGGGCAGGACTGTGGGCAGGACTGTGGGCAGGACTGTGGGCAGGACTGTGGGCAGGACTGTGGGCAGGACTATGGGCAGGACTGTGGACAGGACTGTGGGCAGGACTATGGGCAGGACTGTGGGCAGGACTGTGGGCAGGACTGTGGGCAGGACTGTGGGCAGGACTGTGGGCAGGACTGTGGACTTGTTCCTTTACCTGTATGTACAGGTGAAACTTGAAAAATTAGGATATTGTTAAAAAAATCAATGTATTTCTGGTATTCAACTTGTTTTTGATTCACTTGATAAAGTCAATCAAGTCCAACAACACTGTTACATTGAATTTACTTTATTCATTTAATACAACATGATAGTAAATTCCAACAAAACAAGAGCGTACTCTCTTTCCCCACAATAGCCTTTATTTGTTTTAATGTTAATAAATAGCTTCAGCTTTTAAGAAAAAAACAAATAAAATATTTCAAAAAGGGATTGTCAGCCATAATGATCAAAATTAAAATGGACAAAGGCTTGGATTGTCACTTAGCAGGTAATGAGTTTATACTATACAGGTACGTTGGTTTTACAGTTGGTTTTACAGTTGAACTTTTGAATCTATCTTCATTTCACCTGTATCTATTTCATTATGGCTCCTGCTTTAAAATAGTTATTAAAATCCCTGCTGAACTTTTTCTCATGAGAGCAGAGACTGTAAATGTGTCCTCAAGAAGTTTGAAACTTTCCAAACAAACATCACCTCATTCTTTGTATTATTTTAATGAGTGAACCTTCCCAATTCCCAGTTGCTTCTCGAGTGGTATATAGACAAAGACATAACGGGCACACTATTTACTTGAACTAAAAATCACCCCATTAAAATGTTATCCATAGTGTAGAGAGAGGGATTTTCTGAGTTTGCATGATTTTCACTTCAAATATTTCCTCATTTGATCAAACATGGACAGCTTGACTTTGTAGATGTGAACTTTGATGATGTTACTATCCAGGCCAAACTGTCTGTGATTATGCATTCATTTGCATTCAGCTCCTGCCTGCAGCCAATATTAAAGCCACGGTACCTTTAAAAAAGAATAATACACATGGTTTGTCCAATCAGAAAGAGTCTTGTAAAACTAAAAAAATGGGATGAAATAGCACATTATGGTGTCTTTAATAGGGCAGATCTACCTGCACGTGAAAACTATAGCAATAAGAGCAAACTGAGCTACATGGATTTTATTTCAGATCTATTAGTGTGGATTGAAAATCAAAGGTGCCCCATTCTTTAAATACATGGTGTATACTTATATCACAGTTTTCAAACGTTTTTCACACCAGATGCATGGATTTGTATAGAATGTGTTGACGAAAAAGGGGACAAAGCAGTCTAAATCAGAATGAAATAAAAAGCATAAGTAAATATATGAGTAATTTATATCATGATTAACAGAGAAGTAAGCAGGACTTGTGCATTGTTTTACATTTCCCTTCCCATTTAACCTTATGCCACTTCTAATAAATAAAACAGTGCTCGCAAGATTTAATGTATAATGGTTGGCTCAGGGGAGACAGGAGATCAATGCAGTAGTAGACTGACAGATACATTGGCACCTTACTGTACCCTTGTGTAATGAAATATGAGAAAAAGGACAGCAGGACTGAACGCAGAGCAGCAAGCGCTTTAGACCAAAGAAGAAACTGAAAAAATTAACATACTGTAGCAGCTGCGATTAGCCTGGTGATTTGAAACACCGCAACATGAAAGTGGAATTACTTGGTGTCCACGTTTGCTTTTATCTTCCCCAGAAAAGTCACATTAATTGAACGCAGACTGCTAGTGTGAGAGCTCCGATAAGCTGCACTATTTTATTTTTTACCAGGGTCAGCGATACACAAGTGGAGTTAGTAGGCTAAATGAACTAAAACTTCATCTCCAATGGGACAAGGAGAAATAGCTCGTAAGATGAATGAATGGCTCCCTGGTTTCAGCCTTTTATGAAATACATTTGCATAGCCAGAATGTGCTGAACAGGCTCAAATATTAGAGTATCTTATATAAAGAAGCTAGCACAACATTGTACTGGGAATAAGCCTATATTTCCCACTGGTCATATACCCCTTAAAATGTAATCTCAGGTCAAAACACTGAACTACACAATATGGAAAGGAGAAAGTTGTTTCTAAAATGTTATAATGCTCAGTACTTCTATAAAATATTTGTTTCAATGTATGTTTAATTCCGGTTAAATAAACATCACTTACTTTATTACTTTGGTTGCTGGGTTGTTGCTACCTGGCTGTTCCAGATTATCGTTAATTTAGCCTGGTGGAGTTAGCTCCAATGGGCTTTTCCCACATTTGGCAAACAATATGAGTGCCTTGACTATAGTTAAAACTGGCAATTGGCTATTCTGAATAAGAAGAAACCCATTCATCTCATAATCACCTATTTTATAAGCAAGATTTAGTTCTTTTTTTTGGCTTGTTTTTGTGCAGTTTCCAGTCTGTCCCAGCTCTTAAATCTTTAATCCGTCACCCAAACTTCTTCCTTATGCACAAGTTTATCTCTCTTGACAGATGGCATTATCCATTCACAAATGTCAAGAGGAAGACAGAGGGCTGAGGAATGTTGAAGGCAGATGTTGCATGTGCTGACCCTGTTTGAGATGCAGGGTCCACAGAGAAGTGACACATGTTAATGTACTCCTCTGAGGCGTGCGGCACTGACAGGAAAGAGTGGAGGAAGCCATTAACACAACACAGGGCATTTGACTTTTACTTTCATGTCTCATCTGTAGATCCGCATTATTTAAAGATGCGGAGTCTAACATTCAAGTCACAACCCTATTTTTTCAAACCATACTTTTATCAACTTTTTTGGTATACAAAAACAAAGAATTGAAAATATCCAATGTAAGCTGGCAGAGAAGTAAATTAGAAGAATAATGAATGTGAAAATAATAAATCACAACCAAAACATACAGTAATAATGAAAAAATGTAAAAGAAAAGGAGAAGAGAAGGAGAAGAAAAACAGAGTACACACTGCGCGCATACACACACACACACACACACACACACACACACACACACACACACACATACAGTAAGGCAAGGCAAGGCAAGTTTATTTGTATAGCACAATTCATACACAAGGCAATTCAAAGTGCTGAACAGAACAAGAAAGCATTAAAATCATAAATAATCACAGTGCATTAAAAAAAAAAAGATAAAAATATAAAATCCCTCAGTTGTATGCACAGCTAAACAGAACCGTCTTTAACCTGGTTTTAAACATTGTCAGAGAGGAGGCCTGTCTCACATCTTCAGGAAGATTGTTCCAGATTTTAGCAGCATGAATCTGAAAAGCAGCCTCCCCATGTTTAGTTCTGACTCTGGACACTAACAGGAGTCCAGTCCCTGTGCTCCTCAGAGTCCGGGCTGGTTCATATGGTACTAACATGTCACTAATATAGTTTGGTGCGAGGCCATACAGTATAAGCCACAAATTGAATGCAACAAAATCTAGCTACTTCCTCACAATTTGTTTTTTTTCACTAGACTTCACGGCGTGCACTTTTGGCCTCATTGGATCAGAAAAGTGTGAAACAAAGGAATTCACCCAATCTGCTCTTAGCCCAAAGAGTCTAATAGTGTCTTGCAGGAAACGTTCTTACAAGCATTGGCCTTTGAGCCTGAAGGTTGTGAGTTCGAGCCCACCACGAAACTTTCTCCACCGACATCCACTGATGTTTGCCGTCATTGTATCCTTGGGCAAGACACTTAACCCCACTTTGCCCAAAGCCCCTGCTGAAAGATCAAGGGAAGAAAACGGATTGACAACAATTCTGTGGGCAGATTTGTTTTACTTTTTCTAGACTCTTTCTCTTGGGACAAACAAATGTATTATATAAAAAAGAAAGCAGATGAAATGTAGAAGGGTTACTGTTTCAAAATGATTTCCATTTCCACTGACAAATCCATTTATCAGCTATTTATTCCGTCCATACTCTTATGCTGCTTATGTAAATATACTCAAACCGTTGAATCCATCAATGTAAATACAAGCCTGAAACTGCCGACTGCATTGTTATGAAGGGTTTATTATGATTTTGCTGTAATTATACTTGAAACATCTTTATTTCATCAGCCACAGCAGTGACAAAACAGTTTCCACTGGAACAAAACATATTTTTCTCGTCACAACCACAGGCATGCTTTCCAATGTATTGTGTTTAACTATTTTAGAGTCCACAGCTCCTATTCCAGATTATCCCAAATTAAGAAACACAAGTATATGCCACACACGTCTAACATATATACATCTGATTATATTTTTTTGTCCGACTCTTAGTATGGTCAGGTCATGAGAGGGCTTGTGCGTGTTGTGTGTGTCCATTACCGTCCCTCTCTCCACCACTCTCTCTGACCTTTGCACACTTTGCAGACTTGGTGATCATATGTGCTCTGAATACAGTTGGTTCAGGGAAAACTCCAAGACCTTTCTTCTATTGGCTCTATTTCCCAAAAGAATGTTGTATAATCAAAAGCAAGTCATTTCTGAATATGAGAATATGTGTGTATCTGCAGCACATTTCATCCAATCATATACTGTACATTGTCTGAAGCCATCCCCTTGCAGTTTTGTTTCTGTCTGGGTTTATAGATTGAGAAAAGACATTATGTGAAATGGAAACAAGTAAGAACACAATATGTGGCACAATCACATTAATTTACAACAACAACAAAATTAAGAAATGTGGAATCGTTACTGTTTGAAAATTATTCAACGTTTTAAGTTAAAAAACAATATGTGATCCAGTTCAAAGTGATTATTCAAACCATTGTGTGCATTGATACTATTCTAATCACTAGGGCTTTACAGTCTTGGCATCAGTGTGTCCTGTTGTCCTGTTATGTCCTGTTACGAGGCACTTCTGCTTTTTTGCTAAGACTTTTCATTTCAAAGTGATGTTTTTGTTTTCATATAATCCGTGCCAATACTTTTTTTTTACCAAGTTCAGTATACATCCTCCCTCCCTTAGTTGCCAGATTTGACTTTACCTGTCTTAAAGAAACACAAAAGTTGTGTGCAGGATCAATACAATTCTCATCTCACCGTGGGCAACAAAATAACGTCAAAAGTTTGTCAACAAAAGACGAATTTCATCCAAGTGCTGAAGGCAACGCTCCTGTTTCAAGGGCCCAGCGTTTGCCAAGAAGAAGACGGAGCAAGGCCAAAGTAAAACTCAAGTGTTTACTCCACACATTTAACTTTTGCGAGGATTTTAATTTTGATAAGTTCGGAACAGTTGACTTTTGAAGTGATAAGAGCAAATGAGTGTGCAAAGTGAACGTGACCTGCTTTAAGATCCTTTGCATTTAAATATGTATACATCATATTTTCAAATCAGCCTTGGCATTTGAAACTGACAAGAAAAATTTATGATAATGCATCTTAATTTCATTTTCTGGAATGCACCTGTGCCATTCTCAATCTCCTGGGTTATTTGACGATGTATAAACTCCAGACTGAGATTCCCCACAGAGGGATTATAGCTCTCTGCTTTAGACCAATCCATCAAATTCCTCTATAGGCAATACGGTATAGTACCCTGGGACCCTTCTCACGGTCTTCAGCTTGTATCCTTTTATTGAGTTCATAATAAATGTTGAGGTCAAGCAAAACTCAAACTAAAAAATGTCAGCATTTTCCGCTATCAAAAACGTACTTTGTTGTTCTCATTTAGTCACCTTGATTTTGCAAATACTGGCCCCTCGTCTTCACAGAACACTCTCTGCTGCCTCCGTGAAGCTATGGAGGTGTTTTGAGCTGTTTTGAATCCATTAATCTTTCTGCCAGAATGTCTGCAGACAAAACATGTATATTTACATAGTCACATGACCGTTATTGTGTGTGATCATTTATAATTGCTAATTGATGGTTAACCAAAAGCAAACAAATAATCCAGATCCTTAATCTCTTAAATGTTGCATAAAAGTCAGCAGTAAACCTCCGTAACTCTTTGGGAGCGAGTGGAGCAGCAGTAAGTCGTGTCTGTCTCATCACACTGCTGTGAGCATGACAGGTGACCAGCGTGGAGGGCCCTCCTGGGGACAAGATTACAAGCGGTTGTCACTTTGCCTATTATTCTCCGTCTCCATACCCGTCTGGATCAAGTACAAGTATTGGGCTACAGGCATTTCTCTTTGCCTTTGAACTCTCATAATAAAACGGACTCCTTGAAGTTTATAATGAACGCGACAATTTAGCATTCCCTTTTCCAAGGGATGCTGAGCTTATTTACTCAGTTTGATTTGAACCCAAAAATAAAATACATTGCGGCCTCCTTTAATCTTTTTATGCTGGTTACAAGAAGGGCCTTTGTGCATTTGAATAAGACCAACGAAAGCAAATGGGACAGGATGAAGATATTGGTCATTTCTTGTACCATTTGATGCTCATTTGTTTTTTTTGTTTTTGTTCTTGATAGGGAATTTTAAAAAAGCTACAGGTGCCATGCAGTGGAACACAACATGGCATTGTAAATGAAATGACAACATCATAGCATCATATAATATACATGTAGCTATTTTCATCAAGAACATGACAAGATTTTGTGTAACCTAGAAACATGCCTGATCTTAAGTAAGTTTACTTTGTCATCTTCTACAGAGATGACACACTGGCTCTATTGATGATGTGATTCTTTTGAAGTGAGAAGGAGAAATAAAATAAGAGTGGTTCCTTTAATCTTCTTTGCAGTGGCTGCATGAGAGGCTTTCATGCATTTAAATGGGCCTATCCACAGACACTGGCGACAGGGAGTATTGACACAGGCTGCAGGTCTCAGGCTAAACCATAACTCACAGTGAAACAAGGCGAAGCCAGTGGCCATCGGTTCTAGAGAGCATCTAATCTCTGAAACACACTGGTGTTATATCTTTCTCTAGTGCTTTCAGTGCAGATGTATAGGAGCTGCTGTTTTCCATCTTGGGACTGACCTGTGCCTGTCACATAGATTGACAGTGTCTTGGCATGGATGGTGCTAACTCTGCATCAGGCAGGTGACGATGGAGTGGCACAGTGGAACTACCAGCTTGACGATAAGAAGAGAGATGAGGTCTGATGTCGTCATAAATTACGTTTATGTATTCAGCTGATTATGTGAACATTCAGCAGTATAGAAGATTTTTCCTTTTGACATTTTTAACCATGAAAAAGCAAGTTTGAAGCACATTAGAATTTCAAATTGAAATATTTTCCTTTATAAATATTCAATGTTTATTTTCGAGCCCTCAAATTCAATGCACTGTGAAATTTGATGAAATAGAAATACGGATAATTTGTTCCATCCGATTTTGATGGTTAACGTTTGCGAATAGAATAATTCAAGCTGACATAAAATTTCAAATATGATGAATTTGAGTATTGTGTTTCCTTTTCCAATTATATAAAATGTTTTATACTTTAAACATCTAGATTTAGTCTCTGAATTAAAGTCACAAAGGGATTACCCTGGTTCTAAAAGAATCACAATATAATGGACTTCAGAAAGTTTAAAATCTTGGAGCATTATAGCCACTTTCAAACATTCTTTTTTTAAGATACTGTAACTTCATAGAGAGACAGAGAGAGAGAAGCGAGTACAACATATGCATATTCCCAGGACGCTAAGAAACATAGCCCCTCCATGTCCTGTCACCAGGTCTCCGTAATATATTTCTCCGTACATTAAATAACCCCCCCTCCAAGTGCATGCTGGGACATATCTGATTATAAAGGGGTTCTGCATTGGCACCTCCAGGAACACTCTCATATCTCTGTGATGTAAACACAAAGCAACGAGCATCCCCCACTGCAAACTTTTCTTTCACTTGTCTTGAAAAAAAAAGTAGAAAGTCTCAGGTGTTGGAAACAAACTTCAATATCAGTCATTGCAATTTGCTTTGCACTTTTTTCTGACGTTGAAAAGCTTCTGCACATCCTTAGTGTTGGCCCAGGATAGTCTTTGGTACGTGTCTCTGTGCCCAGCAGTCTCCAGATGTCTGCTTTGTTGCTCAGGTTCACCATATGCTTCTGTGCTGATGCAGAGCTTATAAGCATGTGTTTGTTATAAGAGTGTGAGAAATAGATTGCTGAATGTCCGTTGATCGAGCCAACACGATTTGGGGTTTTCAAGTGAAATTAAGACTCATTAGGGCTCAAACCCTGGGCACTTCCTCATAGTATTTGAGTTTGATTAAAAATACTGAATTAAATAATGCCCATTGACTTCCACACCTTCTCAACTGCACTAGTGCCTTGACCCTTTAATGTTCACTCCTTGAAGAAAGCAATGGGTCTTTTTCTAAGATGTAGGAGCACTAATCAAAAAAAACCCTAAAACCAAGTGAGTGATATACAGTAGATGCCCCAATGAGGTAGATTTCAGTTCCAACCATACTTCAAGTTGATACAGCAACGCAACAGATTGAGCAAACCATTAATAAGTTCATTGCTGTGTATGAACAATGAAAGTGCGCATTTATGATAAACTAAATTAACCTGCTGTTTAAATGATACACAATAAATGTTTTAACTGTAGGGGTTGTATTTTTATGGTACACATATGGACAGTTATCAAAACACTATCTTCCAAAGGGGATTCGGAAATACATCTCACACAGGAAAAGTTATTGCTTAGTGCAGAGAAGGAATATTTATGGCTCTTCATTATATTGTATAGCTCTCTGATGTATAGGGCATCTCTTCTGGAAGGGTTGCCTGTCAAGCCAGTGTCTTCAGCATGTTCACTGACCCTGTAAAAAATAGGATGTATTTGTTTGGTCCATGGAGGGTCTTTGAGGAGTGTCTATGGTCACGTCCGGTGCGGCAGCCACTGCGGTAAATAACATATGAGCTTGTTATTTCTGCTCCAAGCTGGAGAACCGGCTCCCAAATCCTGCCCCTTCCTCATTATACTTCAGCTCAATGGCTAGCGCAAAGGGGCACAGAGGATGTGAGAAAAGTTACACATGCACCACTTCAAAACTCGATCTAAACTGGGTATAAATTGTGTTTGAAACCAATAAAGAAACCTGGACCAAAATGGACACAATCCTACATCGATACTGTATCTATAATACATATATAAATATTTACCGGCGCAGAATCTGAAACCAACCCAGGCAAGTGACAAATCAACGCAATATGGAAGTGATGATAACCAAAACAAGATGTAGATAGAAATAGATGTGTTTTCTTTTTTTTCTTTTTTTTCAAGAAGAGCCAGTTGAGGTGGCTCAGGGTTAGACATTTGTTACGGGTGAATTCTGGAGGTGTTCCAGGCAAGTCCCTCAGGAAGACCCAGATCATACTGGATGGTCTGTTTGTCTCGGCTGTCCTAGGAATGCCTCAGATTTCTTCCAGAAGAGCTGCTCAGACTCCTACCTCTGCTTCCTATCTCTGAAAAACCTGGATAAAAACAAATGGGTGGCTGGATGGAAACACTTGATCACTAGCTTGTTTTATTTTTATTTTTTATTTTTTTATCTTGGATGAGTTAGTTATAAACCCGGGGTCAATTTTTTGAATTTTTGTTAAGCTGATTAGCATTGATGCCGCTTGGTTGTTTGGATTGTGAAGTGAAGCTATTTCCTAAAGACCGGGGGATAAAAATACTTTTGCTTTGCTCCTTTTTGCTTCAAGAAATTAAACCTGGAAATATAATTTTACAAAAAACCGAAATATTTCTTTGAATTTCACTCTAACGGACAACACTCGATTACATTCTCTGGGTTACGTCCAGTCCATGGTGGCAATGGAACTAAATTGTCACCCTGTACACATATCTACCTTCAAGTAGCAAATTAATTATCGTATGGAATACATATACACGGATCCTCTCTCCTTGTTTTGACAACACCATACATATCATAATTTACCTATATGTTTTTATAGTGTGCTAAGGACACAAAAAGGTGCACGTCTTTGTATAGCATGCTATAAAATAATGGCATGAAGAGTGTGCCATTACCTCAGTGCTAAAGTTGGATGCTTGGAGTGTAGAGGTGCAGATTCTGACAGGACACCTTGTACACGTCTCGTATAGCCGTAAAACTGGAGCAGCTGGAGCTCAGTGTGAGAGAGGCGCTGTGTGGGGTGATCCCCTGCTGCTGCGTCAGGTGCTCCACTCTCACCGCCTGCTCACGTCTCTGCACATCAGGAGAGCAGCAGGGCCATGATGCAACAGCAGTGTGTCACCCTCTGCACAAAACATCTCATTGTGCAACTTGAGCAACAAAACATTGAAGCTCCATAACTTTGTGAGCTCATATGTCGCATGTCACGGATAGTTTTCTTGCTTGTTTGAAGTTTCGAATAGAGTTGCTGCTCTTTTTTTGGACTGTACTCTTGATATAAGCTCGTATAGAAAAAAATAAAAAGAACTGTGGGTGTGCTGTGGGTGTGACGATATGTGTCTTATACTACGCTTAAACTAACAATAGCTAACATTTGCCACGGTACAAAACTAGAATGTAACCATTCTGGCTAGGACTACATATAAATGATGAATGTAGCTGACAATATCAAGAATATTTCACATATTAATTAACAATTCATTAGTTTGTGAGTGCATGATCCTAACTTACATTTACCTGAAATTATGCCAAAAATGCCAGTGGGTCAAAATCTACTCAAAAACATGGACTTGGAAGAAAAGCTAATTTCTCAAGCAGACAAAAAAAAACTCTGACATAATTTGCCGTCACAATGCTTCATGTTGAATAATGTGCACTGTTCAAATAAACAACCAAAGATTCAATTCACCACCGCCTTCTTCAGACCTACAATATGTTTCACCATATAAGAGCGTGTGGACTGGCTTTTGAATCCGCAGACACATGGTGGCTCTTTCTTGTTTTGACAAACGTTTTGGCGCAGTGGTTAGCGAGTGTGCTTTACTGCAAGAAGGGTTTGGATTCGATTCCCTTTCCAGGCCTTTCTATGTGGAGATTTTCATATTCTCCCTGTGTCCGCGCAGGTTTCCTCCTGGTGCTTCGGTTTTTCCCTACCACCAAAAACATGTACAATAGGTCTGGTATGCGCTTTCTGACCCCACTCCCATCTCTGTGGGGAGTGACAAATGCCAGAAAAAATGAAAATAAAAATTGCAAAGCGCTTTGTGACTCTGGTCTGTGAAAAGCGCTGTACAAAAAAAGATTACTTACTTAATTAAAGAATGTTATTTTGCATGTAACAAATGGGTTATAGAAAAGCCCAAAAATGATTTAATGTGATGGTGTTCAGGTGTTTTTGTTAAAAAATAGGATGCATACTCTTTTCATCATGTATTTCATCATTAGCGCCTGTGAGAATTACAGCCGTGGCATGCAGCAGCTGTTTCTAGACCAATCAATGATACATGAGACTTTCCTTATCAGATTTGATCCTCATAATTATTTCGACAACTTTCACATCCATCATCACAATCCCTTATTTATGAATTTAATCATTCAAAAGCCTGTAAATCCACTTCCTGTCGAGCTTTTAAATCCAGGTATTCCAATGCGATTTTTTACTGCAAATGGCAAATAAACTGAATCTAAATCCTTCAGGTTACTGTTGGGGGCAGTCTGGTAACTTTGACTGATTAGTGCTGAGAGCTGCTTGGACTTCCTCTCTAGTGCCAGGATAGCATCATGGGAATCTAGTTCAGGGGTTAAAGCAAAAAAAAAAAATTTGACTGAAAATTTTTGCATGGAAATTTATCACATGTAAATCACAGTAATATGCAAGACCAAGTTATATTTTTAATTACAATATATTATTGTATAATAGATTGTATATTGCAGCCATTCCCAAACTCAGTAACACCGAGGCCCCCTTAAAAATCTGACGGGTCTGCGTGGCCCCCCAAAATAATAACCAAGAAGACAACATTAAGAATAGGCTCTTCTGGTTATTTTATTTTGGGGAAATAGCCTCTGCTACAAACATTGTAATACAAAAATGATTACAGTGGATTATTCAAGTCAAATAATGAACACAAATATTTTAATATTACAAACAAAACATTATAAATTTAACATTAAATAATTATATTATTTTTTTATTTTTTTATGACCTCCCGCGGCCCCCCTGCAGTACCCACTTTGGGAGACACTGGTATATTGAATACAGCTCAAATGAATTCTTCAAAGATATACAGTGTATTTTGATATGAAATATAAGTGGATCAAGCAACGAGTCAACTTTTTGACAGAATATTAGTGAGAGTAGCTTTACTTAAGGCGATATGGAGCGTCTACACTTTGGCTCTGTCCTCGTCAAAATATCGCAAAAGGACGATACAATTCTGTCCACATTTGTTTGTGGACACGTCAATATTTAAGAAAAAGGTTTCCCTATCAAGTTTGAGTGCACAGTGCACTTCGATCAACTGCAAATGATTTAAATAAATGTACCAGCGGTAGTGATATTCTGAACGTTATTTTCTGCGATAAAGCCACAGACACGGTCTGCCATAGCAAGCCTAGTGTCAGTTGTTGCTGATGCACCAGGTAAAGATGAAGTGTGGGAAAGTGCACAAACAGCTGCCTTGTGCGCAGTTTTGAGCTGGTGGCGAATCAAAACTTTTTTTCTCATTACTCCCATACATGCAATTTTTTATGGCAAAGTACGCACAAGCACCGGCCACTTTCATCTTTTCGCACCATGACTCATTGATTGGCTCTTTTACATCACGCTGAGTTTTGCAAGAAGATTGCAAACAAGACAATATCAAAAGCTCACCAAGACATGTTTGTCCCCATTCCCAGTTGCAGCAAAGTCCGTTTTGTACATTCCGTTAAGTAAAATAGCATTGCGTTTGGTAAACGTTAATTACCTTTCCTCTATTACGCGCCCAGCTTACCAGTCCGCGGATCTGCTGCTGTTATCGCTCCGTTCGAGATTCAATTTTCCTCCTCTTCTCCTTTTCAAAAGCTCCGTGCAGTTTCCAGAAACTTTCACCTCCGTGTTACCAATGCTAACTTCATCGCGTCTTCATTTGCGCGTGAGCTCAGCTACGTCCCATTGCCTTGATTCATTTGCGGAGCGCTCATGTGGCCACGGCACGTTCAAGGCCCACTCGATGATTATATTACTTATTATTTCTATATACATATAAATACAATTATATTCAAATTATTATTATACATCGATATATATATATATATATATATATATATATATATATCAGATTCACACGTATATGTATTACTATATATTATTTTTATAATCAATCATTTCATTGTGTGTATTATTATCATTATATATATATATTTTTTTTTTTTCCAGACCAATTTCATTTGACGGAAATCCGTCACCTAGACGGAACTCTTTAATCCCTGATCTAGTTACGGGCCATTACAATACCGTTGGGTAAAATTGTGAAAGCTTGTAAATGTCTGTATCGCTTTGCATCTGTGTTGAGTAAGATTCTTTAGATCAGGGGTGGCCAACCCGCGGCTGGTTCCGTGCGCCTCTTGGGCTTTCACACGACAAGCGTCAAAAACGCCTCGATGGTGGTGCTGCCATTCATTCCCTATGTCAGCCATTCCCAAACTCAGTAACACCGAGGCCCCCTTAAAAATCTGACGGGTCTGCGTGGCCCCCCAAAATAATAACCAAGAAGACAACATTAAGAATAGGCTCTTCTGGTTATTTTATTTTGGGGAAATAGCCTCTGCTACAAACATTGTAATACAAAAATGATTACAGTGGATTATTCAAGTCAAATAATGAACACAAATATTTTAATATTACAAACAAAACATTATAAATTTAACATTAAATAATATTATTTTTTTAATTTTTTTTATGACCTCCCGCGGCCCCCCTGCAGTACCCTCGCGGCCCACCAGGGGGCCGCGGACCCCACTTTGGGAGACACTGCCCTATGTAGTTCTGACCCATAGTAAAGGCCGACTTCACTCCACTAGGCGGGCCGCCAAAACAATCTGACGTCAGTGAACGTCAATTCTGATTGGTCAGATGCGCTGTCAATCACTCTGCAGCTGCTGCCTCAGCTGTTGCAAATATCATAACAAACAACACGTTGCCTCGACCCATGGCGTCCGTACGGAAAACAATTCCTTGGTCGCTGGATGAGGGCAACACCTTCCTCAGTTTGAGGAGAGGACACCAGCGTGAGCTCGATGGTTCCACCAGAAACCAGAAGGTGTTTGTGGAGCTAGCGCTAAGGACGGAGCAGAATGATTCCCACAAACATGACAATGCAGAGAAAATTTAAAAAGCTTAAAAGTGACAACCGTGAAATGAAAAATCACATCAGCAAAAATAGAGGCAGAACCGAAAAGTCTGGAGGTGGTTTGACCAAATGGATTAAATTTACGGACATCGGCTAACACCGGCTAACATGCTAAAACCAGCTAACACCAGCTAGCGTTACACCAGGAGATAAGCTCAGCCTGGTGAGTGTCTGTCTTCAATAAAATGCAAAAGTATCTGGTCTTATACTGAACATGTGTCTGTGGTTCTGAATCAGCTAATGTGGTGTTGGTGTTATGTGTCAAATCTATATCTTTTACTAAACGCAGTCAGAGTGAATCATGGTTCGATAAAGACAGTTGTGTTTCTGCTGAATACTGGGCTGAAACTCGAATTTTTTTTTTCTTGGTTAGAGATTGAAAGCATTCATTTCGGAATCATAATTGATGTTCGCTGACGTGAGATTGTTCTGGTATCGACTCGCCCGGTTAGAACCAGGACCAAACCATAATAAAAAGTACCAGGTAGCGGCTGAAGCGAGCGGTAGAAGCGCCCGCAAACCAGGGAGAGTCGAGTCCAGCCCTTTAGTGCTGTACGAGTCAACTTGTGTCATTATCATGTTGATGACATTTACAATACATCTGTCTGAGCAGAGGTGTGTGTGTGCGCGTGCGTGTGTAAGGGATGGGGTGATGTTTATGTAGTGCACATTTGTATGATGTGGCTCTTTGCTCTAACACAGTAAAAAAATTGGCTCTGACTGGTTGGCCACCCCTGATCTAGATGCAATGAGAGAGAATTGCTGGATTGTAGACTATTCAACTGTAAATGTTTGACCAACAATAAATTATTCTCTGTCAACTGCAAGCGGTGATACTAACCTAATGGGCGGCACGGTGGCTGATAGCACTCTGGCTTCTCAGCAAGAAGGTCCTGGGTTCAAATCCTGGTCGGGGAAAGGCCTTTCTGAGTGGAGTTTGCCCCCAGGTTTCCTCCGGGTACTCCGGTTTCCCCTACCATTAAAAACATGTACAGTAGGTCTGACATGCGCCTCCTGTACTGGCCCCGCTCCCATCTCTGTGTGGAGTGAGAGACAAATGCCCAAAAAATAACAATTGTAAACTACTTTGTGACTCTGGTCTGTGAAAGGCAGTATATTAATAAAGATTACTTACTTACTTACTTACTTAATGTGAGCCTTCATACCAGTCTTTTGATCCTCGAGACTCCATCTTGTGGTACAAAGTGATAGCACAGGCTGCGGGAGAACCTGAGAAGTCTCTTTTGTAAGCATATTCTAAAGTCTGCACTACTTTCTGCTCTTTCCTTGAACTGTAGTTTTGCTGAAACAGCGTTCCTAAACCAAATAGGTTTGGCATGAGAACGAAGGTGATTTCACGATGGGGCAGAAATGGGAAATGGCCAGGCATAAAAGGTGTCTGAAGTGTGCGTAACAGCAAGATGCTTATGATCTCAAATAACCTCTGTCTAGACAAAATGACATAATGAGGAATGGTATTTGGAAATGGAAGTGCAAAGGGCAGAAAGTGGTATTAAACAATTGAAGGGATGGGACTTCGTCATGATGAGGCGCTCGCTGCCAAGAATCTATAACCTTGGATTTAGCTTGTCTGACCATCTTTGTTTTTCTCATTATCATGGGCCGTATGATACCATAAGCCTCTAAATCATCTGATGGCCTGAATGCAAAATACATTTCACCTTTTTGGCATGCTCCCCATATTTTATGTATGTCAAACTCAGAATAAAAAGATGCTGGTGTCATGAATGATTTGCAGTGAATCCAAATGCAGCCAAGATAAGAAATTACACCCATGAAATAACGTATAGTATTCCTTAATGCCACTTTCTGCTAAAGAGAACCTTGTTTGGCATTTGCTGGAAGCTGGCATTGAGCTTGTTAGTAAATTCATCATTACACTTGCAGTTTCCTATCATTATTTTTTCCCCGTTTCCAATTAAATGTTATAGTGATTTATGACTATGCCCCTCAGTATAGAAAGGAACTTAATACAGAGTCAAACTATTTGGCCTAATGAATCAATTCTGTTTAAGTAGAGACATGATGGGATGAACACTATAAAAGAAACATACAAGCCATGTGCTCAAGCCACGTTTTGTTCATTCCGAAAAACTGTACTGCAAGATGTATTTTCATTAGTATTTTATCCCGTCGTCTATTGCCTGAGGATGACAGAACTGAAAATCGTTTTGAGCTGTTACAATGCAGACACAACTCCTCATAAAGCAACTGTCAAATGGCACAATTGACAAATCAAACGTGGATTTCACCTACCATAATGTGCTGAGTGAAGAATAAAAGCTGCCGTTATCCCGGATTGTGCATGATTTAGCACTCTCAATGCAACCAAAGGCTCTGCTACAAGGCTTAGCGCTAATCTAGGAAGGGTTTTATCAACACAAGCACATTGCAAAGATGCAGCACAGCGATTACATCCAGTTTCCTCTTCTGCATTCCCAAAATCCTCCTTTCAAACTTTTCTGCTTGCTCATAATAACTATAGAGAACAAGTCTTATTGGTTATCCTTTATACCTTCTTGCACTGTGAAGACCTTTTATATTTAGTTGTTTTGTCATCTTAAAATACTCACATCCCAATAAATGTTGATTCTCCAATTGAACGAATATGACTATAAAAGACAGCTGCTTAAGTATCCTAAAGACTTGTCTGCATGTGGCAAATGGCCCAGTGGAATCTGGGGTATCTACCTTTTAGTTTCATAGCTCATAATATCATCAAATTGTGTTTGTTCCAACAGAAAGAGTCAAATCAGTGACATGCTGTAGTGATCTACTTAGAAAACCTTGTGCATACCTGAATGAAACAGCAATGTGTGTCACTATTCTACTCTTTGGGCTGAGAACTGACAGAGGTAAACAATGCATGCATGTGTGATAAAGCCAAACTGTAAAAGAGCTGTAGTGCTTTACACTACTTATTGTGCAGCTGTATATAAATGCATCAGCTACATTTGAAAAGAAAGTACATTTTAGTAAGTAAGGTTTATTTATATAGCACATTTCACAGACCAAGGTCACCCAAAGCGCTTTACAATTGTTCAGATAGTTTTTCCATTCTCTCCACATGGTGATGACAGAAGCGAGTCGCTGAACACACTGGCGCATCAAACATTCAAACCGATTGTGCATGTTTTTAGTGGTAGGGGAAACCAGAGCACACAGAGGAAACCTACACAGACACAAGGAGAACATGCAAACTCCACTCAGCCACCGTGCTGCCCACTATAGGCCACACTTGATAATAAGCTGCATGATTTCATGTTGTATAATGTAACACTGAACCAACAGCTGATGGAGATTAGACAAGACAAGTGTTTAAACTAGACACGATGATTTAATGATGGGTATTTTACGCACTGTTGACTTGTGATGATCTGAGCACTCTAATAAATGCGGTATATTGACTTCCAGTCTCTACTAAAACTTGATGGAGTCCAAACAATAAGTCTATAATAAACTCTGCTCTGACCGTAGTCCTAGTCACATAAAAACTATTACTGTATATTTACCAGCACTTCCTTGTATCGTCTCTCTCTGCTGTTCACATAAACACACTGGGAAACAGGAGTATGTCTTCAGCTCTGGAGATTAACAGCTGATAGAGAGGCGTACCATTCCTTTACTCTGCTGCGGCAAATCAAAATACACATATTAGACGCATCACGAAACAAAACCCAAATTATATTGTTCCTATTTGTTTAAGAATACCATGAATGTTTATTTTGAACATGTGTTTCTCGTGGTCAGTGGTCTTGTTTCTCCACTTTCTCTCCCTCAGTCTTTCGGGTCAGACTTCAGGCTGACCTTGTTTTATAGAAAGTATAAGTAATTGGCTGTAAAGCTTCCAGGCACTAAAAGCTAAAGAGCTGTCTGTATTTTCTGCTGATTATCTTCTAATGGTTTCATATTAGCTGAGCAGCGTCACACACCACATCAGTCCTCTCCCTGTCATATGGAGACCTGCTGGGGGTGGGTGTTAGAGCTCAAGCACAGATGTAATGGAAGGAAGTGACAGATGATGTGTGGGAATATACAGCTCCAAGTTTAGGGTCCTGCTGCTTCTTGCTATTTATGATGATGCTTCCGAACCAGATGCATGTGAAAATGTATTGCATACCATCTCTATTGCTCTACACAGAAACTCACCAAATATCACATTCTACAAGCCAATAACAAGGTTATTTGAACAAGAAATGTGAAAATATACCGTTTCTAGAGCAGAGAGGTCGTGACAGAAGACAGAGTGGATTAAAATGGACCATAATGGAGAACTATTTGCTGGTGTTTTCTCTTTAGAAGGTAGAAACTGGAGTTTACAAAAGAGGTGAGTTATCTTTAGAACAATAATGTTTCTCTTGGCACAATGGCACACTATTGAGAGAGGTTCTCCTGCTGAATTATTTATAATAGATCACACAACGTCAGAAGTTCCATCTGCAGTTTAAGAATGTACACATGCATGCAATAGACCCCATCAAGGCTATGGAAAAGCAAAGATAAATGTTTTTTATTATTTTTTATTTTACTATCAATAGGAAATCATGTATGTTGGTGAACAATGTAAATATATTTACTACATGTTAAGTCTGTGATTTTTATAGTCAGAGTTTTCAAATATGTAGGAGTCAACAAAGTGCCGCTCTGTGATGCCTCACTGCCTCTGTTCAAAGAATGATTTCATGCTCAATATGACAGATCTGAAAAGGGACAAGGCCATTTTTATTTTGCTCTTTCTCTCGTCAAATGCAAAGATCAAAAACAAATAACCAGAAAACAATGAAGGAATGCAGAAAGTGTATAGAAAAGGATTTCTTTTTTGTTATATTCAATCGGTTTTGTGAAATTGCAATTGCTTTTTGTAAAATGGAAGGGTAAAATTATCTTACTATATTTACCTTAAAGCTGCACTAACTGACTTTATTTTTGTATTCATTACGAAAATTCCATCCATATCCATGCAATGCATTGGGATATACGTCCTTTTGAAGATTAAGTAGCGCAGATTTGTGCTGGCGTGTCATTTAATTTTAGATCGAGTTTTCATGAAACAAGTAAGAGAATGTGTTTCGGGTCCACTGGCCCCCACTTTCATGAGAAAATCTACAGGTCTCTTGTTAGCACAGACACCCTGGGAAAGCCATGTTCCAGCTTCTTCCCTCTGGCAGAAGATATCGCTCTCTGAGATGCAGGACATCTCGTTACGCTAACAGTTTTTATCCACAGGCTGTTATCAGTGTGAACAGAGCATTTTAATGATTTGCACTTGTTTTGAACTGTTTTAGTCGATCGATTTCACAGTGACATTTGTTTACTGTTTTATTTGTTTTATTTTTGTTTTATTTATATTTGGGGGTAGTGGGGGGCAAAAGCTTTTATTTCTCTCTGTGAATTTGAACAAAGAAATCCATCAGTATTTATACATTGATCAAAGAGAACATACACTTTTAATCACCAAAACAAATGTAATATATATTCCATCTGATTGTTTGGAACGTATCAAAAGGAATATAATATTGTTTGAGTTACATACAGAACCATTTTCAGTGTGCATTCCCCTGAGAGCTGAGCAATAGGTTATTATCAGGTATTACTATATGTTTTTAAATACAATACGAACAGTTGATTTGTGATTGGAAGTGGAATTTGGCTCTTTATATAATTCTGCATTTGTGCTTTTTATCTTCATTTGTTTGGCACAGTGCATGGTAAAAAGACAGACAAGAGTGAAAACTAATCAGATTATGAGGCTGAAAGTGAAAATTTTAAATTGTGAAGTTAGTATTTTTTGAGCGCAGGTTAAACCCGCCCCCACACATTCCTGATTGGATGCAATGAATTACAATCCTTGACAACTGAGGCCCTTTGTCATTAGTAGTATTATCCTCCAGCCAATCTTATTGGGGATGATTATTCCAATGGGAAGGAACTGTTTTAAATATATTTGTTGGTGAATCCTTTGCTGCACAGTGGGAATGAGGAGAACACAACCACAAAATAAGTTGTTGCAAGGATTGTAACGTTATGCAAAATGAAACTCTAAACAAAAGACAAGATCCAAAATTAATGAGAATAATAGGATAAAGGCCGGACGAAGCAGAAGCTTATTTGGCTCCAACCCCACAACACACGACACCAGCTTCTTCCTGTCCCTCTCTGATGCTGCTGTTCCAAAGACCACTCCGTACAAGGCCGATGCCACCCCAAAGTCATAGAAGGTCTTCAGGAGTTGTACGTGCACTCAAAAATAACTGATCCTACTCAGCAGGTAGTCGGCTCTGACTCTTCTATAGTTTGTGTCCAGTCCTGTTTGTGGTTTAGATGAACACCCAGGTACTTGTACAAGTCCATTCTCTCAATGTCCCTTGCCTGGACAGTCCCCTAGGGGCCCACCACCCTGCAGGTCAACTCAAAAACTGAGGTCTGTCTGTGACGTAATATAATAATAATAATAATCTTTTTTTAGTCCAGAATCCAGCCAGTCAGGTCACAGTCCACTCCAGATGTCTCCAGCTTGTCTCTCAGAAGTCACAGGTCAGGATCCTCATGGTGGTGCCGGGTTTCTATTGTTGGGACAGCGTACAACGTCCTTCACTCCAATGCCAGGACGGGACGTGAACTGCATCAGATCCATCACTGAGTTCACCATGAAAGGAAGGTGGCCCAGGACCAGCCTCTCCAGTCTAAACTACAGGGAAATATGGTTCATGATGTATATTATTTTCAAAATGAAATGCAATTGAAGTTGCAGAAACATTGATAAAGATTACATCATTATAACACATTGTCAGATATCAACTAAAACTACCATGTAATACATACAATACATTGCGGAATGATGTCTTACACAGACTTTAGGCTCTTCACATTTTCTAGTCTAATCAGTTTCCAGGCATTATTTTTCAAGTTGATGCATTGCCTTGAACAAGGCCTTTCGAATAGAAAGATAAGGGCAAGAAATTAATTTCCTTTTAAGCAACTGTCAGGCAATTATTCTCGCCTTTAATAGCATTTATCATATCGTGTCCAAGAGCATGTTGTTCTCTAATCCTTTTCTGAATTTTAGTTTGGATTAATGTGCAGCAGCAGTGAGAATAATCACAACTAATGTAATGCATGCACTACTCTGCACACTGTTAGCATTGATCATATTTTGTTAATGTAATTTATTCATTTGTGAAACTATAATGAGCTGTAGATACTGAGGTTCTCTTGGGAATGATAGAATCAAACTTACACCATGACTGCTCAACTTGCAATGACAGAATTAAGGGATTGTGCATAATGGTTATTATTTTTTTTTAACACAGAAGGGGCATGAACACTTACACTTTTATTTTAAATAGAGTTTATATGTTTGCATATTTTACCTTGAAGTGACCCAGTATTTGTAAGAAGTTCTGCATGGCGTCTTTACCTCGTCTCTTAGATGCTGTAGGATCAATGGTTTGGAAGGTGCTCTCTGTTGTCGAACACACACCAGAAAAGCTACAAAACAATTGATCCTAGAGAACTGTAGACACAACCCTGATCAAAACTCTTACAGCCACTGCGTCAAATACGTACAAATATAATCTGGCAGCAATTTGCAAAGAAGGTTGATTGTTTTGTACAACGTTGAGGCAGATGTTAGATGAAGAAAGAAATGGTTTTGTCCATGAGTAAAAGAAAATATTTGCTTAGTCTATAGCTTCCCTTGCGATGTTCAGGTTTTTGTTTGTGCTCTTCAAAGTCTAGACCTAGGGCAGTGTATTTTTATCATTTATATCTTAGATGTTTATTTTTAAAGCTGAGAAATGCTTTTGTTTAGAAGAGCATTAATGGGAGCCTGCTGTGTTTGCTCAGCGAGACATGCCAAATGTGAAAAACAGAACCAGCCGACTGTTTTTTTTACGGCAAATTGTAGCTGAAGTAAGGGTTTGTTTACATTTCAACCAGCATATTAGTCCAAATTGTTTTTTTGTGTGCAAATGAAACTCTATAATTGAGTGTTTTGTGAGTTGAACATTAATGCTCCACTGAGTCAAAGGAAGCTCCTCCACATCTGGATTTTAGAAGCCTCAATGAGAAGAGACGAAGGCATTTGATGAAGCCGCTTGAGGCACTTAACACATTGTTTTTCCTATTTTGCTATTCAATATTTGTGTATTTGTATCAAGTGTCAGGCTTTTCTGTGCTGTCTAAACTATCAACATATCTGTGTGAACATAAGCCATGCTCTACTGCAGCTGTGGACTGACAGTGCTTTTCAGTGAGGCTGGCCTTTCCAACATTGTTCTTGAAGGTTGACCTATGACAAAGATTTCAATTGGCTCTGTACTATCTGGCTCCAGGGCCACACCACTGCTGACAGTTGGGCGCTGCAGACCACCGTCATATTGCCCAAATGTCAGTCAGCCCCTAGAATCCAAGTTTTAGTTCTGCCTCTCCCCCACTTCTATACTTCCATTCATAGAAATGCCATTATGTATCACTGCTGCTGTTTTCTCCACTACCCATAATCATTCCTACTGTTTTCACCGATCAGTTCCTCTGCTTTGACCCCACGATTTGTCACCACAAATGAGTGATGTGTTAAAAGCCTGCGATTACTGTGGCAGTCCATCAGAACATATCGAATAAATAGATCTTCATTTCAGCGTGGCCATTTGACTGAAGAAATATCTCTGATGACTCCATTTAAAATGCTGTTTGTTGAGACTATGACCGTCCCATGGATTAGAAACATGTGTACGTAACTTGATTTGTTGTCTCTATTTGTGCAATATACTGTATGTATGATTAACTTCACTTCTGTTGAAACACCAGACTTCCCTAAGTTTGTTTAACCCTTGTATTATGTTGAAAAAAAAATGACATTGATTATGTTGCGGGTCATTGACCCGTACTGTGTAAATGCACTCAAAACAGTCAAGAAAATAGTTTAAACCAATAAGAACTTTATTTTAGGTTATATAAATATTTAGAAAAGTGACATACAATACATTTTTAATTCCAACGCTATATTTAAGAAATATTTAGTCTAATCCTCTTGTCCTCCTCTCGGGTCAAAATGACAATTCTTTCCTCCTGCCATGCTTTCTCCTTACTTTTTCTCATCCTGTTTTCCTTCTCTCTGTTCATCCTCATCTATTCCCTTCTTTTCTCTTCCTTCCTTCCTTCCTACCTTCCGTACGTCCTCCCTTCCTCTTTCCTTGACCAAAGATTCGTCCTCTGATTCCTCATTATCGTAGGAAAATTGACAATCTGAATCAGCAATAACATTGTCCTCTGTCTCTGAAAAATCCTCTGTTTCTGAAATCTCTTCCTCTACATCATTATCCCAGTTAAAAATCTGTGATAAAGCCTCCTCAGATGTCATCCTTCTGGAGCTCATTTTTGGTGAGTTTGTCTAGAGCCTAGCGCACATCGACAGAGTAACTGGCGACAACTAGTTGCAAGGCGGCTTTTGGCAACTGAGAGTAGATGATGGAGATGATCCATCATCTACTAGTTGTCCTCAGATCCGGAGATATCACCGATGTGCTCCAACAACGTGTGTGTATTGCGTGTATTGCGCCCTCTACAGTTTATGTCAGAAAACACACTGTAGTTGAGGCCAGTTGCTGTCGATGTACGCGCTGTTATTCCCGAGACTGGTCTGCTACAGGAGTTGCCTGTTTTCGCCAGATTGTCGATGTGTGCGGGGCAGCAACTCATAGACGACGGATATAATCCGTTGCCAGTCCAATGTACGCTAGGCAAAAGAGATGACATGAGAACAGTGCCAAGGGCAAGTGTGAGAAAGTTCCCTCTCTTCACACACCTGGCTCTGGGTCTCAGGGGCAATCAAAATACAATGTAAAAGAGACATGTTTTTTTTGGATCTGAACAACTATTTACCCACATTAAAGCATCTGGGTCAAAATGACCAGCAACATCATCTTTGTATACAAACGCTACACAGACATTCCACTACACATCAAAGTGTCCAGATTTTACACATCAGTTCATGCCCCTTGATGAGGAAAAGTCACCATATTTCAGCAAGAAAAAGAAAGGATAAGCAGTACTTTGATCAACTCAAAAACTGAAATGGGTCAAATTGACCCTTAACATAATACAAGGGTTAAGTCATATCTAGCAAACAGCAAGTACTTTGTTAAGATTGTTAACCGAATGGATACTTTTTATTAACTCCAATAATTTCATGAATTCTGAATATATCCTTGAGAAATACAAAGCAAAAATCCACAAGAAAAGGTTTTGGTCATAGACTTTGGAGTCCAGCATTTCTGTGTGGGGCCCTGCAGAGACAGATTGCTGTTGATGAAGTGAAGCCTAATTAAACATCAACATATTCCTTGTTTTTTTAGTTTTTTTTTTTTATATATACTATACAGTGTATGTTCACATATGTACATATATTTCACACGTATTGTATATTGGAGTTATCTTTTTTTTTTTTTTCATCTCCATGTACTTTTCCCATCTAATATGGTGGCACGCAAAGCCATATTTTGTATAAATGTTTACCTCTAAAACTTTAACATGAGCACTTTCCCCTTAAACACATCCAAGGCTGCTTTGTAATGCACTGAATATTTAACTAAACAACATTTCAAATAATACATCAATTTATGCTCTGATGGGTTTGTTTAGTGTATGCAAATATTAACAGCACATTTTCTTTCACTTACGCATAATGTAAAGAGCAGTATTTTTATTTTTTCATTATATTTTTGAATGCCTTATTAAGTCTGCATTTAGATAAAAAATAATAGATATGTAATATTTTATCTTCTATCTATGCATTATCGGTCTATCCATGAAATGTCCTTTCATGGTCACATGAATGAAAAAGATGACTGTGAATTTCAAAATGTATATAGGGCTTTCAGAAACAGGATACTATAATATTGAATAATATACAGTACCTATTTCCAGTGTCTACTCCTCTAACACTGCACTTTATCCAGCTTTACCTGGGCTTCACTTATAGTGCTCCTGCAATGGTCCATCCCCCATACCCCCACACAGACTACAGTGTGTGTTGTCTGCATATAATTACAAAGCATTTTTTGTAATAATTTCTTTTTTTCTCACAAAAACATGAGCATTTTTTTGGTGTGATTAGTTCAAGTAACTTTTCTCTTTGGCAGTGGTGTGATGCCCAAGCTCTGACCTCTGTAACGTCGATGAATGTGGTAGAAAAGTGAAGGATATGTCTGGACTGCTAAATGTAGCGTTGACTAGTTCTATTTTTTTCATTTTTAACTCAGTATTGATCTAGTTCATTGCTTTCAAGTCAAAACATTACTCCTCAGATTGAGAATATTGCATTGAGTTGGACCAAGCTTGAGTTTCTTAACTCCAAGTTAGTGCTATGAAAAATGTAACAGTATATCAAAGGTTTAGGATGACCTCTCTGAATGCTAAGTTCACTGTAGTTTTATTTTGGTCTTCTACTGTCTCTCACATCTTAGCAACACGCTTGGTTACTTTTTCCGCCTTTTCTGCTCTTACATTTTTGCCAAAATCACAAAAATGCAGCAGTAGCTTCTATCCTGGTGCCAGTAAATAGGTGAACATTGCTGCACCCCTAGCACAACGAATCACAATAGGGAAGTACTCATGGATGAAGTTTTGGTCCAACTTTCTCTGGCTCCTCTTGACTTAAACTCCTACAGCTCAGTAATTTGTCCGAAGAAGATATTAATGCAGACAGTGTGAGAGACTGTCAAAACAATATGGAAAAACTACCCTATGGAATAATGAAAAAGTTTGGTATTTGTTCAAAGATTGTTGATATGTTTGGAGAAAGATCTTATGATGGTGAGTTATGATGTTTCAGCTTGATGCTTTTGGTTAAAAAGAAGAAAACGTATCCACTGGCCATCCAAGATTCTCAAGGAAGCTGCCTTATTTTGCCATGGTATAAAACCTTGTGAATGATTGACTGTGAGTTAAAAATACAGTAAGCGATTTTGTTAGCTTAGCCGTAGCACCAACTCGAAACCACTCCCCCTACGCTCGCCTCTCCACCAAACCAAACATCCAGCATTTTATCTTCTTTGTCGGGGAGAGAGGGTGGCAAACACGCACTCGCGAGAAACAGGAAGAGGGTGAAGGGGGTAAACGCATCCCATTGGTTCGTTGGGGATGAATAAATTCCCTTGGTTTGTTTTTATCGGTCCACTCCAAAATATTTGTATAAATGTTTGGAGACTATAGGTATCTGGTCAATTCCATTACTATTTGAAAACACATGATAACTTGACTACTTTTAGGGTTTAGGTACGTTTTCCCACCATATAAAAAAAAATCTTGAATGAGGTCGACCAATCATTTTCAACTGGTACACACATCTGCCCGGTTACTACACACATTGTCAACGTATTTTTCTCATCGCTGATTATTCCAGATACGGTACTCTTCAAAGCCTCTTAAACTGTTTGTACCCACGAGGCTTAGCGCATTACAGATCTTCTCAGGAGAGGCAGCTTTGACCAATATCCCTCTAAACTACCGTCGAACAACAACAGTCACTCTTGTTTGCTTACATTATATTTCCCCTGTATTCATCATATTCCCCAACCATACATCACTTGTATTTCTGCCTCCTCCATCTGCATACATTATCCAGCAGCATTTACTTAAAGCTAATGGAAACAGTGATATATGCCCCTGCATGCTTTGTGACTGATTGCCTGAGAGCTGCTGACTTGCTCCAGTGCTAGCATCTTAATTCGTCAGGCCATTCCTCTTCTTTTTTTTTAACTTCAGGTGTGGTTTGTTTGTGCGTTTTGTTGACACGCCGAAGGTCACGCAAAACAGTCATTAAAATGCAGAGATGAAACGGCGCTGCGTGTAGCTTTGAACATTAAAAAGAAAAAAAAACATATAGTCATTTATCAGAATCTACTTTTCTCGTGACACCGGGGCCAATCCTTTTTCATAAGCTTGAGACCGGGGCAGGAGATTAAATTGCTTATTTGGATCCCGGCTTGTGAAAAGTTTTTTAGACTAAGTGCCTCCAAAAAGATGTAATGGTGTGGCTAAAATGTGGCGCCAGATCTGTTTGAAATTCACAACTAACAGTTTAATTCTTGAGTTCCGCATCCATTTACTTAGCACTTGGCAAAAAAGTGTTTTGCTTTGATCTCTACACAAACCAAGCCAAGCAGAGGCAATAAATAACATACTTAAAACCAACACAAGAGACTAATGTTTGCTTTTGCAGGTGTGGGGGCACTATTTAGGTTGAAAGTGAAATACAGATATATGTAAAGTTGTGTAGAAAGTGCGCCTCAAGTATTATTTGAAGTAGCTATTTTTGCATCACCTCATAGGTACTTTTTCATGACTAATAGAGTATTAATTAAAAAAAAAACATATTGTGTATTATATATTGTTTTCTAATTAACACCAAAGGTCGACTGATTTGTTCCGTTCAGGTCCAATATAGATAATTTATCGTAAAGGAGGCCGATAGCAGCTATATAGAGCCAATTTGTATTTGCAGTATAATTTGTTTGACCAGAAGGAGGTCAAACAA
Source organism: Knipowitschia caucasica (assembly GCA_964034765.1). Lineage (NCBI taxonomy): Eukaryota > Metazoa > Chordata > Actinopteri > Gobiiformes > Gobiidae > Knipowitschia > Knipowitschia caucasica. The sequence goes on from OZ035832.1 coordinate 15,062,198, forward strand.
ACACATTTCACTTCTCAAAAAAATTTGCCAATACAGCAGCAATAAGCGGTCCATAATTGTTCAACATCTAATTATCACCAACAAAAACGCATAACAAACTGATAAACCACAGCTGTTATTACATGTTGAAGAGACATTTTTAAAAGCAGTGTCCACATTTCCAACGGCGAGACACAATTTGAGTGATTTTTATTGAAGCGTCTCTATGTTTAAAAATAATGGTCCAAATAACGGATTTTGCAAAAAATTACGGCTTTTTCCATATTTTTACACTATAATATTGAAATCAATTAGAATGTATTTATTCAGTAATGGACAGTGATTCCAGAATCATTACGCAATACATGTTAATGCAAGTATTCGGTATTTTGAAACTAATTTGTGTTTGTGTGACCAGTGTAGCAGAACAAGGCATTCACAATTTATAATTATTCAACTTTTTCATTGTATGAACAAGGACTGCTCCATAAAGCAAGTAAAATTTACCGATACACTACGGCAAAAACATTCTGTGTTTTCCCTTTGGCGGAGCATAAGAATGTGCTTTTTCTCAGCTGCACAAATGTTTTTTTTTATCCTAATTCCACTGGGCTGTTGTGTCCACAGTTCCAGCCAGTATCTACAAAGTGTCTGAAGATGTGATCGTGAACGAGGGCAGTAACGTCACGCTGAGCTGTTTGGCCAGCGGCAGACCGGACCCCATCATCACCTGGCGACTGCTCAACCCCTCAGGTGAGTCTCGGCCAATCAGCTCTCATTAGCATCTGAGTCGCTCCGCAGGGCAGCCGCACTGTGTCTCATGTCCCTGTGTGGAGTCATTATTATAACATTAGAGATTGCACTGGTCAGAAGAAGAGCAGGTTTTCACCACAAGTCCTCTGCCCAGGGCCTAACTGATGTAGAGGTCGTTTTGCATGAGCGTTTTGGAGGGCTATTGTTTGAGTTAGTCCAATCTCGAAAAAGTGTTATTGTTTTAGCAGTCTATAAGATTTTCTTTTTCTACATCCTACTCTTGTTCTTCCTTTCATGGAATGTATTATTGTTGTATTTGCTGGATTATTGTTATGTTGTGTTGCATTACCATGAAAAAAGGAAACAAAAATAAATAATTGAATATTTGCTGGAAACAGGTCAAAGTCTTTCAAAATATTATCCAAAAATCTGTAATTAAACTTACAACGTGAAACTAATAAGACACTGCATTGCACATTGCACTCATTTCACAGCAGTAAAAACAAAAATTCAACAAAAATTCAGAAAATATTTTGAGTCTATATCTTATAATATTTTCCCATTTTATGCTTGAATTACAGAAATAAGTCCAAATTTAAACAATATTCTAATTTTTTGTGTTTCACCTGTATTTGCAACTGTTTTACAAAAAGATGTGGCAATGAAACAGGCTATATCAGTCTTATCTCAAGCTTAGGGCTATTTTTTCTCATTGTAAAGGAGACATTGGAGAACTTATTTTAAACGTAAAAGTGCATTCTGCAGCTGTACTGGTGGTGAACCCAGTTTTGCTTGGTTTCATATACACATTGCTGTTTTTCCTGGATACCTACACAAAAAAGTCATCAAACTTACTTCCTTACAGTTAACATGGAAATAGGCGTATGCATCCAAACCATATTAGCCGTTACGTACCGCATGAGTTTTTGCCAAGAAATCAGAGCCTAACTCCCAACCAGTGGTACGAATCCTGTCCGAGAAAAATGTATGCAAATGTGTATCATAATCTTAGCTAGCTCCAAAATCCATCGGCTCTTATTCCATCGGTATCTCCATCCATCCCAATGTAGACGCATGTAACAACAGTTTATTGGCGATGAGACCTGTGTGTCACGTTCGCTGTGCTGTTTCTGAGGGACTTTATCCAATTTCAAAGAGAAGAAATATGTCCTTCCTCCGATAAGCTTGTACCGTGATGGATGGCGATGCTTAAGTTGACAGCTCCGGGGCTTGATAACAGCTTTTGCTCTTATTCGTGTTCTATTTCTGTGTCTTTATCAATTACTGAGCAAGTTTGTCCGTTCTGCCGACATGTTTCTTCGAATGCATCTGCGGCCTCCACCTGGAAGCCTCTCTGCAGGTCTGTTTTTGTCTGTGTTGTAAAAGAGAGTAATCTGCCCAGTGTAATCCTGAGAGCCATATGGTTGAAACTGCTTATTGTAAAAAAAAAAAAAAAAAAGCAGTACAAAAGAAAGTGGTTCTTTTTTATTATTTTTGAGAAAGGAAACCATGCCCACAAGGTTTGGATGGTGGACTTAAAGGAAAAGCTTTTTAGTGTCTGTAGTGAAGAAAGAGTCGAAACTGTTCTGCTCAGAGCCTCTGTGCGTTTTTGTTACACTTTCAGTTCTTTTAAGATTTTAGTTTTTGATGTGGGTGGAGTGCTTCCATTGTAGAATAGAGACTGCATGGTGAAAAGTTGAACAAACTAGCTCTTTATAAAATGTTGTAAGATCCATGAGATTATATAATACAAAACTGGGAACGATTTATTAAAAGTTAGAAATGTATTTGGATGATAACTATTCAGTAAACTTCATGTCATTCGTGGATTTTTGTTGAGACAGGATTTAAAGATCCATCCATCCATCCATCCATTTTCTACCCTTTAATCCATTTCTGGGTCAGGGGGGTGGCAATCAGAGATGCCACCCAAGTCTCATAGCACCAGCCCCTCACTGACCCTCTGCAGGTGGTGAGTCCACAGGAGGATAAACTACACAATAGTTTATCATCAATCTTACTAATATGTAACTAAATGTTCTCCCCATATACTTTCGTAACGTTTTCTTTGGGGGTTGCTGTTTCCCTATATACAACTAAAAACACTGAAAAAGAGATTCAGAAATATCAGTTAGACTATCCTAATACATGAAGGTCAATCAAAAAAACACATTTGAACTGTGTGTTTTATCATTTTATTGACAGAAGGACAAACAAAAGTGTTTGTGGTGCTTACACTATCCTCCGTTGTAATCGCACCATGGCAGCTCGTCCACTCCGCAGAACCGAGAGGACCAGACGATGCCCAAATATAGGCGAGTTCTGCTAATCTCCCGGTCCCCGTGAAGTCCCATGCCCTGCTGAGCACAAGCCGTTCATTTGAATAGGGCGCCATCTTGGATCACCGGGGCTTGGTCTAGACCCTGAATGGCGACCCCATATAGGACAAATGCCCACAACAATTATAGAGCGCTTTTTGACTCTGGTCTGTGTAAGGCGCTACATAAATAAATATTACTTACTTACTTTCTTTCTTCTTTTGCACATTAAATACACTTGGCACTTGACTTTTGGGTGGCATTCTTCCCCTTATTTCCCTTTGATAAAGACGACTGTGGGCAGACAACCCTTGACTTTTCTTCTCCACACTAACAAAGCTGACCCATAGACTTTGCTCTACAGTCAGCTAAAAGCAGAGGGAATGTACAGACGAGATAGAGGTCTTACAGTATTTGCCAAGCCAGTCGATGTTGTTATTTTATCTGTGGGTGAGTAAGTCTGCCTCTCGCGCCACGATCTTAAGACCATCCCAATATCAAGTGCATGTGGAGACCGCTGAGAGAGATAATGATGTCTGGAAGCCTGCGGTGTCTCAGCTGTATCTTTAACCTGCTCCGGCTCTAGCGTTAGGCTAACACCGCCCTGCACAGCCAGCACCACTCCCAGATCACACATGCTAAAAGTTTTTGGATGGAAAAGATCAATCAAATGCTTTTATTGAAACAAACTGATTCCCATTATGCATATTTTATTGTAGATAGCGTCGGGAGTGTTGATTGCATTGACCATTTTGGAAATCTGCATCAAATTGGTTCTAAGAAATGGCTTTTTTAATCCATGGCTTTTTGCCGAGTAACAATAGAGACATTAACGTCATTGAGCGGTCAGTTCTGATTGGCCCTTGGGATTCCAGCTTCCACAAATGAGCGTTATATAGGGCTTTGTCAAGTCCTTCACAATACAATACATGTCCAGATACTCATTTCCACCTCATGGGCTTGACACACAGGGAGCGACGTCACTGCTTCTCAGTTTTCTATTGAACGTGTGTGACATGAAGAAAACTGTCAGTCCCTTTTGTTATGTTGTCAGGCAAAAGTAGTGCATCAGAAAACCTAGCGCACATGTCGGGCACGTGCAGGCAGGAAAAAAACATTTCAACTTTTGTCTTTGTCGCCTGCAGGCTATCAAAGAGTGTTTCTCTGATGGACCAATGATTTGACAGTTGATACCATTCATCTATTAGACTTCTATGGTGTTTCAAGTATATTTACAAGTTTAATTTTTATATTCATATTATGTCATTGTTACATGTAGTTTTCAATTCCTGTGTGTTATACAGGTGCCAATCATTTCAGATATGATATTATTAAGGAAAGATGAACATAAATAATGAATTACATTTCGCTAACTTCAACCAACTTCATATTAGTGCAATCGAACAGACATTGAACATCAGATTGTTGGAAGACACATGCTCTGCCCTGAACCGTGACAGAGGTGTTGTCTGAGCTGACTTTTTAAATGTTTGCTGTGGTTTGTCCATCCTCATGGGTCAACTTTTTGAGGGTGACCTTGGTCTGTAAAATGCGCTATATAAATAAACAGTACTTACTTACTTCTGATTACAGTTGGCCATTATATCATAGCCTGAAGAGGTTTGAAAACAGCTTTTAGGCTGAAGAGGCTGAGGAACTAGGGATGTGCTAAACAAATAAAAACAATTCTTTACTGAATTGTATTGAAATGAATTTGGATGTGCCCTGTATCAAGGTTGTATTGTGAAAGTCTAAAACATATCATTCACGCGTTTGTCACCTCAAGGCTCGACTACTGTAACGCTTTACTGGCAGCGTGCCCTAAAGCCTCTTTGAAGAGCTTCCAGCTCGTTCAGAATACAGCAGCTAGGATCTTAACAGGTACCAAAAGGAGGGAGCACATAACTCCGGTGTTAAAATCACTCCACTGGCTCCCTGTGGAGTACAGAATAAAGTTTAAAATCCTACTCTTAACATATAAAGCCATAGATGGCTTGGCTCCTTCTTATCTCCAAGACACGTTAGTGTCGTATCAACCAGGTCGAGCGTTGCGCTCACAAAACGCCAGACGTCTGGTGGTCCCTAAGGTCTCAAAGGTCACTGTTGGTGGCAGAGCATTTAGCTACCAAGCTCCTTTACTGTGGAATCAGCTTCCCATTTATGTTAAGGAAGCAGATACGGTCTCCACATTCAAGGCCAGGCTTAAAGCACTTTACTTTAATTTAGCATATAATTAGGTAATATATAATATGTAGTGTATATATTATATATATATGCTGTATTATGTTATATATTATGTTATATATTATTCAATAATGTATTGTGTTATGTTGTATATTATGTTATATATTATGTTATATATTATTCAATAATGTATTGTGTTATGTTGTATATTATGTTATATATTATGCTGTATGTTATTCTTTATTCAAGGCTAGGTTTAAAACAGTCCTCTTTAGTTTAGCATATGGCTAGGAAGGTAAGACTCGGAGAAGGTTAAACTCCTCAGAGTGTCAGTCAAGCTGCATAGGGAGTCAGTTTGCTGGGAGAAGTATGGTAACTTGAGCACTATCCTCTCCTCCTTCCTACTTTATCTGTTTAGCATTTTTAGGATTCTGACTGTAGTTTGTTCATTGCTATTCACCCGTTGTCCCATTGTCTGTTTCATGGTACGATGACGGGATCTCTGAGCCTGGCCTCTTCCATCTACACCTGCGGACTGCCCCGCCTGACCCGCCTGGGAGTGCTTCGGTCCTGCACCGGACCTGTCCACGTTCAGCGTCCACTGGTCCACGTTCTGTAGCTAGCTTAGGTCCTAGATCATTAGCCTGTCCGTCCGGAGGAGCGGATCCCTTTCTCATATGGGTCTCCCTCCCTGTGGGTTTCCCTAGTTCTCCTCCAAGGTTTCTCACTTTTTCCCACTGGGTTTTTTAAGAGTTTTTCCTTGTCGATGCAGGAGGGTCTTGTTGGACAGTTAGTGTCCAACAGAAAGGATTGGTGATGATCAGGACACTTTAGCATTCTACAACATGTATGGACATTTTCTTCTGTGTGTGCTTTATATTCTTCATGTGTTTTAACTGTTGATTCTCTGACCTGTGTTGGTGATTTCAATGGTTTTGTTAAGTCCTCTGAGATGACTTCTGTTGTGACCTAGGGCTATACAAGAATAAATTGTATTGTATTGTATTGTATTGTATTGTATCCAGTCCTAGTGAAAATGGTTTGTTTGGGGTTATTTCTCCAGGTATGGTTAAGATGAGGGTATCCTTAAAGACATCATTGATTTAACTTTTCTCCTTCAGGAAATGGTGGTTATACCATGGGGAAATATTATTCATAAAAGAAATAATGTAAACAAAACTTTTCCTTATGATTCCCATAATCAAATGAAATACAATTGAAGTTACTGTTGTCACCTTTACTAAAGTACATGATTGTTATGTAAAATTCCATTTGAGACGGATAAGAAAACTATATATTTTACTTTCTCTGCTTCATTTCCTGTTGACTTTTCTCCATAGTCTGGTCTATATGCTTGCACGGATGACAGTCCCAAAGTCAATAACCTGTGTGCGAAACGGTCCCTGGACTGTATTAGCTGTGTGTTAAGTCAGTGTCTGTTTATGAGATTAATAGTGGTGCTTCTGAGGGTGTCCACACTCATTATGGGTGTCATCTGTTCCTATACTGCATGTGCACCCAACCCGAAACACCAGCTCCTCTGTCCCTGCAAATTATGTACTTCTTCATTATTGTATCTGCACTTGGCAACCTCAAAACTAATTAGCTTATAACTGAGATGCATATTTAAAAGGATAATAGAGAACTACATTAAGAGCATAATGCATGTTGACATAATTTCAAGGGCCGGTAATATGTTTTTTGTGTGTATAAGTTGGCCTTGTAGCGCACAGATTTGTCATATAAATGAGAAGTATGCTTATGCCATGTGGTGTGTTCTGTATTTATGATTGCGCAATAGAAAGCATATATTTTATGTAGTATGAATTGCGAATATGATTAACTGAAGAACTTAACTGAATGGATTAATTCCTTTGAACAGTAATAGTTATGATATTCTTTGAACAGTATTGGGTTATTCTGATACTCATGTGTATCTCATGTATGCTAAGGAGGTTTAAGTGAATGAAAATACAAGTTTCTTTATTCATAGACCACAACGATCAACAACAAAAAAACACATGGGGATAGCCACATAGCTACCGTAACCATAGAAGATTCACCAAACCGTGTGCAAAAACATCTGGAATGAGAATAGGAATAATGTAACTTCCTCTCAGTCAATGTTTAGGGCCTGCGATGACAATGAGATCGGCTTCATTATAAGCAGGGAGGCGGACTTTTTTACGGCTTTCCAAACAAGACACTCATTAAAATAGTGCATGCTCCGGTCCAGAAATATGTTTGTTGTTTTCTCTCCACCGCTAAAGAAGATAACAAGCTCAAGTAGTTACCCTCACCACAATTACAAATAATGACCTGCTTAAAACACATGGGACTATTAGCCCACTCGTCCATATGCAAAAGGAACTGCATTAATTGGCCATTAAGTAAGTACTGTTGTCATGACTACCACAAAACCATACAAGACCAAGCTAGGGTTAATACCTGATCATTTAGAAATAAGTCCATTAGAGTTGAGTTAATTCTTATACTGTACATGAATAAAGGCTTCTCTGATGTTGCCTTGAGACCTCATTAGCCGACCTCAACAGGCTCAGAACATCCAATGGTGTTTTTTGCTGCTGTCTGGACAATGTCTGGACAATCTTCCTGCATTGAAAACGGTTTTTAGTTCATGACAATTAAAAACAATATGATAAAAGATGTATTCACAACCTATTTGTTAAAGCTGGGGTACTTTCAAAGCACAAATTCTACTAATTTTTACTTTCTAGCTCTGAAAAACCATTTGTTTGACCATAAGTTTGGACATGCATGCATTGTTTTGTTTATATTTTGGAGAGATATCTGTGAACCTCCTGAATGCAGGCCATCGAGCACGGGTGATGGTTTATGGTTTATGTGTTACTTTGTTGTGTTTTATGTCTGTCTTATGTGTATTGTCTTATGTGTATTTTCAATGTAGCAGCCTGCGAGTCCAAGATAAATTTCCTACAGGACATAATAAATTCATTAAGTGAAAAAAAGAGAGAACCAGCCTTGCTCAACCAATCAGCTCTCAGCCCAATGTATAAAATGTTGTCTAATAAGATAAAGCCAGAGAATTGCGGTCTGATTTGTTCTCAACATCTAAGTTTTGCAAGACTATATCTGTGGTAGCCTGGCCTTAGCCATCTGTACACTCCGCTCAATCATCATTTCCCTGCATGTAACGTCTGGGTCTGGTCCCTGTGTCTGCGATTACAATCAGGTGAATTCCATCCGACTAATCAACGGGAGTGGGAGGTGGGTGTTGTAGTTAGTTGTGGTTGACGTCAAGACGGGCAGGTTGTAGTTTGACAATGGTGAAGAATGCGATAGTAAAGTATTCCTGTCTGGGTCTATCAAGAAAATGAAGCCGGAGCAAAAGTCTTTGCTGGCAAAGATTGTGGCGCTACTCCCCACAGGCTCCGTTAGCGGCAAAGGAGATGGCTAGGCTTAATGCTAAATGCTAACAACACACTCGGGCGCACTACATACGTCACAGTAAACTCAGATCCAATCGTTTCAATCTGCAAAATGAGTTAACCCCTCCCAGCTGTAAACGGAGCTCAATGAAGCAAATCCAGACCTTATTAGGAAATGTAATGTGTACTATGGTGTGGTAAGACCAGGCTATGTCTGTGGTGACAAACAAAATGTAATATTAATGAGAGCAAAAACAATACCCCAGCTTGAACGCAGCTAAACATAAAACTGTTAGCATTAACATAATGTAGGCTAATATCCAGTTAAACACCTTTATGAAATTTCTTAGAATCATGACAATGTTATTATTCTATTTATCATTACTTTGTCACTGAAGTTTTAGTGAAACTTTGATCAGAAGTGGCTATTCCGTCTACCTCTCCACAGCCAGCGTTTCATCTCTTCTCCTGCCTGTAAGAAGCAGTGCAGCTGCCAGCAGTGCCAGTCGTTTTGATCAGGGCAGTTTTTTTGTTTTGCCGCGTCCGTGTGTGGGACGCTGTGAATGTTGACTGAGATTTTGCCTGTGAAGGGAATGATCAATAAACCTCAGAGGAGTAGAGGAGCGGCAGAGACCAGGGCCGACTGGAAGAACCGTTTATGTGAAAGGGTCGAGCCTCGTCTGTGAACCGATGCAGAAACAGAACATTTCCCCAAAGGAAGTCAACGCACAATAATAGAGATACGCATTTGTGTTGAAGTAAATGTATTCGAAAATGGTGTTTAGGACCCTATCTTATTTTCAAACTGGCCATGTCTGATGCAAAAGTTTAACTACCATATTGATCGGATACGGTGCTGGTTTTATCCAAATTTTTAAATGGAAGAAAACACGAGAGACTGATGCTTGTGAAACTCAAAATTCCATTTAAATGTCCTGGTAATGACAGGGAAAACAAAGCATTGAAATGAATCTGTGAAGCAATTTTTTTGAGGGAAATACAAAAGCTTTTTTTTAAAGTTTTCTATTGTTGACTTTTGAAAGTTACCTTTTTGGAAAATTGTCAATTTCAAGCAAGTGAACAACAATGTGTCTATTTCACTCCTGGAAAAGTATCTTCCATGATGTGAATCTGTTTTTAATCCCCAATTCTCCGTGAATGCTTCATATTCACCATGCCTTACAGTGAAGGTTATATATTGTTGGTTTCACTTGGCCTCTTCCCTGCACGCGTCCACCCCTTCTTCCACATTTAACTGCCCCAGAATAGACTGTAAAGGTCGCAGGCTCGCTCCTGGGCGGCGGGGGGTGTGAGACTGACGGCTTCCTGCGGTGCGCCATGAGGAGAGGAAATGAAGCTTTTGGTCAAGCAAGAAATTCTTCAATGCCCCGCCAAAATAAAAGTCAGACTACCATGACAAATGCATGCCCTGTAGCCTCTGGTCTCCAACGATGTGAGACTTAGTCCGGAAAGATGTAAAAATAGAAGTTATGCTATCCTCAGGCGGGTAAAATTAAAAGAGATTCAAGCTGAACATCGCTGCCGTGATTAGATGGTAATATTTGTTATGGCAGCTCGAGAGGTTAATTAATGTTCATTTTAATCATTTGAGACCCTCTCACCTTTTTCCTGTGTTAGTTTGTGGTTTATAGCTTCAGGGAGGACCAGTACTGTGCAAAGCCACTCATGCAAAGGCGTGCATCTGGACATCTCTCAGCAGATGTTCAATATTTAAGAAGCAAGTCACGAACAAGTTTTTGAGTTATTTACAATCTTGCACCCTGGTGGAAGGATGGAGGAAAGAGGCTATAAAAAATGTGTTTAAAAACCAATGTGCCTTCTACCTGTTAATCATAAGTTTGTCGTTGCCACTGTGGTGTCCTTGGAACGCTCCCTCTGCTTTAGTGCTAAGTGATGAGCTGCAAATCTAGCGTACACTTGTGCAACAAAAGACATCTGTTTAAATAGATTGAGTTGGACCACAGCCTGTACACAGTCCCAGTGCAAGTCTCCATATGCGCTTCACCATCTTGTTGATCAATTACAATAAAATGCCATGCAGATAATAAATTCCTCTCTTTCCCTCAAAATTTGCTATAGACCCCGTGGAAATGGCTCTATCATGGTCTGTATTTTTCAGTCATTGATCTCAATGATGATGTGGAACTTGCAAATGTTGAAATTAAATTAAACCAGGTGGCTGAGAAGTTAGCACTCTTGCTTTTCTGCATGAAGATTCTGGGTTTGAATCCTGGTCAGAAGAGGGAACTTTGGGTTTGCACGTTCTCCCCGGACTGTTTTCCCCTACCACTAAAAGATTTTACAATTTGTCATATCCTCCAGCTTTGGTCATGACCAAGCATCAACGTCTGCAAGTGATTCCCGGGTGGAATTGGAAGTATGGAGGGAATTATATTTTTAAATAATTGTGTTATTTAAAAACACAATTATTATTATATTTAATATTGAATTAACTTGAGAATACAAATTCAAGTTTTCGCCTACAATCACTCAAAAGAAAACTTTGTCTCTTTCCATCTCTTCGTCCTTGAGCTGGAGATTTGCATGCTACTGTAGAGGACGGCTATGAATCTATACACAACAGCTTCATTGCAACACAGACATCTGTCCAAATGAATTGAGTTGGACGAGAGCCTGCGCTCTGCTGCTATATGATCCAGGCCAATGCTGAAGTCATAACCCCTTTATAAGAGCGTTGGCAGGGCGGCCTTTTAGAAGGCTGATGCTGAGTGTCTTTGACGTCTCTGCTACACTCATCTCCGCAGCAGAGGGCCAGACTTCACGACCAGTGCTGTCACCTTGTCTGGAGCCTGTGTCCCTGTGTCCCTGCTCCCCTCTCCTTCGATCCATCTCACTCTCTCTGTCTCCTCCTTTCTCCATCATCGCCCCATCTCCTGTTTCAGCACACTGTGATAGTCACTTCAATTGTCCCGAGTCGATGTCTGGGGAGAGACAGGGGGAGAAAAGCTGCAGCTGAAGCAGAGCTGTGTGAACAGGGATGCTTTATCACCTACTCCACTTAATTTGAAAAGTTTTAACAAAATGTTGTCAATTTGACATGTTTTTTGTTTTTTTTTAAGTTAGTGCTATGCAGCGAATTAGCAACATAATACCCTGTGGCATTTCTCTTGAAAGCATGAACCAATTTATATCTATCTTGTGTTGTGATTTATCCTAAGTGCTGCACAATAACCGATGATGCAAGTAATATATCAGGTGAATTCTAAACAAGTTCTACAATTTTATAATATCTGTTTGTTCTGAAAGGTCAACTTAAGTTGGATGCAAAAATAAATAATGTTTTAACAACAAAGTTCTGTTGAAAATTCAGTCGGTTCAGTAATGGCCCTGATATCTGGCGACTATCTATAAATAAATAGTCTAAGGCACAACACGCTCATCTTATGAAGCCATTTTCTTCTTAATCTAGAACAATAGAATAAAATGACAAAAGAAATGGAAACATCACGTGATTGAGTGCTCCATCTCAAATTCACAGTGGGGGTGGTCCAAGTAGGAGTGTTGTTGTGGGAGTGATGAGCAGCAGGTGGCGCTCACACACACACACACACACACACTCCCCTACAGTGTACAGACTGACGCTGTAGTGTCCCAGTGTCCTGTGGATGTGGAAGTGAAGCGTGAGGTGGTGTCAGAGCTCCAACTTGGTCAGGCCGCCTGTTCAACAATGTGTGCAGTACATTCAACAAATGTCGAACCAACTATATTTGCTTTACGGTAACAAAAACATCAGAGCGCAGGTATATGATAAACACTACAATATGATGTCGATTCAGAAAACCAGATCATGTGTAGTCAGTCCTTTGGGACAAGAATGCTGAAACAAGCTCCTCCATCTCAGTGCTGCTGTTCACTTATTTGTTTCTGAAGTTGTTCACAGATCAGCCAGTGTTTTGATGAAGTACTTTTGTCCTGTGTTCCTGAAGTATAGTTGATGATGGTGCAACAACTCTTGCAGTGTGTTTCAGGACAGATATACTGTAGCAATTTATCAAGTCAACCTTGCATAAGTCAAAAGTAGTTGAACAGGGTCAGTATTTCTGAAATATCATTATCATTGTGATCTAATCTCTTAACCTGAACGGTTTGTAAGAGGCCAACCCTGACACATATTAAATGCATTGACACAGACCTTTATGTCAATGTAAACTTTATTTGTATAATCCTTTTACAACAACAGCAGCTACCCAACACAAATTAATCCAAAAGTTGACATCATATCTGCCTCGTGTATCAGTACATTTGGCCCAGATGATAGTTCCTGCCAATATCTCTCTCAGCTACACCGTGAGTATTTCAGACTTCTGCACCCACACGGGCTGCATCCAAATTCATCAAAAACACCTCCTTCCTTGTCTTTCAAAAAATAGGGTTACATTTGCCCGATATCCTTCAGTTGGACATTTGAAAGATGATTGAAACTGTACGCTACAAAGAATCAAAACATTTTTATTTTTTTTCTTGTCTGTGTCTGTGTTGATCTGGACATTGCGTCTGCAAATGAAGTTATCTATCAATCCATCTATAAAAGAAATAGAAAATTATATGGATTTTGTTTTATAAATTTAGATGTCAAAATGTCTTGCTGTGTTTTATTGGGAGTGTAGCATAGATAGTGTGAGAGCTTTGAAAGTGTGAGAGACCGTAGCCCTGTTGCATATCAAGCTAGCAATATAATAATGCAATACAATTATTTCTAACAGTCATCATCTCGGAGGACTTTACAACGTTTTTGATTCGCCAACACGGATCAAAGAATCAAACATTTCATACACAGGAAATGCAATAAGAACAAAACACGTAGGGGCCATTGGTCCAAACCAGTGTCCATAAATGTTAATAAATATCCATAAATGTCCTTAAATGTCATCACCACTGTCCTTAGACCCTCCTGCATACTGTATCTCGCAGAAATGACTGTATAATCAAATCCATATTTTCATCCCTGTAAGCTTTTACTCATAAACTCAAGGCTGTTATAATATTGCACTTTCTTCAATCAGTTTGGTGTCGTTTGCTTGCTTCCTGTCAGTTTTGTGGCGAACACCCTGGCGCGCGGTCGGCCCGGTGTGCCCAGCCTCATTAGACCTGCTCACTGCTGCGACGGCTGAACCACTGGAGCTCTCACTTGTACAAAGTCACTATGCTGTTCCAAGCCTCAGCACTTTTTTCCTCCGTCTCTAAGCACTTTTGGAGAGGCCTGAGTCGCAGTGGCCTCAGAGAGAAGGCGCCTGAAAGAGAAGATGTCGTGATTTAAAAAAAGGGATTTATATTGAAACTAATGGAGAAGAGCAGAGAACGGAGGGATGAGTCAGTGGGAAACTAAACTGCAATTATTAAGGAGCTAGCTTGCACCTCTACATTGCAAAGTGCTTGTTGGACATGTATTTGTTCAACATTTTTAGTTGTGTCGCTTCTGATACAGCTGCCTTTTTGGGAATACAGCAATACAGCAATATTCTTTGACTTCTGATTTCTGTGCGATAAAATAGAAATACATGCTTTCAGAGTAGTTATCACTTTAGGAACTATTTTACCCCTGCCGAGGTAAAGCGACCACCAGAGTTTGTCTGTTTAAATAAATAACTCAATTTCCACAGTGATCCAATCCTCTATTTTGTTTTTTTGTTTTTTTTTGTTTTACAAAATTGAACTTGACCTATAAGCGGAGGTCTCTGATTTTAGTTTAGTTCCTGGTTCATTTGTATGTTTTGTTCCTATTTTTATTGTATCTAGAGAATGGGGACAGACTTTGGGGACTTTTTTTACTCTTTCTCTGAAGCTGATACGTTTTACATGGGCCATGATCCTTTTGGTTAAATGTCTTTGTACAACACACCTTTATTGAAAAACAGTATTCACTTTTTTTGTATTCACTTTGATGTATTCAAGTGATAGAAATCAGCTCACAAAACAGCAAGTTAGGTGAAACAAAAAAATCTATTCAGCGCTGTATTTATAACTTGTTTCAAAACTGAATCAATCAAAAAATCTAACGTTTCACACTGCTGTTGTTAAATTGCGTTTGAGCTACTTTCAGCCATTGCTACATGAACACAACCAAGGGAAAATGGAAGGTTCCTTTGACCAAATAGGAACTGAGAACTAGATAATAGTGCAAAATGCATTATTTATACTTAGAACAAAAAGGCCATCGATGTTTCCTTGTATCTTCAACCATTATCAGCGGGATAAGATCTTATATGTCTTATTTACAGTTAACAGAATACAGCGCTATCCTCTGCCTGTGCTGCTTAATGTAGATGTCCTTTCGCTGGGCTGGTGATTTAGAGACCATTACACAAGGGCTGCAGGAGTGACTAAATTATATTGGGAGCCAGGGTCATGTAAGTGATAACAACACTGACAACAACACACACGGCCTGTGGGGAGCACTTCCATTTAATCACATACTGAACTATTTTTATCTTTAATGCGCGTCTGCCTTGTATCGGTATGTGGCCTATGTACCGAGGCTATACACATGATTAAAAAGTGCAGTGTCTACAAGCGGACTACTCTGTATTCCGCTGGCCAA
The DNA here is from genome assembly GCA_964034765.1 of Knipowitschia caucasica. NCBI lineage: Eukaryota > Metazoa > Chordata > Actinopteri > Gobiiformes > Gobiidae > Knipowitschia > Knipowitschia caucasica. The sequence goes on from OZ035832.1 coordinate 15,077,422, forward strand.
AACAGAATTATGGGATGCTGTTGTAAGATTTAAAATCTATGGAAATGCATGCAAGTGTTTACTGTTTATGAGAATTAAATCAAGATACATAGTTTGCTATTAATATCTGTTAAAGCAACAAAAATATTGGATGAAACAACAAAAACACCTTTAACATAAACACCAAGCAGTGATTAGGAGGCCCTTTATGTGTCCCACTGAGGGGAAATGTTGTGCTAAGTACATTTTAAACATAGTATTATCACTATTTGACACTTTGGGATGAAAGTTGATGGGCTGGGTGAGGGTGGTCCTCTCTTTTCTCTTTTCTGTCTCAGAAAGATGATCTAAAGATGACACAGAGGCCAAACTACAGGCGTGGGAAAAGCAATTGAACCAATCTGGATATGACATAGTACCTTTTTGTGGTTTAAATGTCAGATACCCCAGCTTTAAGACGTTTTCATCTTTAGGTTCAAACATAATCTTGGCTAGAATGTCTCAGGTTCTTTTACAGCATGTGTTTATAGCTGATGTTTCCAACTCAATTATGACAACGACTTTACAACAGCACTCATCAAACTGAAATGACACGATAACATGAGACAGTGCATCATATATCTTGGTCGAGGTTACTCACATCTTAGAAGTGAATAGAATGTATGACACACAGAGGAAAACAGTCCCAATAGAGACGAACATAAAGTATTAGGCGCCTCAGGAGTGAGTCAGAGGCCTGGATGAAGCTGTCGTGAGCAGACGGAGCAGCGCTCCACGGTGCGGATCATTTCTTCAGTTCAGGAAGCGGCAAATAAACAGCCGTCGTGTTTCTGGCTCCTCCACCTGTGATATTTCTGCACGACCAACAGTCACAAATGGCCTGTGAACACGACTAGAATTATTCTGTTAACAGTTTCCGAGAAAGACCTGCTATGATTCAAGATTTACTGTGAACGGTGAAGAATAACAAAACGTGAACCAGCTGCAAGGCCGAGTGGAGAACTCATTTGAAACCATTTTAAATTGCTCTGCAATATTTTGTTTCATTTATTCGTTTATTCGTGTTTCGGGAAAGACTCAAGACAAAGATGCAGTAAAATGTTTATTGAGCATGAAAAAATGAGCTGCATGATTAGGCCATTAAGGTCCGGCAGACGTATGATGTTGGTATATGTAGTTATTGCATTTGGATGCATGAGAAGATTTAGTGATTAGACCCAGAGTGTAAACAAAGTATGATGTATGCAGGTGGGAATTTAATAGCAATTATGATCTTTCTAGCCTAATCCCTGGTGGCGAAGAAAGTTGGGCCAAAATAATGAGGAGGATTCTTGACGGCTTCTCCAGTGGTGATGGGGAGGAGGCGGGTTGCTGCTTTGAACACTTGATCTGTGCATCTGAGACAGATGGTGATGAGGGAGGACTGGCAGCTGAGATAGTGGACACTGAGAATCATGGCTCTCAGTTTTCTATTCTGAATGTCCCGTATCATTCCCTGTCCTTAGACTCTAGACATCTTATGGCTCAATAGCTTAAAAAATTTTCATAGAGCCACTTGCCTTGGATCTGAACGTCAAAAGAAAGACATTTTGATGTCAACTTGATGGTAACTTCAAATTCAACTTCTTTTTTTATGAGAAACATCAATTCAATACAAAGGCATAGGTCAGGGTCAAGCTGCCTTTTAACTTCTGTAACTTCATTCTGAATCAAAGATGAAAAAGATGTTCATATCTTCAAGAATGGTTGTGTTTTATCAAAGTAAAGCACTGAATTCAGCATTGCATTCATGAGATATAAGTCTAATCTATTTATTTTTATGGTTTTGTCACTCAAGAACAAAAGCCTTTATCTTGTAATTATGGCTCCGATGCTCAAATGTAACCAGCAATTACAGAACATGTTGTGGGTTTAATCCTTTTGTGTCTTGAACAGATTCTAGTTTGAGGTTGTGTTAAGTCCAGAACGGTCTGTACAAACTGTAAACCACACGTTCAAACGATCCACAAGAAATCTGTCTATATAGAAATCTTACAGCCAGCCGCACGTACACACACAAATAAAGAAAATAAATGTTGCTAGTTCTTTTATGCTACTCAAGTCTGAAGTTTCTCAATTCAGCTGCTTAACATAAATTAGCATTCGCAAAATAAATGTAATGTTTCGCACGGTGGCAAAATGATGCTGATGAATGATGCATGAGGAGATGCAAATGAACCGTGTGCAGTCGCCAAGTCAAGTTTGTGGGCTGAAATGCATAGCTCCTACTCCTTCCTACGTCGTTTTCGCATCTTCTGCCATTTTCCTTCTTTCTTTTTGTGCCCCTCTCTTGTGGTTTACGCGGCACAGGCCATGAGTCAAAATCCAACCTAGTTTCCACAAGTTTAAATCCCTTCATGTTTGCATTTTTTCTGTATGTAAAATGGAACTGTCCCTGAACCACTTTTTAAATATTTTTTCATGAATAGAAGAAGTTTACAAGTCTTCAGCATGTGAAGCACTTTACAAGTTGCATTATATGTGATCCATTGGACTGAAATAGAAATTTGGAAAAAACATTTAGAACAAACTTGTAATCTTTCATCAAAGGCATTAAAAGATATTTATTTCACCATATTAGTGGCTTAAACCCCATCTACAATAGCTTGGCTCAGCTTGTTGATAGAATTCACCATTTAACCACAGATGAAAATTCACCTTAAAATAGCAACAATGAACAATAACTGTGGATAATGGAAGCAGGGGTCAGGAACCTATGACTCTGGAGCTCAATCTGGCTCTTTTGATGATTTTGTCTGGCTCTCAGGCTCTAGTAGGTATTAATAGTAAGAATGTTTTATGTATTTGATTTCTCCACTATAAAAAAAAAATATTAAAGAAATGACAAATTCTGGTACTACTATTACTCTCTAAACACAGAAATACATCTAAAAATATGAGACTAGAGAAAAGGTTACCGACCTCTGCACTATATGAATGCCCATACTGTACATTTTTAGGGACTGTGTGTTTAATGCTCGACTGGTGGTTTTGTTAATCAAGTAATTACTATTGCAATCACACTTTTGTTTCAGGGATCTTCCTGCCTGTGACACATGTCACTCCTCAGCACTGATTACAGATGCAAACCATCTGCTGGGGTTTAGAAATTGTAATCTTTGTGCACTGCATACAGTATGACTCCTTATTTTTGTGCCTGGTTTGTTTTAGATATGTGTGGTGCTACTTTCTTCTTTTTTCTATTTTGTAATAGAGAGCCAAGACTAGCACAATTTCATCCAACAAACTAGCCCCAAATGAGAGACTCCTCCTTTTCTTTTCTCAGTCTTTTTTTTTGATATTCTGGTGGAAAACAGTAAACATAAATATCATGGACTTCATGGACTTCAAATAAAATTAAGAAATACTCCTCTTTAAATTGTTGTTCGGAGAAGGTCAAATTATCTGGGGACACATATGAAATATGTAGGTTCAATTTAAAATGGAAATAAGCCTTTTCACTTTATGATTTTACCACTGATTATGTGTAAGGATGGATAAGAACTGCACATTACAATACTCATGTGGTTACACTTTGAGAAGGTGTTTTTGGAAAAAGTGTTAAAGTGTTAAAGTGTAAGAAAGAGTGTAAATTTGTCATATTCTCTATTCATTCTCTATTATATATCGTACAATTTGTCCCAGTCTAATCATTCTTTGGCAGTTTATTACTACTGTTTTCACAATCTGCTGTGAGTTTATAATCTACATGTACATACAGCAATAGGCAGCTCAATATATCTCTGTACGGGACAGTCAATGCTGTTTTTCCGTAATATTTATCTACGGAAGCACAGAGTCAAGAGCAAACAGCTATTGTGAAAAATATATTCTTGTTCCCGTTCAGTGTACGACCTTCACTCCCACTGCCTCGCTCTTGTAATTCACATGGAAAACTTGTAGCTGCAGCAGAAAAACTTCAGATTGCCAGCGTCATGCAAATCAGTTTCCTGCAGCGCTCGAGTTCCAGGGCCCAAGTCGACTCCTCCAAACTGCTTCCCTCCCCTCTGCCCGCGCTGCTCAAGCTTATAATGTGCAGCAATTATATGCATTGTCTTTTTGGTCGTGACAAGAGCTCGGCTGCATGCAAATCATACCACCCGGGTCAACTTTTGAAAGCCAAAGGTGTCATTTATATGTTATTTTTTTTTTTTCTCCGTGTGATAGTTTTGTTCCCATTGTATGACTATTTAATAAAATAAAAAATAGAAAATGTGCTGTATAAACATTGGATTGGATTGCATAGATACCCATAATTCACATTTTGAGATTATATTTACTTTTAAATTATTATTTGATTATTATAAATTGTGTATTTCATTCATATCATATCATATCATAAATGGAGTCATGAACGCGTTTGTCCCAACAGAAGCAGTGTAGTAAAAGTACCATTGTGTCTTCATTTTATAACAAATCTTGCAGCTGATTGGCTGAGTGAGGGTGGTTCTCTCTTTTTAACTTTTCTGTTGGAATATTCAGCTCTACAGGCGAGAAAGCAAATACACATACAGTACATGTGATAATGAGTGATTGAGCCAAACTATTATGAAAGTGAAGAACTAGATAGATTATTGCTTTGCATAATTCAATGTTTGATGGTTTCAAAATGATAGGAACCCCAGTATAGCTTGCTCTTTTCATCGGTTCTTACAGACCTCATGACAGCAAAAAGAGTTATTATAGATATTTAAACACATGTCAGGGGTAAAACTAAGGGCAGTGTAATGTTACTTTAATTGTTAGGTGAATTTTAATGGATTTGAACAGGTAAAATCCATCAACTGGAAAAGCAGCATCTTGTTAAACCTTAAATTAAGAAAAATAGTTAAAAGAAAAAGTAAAAATATATGAGCTTCCTAATATTAAATCACAAAAACATGTTATTAATTCATTTCATTGTTTTTTGCTATGATGTTATTTTCATTCATTGTCCATTGTGATTTCTCTCAAGTGTTTTGGTGTGTTTGAACTGCTGACTTGAGAAAACTTTACAAAATACAACCATTCTCTTCTCTGCAAATTTTACTCAACAATATTAAAAGTTTATTCAAAGATAAACACATTTTCATTGTGAGAAATTGATTTCTTATGCTTGCGGTTCAAAACATTATCCGTTCTTGAGGCCACTTGACAATAATAGCGACTGATATTTTGCCATATTTCTGCGTTTCTCATTTTGTATTCAGCTGTTTAAGTTGCTCAAGGCTACTGCCACTGAAGCGGCCCCAATCTAAGTGTATCTTCCACAAAGTTTGTTAAAAAACACATAGAAACAGAAATGTAATCAAAAGGCCTTCAACAAATGCAGTGCTGTTTTAAAATGGCTCTGGCTGACCCCCTTATAAACTTTACCCTCCGGCCCAAATGTGTGGACAGAAGAACAGAAGAGACAGAGTTCTATATAATCGCGCTGAACTCTAGGGATAAGTGTCCTTCACGTGTAAACATACATAGAATATCAAGTCAATGAAACAGCTGCACTTTATAGCAGCAGTAAACGGCCGGAGAGTAAAAGAATTCTCAAATGTTGTGTATACATATGTAATAATGTTATTCTTTTCTATTGTATTGTACAATGAATAATTAATCTCGGAAAAACAAAAAGTCTACAACAACACATTTTCCATTGAAATGATTTGTTTGATCCCCTCTGACCAGGACGGTAGCTTCCCACCAAATCACCTCAAAGCTAACCAACACTTTTTCCTGCCATGTAAGAGTTAGTATTACTGTTGTATAAAAAAGTGCAATGGTGTTCCTATTTTTTTATGGTGATCTTCTTTATGCAACTTTTTATGTGAACAAAAAAAGAGTGGTCATCAGGGCTGTGTCTACTGTGCTCCTGGATCAATTGTTTTGTATTTGTTCTGGTGCAGGGGTTCCATAAGCACATACAGTTGATCCTATATCCTATAGAGACCATAGAGACCATCCTAGAGACCAACCCCGAGACAGTGATGGAAAGTCATAAAGGCCTGGTGATGCCCCCCCATACAGCCACTGAATTAATACAAGGTCAAATAAGCAATAATATTTAAAAATGGCCGCACAGTTGCAAAGGCTCCAAATACAATTACCTATACAAAACATTTCAATATGATTATGTAGGTCACTATATAATCATAAGAGCCAATATATATGTTGAAAGAGAAGATAGAGACACGCACCAATAAAAATAGTGAAAACTCAAAAAGCTCTTTTATTGAGAAACAAATATATTGATTGGAGTTGGGCAAACCTTCTTTCATAGAAAACTCAAACTAAAAAGGATAATGATTGTATAAGAGGTGTATAGAAAATCATATAATCCTCATTTCATTCCACGTTCATTACTGTTTGCCAGATAAATTCTATTATAAAATGTTGAAAGCTGCATATTTTTCAGATACGTCTTCAGAAGCCGTCGCGGTTTGGTCATTTTAGTGATTATAATGTAGATGTAATGCTGTCACATCCATAATCACATGTGCCAAAGTATTCACTATTCACTTCTTTATTTAACATTATTTTAATCCACAAGTTGTATGTGCGTTAACAGAAAGAAATGCATTAGGTATAAATCCTGTCATAAAGAAGGGGTCTCAACATGTGTCCTTACTGCACGTACCGCTGCCTACGAGCCGCATTAACATAGAAATGTGATCACAGAGACACATCTTTGCTAATGGACACACTCTGAATCAGTCACTGCTTCTATTGCTGCCGGAGAAACCTAAATGTTCTGGGCTCATAAAGGCTTTGCTCTGGAGGTGTGAAAATGATATACTCTTGTCTCTAAAGCAGACGTTATATAAGGCAAAAAAAAACACCGGAATGACATCAAAACCACTATATTTCTGATTTTATGAGTGTAGGGTGTTGTCACAAGAATGTTGATTTAAACTTGGCAATAAGTGCTTTAGCAGTGATGTGACAAATAGACAATTGACACCTTGAAAGCATAATGTTTCTGTGAGTTGTGAGATAAAAGGTTTGCGAGACAGCTGGGTTTTTTTTAATTTGGGCTCTAAAACAACAAATTAATTGGATTCGACAACTGCAATGGAACGTGTCCAAATGCCAAACATGACAGCTTTTGATTCTGTTTGTTGGTAAGCAGGAAACATGGCTAATAAAGCTGGGGTTTCTAACTTTCAAACCAAAACACATTACCTGTAAGATGTAAAACAATCCTTGTAAATCAAATTAAATCTAATGTTTTTATGTAGCACATCTTAAACAGTTGAAGCAAACCACAGATCAAGATTATGAGAATGTTTTTTATGTTTTCACTGTAATTGTAAATTGTTACTAAGATCCTGTTGGCAAGCTCTCCCTCAATATATTATAATGTATCTCAAGGTACTTCCTGGTTTATCTACTGTATTTTGTGTCAAATATCAGAGAGAAAATGTGCGTTCTTCTAACTTCCTCCCTGGCTTGGTCTATAATAGTTTAGTTTCCACATGCATGTATTGTATTGTTTTGGCCCAAACCATCCAATAGTGACTCACAGAGCAAAAAAGATTGACAAAAAGATAAAAATATCATTTTGTGGTTTGAATTTTCCACGTATTTTCATGACAGATTTAGAAACCCCAGCCTTACTTGCATTTTGTATTCCACATTCCTCCTTCATCGCCGCATTGAAATAGGGTTCGCAGTGTTATTCCATTGCAACGTATTGTAAAGCCACATGACTTGTTCACGTCTGGAAAACTGTGAAGCCTGAGACAGATCTGAGAACAGCTCATTTGTAGAACCACGTGATCAAACGCGCCGCACGTAGCTTTTCTAATGAATCCCCCTCTGACAAATTTAACTCTCGATCTTCATTACCTTCATTACACAGATAACATAAAAAGCACACAGCATCTCCCTCCTCCCTCCGCTGCGGCCACAACGCCTCAGCAGCTGCATTGTTCCTAATTGTTCCTTCAGACAATGCATCAAGTCCCGTTTACCAGTCGTAAAAACCCGCACCAGGTGAGATTACCGACTGCTAATTGCCGCTTAAACTGCTAAGCGGGCGGCGCCTTGTGACGTCTCATTGAAATTCCTCTCATTTCTGCCTCGGCTGCTCTTTGATCCGCGCTTTCACCGGGTTTCCTCTGACTTCTTTATCCAACGGTACACCAAAGAAACTCAAGTCGAGATGAGGTGCTTCAATAGAATTACCATGGCAACACATTTTCAATCGCACCCCTCCGACCGCGGCCCTCTCGTCGCGGCGGAGCCCAATATAATCTGCTCGGGACTTTGATCATGATCCCACTGATCTTCCAATCATTGTGCCATAATATTGTATCGGCTGACCTCCATCTCCATCGTACATTTCTGACAGGGTTATGCAGGTCGTTCTCCCAAAGCGGTTTAGAAAAAAATGAGGTTTGAACTTTTGGCGTGCAGACTTCTTGATTTTTTAAAACTCAGCGATGATGACGTGTACAGGCTTTTGTTAGGGCAGGGCAACGTTATGGCTCTGACTTGAAAAACCAACAGAAAAGGCGTCGGAGACTATAGTTGTGCGGCCGACTTTTTAAAATGTGAAAAATAAACAAGACGAAAGGTGGATTTTGACAACAACATAATAACTTCTGACGACACAGGGAGCTCACTAAGGAATACTGAGACTTGTCATAACTAACACAAGTTTTTATAATTAGAGAGTGCCTTGATGTTTATGTTTTAATACAATAACAATGCCGTCACCAAAGATCACCTCATCCACTGACTTCCATTTCTGCAATTGAGGTCTAGTCAATAAAGCGCTTTTCTTCTGTCTTTGGATGCAATTTTACCACTGGTACCAGTTTGGAAGTCTAGAAAAAAGTCTGTCTCTAAATAGCTGGAGTGGTTGATAAGAGAAAAAGATCCAATGCCCAGAACAGTCCCCGGCAGAATGTTAAAACTGCAAAACCTTTCCATTATGTGCTCAAAAAATATATCCATAGATTGATGACAAAAATTGCCATAAGATCATTATCAAAATACACCATACACTCCTTAATCAATACAGCGTCTACAAAACGTTCATGTTTCCTCTTGAATCGGGCAAAGAAAATCAGACTTTACTCCGAGCATATAAAGTTATGTCCGTGTAAGAAGGATAAAACTTGAGTTGAAACAAAATGCATTGACATTCACCCTGCCTCTCCGCCGCGTATCTCATTCTATTCTTGGCTTAGTTTCGGCACACTCTGGCCTCTGTCCTGCCTTTGTCTTGGTCAGTTTTGTCTTCTCTGTCAATGTTGTATTCAATTATTCTCTGTTAGTCTATTCCCAAGCCCCAGCTCTTTTCTCTGTGGCTGCACTCACCGGTTCACTTTAGTCCACTCACGATGTCCACTAGGTTTGGCCATTTCTAGTCCTCGCACTTTTGATCTGCAAGTGTGAATGCAGAATCCAAACAATAGATAGTCAGTCACTAGATTGCAGTCTACTGTTATAGTTTGAAAAGTGGATATATATAGACATGAAAAATCCAAGAAATGTGTAAGGAATAGTTAAGCTTATTCTATACAGACTATGTATTAGCTGTAGTATATCCACTTCAACAATTAGCATGTATTATTTATAATATATTAGCAATGCAATTTACCGACTTGACTTGACAATGTAATTTTGCCACGGATGGCCTTATTATTTGTTTTTGCGTTATTTATTGCTTTAATGAATTTCAATTATTTGTATTGCCATTCTCACTTCTCCACAGATCTCAAAAGCCCTTTAGGCGCAGAAGAAGCAGAATTCCTTCAAGAGCTCTTGAATTCAGGACACTCTATCTGGCTTCCCACAAACCCACATATTGTTAAAAAAAAATTCTATTATTTATTTGTGTTATTGGATTAAGTGGTCCTTTTCCACTTATAAAGTTCCAAGGCTAGAGCGTTTGTCAGTTTCAATTTTACATTTCTGAAAAACTCTCGAATGAGTTCTTTTTTTTTTTTTTACTTATCAACTTACTTACTTATTTACATCAGTAAAAATGAGAGAGCGCTGAGAGCTGATTCTATGGCCAGGAAACACTCCTGTAACAATACATACGACTTTTGGAAGGAAGTGAAATATCTTTGAATAAAACATCTCTGCCCTGTGTGGTGGATGGTGCCTCTGGTACTGAGAACATCTTAGAACTATGGCGGCAGCATTACCGCAGTTTGTTTAATTGTGTTCCGAGTGAACTCTATACTGTAAATGATGTTGACAATGTTGACGTAATTACGACAAGTGAGGTCTTTAGGGCAATAACCAATTTGTCTAATAACAAAAGTACAGGATTGGATGGAATCTCTGCTGAGCACTTAAAGTTTGCAAGTGTGAGGCTGGCCCCACTGCTTTCACAGCTTTTCTTGTGCATGGTTTCATACCAGACTCTATGTTAGTTGTGTTATTGGTTCCAGTCATTAAAAACAAAACTGGGAAGCTTGGCTGTTCAGATAACTACAGACCGATAGCCTTGGCTAGTATAGTGTCTAAAATCATTGAAGCTGTCCTTTTGGAAAGGATTCTCAAACTTGTGAGATCTACGGATAACCAGTTTGGATTTAAGACCAGGTTAGGCACTGACATGTGTATATATGCACTTAGAGGTAATTGCTAAATATAGAAGACAAAATTCATCTGTTTTTATGTGCTTTTTGGATGCTTCAAAAGCATTTGACAGGGTCAATCATAGAAAACTATTCTTGAAATTAGCCCAAAAAGGTGTACCCAGTTATGCTGTGCGTTTTTTAGCATACTGGTACTCACAGCAAACAGTGCAAATAAAATGGGGGAACAGTGTATCTACCCCTTTTAAAGTGAGCAATGGGTTATTTAACCTGTATCTAGACGAACTGTCATCTAAACTCAAAGACTGTCACACTGGCTGTGTCTCTGGAAGAACTATTATGAATCATTTTTTGTACGCAGATGATTTAGTCGTGTTTAGTCCAAGTACGGCTGGTTTACAGCAGCTCCTTAATATCTGCTCAACTTATGGTCTGGAACATGATATTAAGTACAATAGTTCGAAGAGTGTGGTTATGATTTCTAAAACCAAGGAAGATAAGAACCTGACATTTCCTAACTTTTGTTTGTGTAATGATGTTTTGCATGTTGTCACCAAAATCAAGTACCTCGGGCACATCATCACTGAGGACATGTCTGATGATGATGACATTTACAGACAATGCAGAGTGTTGTATGCCCAGGCTAATACCCTGGTACGGAAGTTTGGTTGTTGTACAGAGAGAGTGAAGCTCTCTCTGTACAACTCTCTGGTGTGTCAAAGTAAGCAGTACTGCAGGGCTGCTCTGTGCACCTTTTTAGTAAACTTTTAACAACTTTTTAGCGCGTTTTTATTGTTCAGTTTTTTTAATATATCTGAGTGTTTTATGTTATTAATTCAGTGGTTTCAGCAAATAGCACTTAGTCCCGACTGAAACCCACTAGTAGCACAGAGGCTAACACAAGCTAACGAGGACATGGAAAGTGACAATGAAATTGGCTCAAACATGCACAATATTAGTCGCCTCACCTTGGAGCTCCGTGAGAGCGACCGTGCCACCATTGCAGAACTACGAAAAGAAGTCCTTCGTCTCACCGCAGAGTTGAATGAGAAACAATCTCTAGTATCCAAACTTTTTGAAGTCGCTGGTGGGCAGCATTCACGGCTTATGTCACTGAGCGCTGCATATTGTGACACTGTCGTGTGGGAGAGATCCGTCAGCTCCGGACCCTCCTGTTCTACACCTAAGCGCCCGGTTCCGAATAACGAGCCCGCGGATTCCGAGGAGCCATCCTGCGCCGTGGCCCATGTCCTGAGTCTGGCAAACCGCTATGCAGCCCTCTCCACTGACATCCCGGCCCCCTCAGCAGAATCCCTGGACACTGCAGCGTACTCTACTGCTCGAGGATCCAAGTCCACTGCGAGGAAAACGCTCCTAAAGGAAGCAGTCCTCAGGCGAAAGAGCGGTCCACCAGCCATGTTGGCCTGTTCCCCTTCTTTGACCCCAGTGCAGCAGCCTCAGACTGGGGTAGCGAGCCATCATTACCACCGCTCACCTCCACCGGGTCAGCAGCAGCGCCCAGAGCCAGCCCCTCTCACCGCTCCAGCGTCCCCGAGCACACAGCGTGGGTCGCCTGTAGCTGAGAGTCAGCACCCCCGCTCCTCCTCTCCATGTGTTCAGCGGCGCTCAGGCTCCGGTCCTGCTTCGGGTGAACCCGCTGGTTCCGTCCACCGAGCTCCTTCTCCGAGGCCACTCTTCGCCCCGACCACTCTGATTATTGGAGATTCCATCGTGAGACACGTCCGCTTCTTCAACGCGGTCACTCGCTGTATTCCCGGAGCTACTGTACCAGACCTGCTCATACGTCTCCCTCCTCTGCTTCAGTCCCTGCCTGATACCGTTTCCAAGGTAGTCGTGCATGTGGGAATTAACGACATGAAACTTCAGCAGTCAGAAGTCACGAAGAAACATTTTATGGATCTGTTCCACCTCCTTCAATCCTCCGGACTATCTGTTTTTATTTCTGGTCCAATCCCGACTGTAAACAGAGGTGACTGCCTCTACAGTCGTGTTGTGGCGCTGCATATGTGGCTCCAGGCTACATGCAGCTCTTTTAACTTTTCTTTGTGAATAACTTTGCCCTTTTCTGGAAACGTTACGAAGCCTATCGTCCAGACGGATTACACCCAAACAGATACGGTAGCAGCCTGTTGATGGACTACATACGTTATGTTGTTCAGTGCTCCCCGAGGGGGGCGTGACTGTTTACATCTGAGCCCCCTCGGACCCCACCGCACTCCCCCGCCTCCTGCTCACCAGCACCGGGTGAGTACAACGGTGCAAACACTGCTCCCTGTCCGTCTGGCAGTGCATTACCAGTCCAAACACTGAACTGTGCTGACTCCCTTCTGACTCTGGGAGCTAAAGAACAACAAGGGTTTTCACATTTTAGGCCAATTGAGACTGTGTGTGTTCCTCGCACCAGCTCAAAAATGTTTTTAAATTCTAAAAAACGAAATCAAAACAGGACAGCAGTTAGACGGTCCAACTCTGCAAATCTAATTTCTGTTCCCTGTAGAAATCAATCAACCACATTAATCGACTCTGACGTTATTTTTAAACTTGCTATGCTTAATGTCAGATCTCTATGTAACAAATCATTTTTAATTAATAATTTTATCACTTCTTATGATCTTGATTTTATGCTTATGGCTGAAACATGGCTGGACCAAAATACAGGAAATGCAGTTCTAATAGAAGCAACACCACCCAATTTTAAATTTGAATCCGAAATACGAGAAAACAAAAGGGGGGGAGGCATAGCTGCAGTTTTTAGAGAGCACTTTGTCTCCCATAGAATGCCCCTTGGAAATTTTTCATCGTTTGAGTATATTTCTTTTAAAATGGAACAAAAGCAATCTTCTACTCTTTTCATTGTCCTGTACAGGCCACCACAGTCATGTTGCGATTTTATTGACCATTTTACTGAACTACTTTCATTCGTGTGCACAGATTTTGATAGTTTAGTTATTACAGGTGATTTTAATGTACATGTTGATAATGTTGATGACAGAAATGCAAAGGAGCTGGCTTCTGTATTTGAGACCTTTGGTTTCATTCAGCACGTGAGTGGCCCCACCCACAGCAGGGGGCACACTCTTGACCTGCTAATTACAAAGGGGGTTAATGTATCAAATGTTAATGTAGTTGATGTTGCTTTGTCAGATCATTTCTGTGTATTTTTTGACATGTGTTTTGCTAGCAAACCACCAGCTGAATTTACAATTGTTAGAAGAAGACACATACATGAAAACACAAGTGAACTGTTCATGGGAATGCTAAATTTTGAGAAAACTCCATGCTCTACTGTTGATGAATTGTATAACTCTGTCACCACCAGTGTTCTGACTGTTCTGGACGCCATTGCTCCTGTGACGGTTAAAATAGTTACCAGTAAGAAAAAGGCCCCATGGACTAAGGCAGACTCGGTCAGGGCACAGAAGCAAGAGTGCCGGAGGGCCGAACGGAAGTGGCGAAAGTCCAATTTCCAGGGCGATTATGAAATCTTTAAAGATGAGTTGGGTGAATTTAACCGGGTTCTACGTAGAACAAGAGAAATGTATTTTTCTGACATTATTGGAGGTTGCAGTAACAATTTTCGTGTTATGTTTTCAACAGTTGGTAGATTAACGAACCCCCCTGTAAAGTTGCCCCTAGAATTTTCCTCAAAATCTAGGTGTAATGAGTTCGCACAGTTTTTCGATGACAAAGTACAAGGAATCAAAAACACTATCACCTCCACAGCACGTATAACAATGCAACAGCCAGAGAAGCTTTTTGAGCTAGCTCACTTTGCACCTGTGGATACTGAAACTGTCAAAAAGATAATCATGAGTCTGAGCTCCTCCACATGTAGCCTGGATGTATTGCCCTCTAAATTTCTGAAGTCCGTCCTGAGCAGTTTGTTACCTTCACTGACACAAATAGTAAACATGTCTCTGTCGTCAGGAACATTTCCTATAGCCCTAAAAACAGCAGTCATAAGACCTCTCCTAAAAAAGAGCAGTCTGGATCCTGCGGGACTTCAAAATTATCGCCCCATATCGAATCTGCCATTCATTGGAAAAATTCTTGAAAAAGTGGCCTCCCAACAACTTACTGAATTTTTAACAATGAATAATTCTTTTGATATGTTCCAGTCTGGGTTTAGACCCCACCACAGCACTGAGACCGCTCTAGTGAAGGTAACAAACGACATTCGACTTCACACTGATGCAGGTAAAGTCACAGTTTTGGTCATGTTAGATCTTAGTGCCGCGTTCGACACTGTCGATCATGAGATCCTCATGCAGAGACTGGAGGACTGGGTTGGTGTCACTGGCACAGCCCTAGACTGGTTTAGGTCTTACCTGGAGGATGGGAAGTACTCTGTGGAGATTGGAGACTGCGTCTCAGATGATGTGGCCCTGACCTGTGGAGTACCACAGGGGTCGATTCTGGGACCTCTCCTATTTAATCTCTACATGCTGCCGTTAGGTCAGTTAATACAAAGAAACAAAGTGTCCTACCACAATTACGCCGACGACACTCAGATCTATGTCTCACTGACTGCAGGAGAACATGGACCACTGGATTTGCTCCTTCACTGTATCCAACAGATCAGTGACTGGATGCAAAATAATTTCCTCCAGCTAAATACAGACAAAACCGAAATCATTGTCTTTGGTCCCCAAAAACAAAGAGAGGGCGTCATTTGTCAACTTCAGTCTCTCTCCCTACTTCCTTCAGACAAGGTCAGAAATTTGGGGGTAATACTGGACTCAGACCTAAATTTCAATAGCCACATAAAATCAATAACATCAACAGCTTTTTACCATCTGAAGAACATTGCCAAAGTTAGAAATATAGTGTCCAGGGCAGACTTGGAGATTCTTGTCCATGCATTTGTCTCCAGCAGGCTAGACTACTGCAATGGCCTGCTTACAGGTCTGTCCAAACAGACCTGTAAGCAGCTGCAGTACATCCAAAATGCAGCAGCTAGAGTCCTGACAGGAACCAGGAAGTATGACCATATTAGTCCGGTCCTCAGGTCTCTGCACTGGCTTCCTGTGGCTCAAAGAATAGATTTTAAAACGGCTCTGCTTGTGTACAAGTCTCTCCATGGCCTTGCACCAGAATACATTAGTGACATGTTGGTGTCATATGAACCGGCCCGGACTCTGAGGAGCACAGGGACTGGCCTCCTGCTGGTGCCCAGAGTGAGAACCAAACATGGGGAGGCTGCGTTTCAGATCCATGCAGCTAAGATCTGGAACAATCTCCCTGGAAATGTGAGGGAGGCGTCTACTCTGTCAATGTTCAAATCCAGGTTAAAGACTGTTCTGTTTGCCTGTGCATACAACTGAAGGATTTTATCTCCATTTCTAATGCACTGCTGTCATTTTTTTTTTTTTTTTTTTAATTTCTTGTGTAATTTTGAAAGTTTTAATGGTTTTATTCTTTTGTGTGATTTTAATGTTTTAATTGTGTTTTAATCTTTTGTGTGATTTTAATGTTTTAATTGTGATTCTGGTGTTTGTTTTATGTGATGATTTGTGATGTGGACTGTGAAGCGCTTTGTGTTGCCCTGTGTATGAAAGGCGCTCTACAAATAAACTTTGATTGATTGATTGAAGCTAACGTTATTTAAAGCGTACTGTACTCCCTTGTACACAGCTCATCTCTGGTCTCATTATAAGAAAGCCAGCATGCGTAAGCTCCAGGTGGCCTATAATGATGCTTTGCGTGTGCTTTTGAAAAAGCCGAGATGGTCAAGTGCCACAGAAATGTTTGTTAATGCCAGAGTGAACACTTTACAGGCCGTGCTACGAACTTTGATGTACAGCTTTATGTGTCAATTGAACACGTCTGAAAATGAAATAATAGTGTCCCTCACGAATATAAAATGGAGTGCGACACGGTATCAATCTGACTTGTGGAGAAATTGGCATGATTGTCTTTTTAAAATGCCATTTTAATTGTTTGTCTTGTCTTTATTTTTATTTTATTTTATTGGACTATGAGTCCGGAATAAAGTGTAATTGAATTGAATTATCTATTTTGTCAGGCAAATACCAATGTACAAAAATTATGTAGGAGGGAAAAAAACAAGTCTTGTCTACTTTTAAGACAAGATCAACATTGCTCAAAGCATGTTTTATGAACCAACTTGAACTCTGAGGAGCACAGCCTCTTGCTGGTGCCCAGTCTAAACACAGGGACGCAGGATTTCAGATTTATGCAACTTAAATCTGGGTACAGTACTCTTGAAAATATGGGACAGGCTTCTTCTCTGACAATATTTAAATCCATCTTAGAACAGTTTGCACAGCTGAAGGACTGTATCCTCACTCTTTTTTTTGTATGTACTATGATTATTTAGGGTTTGAATGCCTTGTGTGATTCCTTTTTGTGTTCTGTCAAGCACTTTGCATTGTGTATAAACTGCGCAATACAAATAAACTTGCCTTGAGTTACGCAATCTGCCGCTAACTGCTGGTCAATCTGTATTTATACGTACAATAGCCCTTTTTTTTTTTGCTTTCACCTATTTTCCTAGTGCCCCAGACACGACTTGACTGTGTTCACTAAAGCAGAACAAGCTAACCTCCCGAATCACAGCCTCTGCAAATGCCGGATCATTTCTCGGGTCTTGGCGCTTCAGTGGCAGGGAGAATAAACCCTCACAGACTGCTGACATTTACATTTTTTATTATCATTTCATATAATTTTTACTCCAGAGATCCACTTTTCACAGCTCATTTCCCTCACCATTGCCTTTAGTATTCGCCTGCATTAAGGGAACTGTGAGTCGGTGTTTTTGTGGTTATTACATTTGCTTGGTCTTCAGAGGTTTGCTGCCTCATTCGGTGCACGTAATTGTGTTTTTCTATTAAATTTACCTAGATTTGTTGTATTGGATCACAGCTGCCAGCCCATGATCTCTTATTAGCTTCACTAAATTGAAAATGATTTTATTTTGCACCTGGAATATTCAGCTTACTGTATGCTTATGTCAAGGTTATGGATTTTTCAAAACTCCCTATAGGGATTTTGAATGCGGAATTTTACTTCCAGAACGTGCCGTGCTTGTTAGTCCTGACCAAGAACAAGCATTGCAACCTGAGTGGCATTTAAGCTTACTTACTTAAAAAAACCTGCAGAAGCTCCATGGCTCCAATTAGGTTAAAAGAGCATTCCTATGTTTTCGAGCTATGTTTACATTGTCATTGTCATATTTTGTTCTATTTTCTCTATCTGTGTCCTCCGATAGTGTGAAAAGATAAATGACATAAAGAGTATTGCATTCTGCTATAATTATCTGGTAATGTCTTCCACAACGGCCGCACTAATAGATTGAGATGTGATTTATGATTGCACATGTTTCGTCAGATGTGATAAGAGCCAATTAACACGACACAAACAGCAGCGGCGCACCCTGTGTCTGTGCCTGACCCTCATCTCTCACGGCGCCATTGTCTCCTCAGATAATTAGCTGGATTTTCTCATTAACCAATTAGTCTGATACGAAGTCGATTGCCTCTGTGGCATTGTGTCGTGTTGCGCCTTTATATTCCCTGACATTTGCTGATATTACTACTCTGTTAATTAAGGCTTTCAGACAGCTAATATACAATAAGTCATCTTAACAAGTTTTTGAATACGTAATGCGCTTTTAGTGGATGGACTCGGTTTAAATGAGAGGCGGTTATGTATGTGGAAAAATCTGATATACCTGGAGAAGGATTCTAAAGGAACTGTTATGCAAAAGTGTCCCTTCTCTCCATCTGGCCCCTGGGCTCTTTTTAAACGCCATGATGAAACCTTTGACAAAATGACTTTTATGCCATTAACAAAGAGTTTTCTGCCTTGTAAAATTCTTGTGTCAAGCTGCATGCCATCTGTTCGACCAGCCCATGTTAGAAATGTACTGAATTTACTTACTATTAAAAAAACTTCAAACTTACTTGTTTTTCTCTCTTTCTGTCTCTGTCTCTCTCTTTCTCTCCATCTGTCTCTCTGTATCTCTGTCTCTGTATCTGTCTTTCTCTGTATCTCTGTCTCTTTCTTTCTCTGTCTTTGTGTGTCTCTCTCTTTCTCTGTGTGTCTCTCTCTGTCTCGGTGTGTCTCTCTCTGTCTCTGTCTCTGTGTGTCTCTCTCTGTCTCTCTCTCTGTCTCTCTCTCTGTCTCTGTGTGTCTCTCTCTGTGTCTCTCTCTGTCTCTGTGTGTCTCTGTGTGTCTCTCTCTCTGTCTCTGTGTCTCTCTCTGTCTCTGTGTGTCTCTCTGTCTCTGTGTGTCTCTCTCTGTCTCTCTCTCTGTCTCTGTGTGTCTCTCTCTGTCTCTCTCTCTGTCTCTGTGTGTCTCTCTGTCTCTGTGTGTCTCTCTCTGTCTCTCTCTCTGTGTCTCTGTGTGTCTCTCTGTCTATGTGTGTCTCTCTCTGTCTCTCTCTCTGTCTCTGTGTCTTTCTCTCTGTCTCTCTCTCTGTCTCTGTGTGTCTCTCTGTCTCTGTGTCTCTCTCTGTCTCTCTCTCTGTCTCTGTGTGTCTCTCTGTCTCTGTGTGTCTCTCTCTGTCTCTCTCTCTGTCTCTGTGTGTCTCTCTCTGTCTCTCTCTCTCTAAGGCAAGGCAAGGCAAGTTTATTTGTATAGCACAATTCATATACAAGGCAATTCAAAGTGCTGAACAAAAGAAAATATAGCATTAAAATCATAAATAATCACAGTACATTAAAAAAATATGTAAAATAAAACATAAAATCCCTCAGTTGTATGCACAGCTAAACAGAACTGTTTTCAACCTCGTCTTAAACATTGTCAGAGAGGAGGCCTGTTTCACATCTCTATCTCTCTACCTCTGTCTTTCCCTGTCTCTCTCTGTCTCTCTCTGTCTCATTCTCTCTCGCTCTCTCTCTCTCTCTTTTTCTTTTCATATATATACACATTTCAAAATTAAATTTCTCAATATCTTGTGGCTGATTGTTTCTTTTAATTACAGGTTAAAATAACAATGAATGGTACAATATCAATTAATGTAATTATTATATACAAATATTAATATTGCAGCTTCCAACAATACCAATTAAGAAAACACAGCAATTCATCTTTTACATTGAAAACAGTTTAGTGGAGAATTTTCAGTTTTATTTTTATTACAGTAGATCAGCCATTCCCAAACTCAGTAACACCGAGGCCCCCTTAAAAATCTGACGGGTCTGCGTGGCCCCCCCAAAATAATAACCAAGAAGACAACATTAAGAATAGGCTCTTCTGGTTATTTTATTTTGGGGAAATAGCCTCTGCTACAAACATTGTAATACAAAAATGATTACAGTGGATTATTCAAGTCAAATAATGAACACAAATATTTTAATATTACAAACAAAACATTATAAATTTAACATTAAATAATTATATTATTTTTTTATTTTTTTATGACCTCCCGCGGCCCCCCTGCAGTACCCTCGCGGCCCACCAGGGGGCCGCGGACCCCACTTTGGGAGACACTGCAGTAGATAGTGAAGAAAATATGAAGAAAATGAAACCAAAAATAGTTAGAGTTGTCTACAGTTCAACATTTCTAATTACTGAGTATAATGTGTTTCAGGTATTCAGCAGTTAAGTTCTGACCAAAAATACACTCGACAATTAGTTTAAATTGGATTCTACATATTCGTGGTGGGAAGTCCATGTAATTCATTAAATCAGATGTTTTTGAAGTTTGAGTGATTCCAGTGGTTCCTTTTTACTTGACTATATCTGCCTGGAGCTTTGATGGTGCCAATTAACCAGCTGCCATGACGACAAGCCTATTATTTCTAAGTTAGCCTTCAAGTAAAGCACTTTTCAATGTTACAAAAGGTGAAGAAACTTTCAAAGTTGAGTCCAATTTAAAACGACTTTGTCTTTGGTCCATTTTGAGACCTCTGCCCCCTCGATATACTCACTTTTTTCGCATAGCATTTTCAAGAGACGTCTGATCTGGGATGCAATGGACGTGCCGCAAAAACCATGGACGATTTGGAAATGTAAAACAAAAAGACATGGTAATGAACTTGATCTACTGTATCTGGATTGTCAGCATGGTGCGGAAGTTTCAAAAATGTGGTTTCCTTGTTAAATTATAATCATATTTTTCATTCCTCTAAAACAGGGGTGCCCAAACTTTTTAGTAAGAGGGCCACTTAAGTTCACCAGACTAGTCCAGGGGCCAACATCACAGACTGAAAAACTGTCTTCACTGGCATTGGGCTGTTCTGAGCGTTATGATGAGCTATAACAGAGCTGAAGTTGGCTGAACAACAAATGTTTACCATCTCACCACAAGTTTGTGACACAATAAAAAACTACGTCGGTATAGTATGTGCAAATAAAGTCAATAAACAAGGACTGTTATGGCTGGGCTGAAGTTGGATGGATAACACAGTGAACGTTTATGATCTCAAAGACTACTTTGGGTTAGAAATTGGCCCCCGGGCCTGAGTTTGGACATGCCTGCTCTAAAACAACCTCTGTAATGAAAACCTTACGGAAAAGTAGTTCTATTATCTCATTTACTTCAGTATTTCTGCTTTTCTTTGTACAAAAATAGCCGTGAAGTCAGTGAAAGTTGAAATGATATGAAGTTTCCGCAATCAAAAAATCAGCAACCTTGCACTGTGTAAATTGCAGACATTTCTTTTTAACCTTGTCGGATGCCTGTTGAGTGCTTCCGCAGCTGAAGTGCTGTGTAAGAAGGGAGGGCTGCTGAAGTTAACTGAGCTGGATTGGCCTCACACTAAAGCCTAGTGTATACTTGCGCGGCGCTGCGGTGGACCTCCGCAAGCCCAATTAAATTTATACTCCTTGCGGAGTTTTGAGGAGAATGTTGTAATCGTACAACCAACCACATGATGGCGATCTCACAGGAGTTGCCTGAGATACCAAAGCGGTCTCATTTACGCTGCTATTTTCTCCTCTTCAGAACAAAAACATGAACAAAAACAAAGCTGTTTGAGATCATTACATGTGTTTCTACTGTAGGTTTATGTGATAGTTCGATGGACTCATTATTTCTTAACTCATTTAACTGTGATTTTGTGAATAAAGACACAGTTCTTGTTGGACACATAGTTATGCCATCCATCCATCCATTTTCTACCCTTTGATCCATTTCTGGGTCAGGGGGGTGGCAGTCAGAGATGCCACCCAAGTCTCATAGCACCAGCCCCTCACTGACCCTCTGCAGGTGGTGATTCCACAGGAGGACCACACATAGTTATGATTAAATTGTATTCATCACAAACGGCATACAAAAAGAGGTAAATATCTGAGGCAAACATGAACAATTTATAAGTGCAGGAGGAATGGAACAGACGCGATAAGCTACGATTCAAACAAAGACAGGAACAGTGCAAAACAAACGACTGCACAGTTTATAAGTTATATATATGTTAGATATGCAACAAAACTCTAGTCCACAGTCTCCGCGTATATCAGGCTCTGCCATGAGCCCAAACTACTTTTGCTTTGGTTTCTTCAAAGTGTGAAGCAGTCTGCTCCGAGTGCCTCGTCCATGCTCCTGCAGCCGCTCCGTGCTTCCTTCCAATACACACACACGGACCAATCACAGCGGAGCTTCCTTGCGGCGACCCTTACGTAGTTAGAAAATGTCGATGCTGCGCGGCAGGCAACGTAAGGGCCTTGCGGTGACCAACGCGTTGCGCAAGTGACGTCACGTCACCTCTGTAAGCTCCGCGCCGCGCGAGTATACACTAGGCTTTACTCCAGGTAAAACAGAGCTAGTCAGCCCAGTGCCAAACTATATTTAATTCTGTTTTTCTGACTTTTTGGGGAATAGAACATAAAAGGGCACTTCAAAACTTTTTCTTAGGAGTGGTCCTGTAATTTCCTGGATTTGCATGTTTCTGTTTGTGACTCAATGTTTCTTCAATATTTCAGTGTATGGTTAGGGCTGAACCATATGGACAAAATGTCATCTCTATACATGATGATTGAATGTAACTATGAAAAACAAGATTTTTTCAGAAAATCTCTCTCACTCTCGTTTGTTTGTCATTGGTTGATTTCAGCTGTTGATCCACTGAAAATAAGTGTTGTGGTTGGCTGGCTGTAGTGGTACATTCAAAGGCAATCAGACAATATATGTTCCAGGGTGGAAATATATATTGTTTATGTTGTTGCTTTTTAGACTAATATCTTGAATGTTCATATTTCAATATAGTTAATACTGATAAGCCCCAACAGTAGTAAGCTTTTTTCTATGATTAAAAAAGGGGTCTTACAGTGTTCAGGCTAAAGTAATCCTACATGTTTTGATCAAAGTTGTCATCAGGACAAGATGATATACATTTTCTAAAGAAGAATTTGATCGAAATGTATTGATGATGACCCAATAAAGAAATGAATATAGCAAACAAAGATACCCTTTCTGTGGAAAAGTAAACACAGGGTAAAGTGCTGCCCTGAAGAAGGCCCTGCGCAGCCGAAACGCGTTGGTCCCTTTCCCTCATTAAAGGACTTTTTATTAATCAGAGTGCCTCGGATTTTACCCTGTGTTTACTTTTCCACAGAAAGGGTATCTTTGTTTGCTATGCTATTTCTCATCCTGAAGAGCACCTGATTTTACTTACATTTTTAACATTTGGATCCTGTAGCACTCACTCCTGTTTTTGAGAAAGAAATGAATATGTTGGTCTAGTTTACATTAACTGGAGCAAGCCTGGTTCACAAAAATGTATTACAGATTAAACTGGTTTATAGACACATTTTTACGCCTTGTCTTTTAACACCAATTGAGTTTTACCATTTTTCTTTTACATGTATCTGTATTTTTTTTTTTTTTTTTTTTTTTTTTTTTTTTTCAAAACTTTATTTATAGATTTTCATTTATAAACACCGAACATATCAATAAATAATCGTCAAAGATTATGAAAACAGTTACACAACAGAAATAAAAAGAAAAAAAAAGACATTACATACATGACACACACAGGGGTATGCAAAGTCAGAGACCTCATTGTCCACTTTAACATCCTTATAGGATAAGTCCGTGGGTTGGGGGGGCACACTAAAGGTTCAGATAACTAAGTATAGGTTTCCACACATCATAAAAGTTATGGGGCTTGCCAGCCAACTCATACCTCATTCTTTCAATGTGTAATACACCCATTAACTCTCTAAGCCATGCTTGGAAGACAGGGGGAGAGGGAGATTTCCAGGCTTTTAAAATGCATCTCTTTGCTATTACCATCCCATATGACACAACCATGGTGGTCTTATGTCCTAGAATCTCCAGGGTTCTGGAGAAACCAATGAGAGCAGTCTCAGGGTCAGGATCTATATTTACCCTAAATGCACCAGAATACCATCGAAATATCGAACACCAGAAACCTCGGAGAGTGGGGCAGAGCCAGAATAAATGAGCAAGTGTGCCTTGAGCAGTCTTGCATCTATCACAGAGAGGTGACGTTTGAGGAAAGAATTTGTTCAACTTGACTTTCGAGTAGTGTAATCTATGTATGACCTTAAATTGTATTAGCTGTAGTCTGGCGTTGATAGAGCAATGATGTAGACCACTCAACGCTTGTTTCCATATATCTTCTTCAATTGTAATATTGAGGTCCTCTTCCCACTTCTGTTTAATTGTCATTGTCGGCTGGCCCATATTATTTAAAAAATGTTTTACTAATGAAGACACAAGCCCCTTTGCCTCTGGGGATCCTGATAAGATCTTTAAAAGGACGTTTTCCCCAGGGAGGGTATTGAATGAAGGAATATTCTGTCCAATGTAATTCCTCATCTGTAAGTACCTAAAAAAATGTGAATTGGGTAAATTATATTTTACTTTCAGTTGATCAAATGAGCAAAATTGTTTATTAATGTAGAAATCTTTAATAGTTTTTATACCTTTACAGCTCCATTCTTTAAAAACTGCATCAGTGAACGATGCAGGAAAAGCATGATTATGCCATATTGGAGTGTCTATAGTTGTCTTAGGAAGCTTGCATGCTGTTCTTATCTGTGACCACATTTTCTGAGCATTAAGAAGGATAAAGTGTTCCCCTTTACGAGAAGGCCATGGTCTAGGGGATGAATGTAGGATTGCTTTTAAGGACGTTTTTGAAGCCAGACTATGTTCAATAGTTAGCCATGAAGGAATTTCGTCCAATTCCCCTGGCTCCAATTGCCAGTATACCATCACCCTCACATTAGCTGCCCAATAATAATGTTGAAAACAGGGTAATCCAAGACCACCACTCTCTTTTGGTTTCTGGAGGTGCAGTTTGTTTATTCTGTGTGCCTTATCAAGTCAAGTCAAGTCAAGTTGTCTTTATTGTCCCACTAGGGGAAATTGGTTTTGCAGCATAAATCATCTAAAAAAAACAGGCAGATACAGTAAAATCACAACATTGAGAAAACAAGAACAAAAGAGAATGTCACAAAAACAAAATTTCAGCGCAAAGGTTTGTAAAAGTGCTATGTGCTGTTAAGGTGCTTCACAGCTGTTGGGATAAATGTAGTTCCCAACCGTTTTGTCCTACACCCAAGAGCCCTATAGCGTCGTCCTGAGGGTAAAAGTTCAAACTGCTCCCTCAGGGGGTGGTCCAAAGAACCAATGATAGAATTGGCCTTCCTCAGCACCTGCTTACTGTACAGGTCTTTGGGCTGAGCCTGTGGTCTCCCTGACACCTTACTAGCCACTTTAACCAGACTGCCAAGTCTGTTTTTGTTATAACCCCAGATAAATGGCAAAATAGTACTGTCAATTAGTTTAAAGTACGACTTAGGGATGAAGACAGGGATGTTCTGAAACAAATAAAGAAATCTTGGTAAAGACACCATTTTAATTGTGTTTATACGACCTATCATGGATAAAGGAAGTGTCCTCCACTTTTCTATATTCTGCCTAAGAGCATTTAATCGCTCATTGAAATTGATTTTGAAAATAGACTTGGGATTTTTAGGGATTTTTATGCCGAGGTATTTGACCACCTGTGATAATTTAAACTGCGTAGAGGCTACAAACGTTGGATGCAAGTCACATGAAAGCGCCATCAAGTCACTCTTCTGCCAGTTAACAGTATATCCCGAGACCTTTCCAAAAGCATTTATTAAATTCAATAAATGTGATACCGACTGCTCTGGGTCTGAAACAAAAATGGCCACATCATCAGCATACAGAGATATCTTATGATCAACTCCGCCTATCTTAATGGGTTTAATCAACGGGTTCTCTCTGATACCTATTGCTAATGGCTCGATGGCTAGAGCAAACAATAGTGGTGAAAGAGGGCATCCCTGGCGGGTACCTCTTTCCAGGAGTATAGGCTTTGATCTTTCTTGATTTGTAATCACACACGCAGTAGGCTTAAGATATGCCAATTCAACCCAAGAAATAAATAATTCACCCAGTCCAAATCTCCCCAGGACTTTTAACAGATATCCCCACTCAACTTGGTCGAACGCCTTTTCAGCGTCTAAGTATATAACAGCTTGTTTAGAATGACTAGGATAATTGAAATATGTGATGTCTAACACTCTCCTTGTATTGAAAAATGAATATCTGTTAGGGATAAAACCCGACTGATCCTTATGAATAATTGATTCAATGCAGTTACTCAATCTTTTTGAAAGTATTTTAGTGAAAATTTTAAAGTCCAGATTAAGCATAGATATAGGACGATATGATGCTGGATCAGTGTCATCTCTGTCTGGTTTCAGCAAAAGGGCGATATTAGCATTATACAATGTGGATGGGAGAGACTTTGTATCCATGGAGTGAGAAAGCATTCGGAGGAGGAGTGGGGATACCTGTCTGGCAAATTTTTTGTAGAATTCTGCCCCAAAGCCATCCGGCCCAGGCGCTTTCCCATTGGTTAAAGAGCCAATTGAGTCTATTATTTCTTTTGCAGATATTGGAGCATTCAGGGCCTCACGTGCGGCATTGTCTAGTTTTGGAATGGTGACATCATTAAGCCATGCATCGACATCCCCATTTGCTTTTGATTTATACAGCTCTCGATAAAAGTCTGAAAGGCATTTATTTATTGTTTTAGGCAGAGTGGTGACATCCCCAGAACGAGATTTAATTCTGTGTATTGCCCTACTATTCTGTTGGCCTCTGAGTTGACGAGCCAACAGAGTGTGTGGCTTGTCCCCCATTTCAAAATACCGTAACCTAAGCCGGGACAGTTGATCACTCACTTGTTTCGTCAAAATTGTATTGTATTCATATTTAAGATTAAGAATTTCTTGTAAAGTAGTGTCATTGTTGTTCTGCCGATAGAGCGTTTCCAGTGCAGCCAGCCTATTATCAATTTCACCCAATCGCAAAGTCTTTAATCTCCTCTGCCTTGATTGGTATGATATTATATGCCCTCTCATAACCACCTTAAATGTTTCCCACAAAATTGAATCTGATGTATCTGAAGTGTCATTAGTGAGCAAAAAATCCTCTAATTTATCTGATATATATTTACAAAAGTCTGCGTCATTCAGCAAATAAGGATGCAGTTTCCAAACATAATCCTGTTTCAGCTGGTTAAAATCTAGAGTAACACTTGCAGGGGCATGATCAGAAATCAAAATGTTATGATATTGACTGTCAATAACATTAGGAAGGAGCTTCGAATCTAGCAGAAAAAAATCAATTCGAGAGTAAGAATTGTGCAGTTTAGAATAATAAGAGTAGTCCCTACCAGTTGGGTTCTGTAAACGCCAGATATCTACTAAGTTTGTCGATGAAACAAGGGTATTAAGAATTACTGCTGCCTTAGATGGAGCGGATTGTTTTCTAGAAGATCTATCCAAGTGCCAGTCTAACACCACATTGTAGTCTCCAGCCATAATCAGATTAGTACTTGCAAGATCAGGTAATTTGTCAAAAGTTTTACGAAAGAAACCCGGGTCATCAATATTTGGGCCATAGATATTGACCAATGTAACATGTGCAGAGTACAACTTACCTACTACTATTAGAAATCTACCATTAACATCACTTATTGTGTTCAAATGTTCAAAAGGTATATTCTTTTTTATTATTATTGCTACTCCACGTGCTTTGCTTGAGAATGTTGACTGAAATATCTGACCTGCCCAGTTACACCTTAAACGGCCTTGTTCAGATGGTTTGATATGAGTTTCCTGCAAAAAAGATATATCAGAGTGCAGAGATTTCAAATGTTTGAGCACTATACCTCGTTTAATATTGCTACCCATACCCCTCACATTCCAACTAACCATAGTTACCCCACCGGTCTTATTAAGTCTCGTCAGGATGAAACAATGAATAAAACATTCTCTGGATTGTGGACACAAACATTACCCCATTAAAAATCACACACACACACAAAAACAGAAATGTACAGAACACGTACACAACACCCCCTTCCCCCCTTACCCACTTTCCCAAACAAAGTAGGTATAAAGCCCTGCCTACCATACTCCTTCCGGGGGTTCAAACAATACTCAGCTATATAAACTAACCAAGCTGTTAACACTATTAGTCGCCAGGCCCAGCCTGCATCCCGCCGATAAAACTTAAAAATATTAAAAAATAAAAAGCCCCCTTACCACAATTTACCGTTTGAATTAGTCATTGGGTCAGATGAAAGAACATTAAACTCACAAAGAATGGAATAACAGAACCTAACATATGTGATAGTGAGCGTTCGTTCAATAGAGATACCCCAGTGCTCAAAGGGCATTCGTAAATACTTCCCTTTGTACCTGAGAAGTGTCCTTTCTCCTTTGGCCTCAAAATGTCAAAAAGAAAAACAAAGTAAGAGGAAAAGGCCGATTAAGCTCGGTCCTAAAGCATTCTTCAGCAATCTACTCTTGGTACTAGGTTGTCCGCATAGAGCTTCGCCTCCTCCGGTGTGTCAAACGTGGATGTGACCCCGCCATTGGTAACCCGCAGACGAGAGGGAAAGATGTAGCCCGTGCGAAGACCTGCGGCCTTTAGCTTCTTTCTGGTATCCTCGAACAGTTGACGACGTTTCCAAATTTCAGGTGGAATGTCTGGGAAAATGTGAATACGCTGCCCCTGGTACACCAAAGGAGATTTTTCCATTGCCAGCCGCATGATACGCTCCTTGGTGCAGTAGCTATGTAACCTAGCAATCATAACCCGGGGCTTGCCAGCCACACCAGCCCGCAGGCTACCTAGCCTGTGAGCACGGTCCACTTCCACAGGTTTAACGAAATGTTCACGACCAAATAAAGCAGGCATCAAGTTAGAAACAAAGTCAGCAGCTTGACCTGCTTCCACGTTTTCAGCCAAACCAACTATCTTTATATTTTGGCGTCTGGAGCGTGCCTCTAGGTCGATAACTTTGTCCTGTAGTGCCCTGTTAGCAACATCTAGCCGCTTAGCCAGCTGCTCCACAGCATCCAGCCTACCGTCGTGGTCCGTGGCCATGTTCTCCACCGCCGAGAGACGCGTCTCATGCTCATCTAGAACGGCTTGACAGGCTTTCATCGCAGCGTCTAGAGAGTTGAATCTGTCGTCCATTTTTCGGCTCATCTCCTGGATAGCTGCGAGCACCATCGCGGTGTCTGTTGTTGCGCTAGCAGATAGCTCCACTAGCCTCTCATGCTCGTCCTCCACAGCTTCTTCAGACGGTTTTTTCGGCCACGCTCCCTTCTTTGGCGGCATTTTGAGTATAAGTCACTGAGCCGTGCAGTAGCGACCCAGGCTAAATCACTTACTTTGCGATAAAGGTGCGTTTTACATTAAAACTCGATTTATCGGACGGGAGCCCTGCTCAGCACGTCTACTCTCTCATGTGCGCTCTAGCGCCCCCTTACATGTATCTGTATTTTATGCTGTTTTCTTTTCTTTTTATCTTTGACATATTAAAGAGTAAAGCATTTTTACTCCAAGACTTGATCCAGCTACTGTATAATGAACCAGGCCAATACTCTAATTCCCTTTCAGAGTCACTCAAAAAATATCTGATTTGTTTTTACATGAGTTTCATTCCAAAATTGTTGTTGTCAAACAGTAGATATATTTACAGAATTTAATCATTTGTCTCTTATTTTTTTTTTTTGTCTTGCAGCAGAGCCACTGGACGGGGAGGAGTTCCTTGACATTATCGGCATCATGCGAAGCCAGGCGGGTCGATACGAGTGCAAGGCCAGCAACGACGTGGCCACGCCCGACTTCAAATATGTCAATGTTGTGGTCAACTGTGAGTAATGACGCTGCACGGACCCAAACCCGCAAAATGCATCACCACCAATAGAATAAACAGTTTAAGAATCACTATACCGTTTCATGTGTGTAAAATGCACGTAATTGAAAATGCATCCGCCACCACATTTTTCATTATTTTTGTATTTGAATCCTCCTATTCTCACATCAGGAGTGTTTTGCCTTAGTATCACAGTTTCTACTACTAATGGCAACCAACAGTAGTTCATAATGTCATGCAAATGCGGTTTTGTTTTCTTTTTCTTTTGTTAGTGTTTTGGAAATAATAAGTCTGTCAATTCATTTTACGAGTTGTGTTTTGACAAAAGAAAAACACAGACTATTTAGAGACATCACATTCTGAGTATTGTAGAGCGTTTTGGGTGACCTTGGTTTGAAAAAAAGTGCAAAATTAATAAAGATTACTTACTTACATTCTTCTGTGTAAAGAAGGTCTCCCATCTACAGTGGAGACCAGCAAGCAAGCTATTGGAAATTATACTATGAAGCCTAAAAGATGAATTCCATACAGAGGAACAAAGTGGCGTAATCTGTCATTGGGAGGAGTGAACGATCAGAGACTAGAGAGAAAACTTGGTCCTGACTTCTCTTATTGATTCACTTAATCATTCACTTCCTACACCATGATGGCAAACTACAGGTGAAATGCGGAACGTTTGAATTAGAGATGCACCGATCCATATGGGTTTCTGCCGATACCGATACCGGAAATTATCATGCTAAAATGTATTTAATAATTGAACTCTTTGTTCAAGTAACTGCAAAAGCAGTGGATGAACTAAAGCGCTAAACGTTCCAGATAAAAATGGATTCAACATAAATGTGCAATAATGCAACTATAAAGAGCTGCTCAATGTTCACATTAAACATTCCAACACTGTATTATACCTTATGCATTTACTGAATATTACTTATATTAACTGTGTTTGAATAAAAAAACACTTACAACAAACAAAACACGCTGCATGAAAATGTAAATAAATAATAGTACCGTAGCTTTAACTGGATTTCAGATATGTATTTGGCGACGGCATGTACCTGGGTTCCAAATGGTCTATGCGGCTGCGAGCCCAAACTGATGAACTCCAACACTTTCGGGTTGTTGCTGAAAAGCTTTTTGTGACGCTGCGTCAGTGTCATCTGTGTCTCGTTGTTTTCACGTAATCTCCTTTTGATGCAAAAACTCCCCATGCTGTTTCTCGTGGTGCTTAGTCGTGTTGTATTTCGCTAGTTTACCGCCGCGTGAACAACGCTGATTCTTTCCTGCTCCATGCTGTGTTGTTGTTGTTGTAGAGCGCCACGAGGAAGTGACGTGTACGTGCAATCTGATAAATTACTTTTAATACATATACATTTTATACGTATATGTACATTATGCACAATGTATTTTAAGACATTGTGCGGTACCTGGTATGTATTAAAAAATATATATAATAAAAAAAAAAAAAAAGAAAACAAATGGATCGGCAGCACGGCGCCTCTCTTTACACAGATATCCGATCCAGTATTTTTTCTGGTATCGGCGCCTATATTGATACCAGTATCGGATCGGTGCATCCCTAGTTTGAATATTGTTTAAAAAAAATCCATTCACTTCACGCAAAAAGAGGTATATCAAGGTTAATATGTCACAATGTTGAAAATTGCCTTGAAAAAAACCCAGAATAAAACATCAGAGAAAATTTGAATATTTTAACATTTGACTTTGAGCCATAATTGTCCAAATTATAACTACATGGTTGGTTAATTTACAGAAATAAATACATTTACGACATTCGACTGACCATCTGAGCCAGCAATCTGGCAAGGAGGTCCTGGGTTCAATTCCACCTCCAGGCCTTTCAGTGTAGGGTTTGCACATGTTCCTTCCGGGTCTGCGTGGGTCTCTTCCAGGTGCTCCCGTTTCCCCTACCACTAAAAGCATGTACAATAGGTATGAATGCAATGACTGAATGAATGGATGGAGTTGATTGGGGGCTTTGGAAAAATATAGAACGGAATGGATAGATATCTGACCCTTGAACATTGTAAAGCGCTTTGGGTGACCTTGGTCTGTAAAATGCGCTATATAAATAAATATTACTTACTCACAGTTTACTTACTAACAGTTTAGCACCTTACACCCACAGCCTTTCCACTGTAGAGCGTGGTATTCCAAGAGGTCTCCCATAACAGTACTCCCAGGCCCTGAATGTATTATCCTGAGATGACTTGGACCGAACACCTACATACACGTCATATTTAGTGAGTGTTTAAAGTCAGTTTTAAAACCTCAGCCCCAAAAGTCTTGCACCTTCAAATCTGTCTTTACCTTTTGAGTGTAATATCTTTGGAAATCTTGTCAGAACAGCTTTCCATCACATTCGACACACTTCACACTGACGCAGCAGACAATTAGATGTTTAAAAGTGAAAGGCATAATTTGCTTCTTGCCAGGGGTCTGTGAATGACTTGATGAGCGTTGCGGAGCTGTACTTCAGAAATCCGCTCTCCTCTTGAGAACTTGTAAAATTCTCTTTGAATGGAAGCGCGGATTTTCGCCCATATCCCCGCCTTTATCCCACAAGACTTCAACCGCTACTTTTTTATAACTGATAAAGATTTCTAAATTCAACAGTATGGGGATTAGCCTATGTGAAATACTGTCCTGGCTTTTACATTATTCAAACCCAATGAGAATATATTTTGAATACTGCATGTGCAATAGATATGTTTGGTGATTGCATTGACCAATTACAGTTTATTTCTTATCTACTTTAAAAAATGTCTTTTGTTTCTGAAAAATACGTTAATTCGTTTATCCATTTTCATCCCATTTATTAGTCCATTTTCCGGGTCGGGGGGGTGGCAATCCGACCGCAAGAATATAGCTGCTTCGTCAACAAAGGCACAGACTTAGTGTTTCAACGCGGGATTAAGTGTCTTGCGCAAGGGCACAACGGCAGCCGACATCTGTGGGAGCAGACATGGGTCATGGGGGGATAGAACCCACAACCATTAAATTCAATACCAATGGCCACTGCCGCCCCATAGAACAATACTAGCACAATGTTTTATCACCAGTTTTAATTTAGCAATCATCTGTTCTATGCCCTTTCAAATCCAATATCCATTTGACTTAATGATGGCTTGAGATGTATGCTGTGACCTTTTCAGACTATAATTATTACTTTACATCTAATAACATTAAGAATATCACAATTTTCACATTAAAACATTATTCTTTTTCCAGAAACATATTTGCTTCCCACTCATCGCACTCTCAATGTTTGATGTAACAATACGCTTCCCTTGTTAAAATTTCTTTTCGTCTACAAGAAAAAAGTAGGGGTAAAACACTGGTCGACATGAAAGGGGTGGATTTCTTTTAAGCCCCAGCCATATTTGAGGCACAATGTTGAGAAAGCATGATCTTCAAAGGCACACGAGCTGTTTTACACGTCAGGTGCAAGATGGTAGCAGAAATCGAGGTGTCATTTTGAACCAGTCCACGTCTGATCCGTGTGCGATGTTCCTCCACAGACCCTCCCACAATACAGAAGATCCAGAGCTCGGAGACTCCGGTGGGCCGAGTGGGCATGCTGCAGTGTGACGCCAATGCTGTGCCCAAGCCCGAGTTCGAGTGGTACAGGGACGACAAGAGGTAAGTCCAAAAACATGACATGACCACACGAGAAAGAAGAATTTAACTGTTGCACTTCATTCCTGAGGTGATGGTGACAATTTAATTAACTTTATGGTATTGACTGTATTAACGGTGGGGTACACATTTCTTTTCTCTATGAATAATACATCTTGTGAGTCCCAGGATAAAAAAGTCAGACCACATTTTGCACACATTGACTGAGTGAGGGTGGTTCTCTTCTTATCACTTTAATGTCTAAAAAATCCAATGTGACAATACCAAGTTACAGAACAGCAGGAAAGAGGAGCACACAAGAAAATGTATTATTAAGTATACGTAGCACAACTCTATATTGTAAAATTAAGTTACAGTTAGAAAGTAAGTCAGCTTTAACAGAAATACCATTACTTCTTGCTAAACCTATACTACTACTTCTGTATACTAATACTACTACTGCTAGCTTTTCTATTTATCTTCAACTGTATTCCATTAAACGTTGGTCGTATCGCTATACTTCATGGAATTATGTGTACAGTATGAAATATAATCATAGAATGGGACTGCTCAGGTTTAAATATCATTTCTTTTTTTCATTATTTCCAGTTTATAGCCACTTTCTTTGACGCATTTAGCAGGTTTATTGCATCTTACACTTCATTTCTCGTCTCGTGCTGTGTTTAAATGGAATGTGAAGCTCCATAGCCAAAGGGTCGATCCTAATCTGCCATAATGTATTGTAAGCACCAGTTGTGTCTAATGCTCACCTTTGCCTATTGACGGGCTGAATGCTCGAGCTGTGTACAAGCACTCAACCCGCCATTAAAGAACGCACAGCCCATTATCTTCCTATAGCACAAACAACTGCATACGCACGAAGACTGATTCCTCACCCGCCAACCCCACATGAGGCTGCAAGTCTGATCATCACTGCCATGATTCCCAGAAAGATTTAATTTTAGAAAACCAATTTTGTTTTTGCTTTACTGGAAAAGCTTCGCATCTGAGGCAATATAAAGTGACAGGAAAAGCATGGTTTTAATGGAAAGTTAAAGCGAATAATCTCGAGTCACTCAAAGCACAAAGTTGGAAGTAGTTCCTCTGTGTTCATTTTGTTAGAGTATTGAAAACACAATCATCCATGTTTTTTTCAAAATGGCTCAGATTTTCATTTCAACACGGAATATATTTTTGGCATCTATGATTAAAGAAATCACCTTCTAAGAGTTTGTATCTATCCATAAAAGCAAGAAACGGCTATATGTGTTGAACATTCTAGTGATGTGGATTTGGTAAGCGTGGGAAGATATATTTACTTATGCTTAAGTTGCATTAGGTAATCACATGTTTTGTTATTTGAGATGAATATGTGTCTCAGGTCAGTGTAATGAGACAGGATATGACTTTGAGTCTCATGGAGCTGCTCCTATACGAATATACTGTGCTTTACAGGCACTGCACTAGTGTGCTACATTTGATCTTGATATTGACTACAGCAAAAACGGGTTTCACTTATTTCATATCATCTAAACTCCTTAAACTATTGCACTTATCTTTTTAGACTTGTTAAAACATCCTGTACCCCCATGTACACAGCCCACTTGTGGGGACAGTATAAAATGAGCGGCATGTGGACTATAATGATGGCTTGAGGATGAGGTCCCGCGGTGGAGCAGCACGAGCCACATGTGTGTGGATGTGGGCGTGTCCCACCTGTCCTGCAGTGCTGCACAGACTCATGTACAGCTGCAGGAGGCTCAAAGACTCAGTCAACAGCATCAGCCTGACACTGACTGATCCGGCTCCAAGCTCAGTGCCATATTTCTTGCGTGTATGAACTCATCGGCGTTAGAGCGTTTTACAAGTCTGTGTTTTGTTTATACCTGTCTTATCTCAAATTTCAAATCTATAATGTGTTAATTATAATCTAAATTGGTATATTTGGAAGGGTTTAGACTTGACGATCACTTGTCCACTAGTCACATAGGGCAGTTACAGACTGAAGAGAACCTTTGCCGATTCCAGTTGATAAAGAAGTGTAAACGTGTCTTTCTTAATTGCCTGGTTGTTTTGTCTGAAAAATCCCATTATGTTGTGCAATGAAGGAGAAGGTAGTTTAAACTTGCTGTTGGCAAGTCACACAAAATAATCAACTACCAACAGAAATGTGGTGTCCTGTTCCAAATACATATACATTTAAAATAAATATTATAGATGACCATTGGGATGAATTTCAATGTATTTTTCTAAAGTAAACAAATTAAAAAATTTTGGGTGGTGTACAGCCGTCACTTCATTGTACAGCGAACATGAAGCTAGCCCGCTGGTGTCCCTCCAGGTTTGATTACCTAATGTTGCGTTCAGCTTCCATCTGGAACTGTAGCTGGTAGAAGCTTCAGTCGGTAAGACAAATATGGTGAACTAGTCTGTACTGACTGGAGACACATGGTGAGCTGAAATGGCACCCAAAAAAAACATTTTCCTCTTTTCTGCATTCTCAGTCAAAGTGTGGCTGACAGATTTGGCAAATATGGAGAAAACATTGCTATTTCAAAATCCAAAAACTCATTATTCTGGTGCCACAATGCTGAGAACAGTATGACAACACCAACAAACAGATATCTCAAAATGCCACACAATGGGAATTTTTCATCCTGTATAAATTTCAAATGTAGAAAAAAAGCCTTAATCTAATTCATTGTACATTTTTCAAACTTTGTCGGCCTTTTGTACTGAAACATAATGTGATTTAAGTAGATTTAAGGCGGGTAAGAGAAATGAATTGGCAGAACAACCAATGTCATGATATTTTCGTGCCAGTCTCCATAAAATCAGACCATGTGACTTTGTACCAGACCTTTACCACGCTATACTATTATAGGTTCAAACACAAGAACTAAAACAGAAATGATGACCAATGTCTGTAAGTGTTGATAAATGTCCATAAATGTCCATAAATGTCTATTATTTTCAGTATGATACATTGGAGAAATGCCTTGCCTCAGGACACAAAAACAGTGTGCTTAACCTGAGCACTGGCATACAAAAAGATTTTTATGAGATCAGACATTCTCCATGGAAATTGTTAACTCTGTTGCAAATTATGTTTATTTTTGTTTAAGATAATGGCAGGAAATATGTCTAAATATTTTACACATATTTAGACATTTTACAATATATTATTCTAATTGAATGCACTGCGACTACATTTTTCTTTTACCAGCTTCCTTCCTTGTTTTGTATAGCACTCTGAGTTGCCTTGTGCATGACTTGTGCTAAACAAATTAACTTGCCTTTCCTAAATAACAACATTATTATAGCAGTTTTGAGCATGGCCGCCTCTAGCGAAGTCCCCATCTGCACTATAAAAAGTAACTTTGACAACACGCCCGGTCGAACTGATGAGTAATCGTCCTTTGAATCATCCACCTCAGGTTTGACACAGCTGCCTCAAAACTTCAGAATCAGACTTTCCATTTTCCATTCCAAATCACATAGAAATGGAAATCAAACCAACTGTGCCCTTATTGTAAAAACTGCGGCGTTGTTCAGAGAAGAGACCCAGATGTGTATCAAAAAGCTATTAATTTAAGTGTCAGAATGCATGTATCAGAAAACACTCCAGAATGATTGAATAATAATGACAGGGAAATGCAATAGGATCCCTCGGTTAACCACAGATGAAAATTGGATCTGCTTCATAATTGTGTCTGCAAAGTGAGAAAAGTCTGGGTTGTGTGAGAAGCGGGTTGCAGTGGAATCATTATCTTTGAATCACCTGTATACTTCCTTGTAATTTTACCATTCGTATAATAATATACTTGTTTTTGCAATAGGTATTGTGTAAAAGGCCTAACTTCTCCGTTATTGTTCTTGTTGAACGGATGCTACTTTTCTCTACTCCTCTTCGACTACTACTACCACCTTAGAGTTTTCGAATGGCAAAGATGTTGTTTATTATGGAGGAAATTGACTCTGAAATTGAGCTGAATTGAAGTTTAGCTCTAATGACAATATTAGATGTGTTATATCAGAAAAAAAAATAACAATATATGTGTTTAGGGGCAGTATTGAGAGTATGTTTTCCTCATCAAAACAAGGAATGATAATGTCAATAGTTATGGCAAACATGCTCATTCATATGGAACCCATGGAGACAGTAAATACCATACCAGCGAAACAAAAAAAAGGTCCGTAATGTAAAGAGACGGTGCGTGATACGTATTTTAATGAGTGATCTTATGAAGTCATTACAGTTACAGTCAAACAGTTGTTGCGATAATCGTTCTGCCTGATTACAGAGGCATTCCCTCTGCTAGAGTTTAGAACGCAACAGTTAAAACTTTGTGTATCACGTTTGACTATTTATTTGTTGTATCTGCTTCAATAAAAACTAAACTTTTTTTTTTTTTTTTATTGGCTAAAATAAGTTACATTACACCTAACAAACAGGTACCCCAAAAGAGAGCCCTTGGATAATCTGCTTGCAGGGCAGGTTCCCCTAAATGTCCATTGTGTGTACTTAATGTTCACTTTTATCCAGTAGAAATGTTATGAAGAATTTCTTTATCCATTCCTTATTATTTTTACTTTTATTACTTGAGCCATAGCATTCCTGTTACTCACTATGGCAACACAAAAAAGTGTAAACATAAATATTATACACTCATGTCATGGTATTCATAATTAAAAATATATCCACTTAAAGTTTTGTTCAGACAAGGCCAAATATTTGTTTATATTACAGAAAATGGAGATTAAAATGAAAATAGCACGTACTGTCCAAGTGTATTACAGATATACACATATGTGATAAACTTCAGTAAGCCTATAGCAGCGGCTTACATACAATCGTAATCATTCAAAGTGCTGAAAGGCCAAACTTAACATTGGAACTAATGCAAATCCCCTTTCTAAAACGCTGAACTGTATGTGTCACTCAAAGCTGAAGTCACAGAAGAACCAGCAAAATAATAGAAAATTTCACTTAAACTGGAGGAACAATTGAAACGCTATCATAAAAAGCATCATGTGTTTATCAGCGAAGCACTCGGAGCGCTTTGAATTGAGCGGCACTGACAGGGCGCAGTCCATGGGGTCACTTAAGAGCCTTAGAAGACAATGGGATATTATTACCTGAATCTCAACCAGCAGCCA
The DNA here is from genome assembly GCA_964034765.1 of Knipowitschia caucasica. Lineage (NCBI taxonomy): Eukaryota > Metazoa > Chordata > Actinopteri > Gobiiformes > Gobiidae > Knipowitschia > Knipowitschia caucasica. Next base: position 15,115,946 of record OZ035832.1, read on the forward strand.
AAGTTCGCATGAGGAGAGAATTGCACTGTGTTATCTCACATCAGGTCTCTGAAGTAATAGTTCTATCACATCTTTACTTGAACAGAAAAGATTTATGGTGGCTGAAATATTCTGCATTATCTGGTTTTTGCAACTCCCCATCTGTCTCACTTGTTTTGTCCCCTGGAGGTTCTTGGCTCCGTGCCCTTATTTTATTTATATATTACTCTGCTTTTTCTCTTCAGCACGACTACAGGAAGCGTAATTGTACTTTCTCCTTGGATGGGGATGTTAACGCACCATTATAATATCATTTATCCACGCTTGGCTGGTTAATTACAAATAGTCACCTTTGATAATATGCTGTACGCTGAGTTGTTTGTGTGACTGTCTCAGGCAGAGGGCGCGCTCTGAATTTCTCTCTTCTGTTAATCAGTTTAACCTCATCAGTTTTGGGTTATCAGTGATGCCCTCTGGAGTCAGAATTAAAATAACTATTTAAATTGACTTATCAGAGCTGCCTTATACACAATATATGTCTGCTTAGTGGGCAGAGCGAAGTTGGAAATCACGGCCTCGAACTGTAGACTGTATATAGTCACTAACCCACGAGCTCAATGAAGTGCTCATGGATGAAGTTTTGCTCCAACTCGCTCTAGTTCCTATTGACTTACAGAAAGAAAACTCCTCGAGCCGAGTTTGTGTCAGACTCACCATTCACTGTAAACCCTAACTTCAATCGTACTTCAGATATCAAAGTTATTTTAAATAATTTTTTTCCAGTAAGTGAATATTACTCATTCATTGTTAGTTTATTTAAAGCTTGCCTATAATACTCAGGGTTTTCTTTGAATTGAACTGTCTCTGTTCAAGTAAGCCTCACTTGACATTTTGACGTGTAGATTAAAACAGGTGTGTCATTTACAGGGTGGCCTGGTGGCTGAGTGGGTAGAACCATCACCTCTCATCTACAGGATTCCGAGTATGAATCCCGGTTGGGACATGAGTTCAAATTTAAACTTTATCGCAAACGCTTGAGTTTACTTGGTAATATCAAGTAAAGGATGTACTCAAAGAATTCAAGTGAAGTTAATATGCAATTTATTTCCATGGTTTTTTCAGGTAACCTTTACTTGTCAGGGTTTACAGTGTTTTGGGCTTAACAAAATCCATGTATTTTTCTTTTTTTTCAATTGTGATTGAGCCTATGAGCCTTAACAATTGACCAATCAGGAGCCTTCTGACTCTTTAGCTAGCGAGTAGTGCGAGTTAAGACAGACGGCACCGCTCTTGATCACAGAGTTTGGTCGCCCTTGTTAATGCACACGACACTGACTAAAGTGTTAATGCCACACAAAAAATACTATTCTTACCAAAGCTCATTGAATGTGTAATCTCGCCTTGACAGGAAGCGGTGACACCAGGACCTGCCACTTCACCTCAGTTAGAATAAAGTTTTTGGAGTTCAAAAGCTCGTTCAATCCATTCAGTAAAGTTGAATAGTGCCTGTTCTAAAGCCAAACTTTTAATAGACTATTTTTCCTTGGATACAATGCCTTGATGCATTAATCTTCTGGTAATCCTCTCTTTCATGTTGTTTGTCTAATCGACCACACCATTCTTTCTGTCGTATTTGAAGTTGGGATAATCTTTTGATCTAAGTCTTATTTACAAGAAAATAGTTACGTTCCTATTCCTTTAATGCCAAATTTAGAGGGATTATATTTGTGCTTGTTTGTGCTTCATTTGTAATAACACATTTACATCTTCACAGATATTTTAGTGTAAAAGTAAATGCTTCAGTGAAATAGTAAATCAGCAAATGAGTTGGTAACTCAGAGCTGGTCTTGAACAGGTCACAGTGTGCAGCTGTTTTACTGGTCATTCATAGAGAACCTCCGTGTTGCATGTCCTTACAGAGGCGTTTCTTCCAGATGGTTTGTGGAATAAGCCATCTGTCTCCTCAGGTTAACTTCAGGTTAGCTTCAAGTGCTTCATCCATGCTAATTGCAAGTATACACAATGATTGCATGTTTGTAGCTATAGGTGATCGATCTAAATGCCTGAATATATTTGAAGAATATTTTATTATATTTGACCCTACACTCATTATACTGAAGCAATGTTGCTGTAAATGTTCTTAATAAGCCTGTTTTCAGTCATATGTAGCTGCCACACTGAGAATTTTTTATATGCCTTTCAAAAATATCAAATCTTCATATAATCTTTTCTGTAAAGAGGGGAAAGTCCTTTCTCCTGTTCATCAGGATTAAAATATGGGAACTGTGGATGAACAAAGACAGTCAATGATGATGTTGTTGTAGTCTGGCTTGGGGCAGACTGAGAGAAACTGGGTTTGCCATCGGACACCAGATTCATACCGGGTGTTTTGCCTTAGGACACAACAACAGTCTTGCGCTATACAACAGTTTAGCAATATACAACATTCTAGCGCTGTACAACAGTTTAGCGCTCTACAGAAGTTTCTCTAAAGCCTCAGCCATCCCACTGTGGCACCTGATGTTCCCAGAGGTCTCCCATCACAGTACTAACCAGGCCCTGTCCTACTGAATATGTGAGATGTGAGGAGACAAGGCTTTGACTAGCACGCACAGTAGGCGCGAAGCAGGGTTGAGTCCGGGAAAACTGGTGATTCAATTAAATTATGCATTCCAGTCTAAAATGAACAGTTTATTCAGTAGATAAACGCTGCCACCTGTATGTCAAGGCGAGTTAATGCAATACTGTTTGTGCCAGGAGCCATCAATGTTGTTGTCCAACGTTCATCTGGCAGACGGTGGACATTTTTAAGACAAGATTTATACATTCCCACGCCAAACCTGTCTTACATTTAAAACGATGATGCTAAGATGATGAGTTTTTGTCAACACTATTATTTGTTGTGTCAAGTGTTTACTTTAAAATGAAACTAGTTGTGTTCTTATATTGACAGTAATATACTAAATGATGATTGCTCAGGGAAGTGGAAATGGCTTCAAATGTGGACATCTGAGCCACTGGACTCTGCTCATACAATGTTACCTTTTGGACTAAATCTGGTTGTTGTTGCTACAGTATTGGTATTTGAATACACTTTTCACGAATGACAAACACAAACCCAACAACTATTTCTTCTACAGAATGGGTTGAGTGAATTTTTAGCTCTGGTTTTTCAGGCTAAAATCTAAAGTGATACACGGCCTGACGGATCACATCCTTAAAAGAAATTCAAATATATGTTTCCTTGCTCCGCTCCTGTGTTGTGTGTGTGCGCTCACTGGGGCTTTAACAGTAGAACTCACTTTTCATGCGACGCAGGGGCATACATCAGCTCTTATCGCCCCGCTGGAGCTCAGATGGAGGAGGTGTGCTTGACCTCTTGGCTTGCTCCTTTTTCCTCATAAAAAGTTGTTCGGCACAGAGTAATGTTTCCAAAACTTTTCATCGGTCTTTTTCAATTTCTAGAAAACTGGTACTTTTGTTGTATTTATTAAACATATTGCGTTGCTGCGTCCATGTTAGTTTTATAATGAGACAAAATCTATGGGAGGAATAAGGTTAGAAAACATGTCTCTTATTTTCTTTCATCGAATATGATTTTAAACTATTTTCATGTGTGAATCACTAATTTCAATCTATAATGCACAAAAGATCTGTTAATGCTGATATCTAACCACAGTTGAACCTGACAAAATCTCACACAACAAACAGACATAGTTAATCTTTTACTTGTTACCCATGTACAAGGAGAAATGTCTTGACGTAGACCAAGCCAACTCGCTCAGCCTCTTTCAGAACAGATCTGCACATAGCCAGCTGTAACGCAGAATTCCAGGAGATAAGACACACCGACACTTCCACACAGTCGCAGTTTCACAATGAGACTTTTGGTATTTAGCATATCAATCAAAGTAGCATTCATACCAGGCCTACTGTATTCTTTGCCCATCCGCTTACAACCCCCGTCGTCCAGAAGACAACGGTGAATCTCAATACAATATATTTTAGCCACATATTACTTGAATTACATATCACTACATTAAAATAACTTAACAACATTCCAATAACAAGATCCCAATGTGTATTTCTTGTATCTTTATGTAAAAGAAACTATTTACAAAACCATTTATTAGTCCCTGTTGTTCAATATATCGTATCAAATACTGTATGTTCCAACAGAAAGATTCTTAGTAAAATGTTACAAATGTGAACAAATTATGCTTTCTTATTATTATTAGGAAACATTGTGTCTTTTATATACTGTGAGCTGATTGGATGAGAGAGAGAGAGAGATGATGTGACTGAGGCCAAATATACATAAATGTGAAAACTAGAGATTTAATCAAACTGGAACTAAATAAACTATAGTAAGAAGGATTGTAAAACAGCATATTTTTGTGGTTTCAAAGTTATGCACTACAGCTTTAATTGTGGTATTGCATCACTTGCCTCGGTACATAGACCTAGTATTTATGCCATGCCATCGTTGCCAAGGTGTCCTGTTCTCTTCCTGTCAATTAAATGCTCTAACTCTCTGACTGTATGATTCCTCTTAAGTAAATTCACTCTGTCAGAAACCGATTGTCAGCACAAACTCTCATATCTCCCAGAATTAAGCAGGATTAAGTGCTGAGTACCTCAAATGAACCTCGGCCCATTGGTGATAGGATGGGTGCCCAGACCGGCCCAACGCGAGCCCTGGTCATTATGAAACGCCTGTTATTAAGAAAGCTGTTTGTGTTGCATTCAGCTCATGTGCACAATGTTACGTGAGTCAGCAAGTTCATTGGATGGAAAAGATCATGGTTCTGGACAGAGTTGATTGTTAGATAATTCTGCCTCATTACATTTGGTCAAAGTGCAATCGCCTACATGCAACCTTGGTTAAGAGAAAATAATCTTGTATCAAATGGGTCATAGTGTCTTTTGGAAATGAGCACATACTGAACATACTTAGCCCCGAGATGAATGATTCTTTTTCGCAATATAAAATGATAATAATAATACACAACTCTACTGACTTTAACCATGACCTTCAGACATTTCCCTTTTCAAAGCGGTTTGTTCAATAGTGATTTCCTTTTTTCCCTTCTCCTTCTCTTCCTGCTACTTCTGTGCCTTCACAGGATGACTAACTCTCAGAGCATCAACATCCAGATGCTGGGCACCACCACCATCCTGGTTTTCTCCAACGTGAGTGAAGAGGATTATGGGAACTACACCTGTGTGGCAACCAACCGACTGGGCATCCAGAACGCCAGCGTCTTCCTCTATAGTGAGTGTTTAAGTAGCATCAGCATCAACAAGAACAGGTTCTATACAGTACTTTTAAGCCTTTAGACACCAGAGTGTTTTCAGAAAGGTGGAGCTCTGAAACTGAAGAGAGGTGATAAAGGACTGAAGAAAAATGTCAGGAAGCGTTTGTGAGACGGCAGGTTAAGGGGTGTGTGTCCTACGTTCAGCAGGTCATGAAGGAATCTTGCTACTTTGGCGCTTAAAGGTTTGACAACCAACTTTCTTAATAAACTCTAAATCCCTACAGTATCAAGGCCGTAACGAGTAATCGACCAATAAAGTGGTTATCAATAATTGGCAACAGTATTTGAGAATTGATCATTTGATTAACTGTTTTGTATACATAACAAAATAACGAAATGATACAGTACAGTATATGCAGGAAGGTCTGGTTTCAAGGCAGCGTTCACACTTTTTTCTCTGGTTTTCCTCACTTCATTCAGATCTGTTTCAAAAGATGCAAACTGACTTAAGCTACACAGACACTTGCTCACTTGTCTTGTGGTGTTTTACATCTAGAAAAAAAGATTTTTGCCCCAAGTGAACCAGAATTGGCCCAGTTAAAGTGAACCAGACAAATGAGCCCCAAGACTTAAACAGAGCAGTAACAAAATAACACAAAAAAAAAAATGATGATGAAATGTAACCTAATAGAATGTTGTACATCACTTCACTTGAACATCACTTCAGCCTTTTTTGACAAATTCATATAGAATAGGTGAAGATAATATTTAGTTACAGCTCTAGCATGCACCCATTTCAGGTCTCCACAATCCAAATGTCACTCTTTTTTATAATCAGATGGATTATGATTACTGGGTGCAGCTCTGACTGCCACCCCCCCGACCCAGAAATGGATTAAGGGGAAGAAAATGGATGGATGGATGGATGGATGGATTATGACTCACAGCCACCTCTTTATCCTGAGCTTTGCTTGATCGTGAGAATTTTATCTATTGTTTAACTTTGGTGTTTATCATTAAATTGTAATTTTTGTGTGAAGAGGTGAAGTACTTGCCACTCAGCAACCATACTGCCAAGGTGCTATAAATAAAGTTTAGATTTGGCTCATTTTTATATAACTATCTCCAAGTCATTACATTTAATAACATCCCATAAAGGCTAATGTAATTGTGCTGAGTTTTCTCACTCAGCCATAATGAGTTCAAAAAAGTAGTTATTTGAACATCGTATTATATTAAAATAGTGGTGGAATCTGAGCTCATTATCATCTTTTTATCACACTTTAGGACACACTAATGATAATACTGCCGACATAAGAAGAAAACTAACCATTGCCCCAGTGAACCATTCGGATCATTGGGGCAGTAGTCAGAGCAGAGACACCTATCCTTATCCACAGGAGACACCATAGACACGCCTCACCTGCATCTTCTCGACATGTAGAAGCAGTGGCTCTACTCCAAGCTCCTCCCAAGTGACTGAGCTCCTCACCCATCTCCAATCTCATCCTGTTGGTCATTAACCAAAGCTCATGACCATAGGTGAGAGTGGGAACATAGATTGACTGGTAAATTGAGATTTGAAGATATCAATCTTCATTTCAGCTGCTTCACACTCGGCTGCAAGGTCCTGGTTTGTTGGAGCCAACAGGACAACACTGTCTGCAAACAGCAGAGATGAAATCCTGTGGTCTCCAAACAGGACCACATCTGGCCCCTGGTTGCGCCTGGAAATTATGTCCATAAGAGTGAACAGAACCGGTGACAAAGGGCAGCCTTGACGGAGGCCAACATGCACCGGGAACCGGTCTGACTTACTGCCAGCAATGCGTATGCAGCTCTGACCAGAGTCAGACCAGAGTGTACAGGGACTCTCAGAGGACCTTTTCCAAATCCACAAAACACATTTGGGCAGGTTGGGCGAACTCCCATGAACCTCGAGTATCCGATGGAGAGTATAGAGCTGGTCCAGTGTTCCACGGCCAGAACAAAAACCACACTGCTCCTCCTGATTCTGAGATTCGACCATCAGTCGGCATCTCCTCTCAAGTACCTTGGAGTAGACTGGAGAGGCTGAGGAGTGTGATCCGCACCCTCCGGGCCCCCTTCTTTTAGAGAGGGACCATCAGCCCGATCTGCCATAAGACGAACCCCTCCTGCAATAATTACTGGCATGAGATAGAATCTTTTGGAAAAGGAGCGCAGTTTCATGTTTGTGCCAGAAGTCCCTGATAACAGCAAGGATTGATCTAAAAACAACTCCAGGTCTGTTGAGTATGCTGAAACATGGTTAAAAGATCAAAAAGTCTCCTTTAAACTGCCGGTGAGAATCCTCATGTGCCCTTTACAGATGCAACGAATATGACTCAACTGTTGGCCTATCATGCAGCAGTAGATACTGTACAGTCATAAAAGTGTCAGCTGGGGCTTGTTTTGTGGAGATGATGTGAACGTTTCCTGCATGTGTCCTTGCTCCCGCTGTTAAAGTCTCATATATAAAAGTCAGAGTTTCTTTAGCAGTGTTTTTGCATCAACATTTGCCACTGGAGAGATATGAAGCTTCGAAGTGGACTTGGCAGCAAATATTGTGGTGAAACTGCTAATTGTATAGATAAACGAGATGTGGATTGATTTGTTGCATAGGAAACATACCATCTTTTTATGATTATTGCAATGATTACTAATTACTTACTTATTTAAAAAATCATGAATAAGAAGTGAGTTCTTACTTATGGTATATTATTTGAATCTTGTAGAAATCCACTATTCATTGCAAAAATTATGAACTGCAGAATTAATTTGTTTTTATCTTTTCTCAAACACATTTTGACTTTTTTGGCTTACAATAATTGATATAAATAATTCATATTAGCCAGAAAGAAGAGATATTTAATTTGTATTCAGATAATACTGCTTTGCCACAGCAAAATTATGGAAGATACTAGCTTGGTCCATTGACAAATACAAAATACTCAAATCAAGAGACTTTTGTCCTAATTCAAGTGATATTTTGTTCATCATCTTTTGTTCGCAATGAACTTAAATAATTGCAGTCATTGCAATATGTTAATTCCATAAAAGTTGTGATTTTCATTAGTCACAGTGTGTTTTTGTGTTTGCCCTCTGCATTCTTTGGGTATTGATGGCATACTCGGCTCGCAGTGGCCCAATGGCTGTCTCGTCGAACGTATAACCCAAAAGAAAACATCCATAACTTTTCAAACTCTGCTTCTAAAATCTCTATTTGCACGGGGTAAAACCATGAAAAAGATGGGATGGCTCTTTGTTTGATTTGGACTCATTTCTCTTGTGTTTCTCCCCTCTCAGGACCTGGGACTGGCCGGGACATCAACAGCTCCACCTCCGTTTCTCAGTCGCTGTGGCTCATGGCGGCCTGCATGGCCTTCCTCCTCTTCAAGTGTTAATGCACTCTCCTCGCCGCGCCCTGGCCTCCCTCAGCGCCTTTCCCACCTCCTCTCCTCCTTCTTTTCATCCTCATCTTGACCTACAACCATTTACTACCCACCTCCTGCTTCCCCTGGACTGTTTGCATCATGATATAAAACCTTAGGTGCTGTCTCCAAATGGCACTGCTTACTGATGTAATGATATAAACAGTGGTTTGAGTAACAGCCTCACTACAGCGGACAAGTGCCACACGAGTGACAACACGAGTGACAACACGAGTGATAACACGAGTGGAAGCACGCGTGACAACACGAGTGGCCTCCGCTCTGACCCGGGGCTGGATGAGTCGGGTGGTTGTATTTTTTGTCTTCATGGGAATGAAAGCGGAGGTGTCTTTGGAGAAAAAAAAGATGCCTACAATCATTTGTGTCTAGAAGTACTCAAGACATATTGGTATACTGTAATTCTTCTTATAGTTGTATCATGTTATTCTTTTATTATTGTAGATTTAACCTCCTGTTTGACCAGTGCATTCATGAACAATGAGGGAAGTTTTGCCAAATATATGTTGGATTTCAAACATAAACCATATATTATTGATAAACAACGTAAGCTCAGATTTACATGTGATTAATTATTTTGAAAAGTGAATTTATAAACACCACATGTATTTCATTGTCGGGGCATCTGGTAGAAAAAGTGTTTAAAACATTATTTATTATTATTTTATGTATGCCCTTTGGACTATTAGTGTAATTTATCATGTTTGCATTCACAACACTTAAAAGCTCACTGATTTAACAGATACAATGTAAAAAATATGTATTTGACTTGACCTCTTACAATGAAGATATTCAATATAGTAAAATATCTCTCATATTATGCACTTACCTTGTCTATCAATAATTACGCTTTGGTTTCAGTTCAAACATGTTTATTTTGTCTTGTGTATAAATCCTTAATGGCGGTGTGCAGTTAGTACTTTGTCCACTAGATGGAGCAGTCCACCTGAAAACGAAATGCAAGAATAGTTATTGAATCAGATTGTAATTAAAGTTTATTATAGCAGTGGCTTTGTTTCCACGCGCCTTTATCCCACCATATCTCCTGTTCTCGGCCAAAATCCTACTTAGAAAAAATCAAAATAAAAAAGGGGGAAATGTATGTAACAGATAAGAAGATATGTATTTGTACATAGCGAAATTTTGTATTTCTCTATATTGGAATACCGTATTCAGCCATAACAAACCCAACTGGAAATGTTTGCCCACTATTGCTTTTAGATTTATTTTAGGCTACTGGAGCCTTCTTAATCTGAATGATGACGTTCGACACCAATGAATGACTATGACGTATTATTTTATTTTTTTGAACAAGTGTGTGTGTGTGTGTGTATTAATATGAGATACACTACATTCAAAATATGTTAATATGTCTTTAATTCTGTATATATAATCTGACATTGTGTCAAGGAGATTTCCTCATTGCCGTTTTAATATACATTTCTCAAACCGGAAGTCCACTCTGTCCATCAAATGAATTCAAACCATTGTGTTTCCCAAACAGTGGGACTGGACCCAAGACGCACCATTCCACATTTTTGTTGTTGTTGCAAAGCAGTAAGCAGTTTACATTATGGTGCTCTGTTTAAAAGTATCCGTGCTTTGAAAGTAAATTTTAGAGTTGAATATTTAAGGATTATTTGCTTTGTAAATTTCAGAGCATCACGATAAATGTATTTTATTTAAAAATTAGGGCACTGTACTGTGAGTCACCTTGTCACCAGTCTGGGGTCTCATTTATAAAGTTTACATTAAAAAAAAAGTTCAAATCGTGCAAATGCTTAAACTTAATCTCATATTTCCACATCAAAACGTCTGAAGACAAATTGCAATTTAAAAAGGTTTTGTGGAAGGTTTGTAGGTACCAAATGTGTGTTCAATGTAATCACACAATACTGTAGATGATTCCTGTGTGTGATGTCACATGCTCTAGATACAAGTGTGGACTCAGTGGCTCTCTCTTTACTTTCACACATTTACTTTTAGGTGCCTCTTGATTGTTTGGGAAACACAAAACGATCACGGTTCGATTTCTAAGTTGTGCTTATGAGCTATATCCTGGGGAAAAGCTTGTACAGTCTTTCTAAATGACTCGATGTAAGCTCATGTTTGTCCATCTCTGGCTCCATGTGTGTAAGTGTACAGCTGAATGGTTCCTCACAGAGATGTTCTTTTCTACAGCCCAAACCGGCAGAGTGCAGTACTGTAACCATCTCCTTTTGTCTGACATTAAAGACTTGATCCCAGTGTTCTTCTTGTAAATTCCTCTCTGAGTTACTTGTGTCAAAAAAGCCTCAAAGCAGATAGAAGTCATAATTTTGAGGTTGCTAGCGAGAATAAACTCAAATAGTATAGTAATTGATAGTAAAGTAGTAACGGTATTATTCATCTCACTTCAGAACTATTTACTGTCTGGGACATTTTAGTTGTAGTACCTAGTTTAACCACTAGGTGTAGCTTTAGGCAACGCGTTAGACTACACCCTAAAAACACACAGTTGGAAAAAGGACTTATCTTATTGGTTCGTTAGATTAACCTTTTTTGTCATAAATGTTGGGTTGTGTTGGTTGATTCTAAGCGGGGCATGACCTGGTTAGTACTGTGATGGGAGACCTCTGGGAGAAATGCTGTTGTGTCACTATAGACGAAACATGTCACACCTGTCTGTTTTATTTTATTCTTTTGATTATTCCAACTGCACTATGATCAAGATAACATAACCGTTTATATAATGTGCAACACAAAATACCGGCCAGAAAAATAACTGTTAACTTGATAAATGGCATCCGTTTTTTTTTTCCTTTGTTGAACTCATTGCTGTGAAACTTGTAACCACTAGATGTCCTCGTAGATCAAGCGATGTAGAAGAAAAGCCTTGCCTTTAGAGACGAGTATTTTTATTGTTGATGAAGATGGTTTTAACAGGTACAAGTCGGTCCAAGTCCACAGGATCAGGTCAGTGCTGAGAACACGTGGGTGGAGGCAGCAGACTGAGACTATCTGAGATGGACAGTCTCTGGGCTTCACTCTTTTTAATGTGGAAAACTCAATATACAGTACTGTGTGTGTGTATAATTTAATGTACACGGATTACACCCACACATGAATTTCACACTAAAAACCCGATTAAATCAACTATAGTACCTTAATACAGGTATATTACAGAAGAAATGTGTCCTATAGTTTGAAGTGCTAGTCTGCAGGTGGTATGTTTAGCTGGATGTTGCTGGAAGGTAAATAAAATAATAATAATAATAATAATAATAATAATCACAGCTGCTGATGGTAATTGGCACATTTGCTTTATTTTGAAAACAGACATTGAAACCATTTGAATTTTTTTGTCGCATTTTTTTCTTACAAGTTTGAACTCCTTGATAAGGTTGAAACTGGACATTGCACTCACTGAAACATAGGAAAATTATTTTTTGTTTTGATTAAAATTTTTTGTTGACTTTTTTTCTATTTTTCAACATCAGTGCAAGAGCATTTTTTTCCAATTCTTATAAACTGTCATAACAACATCAAAGACATCAAAAAGAAGCCGCCACACCTCTTAAGTTTTTGTGACTGCGAAAAAGTCCTCTCAGAGGGAGAGTTCCCATCATGCATCTGGTTCGATGGTTCATGCTACTGTTCTCACAATTTGGCAGAACACAAATTGTCATGTAAAAGCAATTTATATCAGTACTATATTAGCAGATTTGTATATTCATATATTAAAATGGCAACAGGTCCTTTAGTGTACTTATGTGAGTAAACACGTTTGTAAAAGGGGTGTAACCAAGCTCAATATTGAGTATAGGTCATTTGGATACAGGAGAGAGCCACCCAACTGGAGCCGAAACACTGAGTTACATTCTTATCTTCAAATGTGTCATTGTCTAGTGCTGTGTTTTCAAGGAGATGAAAACTTAACTTGCATCAATTCCAGTTTGTTTGTGCGTGCATTTGCAAACAGTTCCTAAATGTTAAATGAGAAAAATGCATTGCAACCTAAACCTTTGCAGTGCATTCATTTACTTGTGTCTCTGTCCAGTTGGGTGCATCTGTTCTATCACTAAGCATAAATAGTGTCATTAAATAAAATCAAAGCTTCATCATCCTCACCATCGGCATCAACAACACGTTCACAATCATTTTGCATCACCACCACTTTCTCTTATTATGAGCTTGAGCCAAAAAACTCCACGCTGGAAACTCCCCCCAACATGAGAAAATCATTGCCACACAAAAAATGACAAACAAATAGAAACGGACTGCCTTCACTCTCAGAAGGCAAAGAGCAACCTTTTTAGATTTTGTTTTTGTTTCGTTGTTTCATTCATTCTTCAGGTAAGACTCAGTCGTCCTTGGACTCTGGGGCATCCTCTGCTGGGGCCGGCTCCTCCGCTTTAGACTCCTCTGCAGCATCTGTGAGAGAGAAAATAGGGGAAGAAGAGAAAAAAACAGGTTAGAGGCGTGTTCTGGATTTAAAGCCACTCTTGCTGTAGTCTCATGAACAGAAAAAAAACACAATCTGCAATATAAATTATCCAATGGAGGACATTTCACATCCAACAAAACAATGGTACAAACAAACAAATGCTTTAAGAAAAGTTTTCTCATGGTCTTGTGGATTTTGGTGCACCAAAAGAGAAACTATAATAAATAACAAAAAAAGGGGGTCTCCAGTTTTAACCTATTAGTAATATTAATAAAAATGCTATATGGGCGAATCAATACAAGAGACTTTCCGTACAGCAGCCTGGCTTCTAACATTTGTTTTCTTTTAATAATTTCATTATTGTTTATGTAGACTTCTATCCCTTACAGTATATCACAAAGATTCAGGGCTCCTTCTTTTTTCTGTTTCATATAACATTTCTGAAAAAAAAAAAGAAACTCTGGGGGCCTAATGTCGTGTGGTGGGAAGGAGGAGGACTCAAAATGCGAGAATGCCAAAATAATGGATTTAATAAAATAAAGCCCAAGGTAAAAAACAGAACTTCAAAAACCAAAATAACCAGGAACAGACTGAAGACATGAACAAACAAGACAGACGTTGACAATACAATGGACTAGCAACAAGGGGAGAGAAGCACAGGGTACATATAGACACAGACACAGGTGAAACACATCAGGGCGGGGCAGACAATCAAGACTGGGGAACAAGACAGGAAGCAACTAAAACCAAACCACAGAAAACCAATTTCAAAATAGAACAAATATACAAAAATAAAATCCACACCATGACACCTAAGGGTTAATCGACAGTAAGCATTCTTGATTCATAGCGCAGGGTTAGTCTCTCCACACACTGTTGTTGGTAAGCAATACTGTACTATACTTGCCTTGGGGCAGACTGACACAGCACTGCACACGAAGCACCATAACACCCTCCACCCACCGACCATTATCTCACTTTTACAAGATTGCTGCCTACTATACATGTTTTAGTGCAGGGGTGTCAAACTCATGTTGGTCAGGGGCCAAATAACAAAAGTAGGAACTGTTCAGGAGCCGAGAAATAGAAACATTTGTGAGTTTCACTCTTATTTCATGGTTGATTTTTCTGCAAACAAAAGGTGATTATCTTTTGGGATTTAACCAAAACTAGATCAAATATAAATTCAACACTTTGAAATTTAAATGTGGTCGTTTTGTTGTGAAAATAGATTATGTATAACGTGTCATGGAATCTCAATACCATATATGCTGCCATTTGATTGTAATAAAGGAAAATCACGTTAAGGGCCAATACAAATGGTCCTGCGGGCTGGATTTGGCCCACGAGCCTGAGTTTGACATCAGATTCAGATTCAGTTTATTTGCCATTTGCAGTAAAAAAAACCACATTGGAATACATTAGCAAAAGTCTCCAGTGTGCACAGACAAATACAGACATAAAACAACATTAAAAGACAAAAATAAAACAAATAAAACAGTAAACAAATGTCACTGTGAAATCGATCGACTAAAACAGTTTCAAAACAAGTGCAAATCATTAAAGTGCTCTGTTCACACTGATAACAGCTTGTGGATAAAAACTGTTAGCGTAACGTGATGTCCTGCATCTCAGAGAGCGATATCTTCTGCCAGAGGGAAGAAGCTGGAACATGGCTTTGGACATGACTGCTTTAGTGCATGGGTTGACTTCATATAGCACATGGAGGCAAACAGGCAAATCCCACTCATCAGAAAGGCCACTCAAAACTCAAACCACTGCGCCAACGCGTCTCATAACGGTGTTCCCTATAGGGCGTTAAATCGATCTTTGCCTTTTATCATCATGGCTGTTTTTATAGCATTTTGCTGCAGGTGAAGCCCTAACATCTTAATGGCGACAGGAAGTTGGATCAGGGAAGGGAAAAACTAATAGGTGACTAAAAGAGACGAGAGAGACTAAAAATCAGCAAAGAAAGAAAAAAAAATCAGCAAAAATGTCAAGCATCTGTTACTCAAGCAATTCAAATGGTAAGCAGCGCATTTGCATCTGTCAGATACAGGCAGGCTTATATTCACTTTGGGTGCATAAGTAAGTAACTAGAAAAATTATGCGGAAACAGCCTTCACCGTGTTTGGGATTGCCTCACTGAAAAATGTAAAATGTCATCGTTTATACAACAAATCCACATCGTTTTTACATCAGTGCTTTTTATATGCAGCAGTAAAGTGGCCACATGTTTGGGTTTGTTATACAGTATTTTATTTGAAAAAGAAAACCCATCCAGGAGCAAGATCCAATACCTTGCTTCCTCTTTCGGATGGAGGAGGATGTGTCTTTTTGCCCTAAATCAATATCACAACATAAATCTATAGAGCTGTTTGGACGTCTCCCAAATGCACTTTTAAAGGAGAATGCAGACAACTTCACACTTCTTCACGCCTCTTGCATTTTTCAACACCCTCTGTTGACTGGAACATGCCACATAGGACTATAGACTGTGTAGTTCAAGGTATGCTTTGCAATATGGTTGTAAATTATAGACAGACTGTGGAGGCAAGGATTCTCTTGTCTTGTTTTGTAAATCCGGAGAACACAGGGAACGGCTGGGCGATGCTGAATAATGTTTTGAAACCAGGTCAAGCGGTTTTCTGAAGCAAGACCGACTCTTGTAGTTATTTTTGGGGTTTTCCTATCCGGGTAACACCATTAAACTTTTATATACACGGAAGATAACATGTTGTTTTAGGTAATGTGGTATAAAGAGTCAGAAACAAGTAGTACATATATTATCAACATGCTATTTGATTATTATGAGCATGTTCTTTCTGTTTTATATTATTTTATTGTTTTGCTATATTTGAATGTCAGTTGCTTATATTAAGTATTGAATTGTCAAATTTGTTCTACTATAAGGAACCAACTTTTCTTGGTTGATTGCTATAATTTTGAATTTATCCATCTCTTCTCAATCTTATAATGTCCATTCTCAGAACCATTTTGAGCAATTTTACACCTAATCCATCGTTAAATTGTCCCTTTAGAAATGGCCTTGACCATAATGTTGAACTATACGCAATCCCCACTTCAATGTGGTTTTTATCCTGTTTTAAGATAAGATAAAACGTAATGATCTCACAACAGAGAAATTGATATTGTCATTCTCTTCACAATTGTTTATTCGTTCTGGTCTATCAAATAAAGAAATCTGTGTATGGTCTTTTTTATGGTCGTAAACATGATAAGCCCCTATACAGTATGTACTTCACATACACATCAGTTACACAACAAAATCAATATCCCGGTGATTATTATAAAAAGTTTGATATATATAGGTCCACAATTTTCATACGCTTTAGGGACCCCATCCAACCCATGTCTGCAGTGCACCAGACTAACGTTAGGTCACTTCAGGTAGAAATGACACCACAAGCCTCTTTATCCTATGATGCTCTCTGGCTAAGTGCCTGCACCGAGGAATGATGTCATGGCGGGTGATCTCATAGTCCTTTAATAGACAGTAAGGCGAGTGGGGGGCGCACAGAGGATGACATCATGCATAGGAGATCGGGGTGATGTGAGTGCGTGTATGTGTCAGTGTGAACGGGAAGACAAAGGAGAAATGTTTTCAAGCCATGTCTGTCAGTGTGATGTGTGAGTCATAGCGGATGATCCAGGTATGAGCGGCAATTATCCCACCCCAGCGTAGCCACCGGAGAGAGAGAAGCCACAAGAGCATCTTAAGCTAACAGCATCCTCCTCCTGTCGTCTGACTGATGCAAATACAGCCTCGCTCTAAAAGCTTGTCAGGCCCTGATTGAGTAAGTTACAACCACTTATTACCGACAAAGTAATATGTCTAATGGCCTGCGATAAATGCTACAGAGGAGTTAGTGGATGATGGTGATTTGTAAAATGTACCAAGCCGACGCGACAACATTGACAGCGGTTCTCATGTGCAAAGGTTGTTCAGTCACTTTTCTTCTTAACACTGGTAAAATGATCACAACTTTTGATATGGGACTATTAAAAGGCCTGAAAAACGTCCTTTTTAAGGGATTGTATGGGCGTTTAACCATACCAGTCATGTTAGTTTTTGATATTTAATGTACTCCTGATGCTTTTCTTTGTTGGTTGTATTGTATTTTGATCTGTAGTAAGGTGCATTATAAATAAAAACATATTATTATTATTATACACACAAAATTATCCCCCTAATCTTTGAATTGACTGAGGAGAGGTACTGGGGATCGCTTTTTTTTTTTTAAATGCGACCATTTAAAATAATCCTAATATTGATTAAGTTTTCAGTATGGCAGGTTTACCTAAAACCATATTTGCAAGATTGAAACCAATGTGTAGAAAAAAATATTGCTGTTGGGACACGCAAGTAATTCAAGATGACTTTTCTGAATTTTTATAGGTTGTATTTTAACTAATACAATGCTTTAATCAGCGGGGAGTTGATAATGTCTATTTTTGGGGTCTCTGACTTCATTCAGTTACTTACCGTTATATTGTAATATTTTATCAATATTTTTGAGCATGTAGTTGTGTAAACCTAATTATGAGGACAAATAAC
This sequence comes from Knipowitschia caucasica, assembly GCA_964034765.1. Taxonomy (NCBI): domain Eukaryota; kingdom Metazoa; phylum Chordata; class Actinopteri; order Gobiiformes; family Gobiidae; genus Knipowitschia; species Knipowitschia caucasica. Next base: position 15,133,661 of record OZ035832.1, read on the forward strand.
TTTTATATTAACTTTTTTATACAGCAGTTACATTACAGTTCTTCAAAAAGCTTACTAAATCCAATTTGGGGTATCAAACTTGTATTGTCACAAATAACATATTGTACTGTTCAAAAAGAATCAATGTTCATGAACAAATCAGACCAACACATGCTGCCTTTATCTTATTGGAAACCTTTGTAATTTTTATAAACAAGCCCAGTGAGGGTGGCCCTGTCTTTTTCATAATTGTGTCTGAAAAAGCTGATTCATAACAGAGATATACTTTAGACCCAGGAACTAGTTACATGGAGCTCCATTAGTGGTTATTGAGAGATAGGTAAAAACTGATTTAAAGCTGAGGTACCTATCAATCGAATTATGTTAAAATTGTCTTTGAGAGTTATTCACGTTGCACTTTTAAAGGTAGCCACTACAAACCTTTGCCATTCGAGCCGTCCATTCCTTCTATCTGTAATGAGCCTGCAGACAGCTCCAGGCCTGTGTGAATATGCAGTGCCATCTCCACTCACTTTGACAACTTGGCCGGACGTCTGAGGCTGTACCCCACTCGGATCAGCCACGTACTGCAGAGCACCCTTCTGCTGCCTCATGCATAATTCAACTTACTTTCTAATGTAGGGTTTGCGTTTTCCATGCCCAAACCAAAAAAAAATAAAAATACCTTAACATAAATATTCATATTCCTCAACAGCCTGTGAACAAACCTGAAGTCTCCTAATTAGCACTTTATTGTCAAGCAGTGTTTGTTTATGACAGACTTTTCCCGGAGGAGATCGCGACCATCATTAATCATTCATTCCAAAATCAGAGCACCTGTTATCCGCCTCTGTCGCGGTTCACTCGGCGCACGGCCTGCTATCCCGTAGAGGTGGTAACCATGACAACGCCAGACAGCGCTTCCTGGGTTGACCTACTTTCTTAGTTTTCTTTCAGTATCCATTCTCTTCACTACATGCTATTACCTTCACCTGCTTGACCCAAAGTCTGTGAAGGAAAAAAAAAAAGAAAAAGAATAAAGTTCATGTCAGGTGTATTTTGTAGGATTTGTAGGATTTTTTGCGCCTAAGCGGTTTCTTAAACTCGTTGGTCTCGTCGGTGGAAATGGTTTGGCTATAATTAGACGTCGTATGGTGTTAGCCTTTGAAATCTATTGGAGCAGACGCAGGGTACTTCTTCCAACCGGCTGCAGGATGGAAGCAGACGGTACACGATCATTAAATTTCATCGGAATTCTGTTTTATTTGACTCCGTACTTGTGCATTGAAGTCAGCGTTTGAAATACCTGGATGTAAGAGATTAGAAAACCTGCTTCATCCAAACAAGTAGTAAACTTAGAGATGGAACAACTGAAGGTGCTTTCTTTCACATTGAAACTTTACTTTGGGATTATGTTTTACTTGTAATCTTTCCATTTTTATCTCCACCTGCAAGCTAAGTAGAACAGGGCCTGGTTAGTATTATGATGGGAGACCTCTGTGGACACCAGGTGCCACAGTGGGGAGGCCGCCATTGTGTCTTTCACACTTTCACCCACATTGCAAAGTATGACTCTGGTGTGAGCGCGAACGTTCGGTGGTAGTCGGACGATTGGATAGCGTAGAATAGTAGCCATGCTTCTGTCAGTCTGCCCCACTGCAGTAGTTTAGCACCACTATGTAAAGAATGAATGAGTGGTGTCTTTTGGATGTGAAAAGAAATTGTTATTATTATCATCATATTCATCTGGAAAAATCACTATTTATGATCACAATGGAAAAAAGTCAATAGTTTAGAGCATCATTTGTTGTATTATAGGCCTTATTTGTAGAACCTGGACCACCTTTTCGATCGTGTGGAATGTACTTTAATCAATTTTTTAAACATGTCACAGGTTGTCGTCATCGTCCAATGTGTTGTTTGAGACATGATCCATGATATTCTGCATTTACAAATTCCACCCACTGCTGTGTTTTTCTGCAATAGTTCCCTTTTTACTCCAACCTCTCTGTGTCAAAAGTGCAGCATTCAAGCACTTTTTCTCCAATATTAAAGCCATTCAAAACTTGTTAAAGTTAACATTTCAGGATGTTTTAAAGAAGCTGTTATCAGTCGTTTGTTCGAGAGCCCATTTTGAGATCTATTCTTCCTCTTGAGTGTATTTGTGCTTTTCAGCTGATGTAACAACATCAATAACTGCATTTCTTTCTGTTCTTCTCGAGGTCTAATCCAATATTGAGCGTGATTTGCCCAGATATAATTTGGAGCTTAGCCAAACAACCACGCTCAATGCTCATTCATTTCCTGCGGCGTCAGCCAAGCACAATATTCAAGCGTATCTTTACATCTATGTTTATTAACAGTCTAATGCAGCTCGAGTAATGACTGAGTCTCCCAAGTACTCTTGATAAAGCAGTGTGTTCATTATTGATGGAGGCTGTTTAGACCCAGCTGTGCCTTTCAGAGCTCCGGTGAATGCACTTTTTACACAATTATCCATATAAGTTTTACAGGACAATTGTAAACATAGAAACACTCTACATTTGTATTCAATGTGCAGTTATATAAAACAGCTCTTTTAAAGCCACAGTTATTGAGCTTTGCCTGTGTTGTTTTTCTCTCTACATGAACCTGCCCTATATCCTTGCAAATACATCAGTACAGTACTTTCTTTTTCTTGGAGTGGAAAGCTCAGACCAAAACATGCTGTCTTCATATGATAAGAAAATGTGTTATATGTCACATCTCAAGAGCTGAGTGAGGGCTGGTACGTTCTCGTTCACTGAAAAAGTTGATCTAAAGAAGCGACAGAGGCCAAAAGTACATGCATCTGAAAACTAGTGATAGAAACTGGTTACATGGATCACATATATACGTTGGAAAATAATGGAACTAGATCTTTTTTATACCATTATGTGGAAGATTAAAGCTCAAGAAACAACATTCCCATGAAAACAAAAACAGGATTAAGTATTTATCAAGGAAAGATATGAATCTGGTTTGCGAAGTTGCAAGCTCACTCAGAGTACGGACGCACACCTCACATAAACAATAACACTTGACCTACTTTTATATAAATCCAAAGTTTCGTACTGTGGATTTTAAGTATTGATTTAAAAGGCAATCTTATCCAAACCGGTAACTAGTGCATTCACCAAACAGATATTGTATTTGAATCTTTTGATATTTTCATGAACTATGCAATGGTTTAAATCAGGGTATTATGTGAAGATGGAAAAGTCTGGGTGAAGCTGGGGTAATAGTCTACATCAGTGGGGGCGTATTAGATTATTCTAATAGGGTATTCTATGTCCGTAATGGTTTAGTCTCTTCAATCTTTACACACAATGTTTGCCTATTTCACACCCTATGCTTTTCCTGGTGTATGGATTCACATATCGCTTTGATCAATTACCGACAGTAGTCTGCAGAACCGAAGCAAATAGAAACCCTCCCTCTACATTGTTGCCCATTTCTGCTGAGTGTGAATGTCGCAGGCGTTGGAGCGTATATACCTTCTTTTGTTTGGTTAGACTCCTCCTTCTCGGCTGTGGGACTAACAGCAGCAGGCACGTCGGCTTGTCTTTCCTCTTCCGTCTTCTCTTCGCTCTTCTGCTCCTCCGCCGGGACCGGAGTGGGTGTGGGAGGTGCAGGTGCTGTGGTGGTGGGACTCTTGGGCGCCTCCTTCTCCACCTGTTTGGGCTTTTCCTCCACCTTTTCCTCGACTTTGGGCTCCTCTTTGGGTGCCGTTGGTGTGGGTGGGGCTACGGGAGATGGCGCTGATTCTGCAGCTGGTGCCGGAGAGTTGGCGGGTTTCTCTGCCACGGGGATTTTGGCTTGGCTCTCCTCCTCGGTCTTAGACTCTTGGGCGGGCGCTTCTTCCTTGGCCTCTTCTGTGCTCTTGGCCTCCTCGCCCTCGTCCTCATCGATGCCGTTCACCACCTTCTCACCGTTCACCTGAACCTCTTCTTCCTTGTCTTCTTCTCCGTCTTTCATCTTTTTCCGAGTTATGTGTCCACGGAAGCTCGCTTGTATTTTGGTAGCGGCCTTGTGAGCCTTGTTGTCCTCGGGTTTGGCCGTCCCGTCCTGCTCAATCTTCTGGTCGGCATCTTCGTTCTTCTCCACCTGCAGCAAAGAAAGGGCAATACATTACAAATATATTCAAATGCAACATTGAAATAGAGGGACTTAAAGACATGGGACTTTCTTGTCACATGTTTGGGATAAAATGTTACTTGTAGAAAAAAGTAACATTTTTCAAACTCTAAAAATTTAAGATTTTGTTGGCAACTTTAGTTAGCAGCGCAACAGATAAGAGAAAAATCCTGTTTAATTGACATGCCTCATGCATTACGATCAATTGAAATAGGAAAGAACATTCATCTGGTTTTCAAGAAAACCAGAGAAAAAACTAAAATCATGGTCAGCCTTGCCAACCATCTTTGATTTGGATTTGAAATGATTGAAACCATCCAAAGGTTACAATACATCTAACTCATGATTCTGATTGGTTTGAATGGATAGATTCCTGCACAATTTCAAATTCCAATATTGGTGGTTGTGCATTGGCAAATTTGAGCATTTCTACATTCGCACTCAATCTTAAATCAACAGGATATAGTTTCTGGGAAAAGAATGGTGGAAATACAAGGCACTCAAAATGTGAAAATAGAGATCCTAAAAAGGGCTAAGGATAGGTACAGGACTGGGTGGAGAAAAGGACACAAAAGGCTCAGAATTAAATGAAAAAAGTGGTTCATGAGATTACCTGTGATACCTGGCTCCAAAGCTGTCCATCAAAAACCAGGCTGTGTTATGAGGCTTAAAAATCTAATGAAAACAAATCAAATGAAATTAAAGAATGAGCCATGTGCAGTGATAGTGGTCACAAAATGAAGCAAAAGCAAAACATCAAAACATAATTCAGCTGTAATAAACATGTCAAATGAAATATATAGAGTAATCAGCTTGAACACAATGTGGGGGTAGGACAGAGTTGGCAAGAGATGAGGTCATGCTTCTTTCCCATAAAATAGTTGTAGTGAGGTCCATCAAAGTCAATGAGTCGGAAATACAAGAGGCCAATATGAAATGTTAGTAGACAGTGATTGTTGGCAGTTAAAAACCTGGTTACATTTGTATAACCCAAAGAACAAATACAAATCAATACGTGAAAAGCTTAGGATTTACACTCAAATGCAATATACCAAGTTTAAAGAAAAAATATGATGATTATTATTGCCAATTTAATTAAAAATTCTGATTAGTTCCCTTTTTTAGAATGTCTTAAATCTCTAAAATTAGGGTAAAAATCCTTTCTGCCTGTAACTCATTATGCTGCCTAGGCTATAGGAGGTGAATTTGTTGATTTATGGGCAATGGTAACCTGTTACACATAACTATATACTATAACATGGCCAAAACAGGAGCTTTTAAATGGAAGGGGCAGGGGTACATGTTTGTATCATGTGGGAACTTTGGGGGCTCCGTATGATATTAGCGTGGATGGATCTAAAAACAGCTTCAGTTATTTATTTGGCATGGTTGTCCCATGGTTAGAAGATAAAATGGTTTGATGGAATATGTGCATATAATACTGCATTTTTAACCTTTTGTGTTGTGCACTTTGGATATTCTGATGACAGAGAAGTCTATTGACAATTAATTTAAAAATGCAATCCAGCCTCAGGGGAACGTAAAGGCCCCAAACCCGTATCAAAACAGCGTAATAGCGTCTTTGAGTGTCCAAAAAAGCGCTATATAAAACCGATGCATTATTATTATTATTAATAATGAAGAGATCTGCTCTTATAATAAAATCAATACTGTCACTGGCCAAAAGCAGTCCTTTTGCTTGTGTATCTAACAAGAAGAAATGCAGACTTAGCAACAATGTTTTATACTGCAAAAACAGCAATTCACCAGATAAGAAATGGTGTTTTGCAAAGTGTAGATCCTGATTGCCAAGTGTCCCAATTCCACAAACAACTGTTAAAAAGTAGCACTAGCACCTTTGTCAAATGAAATAACAGCACAGGGACACACTCCGGTATAACTGGCTTGGATTGAGACTGTTGTGTGTGTGTTTGGAGGTGACAAGGCTATGAATCCACAATGTTTTATGTAGCACTTGGACAGATTTAGTGACAAAATGAAACACTAGAGGACAATGTGTGGGTTTGTCAATTGTCTGCACTAGGGGTGCAACGGTTTGAAAAAATCACGGTTCGGTTCGTACCTCGGTTCAGAGGGCACGGTTCGGTTCATTTTTCGGTTCATTTTTCAAAAAAAAAGTTTTGTCTTTTTAATAAACACAGCTCATGTGGACTCGGCTTCTACTCTGACTGCCCCCCCCGACCTAGAAATGAATTAAGGGGAAGGAAATGGATGGATGGATGGATGGCATATTCCATCCAATTATGTCTATTTAACATAATTAATGAAAAACAACACAAAGTGCAACATAAGAAGGCACTTTATGAGGATATTTACCCTCATATATTAAACCACCTTCCTGATTCTCCCAAGGAGGGGGTCCATTCTGGGCCCAGCCTCATTCACTGCATTCATTTAATTTTTGGCATTATCAGTTGTGACTGGGATATTAGTACTGGGCCTTTGTCTTCCATTCCTCCGCTGCTTGTGTCAGTACCTGCGCTGTGTGACTGTGTGACTGTCGTAGAGGGGGCGTGTCTGCAGCGCCAGACTTTTCATCTCCCAGTCTGCGGTGATGAAGTGAGCGGTTCCGCTCATGGATCTATTATAGGTTCCGCGGGACGTCCAAGCGTCAGTCGTGAGCGCAGCTGAGGATGCGCGGGAGAGTTGACTTTAGCCCGGTCTAACTGTGCGTAAAGGAGCTGCTTAAATGCCGCGACAATAAGCGGTCATTGAGACGCTTTTTTCACTCATGTCTTTCTTGGTCCACAGTGCTTACACATCGTGACAGTTTTGTCAAATATTAATTATCAGTGTAGTTACAGTGAAGCCAAAATGCTCTCATACTGGGGATTTAAATGACGCGGGGCTTTCAAGCATCTCCGTTCCTCCGCTCGCAATGACCGCGCTGTGTGTGGACTGAACAACGTGCGCACAACTTTTTTTTCATAAATCAAACCGCGGATCACGTCTGTACCGAACCGAAGACGTTGAACCGAACGGATCACGGATCAGTGATGAACCGTTGCACCTCTAGTCTGCACATAATAAATACATTGGACTGGAGTAGAACCCATGTCATGCCATTTACTGTTTATTCACACAACACAAGAGGACTGTCCTTGAGATGTGATTAGATGCCTATTCAAATCCATGTAATGCATTCATTGATGTCTGCGGCTTTTGTTTACGACTAATGTAATCTTTAAGTCCGTAAAAATGTAAGCGCTTGTATCGAACAATAATGAGGCATCTCTATTCATTGGGTACAGTAGTTTTCTCTACGGCTTGGCATTCTGCTGCTAGGGAACTGCCTCCTCTCCCTCCTCTCAGCATTCAATACCATACCCCTCCCCACCATCAGAGGTTACCGTGACAACCAGAGAGTGCTAACTCATCACAGGGCTGTCTGCTGGTTGGTGCTGCAATGAAAGACTGTATGTCACCGTGATTGGCAAGGCACCTGACCCCCTGCGCAAATCGGCCAATGGGAAGTCGTAAATCAGGCGGGGCAATCGGAGTGGCCATGCGGGAGGGTGGAAGGTAACAGCGGGGCGACAAAAGGGGAGGGGGGGTGGGAGCAGAGATGCAGCAGGAACAGCAGGGTGCGGTGCTTAAAGGGGGAGCAATGTGTATGTTTGTAAATGGTGCTTGTCTGTCAGCGAGCGCCCTGTGATGTCTTGGTTAAGGTCAGATTGAAAAAGGAAAATCTGGTTTGTAGCATTCAACATATGCTTTAAAGAATGCATTATTCTTATCCTTTGAATAAAATAATGAGACGTTTTACTTTGTCATTTCATGCTGTAGAATGTGAAATTATATCATGTGTACTACGTTCAAGGAAAAAACAGGTATCAAGGATAAAAATGCCATTTGGCTGTAACTCCCTATGCAACCACCAGAGGGAGGTTTGAAACTTTGAAAATTACCGGCTGCAAGCACAACCATGCGATTGTAAATAAAGTAATTTCACTTGAGAAATTGCCAAAACTAAAACTTGGGAACTACTTCTGTTTTAAGAGTCAGAAATCTGCTCTAAGTGTGATGTCATAGTAGCCAATGACATCATAGTATTACAGAGATGAGACAGGAGGTTATAGACAGAGGGAGCGCAGTTGCATGTTTGCTAGAATGTCCTGCTATTTTCGTGGATAGATCTAAAAACAAATGCAGGTGACCGTGTTGTAACACAATTAAAAGATCAAAAGAATCAGTTTTGCTTCTTGTATGTCTCTTTTAAGAAATTCACCTTAATGGCTGGCAACAAGACAAATACTATATACTATATGTTGAATGGTCCATAAGTACAATTCTTGAATCAAAAGCATTAAACCAGTGTTTTGCCTTAAACCTCAAATGTATAAAAGTGAAAAATAACAAAAAGGCTCGGATTAGAAAACACTTGTTCCCCATTGTGGAGTTATTATTCATTGTCGTTAAATAGTGGTTTGTGGATCTTTGTTTCAAACCTTTCTTTGGCAGAAAGAAAATTCTCATATCCTGCAGAGCGACTTGAACAATACATCAAAAATTAATTTTCTTAGTGCCTTGAACATGTACAGTATACATATTGCACAAGCTTATGAACGGTAAGCCACGTTCAGGGCTTTTTTCTGCTCAATACATTTCTCAAGTTGATGCGGGGTAAAATATACTGTAGTAAAATACGGTAATGTATAGTAAGTTTAAAGTTTAATTTCGATAACCATATATACAATGAAGAATACCGTCTTTCAATTCAAATAATTTGCTTTGAATCAGGATGGGAAAATTGAATGGAAGATATTTTATAGGAACATTCAAAACGCTTGCTTGAATTTGCGTCTATTTGCAAATGAGTCAGCTGCGATGTACTGTGGAAAGGAGCTATTTATTTCCTGTACATTTGGGACAGCTGCTGAGGTATACTCCCCGGGGAACGACATGCTTCAATTTAGATTAATTAACCTTTGGAGACAGTGTTCATTTGAAGCGTGTGTTTAATGTTTAACCCATTACATCTGTCCCTTGTCCGTTCTCAAATCAACACATTATAGGCATACAAAATATAGTTTAAACAGACTCATTGCTTGAAATATGTCTGTACGGTATCTATGGCAACGACAATGAAGAGGCAAGGCTCTGCAGGCTAATTGTAAAAACTCGTTCCATTAGCACCATAATGCAAATATGTGTATCTCAATGTACTGTGCAAAGGAATTAAGAGTCAGATCAAACAGCGAGGCTTTGTTTAAAGAGAGGTGCACCTTGTCGCACACCAGCACCTTTGGGAAACGCTCTTGTATTTATGAATGAAAATGTGTGCCGCACAAGTGGAACAGCGCCTGCAGGAAAGATACGTGACCAGGGTTGAAATATCGGCTAAGCCAAATAGCATAGGTAGAAATGATTGTCTACTGAAACCTGACAAACTACTTATATTCTATATGTTATGGCTGAGCACATGTGATTTATAAGCGCTTCACTGTATCACCCATGATGCATATAAAGTAGAGGGAAAGTGACGGGCCAGCATTTTTCAAGGAGAGTGATGAGACAAAATATCAATAATTCAAATCATGACAACACATTTGCGGTCAGACTATGGTAATGTCTACCGTACTCACGCCCATATCGGTAAAAAAACTGGTCATCATATTGCCCAAGTGTGGTGATGTCATCCTATCTGTATTCCCAATCATATAACAGTGTGAGTCATTGCAAAAAGCCAGGAAGTAATTCTATTTAGTGTTAAGTGCCTGGGTCGAATTTTGGCAATTGTAAGCACCTATGAGATCAGAGACAATAAAACGCCAGTGTATAGTAGAATGCAGAGGGTGTGCCACTGCCGCTATGTCTGAATCCAGCTCCAATTTAAAAAGACATTTATAGAGCAAAAATACTGGATTTTTGATAAATCATTGTAAATACAGGAAGCCATAAGAGACGCAGGGTGGCGTGATATGTTTTCCCTGACATCTGTTATATGATGGAACCAGATTGGTGTTGGAGATGGTCAAAATGAAGGCCCCTATGGCTGGATTTATGAGCTGCAGACCCTCAGGGATGGTGGATATAGTGGAGGAGGTGGCTGTAGAACCTTGCTCTCTGGGGTCTATATTGGACCTACACAGTGACCCTGACGCGCATGTGATGGTTAGGGCCTCAAGCTACTAAATCAAGACTCCAATATCGCAGGTAGCACACAGAGCAAGAATCCAGATTATCCATGGGTTTGAGAGGGATTCTGGCCAAGGGCAGGGCAGCTTTTCCTGTAATAAATATCATCTTGAATGAATTTTGAATAATCTCCACGGGTTACTTTTTTGAATTGGTCACATTGCATTGTTACCAGTATTCTATCAGCATCCACTTGACAAGAAATATGACCTTTTTGACACTAGCAGTACAACAAACACTTTTCCAGCTCTATTCTTCTTTTCAAAGTCAAATTATACATTTACATTATTCCTGATTGATTTTGTATGTGTTTCTGTTGAGTCATAAAATCCCATTTACAGCAGCTGATGACTAATCGAGCAATAGAATATCTAATTATTAAGGAGGAGGGGGCTTATAGCTGTTTTATTATTAAAACAGCTAAATGAAACCCATAAATACCCATTCTTGTTGGTGACAAAGCATTGAATTGAATCAAAGTTTGTTTGGGGACTTCTATTGCACCAAGTAATAGCCTGTAAAACACTGTGCATTCGATTGATCAAATATTTATATGCACATTTAAGATGTTTGACAACAGAGCAATACATGTTTGTAAAAGACAATAGCTCTTTGGTGCAGTTGATTATACGACATTTCAACTACAGAAAATCAATGCAGTTTGTTCGAGATAGTGTTAGTGAATGAATGGAAGATGAATGATTAAGGTGGTGAGTGTGGATTCAGCACAAAACAAGAAACTGAAATGTAACCTTTTTTATTTAAATGTTACAGTATCAATTCCCCCTGAAGTGCTGAATGTAAAAGGCTTAATTTTTCAGTCAAATAATGTTTAGCAAATGCTCCTATTTTAATGAATCATCTTCGGCCACGTCAGCTGTAGTGGCTGCCTGTCTGTGTCCTTGGGTGGGCAGCGTCAAGTCGTGAGAACCACACCCCAAGAGTCAATGGCCTCACCGACCGATCCATAACTACACACTAATTTACACACACACACACACCACACCATCCCCCTAAGGCACACCGCCACTGTCCCATGATTCTGCCTCATCTCTGGCCCATTAGGGGCTGGGTTTGTGAGGGAGGAGAGCAGAGGTGCGTGAAAACTGGCTGAATAACCACAAAACCACAACTAATGCAGATATTTCCTTTCTTTTTTCATTGCTTTTAGTATTCTGGTCCGTTCACAGTGAAAGGCTGTGGTTTATTAGCCCCTTTACTCCGCCCATGTGGCACAAATGTACTGCCGCTAGCAAAAGGGGTAATTAGCAGGACTTTCTGCTGTCATAATGGTTTTGTTGATGAATGCTGCTTTAGAAAAGGCATGTGGAACTAGTTAACAGGTGCTTTTTGCAGCATCTAGCGATTTCGTTTGAGTTTACAACCATCTTTTGCAAGTTAGATAAACACAATAAAACATGGCGCTATAAAAACGAGGGATTCTACTTTCTTGCTGCTTTAAAATGTGTTGTATTTTAAAAAGGCTTGCCTTATTAAAACCTAATTTCAACAATGTGTGGCTTTCTTTCTTCCCATAGCATCCCATTCCAGACACTATAGTCTGCCTCGTGTCTGCCATAGATGTGCATTTTCTTCTCCTGTGTTTCAGCGATTTTTTTTTCACCCCTTGCACGTTCTTTCTCATTCCCGGCGCGCAAACTGCTACCCACTCATTCCGCGCTCCTTTTCTCTCTCTCTTTCCCTCGCACAAGCAGACACAGCGGAGTACCACACCCATTTAGCCGGCTATCTCCTGCAGAAAAAAGGGGAGCAAGGCAGCCAGCGAAGAGAGGAGAGTAAGGGATGGGGGGGGTAGCTCAGCATGGGGAAAAGAAAAACCTTATTGGTATAAGAGAAAATAGCCATTACAACAAATAAGCAAGCTGGTAGCATGGGAACATCCTTGGAAGCAGCTCTTAATTGAATTACGCCGGTTCTCTCTGGCTGAACAAAGGCTCCACAATCACCACATGATCTCATAGGGGCAGGGCAACCGAGAGAGGCAATGGATTTATGATGGAGAGAGAAGAAAAAAAGAAAAAGGGGGGAAAAAAGTAGGAAGGATCAGGGCTGTGGCTGTATAGCATCATTGAAGGTGTGAAAGAAGAGAAGCGAGATCTCTATTTATTGTGATTTCAGATTAATTAACAATGTTGGTTCAACGTGTGGGTGGAGCTAAGGAGAGCAGACAAGGAAGTAGAGGTGGAATTTGAGGATTGGCTGAAAATGGCTGGCTTTGGCTTTGGCTTTTAATTTACATCATTTCAGCACACAATCCAAAATATGGAGACTTGTTCAGACTAGAAATGACAGAAGATAAGATTTTCTAGATATTTTCTTTTTTTTTTATTCACCCAACCATGAAACTTTTCTCCAAAAATAAAAAATAAAAAAATAAAAATAAAAAAAAAGAGTATAGGGACAAACTTAAAGGGGGTGTAGAGTAGTCTATTATCACCTGTGTAGAACAAATTTGGGGTCCACGGTGGGGAGGGGGCAGCGTTTGGGGAAAAAGCCGGTGCCTCACCCACATGGCTGCAGAGTGCCAGAGCAGCAGTAGCACTATTAGCTAGAACCGCGTGTGCCGGCTTTTTGGATTTTTTCTTCTTTTTTTTCCCCCAGTTTTGTTCTTGCTCCCTCCATTGCTCAACCTGTCACCACGGCGACAATTGCAGGGAGGTTTTGAGGCTCAATCTCGGTTTCTACTTTGCCTGTCTTTAAAAAAAAAAAAACCTACCTTCCCCCACACCTTTGCCATCTCCCATTCTCACCTATTCTCGCCACTACCTACATATACTTTTGCGCCTGCCAGAGCACAACCGGCATGTCTGTCAAATCGGCAAGCCTTGCATGCTTTTTCTTTCTCTTATTGTCTCCAAAGCTGATATGACTCATCCAAGCTGTCATTTAGGAAGCAATTACAGAAGCCCATGTGTGTTAAATCAATCATTTAGTTTACCTACACAGTGATTTTCCCATTCAAATTTTGTACGATAAAAAAACCTATCCATCTATCTGAAACCACCCAATGTGCCCGCTTTCACACCCTTTAAAACAAGTGCACACTTCATAGTCACCTCCATTGACAGTGTCCACTTATGAAGCTAGAGGGCTATGATAATCCTTTTAACTCATTTATTCCCATTGTACTCCCCAGAGGGCACTGACACGATGGTGCTTCTCACTCAGTCCTTACCCCACCCTTTTTTTTCTATTTCACTCTCCCTCACTGTGGAAAATTACTTTAGTGCTGCTAACATTTCTGCTCAATGAAGATATTAGTATTTGTGTTTATTTGTTAATTAAGGAAGCTTTACATAGATTCATTATGGGCACTCATCCCTGTAGTGGAAGAAGGCATGAGTTTTTTTTTATACACACTTTGAATATTAGACAATAAGCAATAATGCGCTAATGTTGCTGTTCATTTGGTGTGGATGTTGATCCCTGACACCAATTAAAGTCTTAAAGGAGATATTGTGGCAACATCCACTCATGCAGGATAATCACATTAACTAGGCGTGTCTGGAAGCAAAGCAGACCACGCCGTTTGTGGGTTAATCCCTCCAAAAACTACAAACTTTACGGCAAGCTCTAAAAGACATTGAAATAGATACTTTACCGGCTTGGTTCTTCTTATGCAGCACAGCATAGTTGTAGTTTTAGTCCCTTGCTTTGTTCCTTTTCTTATTTCTTCAAGATTCTTTCTCTCTTCCAACTCACACACGCTCTTTCTCTCTCTCACTCTCTCTGGTGCGCACAGTCTCTCTCGCTGGGGATGGAGGCTGTGTATCAACAGCTAAGAAGTCGCCCGGTGCATGTACTACTCATCCCAGTTTGCACGCTTCTCTTCAGCCACTGGCTTTTCCCTTGTATCTCTTTTTCACTCGCGCCGCTCACAGGGACTTGGCCGATCCCACCCCATAAACCCCACCCTCGCCGGCTCTCTCCTCCTCTTTCTCAGTGATGTTGGCCCCCCTACACACACGCACACACACGCTCCATCACCACCTCTCTACTGATTCTTCCACATCCTCCCAATGGCATGAACAGGAACCCCACCCTGAAGTGTCTTACTTAAAACGCAATCACCATCATATATTGTGCTTGATCGACTGTTACTAGCACTGCCTGTTTAAATACACCCCAACATCCTGCCCCTATATATAAACATATTTATAATTTTTTTATTGTGCATGAACCTAAATGCACAGCAGCACATAACTGATATTGCACACGTTTGAATGTGGTTTGTCATGTTGAATTTGCAGTGGTCTGGAGACATCCCCCTCTCAATACTCATACTCCGTTCTCATGGTAACACCAGCAGATAAACTCGTATGGCATTGGAGGAGGAGTATATAGGAGCATGCAAGGCCCGGGTGTGGCAGACAGGCAGGCAGGCAGGCAAAAAGCATAGGACCACCAACTCCCCCATACACATTGCCCACCCACCACCTTTTCCCTTCTCCTTCCAATTTCCCAGTTTTTTTTTGTGCTTCTTCATGGCTTCTAATGAGTGCCAGTAACACAAAAGCATTTTACTCCAGTTATAAGCATTAGGGTGAGCGTTGCGAAAAAACACCCACGCCACGCTCCCATGTTTGTCTTTCATAATACACACACACAGATGTACAGTGCGGTGTCAAGAGAAGTCCCCACCCCCGCTCTCTGACACCAGCAGGAGATGCTCAGAGCACGGAGGCAGGAGAGAAAAAAAGAGAAAAAAAAAGCACACAAAAAAAGTATTCCTGAAGGGTTTTGCAATTCTAGACTATGACAGGATTATTGCATGCACTTGGCAAAGAGATGAAGTGTAGAGGGTGGTCTCCTGCTCTAGTGCCAACAAAATGGACCATCATGACTGGCTGCAATGATCACTGTCTGACCCTGTTTACAATAACCATACTATGTTTGTGTATATTTCAAAGCAAATGCTGATTAGTGGCAATGATGTGCATTTTGACTACTACTACTAATACTGTATTAGCTGATTAAATGTGTTGTCATACAAAGCAAATCATTTAAATTGATAGACATAAAAGGGTTGT
Source organism: Knipowitschia caucasica (assembly GCA_964034765.1). Lineage (NCBI taxonomy): Eukaryota > Metazoa > Chordata > Actinopteri > Gobiiformes > Gobiidae > Knipowitschia > Knipowitschia caucasica. Next base: position 15,149,005 of record OZ035832.1, read on the forward strand.
ATGTAGTGTGTACACTTACTCTTTTATTAAAGTCATTACAAATCTACTTGTGTTGCCAGAATCTTGAGCACTGATTACCAGGAACAGAGTCTGTATTACGCATGTTTGAAGCGGCTTTCAATTAGATAAATATGTGGTGCTATTTTTTCCCCTTTTTTTATTTAACACTTTAATGTTCACTCCTTGATGGAAGCAATGTCATTTTTTTATTCAAAGATGCAGAAACACTAATAACACTAATGATGTGTTTTTACATTATGTACGTTTTTCTTATAGTCCTTTACCAAATGGGTGAGATGCAGTTTCAATTGTGACTCAAAAAGAGATCTACAATTCAAGATTTAATTTGAACATACTTTTGTTTTTACTATAGCCTTTTTTGTATTTGATGTATTTTACTGTGCAGCACTTTGGGCAGCGTTTGTTGTTGTAAATGTGCTATAGAAATAAATTGGACATTGACATTGACATTGATTATGACTATAGGCACAACATAGTGCCTATAGTATGGTATGATTGTTCATACCATACTTAGGGTGACAGTAGCTCGGTTGGTAGAGCATTGGCCTTTGAGCCAGAAAGTTGTGGGTTCGAGCCCGACTTTCACCATCGACTCCCACTGTCTGCTGTCAAGACACTAAACCTCTGGGAACACCAGCCACAGTGGGGCAGCTGCGGCTGTAAAGTGCCAAACTGCCGTTGTGTCCTTAGGCAAGACACTTCACCCACATTGCCTAGAATGAGTCTGGTGTGTGAATGGTTGGTGGTGGTCGGAGGGGCCGATGGCACATACTGGTTGCCTCGCTTCTGTCAGTTTGCCCCAGGGCAGCTGTGGCAACAGTAGTAGTTTATCACCACCGTATTTGGAGAGAAAGAATAATGACATGTAAAGCGTCTTTGAGTGTCCAAAAAAGCGCTATATAAAACTGATGCATTATTATTTTTCATTTTGGCAGGGACAGTGTACAGTAAACAAAAGCCAAAGGTAGAGATGGATTGTACCAGGAGGTAGCAGCAGTGCTAATTTACACCTGTAGTCCCAGAGGTTTTTGTCACAGTACGTTAACTGAAACCTTCACATTACATTTTAACATACCAGACACAGATAAACATGTACATGATGGTCAACTCTTTGTATCCAATCCTCTAATGGATAATCATTATTTTGTATTTAGTTATGATTTTAAAGTTCATATAAATGTGTCCGTCAATCTTTTTCCTAAGGCAGTATTCTAAACACAGAGGCTAACATCACACATATAAAACGTGAGCTGAAGGTAAAAGTCTATAGGGTTTTGATGTTGTGATGTCTTTCCAGTTAGCATAATTATAATAAGTGCTTTGTAAAGTATAAGGACATTGTTTGACTTCATGTAAATCAGCTTTAATAGCTACGTTTATTCAATAGTTACGTTTCCCTCCCTCCAACCAGAACACACGTTATTAGTGTGTGTTATATTCAGCTGTCAACACACTCCACTAAGTAACCATTGTGCGGCGTAAATTGGTGGAACATAACAAAATGAGTCTATTTCAATGATAATTTCAAAAACAATGTATATAATATATATACAGTATATATATATATATATATATACAGTATATATATATATATATATATATATATATATATATTCATTTCTTTTTAAATTGTCTTTTGTATTTGTTTTTTTACAGTGTGGTTTTAAATTGGTATTAAATGTTGCCATTGTGAAGCACTTAAGGTTCCATTCTGAATGAACTGTGCTATATAGATAAAAGTGATGGATTGATTGATTGAAAAAGAAAAAAAAACGTTAAAGCAGCAGTAAGCGATTTGGTCGTTTCCGGCAGTTTCTTCTGCCTGAGCGAGTTAGTAGCCCCGCCCCCGTCCCTACGTCACACCACATGAACGCGCATCGTCTTGGTGATGGCAGCAGCACGTTCATCTCCGTCGGGTCTACTCGTAAGTATATTAACAACAAACTCTGGGAGTGAAATATTAGCATAGAATAGCTCAGTTGTAACCTAGCTATAACACTGGAAGCAGCTTGGTGTTAGCTAGGATAGCATCACTAAGAAAGAGATAAAAACAATCCAGTCTTTTATAGAATAATACTGCTTTTATAGTTGGTACACTGATAACTGTTGTGATAAACATAATGTTGCAGATTGCAGTGTGACGTGTCTCAACATTATGCACTGTAACATCTGTTACAGTGCATATGTATTAGATGAATGTAATGCATATACATTACAACAACAAAGCTTTACATGAAGGTTATTTAAAGTAATACATTACTGCTTTCCTCACAATTTGTATATTTGGAGTTCTTTATAGACAACACTGTAGTAATGTATTATGTGAAAGTAAAGCTGCATCTCACTGGAAGCTGCCTTCTCAATGTCACAAAATAAAGATACATTTATTGATGTAATCAACATCTGTATTATGTGCTTATTGTTCAGAGAATGAAGACAAAATCAAAGTGTATCAGAGCTGTACAGTGAGATGTGGGACTGAAAAACAATTCCAGTAAAGCTTGTCCGAAACGCAAAAAGTACTGTCATAACTAATTACGTTACACTATTACACTGTAAGGAAACTCACCACTTTGAAAGAAAAGCTACAAGTAACAGAATATATAAAGTCATTTGTCATAACGGTTCTTTCAGGAAGCACTGAACGCCCTCTGTCCAGAGAAGCTGATGACCAGATCCTTTCCCTGATGCGTCTGTGAAAGGTGCCAACAGACATTGAAAACGTGCTTTCCTCAGTGGCCCCCATGGTGCACGTCCACTCTGCAGTTCTGAAATATGTTTGTAGTTGTACTATTTCAAAATAAAAAAAAATACATTCACCTCTTTCAATGTGCTTTGTTTTATAGTAGGAAAACAAATACAGTCTGTAACGAGTCTAAGAAACTTTATTATGTAAAGAAGATTTGAAGTTATAGCCGGAAAAATATACACAATGTCCCTACTAAGACAAATAATTACAAGTGATGGTAAGGCAACGTTTGTGTTATCACTTTTTGCTCAAATGAATAACACTGTTATTATCCAGGTCCTTATCCATCGCTGCTGCAGCGAACACTATCAGAGATATCTAACAAAATGTTGAATCTTTATGTTGTAGTTTGTTTGAACTACATTTCCTCAAAATAATTCATAAGCAGCCACGCACACACAGCCACAAGTATGATATATCTATTACAGCCTTTAGTATATATAGTAGCTGCGTATATTCAAAATGGCTGCAGCCCGAGTCTCTGACTAGAACCAGGAAGTACGACCACATTAGTTCCGGTTCCTCAGGTCTCTGCACTGGCTTCCCGATGGCCCAGAGAATTAGACTTTAAAAGCAGCTATCCTGGTGTACAGTCTCTCCATGGCCTTTGCACCAAAGTAACATCCATGATATGCTAGTCCCATATGAACCAGCCCGGACTCTGAGGAGCGCAGGGACGGGACTCCTGTTAAGGTTTTTTTTTTTTGCCCAGAGTCAGGACTAGTCAGGGGAGGCTGCTTTTCAGATTTTATGCAGCTGGAGTCTGGAACGGTCTTTCCTGAGGATGTGAGACTGGCTGCCTCTCTGTCAATGTTCAAATCCATGTTAAAGACTTTTCTTTTTTCCCGTGCATACAACTAGAGAATTTTATCTTTTTAACACACCTTGTTATTTATTGTTGTAACTTTTTGTGTTTTTTAACTATTTTATTGTTTTTAATTACTTGTGTGATTTTTATGTTTTTAATTACTTATGTGATTTTAATGCTTTTTAATTACATATGTGTTTTTAATTGTATTTTAATGGTGATGATTTGTGCATTGTGTGGTGTGGACTGTGAGGCGCTTTGTGTTGCCCTGTGCAGGAAAAGCGCCCTATAAATAAAGATTGATTGATGATTGATTGACAAGCACACACAGCCACAAGCACACACAGCCACAAGCACACACAGCCACAAGCACACACAGCCACAACGCACACCCACAGCCACAAGCACACACAGTCACAAGCACACACAGCCACAAGCACACACAGCCACAAGCACACACAGCCACAAGCACACACAGCCACAAGCACACACAGCCACAAGCACACACAGCCACAAAGCACACACTCAGTCACAAGCACACACAGCCACAAGCACACACAGCCACACGCACACACAGTCACAAGCACACACAGCCACAAGCACAGTCAACACACAGTCACAAGCACAAGCACAGTCACAACACAGTCACAAGCACAGTCACACACAGCCACAAGCACACACAGCCACAAGCACACACAGCCACAAGCACACACGCACACACACAGCCACACGCACACACACAGCCACACAGTCACACACAGCCACAAGCACACAAGCACACACGCACACACAGCCACACGCACACACAGCCACACAGTCACACACAGTCACAAGCACACACAGCCACAAGCACACAAGCACACACGCACACACAGCCACACAGTCACACACAGCCACACAGTCACACACAGCCACAAGCACACAAGCACACACAGCCACACGCACACACAGCCACACGCACACACAGCCACACAGTCACACACAGTCACAGTCACACACAGTCACAAGCACACACAGCCACACGCACACACAGCCACACGCACAGACAGTCACGCTTCAGGGGCCCAGGTTGAAGGAACTGGGAGTCTTCCTCTGGCAGAGATTTTCCTTTGAAACATAATAGAAGAGACATCAGTTTTTATCTACTCAAATATGACTTTGATATATATTCATCATCAACAACATCAGTATTTATTGGTCACCAGGAGTGGCCCTGATCCACAGGATCCTTGAACATGTTTATTTGGACTGTGAGAGACTGTGCATTGTGAGAGAAAGACACTTACATCGGCTGTTTTGGGTAGTCGAGTGATTATCTCACTCCTCTTGATTGTTTTGAAGAAACTCAGCGACAGTTTTGTCAACACTGACTGCCTGGAAACATGATCGATATTCATTTTGGACCTCAGGGCAGCAACACAACTGTAGGGATGAACGACACACACATCACAACATCATTATCATAATCACTGCGTCCCATATATGCATTCACAACAACCTACATGACAAATGTGGGGTGTAAAGTCTTCCTCAGGAGATGACAATGGCCGATCTTCTAATTCTGGAAGCAAAGTCTTGTCTTCGCAGTCAATACTAGAGAAAGAAGAGGTCAGCAGAAAAGTATCTAGTCGTTATGGCATTGTTTTTTTTTAAATAGTTATTTAACTTGCATTATGGAGGCTTTTGAACTCTTGTACATTGAAGACCTCATTCCAATTGATTTAGGCCATACTGGAAAAGATACAGAGAAAAGAATGCAATGAAGACATGTAAATTATTACAATGTCTATATTATATCATGCTCATAATTTATTTGGTAGTAGTCAGCAAGACTCTTACTTATTCTCAATACATAATAAATAAAAATGTATGTAGTGGTCACGGAAGTTAGATTTCAGGTAAAGAGATATTGTTTTTATAACAATAAAACTAATATACAGAGTGCAAGTTGAAAAACTTAGTCATTGAAGAATGAAATGCAGACCTACATATATATATAGTGCAAGCAACTATGTTTATATGGCTAAAAAACAAAACGATTCATACAGATCAGAAGTGTTCGTAGCAGCCACATCTTATTCACAACTACAGACAGCTAATGCTAACAGCTAACGCAGCTAACAGCGAACGCAATGCTAACAGCGAAACGCTCAATGCTAACAGCGAACGCTATTGCTAACAGCTAACAGCTAATGCTAACAGCTAACGCTAATGCTAACAGCGATCGCTAATGCTAACAGCTAACGCTAATGCTAAACAGCTAACGCTAATGCTAACAGCGAAACGCTAATGTCTAACAGCGAAACGCTAATTGCTAAACAGCGAACGCTAATGCTAACAGCGAACGCTAATGCTAAACAGCGAACGACTAATGCTCTACAGCTAACGCTAATGCTAACAGCTAACGCTAATGCTAACAGCGAACGCTAATGCAAACAGCTAACGCTAATGCTCTATACAGCTAACGCTAATGCGCTAACAGCGAACGCTAATGCTAACAGCTAACCGCTAATGCTAACAGCTAACGCTAATGCTAACAGCGAACGCTAATGCTAACAGGCTAACGCTAATGCTAAACAGCTAACGCTAATGCTAACAGCGAACGCTAATGCTAACAGCGAACGCTAATGCTAACTCAGCTAACGCTATTGCACTAAACACCACTTCACGGGGAACTCTGGTGATATGGGTCATTTAATTTGTACATGTGGGGAAACTAATAATTGACCGGAGTTTATGGATGACTGAGGTGGGCTCAAGGCTTCGATGTGTGTTGTCTGTTGTTGTTTCTCAAGCGAAAGCCAAGGTAATGCGCAGTTATTGCCACAAAATGCGGCCGTTATTTCTACAACAGCTGGTATTTTTAACTAGCTAACTTGGTGAATAACCCGCATTACAGTTCAGGCTAACAATATGTATAAATAATAAACAAAAATACTACTGCCACTAACTGAGTAACATTGCTCACCTGTTCAGTCGGAGAGAGGAATCCACGGAGCTAGAGGTCGCCAACATGAATGGCAGCCTGGTCACCATGTTGCTGCCTACTTTTTGTCGTTCCTCTGTTTCTCCGTTTTTGCCTGTATTTAATAAATCCATTGTATTTAGTCTGCAGCAAGCGCTGGAGGCGGCTTTTCCTTCTCCGCCATGTTTGTTTTGAAGGTTGTGCGCGTGGCACTCACGGGAGAAACCCCTTATAAGGCGGTGCTTCACGTCATTGGATAAGCGCATAGGATGTGAGGTTTTTTTATTAAATATGTGGGAGAAGACTGGAAGGACTGAGAGATCCGTGTTTAGGTACAAACACTCTATATAAGTGATGGCTATTGGAATATATCAATATTTAAGACGTATATTAACACCCAAAAATCGCTTACTGCTGCTTTAAGTACAAACAGATAGAGAATAGAGTCGTTGCAGTGATGTCTATAGAACACAATAAAAAACAAAATTTAACTAAATAAAATAACAGATACAAGGTTTTAAGATCTGAAACAGGTTCATCGGATCTTGAAGCAGATTTTCTTTCTATTGTTGACCAATGGCTACGCAACATTTCCACTAACATCAGTGACCTGGAGGCTGGTTTGTTTAATAACCACAGTGCAGAAAAAGGGGTGGCAATAGTTGAAGCTGAATCAATCCCTAATGACACTTCGGATATGGCCGATTATAATCTTGCAAAATTCCACTTTGAAATCACAATAATGAAACTATGCAATCAAATCTTGCCTCACTATTTTTATTCTTTTTGTCTTTGTGTGTGTGCTTTGTGGTGGTGGTGCCTGTTATGTTTGGGCACCTTTTCCCCTTTGGTTTTATGTCTTATCTTTTTTTGTCCAGGTATTTTTGGGTTTTATATTTTTTTGTAAGATTTTTTTTTAATAAAGTTATTTTATAGGTTACATTTTTGATAATGTTTTGTAACTTATTTCGAGTAACTTGTTTTGTATATTTTGCAGCTCGGGTCTGCTCTCAGTCTTTCCTGCTGAGGTGAGCGTGCACGCGCTGCGCGCTCACTCTTGATCCAGGTCTGCGGCCTCCCTGGTTTCTTTAGCCATTTGGTTAGCATTTTTCCTTGTACTTATTTTTGTTTGATCTGGTGGGTCCGGTGGTTACATTTTCGTTGGTGAGGGTCTAGAGCAGTGTCTCCCAAAGTGGGGTCCGCGGCCCCCTGGTGGGCCGCGAGGGTACTGCAGGGGGGCCGCGGGAGGTCATAAAAAAAATAAAAAAAATAATATAATTATTTAATGTTAAATTTATAATGTTTTGTTTGTAATATTAAAATATTTGTGTTCATTATTTGACTTGAATAATCCACTGTAATCATTTTTGTATTACAATGTTTGTAGCAGAGGCTATTTCCCCAAAATAAAATAACCAGAAGAGCCTATTCTTAATGTTGTCTTCTTGGTTATTATTTTGGGGGGCCACGCAGACCCGTCAGATTTTTAAGGGGGCCTCGGTGTTACTGAGTTTGGGAATGGCTGGTCTAGAGGTTTGGGTTTTGTTTATTCTTTAGTTAGGGTGTCGGCATCGGATCCGGACGGCCCTGTATAGGGTTGGTTCGGTGTCAGCCCATTTTGTTTGTTTTGGCTGGCCCACCAGGTCCACCTTTAATTTGATTACTTTGGGTTTTTGTATTCTGGACACTGGGTTGGGTTCCTTTTGATTAATCTTCAAATGAATGTATAATAAAAACTAGAGTTCAGTTAAGGACATGTATAAATAAAATCAATTTTTGAACTCTAAACCTGTCTCTGTGTCCTCAAATATGTTTTGTCCTTCGGGTCGTAACAGTGCCCCTGAGTCATTTTTATCCCAATGTAGTTTTTCTGCGAATGGTAATAAATTGATTCTGATACTGAAATCCACTTATCTGGTTCTTCACTCCCAAAACTGTTCTAGCCTTAGTTTTAACATAATGTAGAAGGGGTTCAGCTCTCACTCAGCCAAACAGCTCTTGGTAAGAAAAAAATAAAAGACAGCATGTGTTATTCTTCTGTAAGAATAAACTGTAAGACTCCCCTTTAGTACAGAGAGGTGAACGAATTGTCAACGAATATTTTTTTTTTGCCCAGAACTTTTCCCTATTGATAATTTCAATGTTTGATATGATTTTAGAAGCACTGTATGCACTGAAGCTATCTTAGAGCACTCTCTGGTATAAGAATAATCTAATGTAATCTAGTTGTATGTATCTGGTTTGTTTGATGTTACTTGGAACAAGACTCTTTTTGGACTACCTTTATATGAGTAGATTGTCCAGCTTTCAACAAAATGTCTTGTTTAAAACTGGGCTAAATTCTCAAGCCTCCAAACTATAAATGTATATGTTCCTCAGTGTCATTGTGGCCTAGAGTCTGACACACATGCAGTGCAGAGATGCTGAGTCGGCACAAGCATATTCCCTCTGCTTTTCTCTGCAACACCGCTTTAACACATTCACACTGCTGCATTTTAGCTCTGCCAGTTATACGCTAACCCCAAAGCGGACATAACCAGGACAAGAGCTGGGAGTAGCTGGTTGCAGTTGTCCAATGCCATTGCTTGGGATAAATAAATAAATAAAAAAGCGGAAAGCTGCATTTTATCATTCCGAAATGTCATGCTGTTAAATTTACGAGAGCTCTGCGGGGGATATATAGCTCATAAACAGTCTTCATAAAATTTTATAAGGAAGTGGTAAAAAGTGAAGGCAAAGTTACAGTTTTTGGATGGCACTGTGCTCGATACTTCTAACCTGGCATTAAAGCTGCTGTACCTAACTTGAGTTGTAAACGTCAGTATCTTTTGCATTCCTGTTGCTGATTGGCTGAGTGAGGGTGGTCCTCTCTGTTTCACTTTTAGGATCAGAACAAGCTGATCCAAAGATATTTCAGACGCTAAAATTACAATAATGCGAAAACGAATGTTTGTGGATAGTATCAACTGAGAGTTGGTAGTTATTGCAGTTTCAATGTGTGTGGTCTGAAAGTGAGATACCACAGCTTTAAATGAGACACCTGCAGCCAATGCTTAAAGTGAAGGTTGGTTACTTTTCCATTTGTGAAGAAGAGCCAGTTAGACCCGCCCCCACCCCTGATAGGACGCAATTTATTGAAATCCTTGAAAGAAAACTGAGGCCCCTCACCCCTACAGCAAAAATGACTGGTGATTGATAATTTAGAGAATAGACAATATTTTGACCATAGTTGTATAAACTATAATAAGTGGTTTTTTTCACAATAGATACATCAAATAAATACAACTGAAGAAGCAGACATCACCTTTAAGTCAACTCAACAATGATTTAATTCCATCCATCCATTTTCTACCCCTTAATCCATTTCTGGGTCGGGGGAGTGGCAGACAGAGATGCCACCCAGTTCATATAGCACCAACCCCTCACTGATCCTCCTGCAGGTGGCGAGTCCACAGGAGGATGGCTGCTCTGTCACTGACACAGCCTTGATCTTTCAGCGGGGGCTTCAGGCAAAGTGGGATAAGTGTCTTGCCCAAGGACACAACGACAGCAGACATCAGTGGGAGTGAAGTAGGTCTCGTGGTGGGCTCACACCCATGACCTTCAGGCTCAAAGGCCAATGCTCTAGCAGCTGAGCTACTGTCGCCCCTACAATGATTTAATTCTTGTAGTTAAATTTGTTAATTTTTAGGATGACATTTTGTAACGCTAAAATCCAAACTAGATTCAAAACAAATAATAAACAATCAAATTAATTGTGTAAGCATAAGACAATCCACTTGTGCGAGTCTATTCTCCATCTTTCTGCAGACATTAACTAATGAGGGAAAGTGTTATGGCAGACTAGAACAATCAAAGTTGAAAAATCCATTTCAAGCTGCATTACCTCTGTCTGGAGTCTGCAAGCTGTTCAGCCCACACTTTCTCCGTTTGTTCAAGGATTCTCTTCAAAATATGAAATCATTGCGAGACTAAAGACTGGGGAAAATCTAACCAATCTAGTTTCACTTTAAGTAAAGAAGTGTATCGCTCCAATTTCTAGCATGAACGCTAGATGTGGAAGGGAATCCTGATCTTGCATCAGAAGAATCCTAGAGCGTAGGAATGCTTAGACACGAGGGCCGCTGCCATGGTGATTGACAATTCAAAGTGAAATATGCAATCTTTTGAACGACAAAATTGTCTGGAAGCTGTAATTCATTATAACCAGGTCAAATGTAAAAAGGGAATACATTCACACAGAGGCAGAGTCCACATTAGAAGCAATGATGATTAAATGTGTGCCTTGATTTTGAACAATGAGATCATAACATAACCATCCTTATTTGTAGCTGCGAAGATAGTTTTTTTGTATTTGGTGATAATTTGCCTTGTGTGACTCAAGTTTAAAACACTGGCAAATTCATTTACAGTACAAGGCATCTATTTTCACATGTGGCGGAACATAAAAAAAAAAAAAATTTGCATTCTCGGTTGTTGGATTGATAGATTTTGGAGCATAAACAGTATCGGGGCAACATTGTATTAATTTACACACAAAAAGTCAAACTTAAATCCTTTAATAGGCTCTTTTCAGACAAACCAAAGAATAATTTTGACTCATTTACCTTTTTTTTTAATATCGACGCTGCATGATGCATGCAAGTTCAGAGTTCATACTGCATGTCCATTTCTGAAGGAGGGAACACAACAGGAAATCCAAAGTGAACTTTAAAATATAATAAGAAATCATCCACTTAATTAACAGTCACAACACAGATGATAAACAAGTCTGAACAAAATGTTAAGAGAAAGCTTCCCAGAAACCGAGACTCTCCGTTCATCCAAACTCCTTAGTATGCAAATGAACCTGCACTTATTTGATCGTTTCGTTAAGCAGCTGTACAGGCCACGAGGATCAATAATGTCACACTGTCCACGGCGTATCGAAAAGCAGTCAATGTTCCGCGGCCAACACCGAGGAAGTGGCCCCAATGTGATTACGTCCTCCTTTTGAGACGTCGTCACCTCCATGTTACATCCACACTGATCAGCAGCCAGTCACAGAGTTCCCAGGCTGCTTTTGGATACAGTTTTACTCTATTCAAATATATGTGTTGCTGTGTTTTACGTTATAGAAGTACACCAGGTCACCTTTAGTACGGCACCACTGCAAACTTACCAAGACACAGCTTTCCATCTGATTTAACAAGCTGGACAAATTGGATCCACCATTAGTCGCATTCAACACAAATCTGGCCTTTTATGTACGAGTGGCAAGAAAAAAGTCATTGTTGAAATAAAAAGCTATAAGAAATCATGTTTGCAGTTTTTTTAGATGTGACGTGTCCCCCACAGCGAACACATGGAAGAAGGTGCTTTATCCCCATTAATGATATCAATTTTAGTGGAAAAAAAAGCATTGTCCAAAAGTATCGAAATGTGTACATATTTTTTTTTTTTCTAGTACCTAAACAAGTTTGAAATGACACTACGCAGTCATCATATCATCATAACAGTCAATGGACAAAAGTTAGAGAAAAGATGCAGAAAAAGCTTGAAAATAGTGATTACTCAAACATAAATGTAGCTTACAGCAGTGACAAATTTTAAATGTTTAAAAACAACTAAACAAAACAAAACACATGCAAAAAATAGTTATCATTGATGCCACATGACCAGCACTGGCATCCAAAATCCCAAATGATCTGCTTGTATGCATTTGCGACGATTGAATTTACCTACAACATAACATGGAGAGCAGATGTTCCTCTTTGAGTTTAGAGATGGATGGGGGAGGGGCTGGAACATTTGGGTTGATATATTCAAGTAAGCGATGCAGTAATAACAGCTCACTGTATCAGTCAGGCCTCGTTTCTGAACACAGGGAAATTCAATCTGGTCATGCGCTCGTTGAAAGAGCATTTTTATTTTATTTTATTCATTTTTTCCACCAGTTGACATGAGCAAGCTGTTGCCATGGCAGTCCAGATGAAGCAGGAATGATAATCTTTTTCACCGGAGCAGTGTGTAAATTATTAAAAACCCCGAGGGCACGAACAAGCAACAATGTAAATGGAAGTGCGGTTTTCCCTTTGTATATTGACTCGGTTTGTTTTTTTTAATTTCGTGCGACTCTGAAAGATACTTGAGCACGTTCGTAAGTGCAGTTTTGGGACCGTGCGTTGTCCTTGGGAGTTTTCTACAAAAAAAACTTTCAGCAACGTTCATGAATAGTGCAAAGGACAAAACAAAAGAGCTGATCAAACGGCAACTCCATTTAACATATCAGTGAGAGAAAATCCATCGTCAAGAAAGCGGCAGTTTATTATTGTGAAAGAATGGTTAATACTACTTTTTTGACATGAGAAATTCTTTTAATCTTCATTCCCATAATCTATTCTTTATTGCGGACAAAACACAATCTAGTCAAGCATGTGACTGAGTGAAGTAAAACCTTGTAAATAAGGTCAAATAAAGCGGAACACCATGGGTAAATTGCCAGTATAAAAGTACAACATTTCATATTATTGGTAACCATATAATAAACTTTGATAGATGCAAATATTAAGTAAAAGGTTGGAACTTATTCAGCTCATACCAGCCTCTAAATGTTGCATACATAAAGGATAACAGTGGGTCCAGTGTCGCTCCGGCAGCTTTTGGCGCAATTGTGTAATCAAGAGTTTAATCAAGAATTGTAAATACAGGGTATATATATATATAAATTCGAAGAAATAAGTTTTTAATCTAGTCGTTTACATGTATACATTGCTTTGCATTTCAAAAACATTGGTGAGTTTTCCATAAAGAATGTTCAGAGGTAATAAAGTTTAGTTAACACCAGAGTAATGGATTCTGCTCATAATCCAAAAACAAACGTGATATTGTGAAGTATCAGGATCTCACTAAATATTTGTATTACAGTATATTGCATAAATAAAAGCATTAAGTGATCCTCCCTACCCAACCTTGATTTGTGAGTCCTCTCTTTAATCTCTTTAATCACTTTTTAATCTAGAGTCCCAGACGTTTCTTAAATATTTGACAGCAATGTTCATAGACCCAAATGAGAATCTGAATGAGCAAAATATGTATCTCATAAACTATTTATTTAGGCAAAAACATTACCTAAAAGATTAATCAGCAAAGGAGGCAGTGCTTCCATGACCAATTTTTTTTTACTCACAACAGAGCTCAACATCCCTAACAACAGAAAATGACATGACTAAAAAAAAACTATACAACTACACACTCTATGTACAATGTATGCATTAGACAAAAGTGAATCATTACAGATCAACAGAAATGTAGCATTACTTAACAGAATTCATACAGCCTTAAGCCTCAGCAATAAATTACAAAACGTCCTTCACAATATGAAATTCAAACAACTAAACAAAACAGATGAAGCCATAAATACATAATAGTGCTTATTGTGTTACCAAACAGACAAAGTGTCAGTGGAAATAAATCTCATAGCAAAAATGAGAACATTCCATCGTGTGTCTTATGCAAGAGCAAATTGCGGTTTTTCAGAAAATAAACTGGTTTTCTTTGAGACTTGCCCTCGAGGAATATATTAACATAAATGCTGGAAATGCATAATTAAAATGTTCTAGAGGCAAATAAACAATTCCTCAGAAAGACACGCAGTTGTTAAAAAAGAACAATGGAAAACAGTATTGCTAGTTTTGTTTTGGTGAAGAAAATTACAGAGCATGATTTAAATAGTATCCAGCACATGCTACAGGATTCTTAGAACACAAAAACATACAAAAATCAAATTTTCTACTGATCCAGTCCAAACAGTCATCAAAAAGGACTTAACTTGAGGTGTGTGGTTTTCATTCTATGTATTCTGCGCCCCTCGCCCTCTGCTTCATTGGCTGTTGCTCTAGGTTTTAAATTAATATGTTACAAATTATGACAGAGCGGCAACATTGCAGCTAAAAATAAGTCATGGAGGCTTGTAATTCAGACAAATAATCCTCTAGTATGTCCAGGGCTTAAAACTTGCATAGCTAAACTTTTCTGAAAGGGGCCACTGCAAAAGTGACAACAACAAAAGTGAAATATTGCTTGAAGTAGCAAAGATTTAGCAAAAAGTCTTAAAACAAGATTTGCCAATGCGACACTGAAGTAAAGAGACATCAATGCTAACCTGCATGTCCCATGGAAAATATTGTTTTAAAATACTCAATACCGAAAGATAAAAACACACTTCTGATTCAAGAATTTATCATCTTATATTTGGTCATCTTTTGCAGTGTACATTCTTGTTTTTATGCCACAGCTAATCCCAGTATGGAACAAAATGTGTTATGTATTCATATCAAGTTGTTTTTACGCCGCAAAACATTTATATTTAGGTTGGCTTTCCTCCACGGACATATGACCCGCAATTTAGCCACTTCCTGGTCTGTAGATGGATACGTTTAATGCCACACTATGGAACATTTCAACCAAAAAAATAACATTTAGAAGAGCCCTTTGCCAGGACAGTTGTGTTGAGCACCTTCTAGTCTCAAAATAAAGAATCTTCAAAGATGTAGTTACATTCTCTGACCAGCAGGCCTCACTAACATTTGGACTCCACATACGGTTCTTCCTCCATGGATGGCGTCTTCTTCAGGTTGTAATAATACTCTTCTTCATCAGGGTCCTAAACACATCAGCAAAGTCACAAGTTCAGTGAGAGACACGCGTCCCCATGGCAGACACAGAGAGAAAACTACATTAGCATGATTAATATTTCATTAACGTTCCAGTCCCGTTGTCAGGAGCCGGGACATGTAAAATTTAGCATGTGAAACGGATCTGCAGACCAGTCTTTGTGGGTTATTCATGATGTAAGGACTGGACTGTACCATGAAGCAGAGTTCGCAGCACGTGGGACTCTTCACGGTCTCTGCTGCGGGGCGCGTGGAGTACTCCTCTCTAAACAAGAGCATACAAGAAAAAAAACAATCAGCTCAAATGTCATACTTATTGAGCCTTATAATATTGTTTCAGGCTTCAGTAATTGAAAAAAAATTAATTTCAATCCATATCAACAATTGTGGACTTCTAGGGGGATTGAAATAAAGTCGGTGATAGGTTTGAGTCCCTGAGCAGAGTTTGTGCCAAAATGTGATGTAAATGTGCACTTTATTGTTCCCTTAGGGAAATTTGTCCTCTGTGTTTTAGTGTTAGGCCAAACCGGAGCACCCAGAGGAAACCTACGCCGACACAGGCAGAACATGCCTGAGTGGAAAGACTGTTCCGACCGGGACTCAAACTCAGGACCTTCTTGCTGAGAAGCTATCCACTCAGCCCCTAGGTGTGAAACCAATGGGCTCTGAGTTATAAGAAATATCGGACTACTAAATTCAATAACAGAAATAACCCAAATTAAAATATGTCCTGCACCAAGGAGCTCTTGTATCAGTTTCACAATGTTGGCGCCTAAAGGGTCAACATTACTGTAGTTTAACTTATCACAAACATTCATTGGCATCAGATAAAATGGAATTGCATGGTACATTAGTAACATGTATGAGTGATATGGAGTACAATATTTACCAAAAGATAAGGACACAGCGAGGTAATCCTTACAAAATTAACATTTATCACACTAATTACCTCAGATATATCAAGATTCAGCCGATATCTTTGCCCCCCGCCAAGACCCAGCAATTACCTCCAAAGCACACAGCACTGAGGTTCCCGTCTTCCATTATCTAATTACAGATTTAATTAAGGGACTGCACACGACGAGCCCCCGAAATCTAATTCAAATTTTGACTTAAACCTCGCTAAACGAGCAATATAAAATCACATCTTTGAGCGTCAGAGCCTGCAGCGAAGGCACTCGGCCCCGGGAGACTTCAGAGAGGAGTGATCGGGTGAATGAATCGGGCTCACCCCTCCGTGACCTCAATGGGTGATCGGGTGGGCTTGGATTGGCTGCGCTGCTTCTTGGGACAGAGGATCCGACCAATGAGAAAGAAGGTGAGCAGAGCAGAGGGGAGGAGGATGAAGGCCAGCAGCAGCGTCACGTCGGAGAATCGAACTCTGGCAGCTGCGGAGAACAGTCAGAGATGTTAACAAGTCCACAACACCAACGCTGCATAGCAATAGGGCCCTGGTCTCGGGTGGTTTCTGCAAGACGAGAATAGAGCAAGAAACTACGAATCTATGCACCACGATGTATCACCGCCATTCTCATTTACTAGACTTCCTTTTGCAGATGCACGGAGTCATGTACATTTGACTGGATTTATACAATTGAAGGGATGCTAGATTATTGCCCTTGTAGTTACTGTACTTTAGTCTCCTTCTGACATAATTCAGGCCTAATCATCAGCCTGTTCAGACAGCCGCAGTAAAAGGAATATTTGTTCATTTAGTGAGTGGAAATTAGTAAGGCAATGGTAGAACTAGAACGTGGACTTAGAGTGTGCATACCCCGCCAACATCTAAAAGTTCACTAAACCATCTACTCAACCACAATCAGCCAAATAGTTGTGTGTGCAATCTTGCCTACAGACAGACTGACAACACAGATGTTTACCATACCCTGGAGGGATAGAAAAGAGAAATATTTCATAAGGGAGCAGCACTTACTCATATCTACTCTTAGTCACATTGTCATGCATTTTGACATAGAGACAACCTTAACGCTCATTAAAAAGCCAATTTCGGAGAAGGACTTCAATCGATGGCCAGTGTTACGGCCTCATTACCAGTCTCCAGCATTTTCCATTATCTTTACATTCACGCTTTGGACAAGCTCTCCCTGATACCAAATGAACACTCAAAACTATTACGTATGACTACTCATTTGATGCAATTGGATCAGACGTTAGCTGAATAGGAAGGGGAAGACAAAAAGTGAGTGAAATAATAGAACATCTAAATTCAGCCAGAATGTTTCACTCTGGCTAGATATCGTTTAGAGTTTGCAGATAAAATTCATTACGATTCAGTGACATTTGAACAAAAATACACCATTGTTTGCTCTTTTTTTTTTAGATTCTTTATAAACGTTGACTAATCTCCAACTCACCAACTATAAAAAGAAAATAGTATTTAACCAAAATCTATATTTATCACAAAATATATTGCTAATTAAACAAAATCCTTTTATACATAACAAAAAAAAAAAACAATTGTCTAAAAAATATGATGGTTTATGATTTGTTTTTTGGTTAGCATGCCCCCAGTCCTTGGCCCGTGTCAAACCGTTTACTTAGTAGTGAATATGTGTTTGAATGCTCACGATGACGACACAGACTGGAGCAGTGTGACGCAGACCGAGACGCTGGTGCAGAGCTTTAGGCCGTGACGCTCGTGTGTGGGTACCTCTGGGTGTGACTGTGAGCACGGAGTGGGAGGTGGGGGAGCCGTGGACGTCGGGAGGGTTCCTGACGGAGCACGTATATGTCCCATTATCATTCAGCGTGGCGTTAATGAGGAGGATGGAGGCGTCACCGCGCGCTGGACTCCCCTGCCACTTCACACGACCGCTGAACTGCCCTTCAGAGGGTGGGAACGCCCGCGACGAGAAGTGGAAGAACTGCACACAAGAACAAACCGTTTGTCATTTTCCCATTTTTCTCCTCGAGGAAAAAAAGTTTATCTTTTACACACTGCCCGATGAGGCACGTCTCTAGTAAGAGTTTGGACTGAGGCATTTTTTTTCTTAAATCTCAATTAATTCCTAATTAACGCCATGTTTAACACATTCAAATAAAAATCATGGGGATGAAGAAGACGTGTGCTTTCTCCTAAAGTCACCGTTTTGGAATTGAGCCAAGGAAAACAATGTGGGTCTTTGCCTCCTTCACTCTCCTTTAACATTGTCTGGCTTAAATACTGTATGCCTCATCTACGTTATTAAGTACAGAGTTTGCTTCTGCCAGGGTGCAAGTAAATAAAGAAAACAAAACAAATATCAGATCGTCCACGCTAAAACTAAAGGCTAAAGCTTATCTGTCTGTGCACCTTGAATTGTAATTTTGTCTTTATCACTGCATCTCGGAGCTGACAGGATGTTTGTGCTGATATATCGATTCAGTTAATTTTTATTGAAGTCCTTATCATATTCCGCAGGTAAGTGTATTCAGGTTGTCTGGAACATTGATGCAATGAGGAAGATCCAAAGGTGATCTTTAAAACTGTACTGTATTATTGTCAAACACTGAATAAATAAGAATGCATTTAAATCTAAAACTTTATGCATTTAGATTTAGAACCATAAAATAAAGGTAAAAACAACGCATTGCCGTCATAGATTTATACTAATTTCTTGAAAAAACCATTTGAAGATCACAGTTCACAGAATGTCTCATCAAGGCCACGCAGACTCTGCTTTCTTACGAATAGAAAAACCAAAATATTCTGAAATAAATTCACACCTCATTTTAAGATCAGTGTAAAATAGACACACAGTGTGGTCAGTAATATTAACGACGGGGTTCATTGCTTCACGGGTGATGAAGAGTCGGGCACAGAGTAGTAAATTATGCAGTCGCAGTGACGCATTCACACACTCACAGCTTATATAAGATTCATAACATTCAAATGTACGCCTTTTATTTTTGCCATTGAGAGAATGTCAGCCGGAGCACGACGGGAAGCAAGTTCAGCAATATCCGAGACAGATATGACTTACAACTTTTTCTTCTTCTTTAACGCAATGGGGAAAATATCCCAAGAGAAGAAATGGATAAAACTGATTTTGAAGAACTATATTATGTATGCATTGTCTCAAGAATCATAATTGGATGTCCCAAACCATATCCATGCGTTTGATCAAAACTACCAAACCATTGTTGTGCTGTGTGTTGTAAAAATCATTGTTTTTATTGAATTATTTGATTTTTCATTCATGGCAATAGTGTAGAGTTGTAGATCTGTGAAAGATTATTGATGTGACCAATATTTCACTGGTTGAGACATTTAACATTTAATTTTTTCTTACCCTATTGTACACCTTTTTTAAATACATGAAACAAAATTGAAATTAAACTCATCATTTGTCCAAAGAATAGTCTTTCTTTAACTGATCGGAAACGTTTTTTAGTGCTCCAAAAGAGCCTCGAGTAGTAAACCAAATGAGTTATGGTGTAAGAAATAAAAAGTAATTATATTTCAAAAGGTTTCATGAGCACAGCCTTCATCACAGAATAAAAGGCTGCAGCACACAGAAGCAGCAGATCGATCGGAGTCACTGAACAACCCTCTGACCCCTTTATGGACACAAGTATAGAATCATTTGGGATTTTTCTATTGCTCAGAATCACTTTATCCCTGAGGATTTTTAAAGCTGTGCCAATCTTGACTGCATCCACCCGTCTAAGTCCTGTATTAAAAAGTGGAAACACAAAATCTGCACGGCCACTTTGCTTAGGACCCCACAGTGTAGTAGAGGTCGACCGATTAACTGTACCGATAATGGCCAATCCCAATATTTCATACTGAGTTTATTTTTTCTATTCAGTCCAATATTACTCCTGCATTAAGTCTCTGCCAAACGCAACAGCTGGGTCACTATACTGATATGTGCTGAAAGTAAATGATTATCTTTCTTTATTTCAGTCACAGAAGGAGATCGCTCTCAACATTTGGAGCGGTGCTGTGGGACAATGAATCTTTTAGTTATCAAGAATATAAGTGTTTGCTCTTATTCCCTGGACCTGCGTGTGTAATGTGTTTGATGAGACTACACAACATGTCTGCATCCGTTACCTGGGAGATCCATCCTCCCCATGAAGCCTCTCCAATGCTGCAGTTACATAACATCCTTGCCATACAGTACGAGCCATTTGTATGTTTGTTTTGTTAAACACAAAGGGGGTTATGTAATGTGTTTTGAATAGTTGCTTTCAGAAGGCCTTGTGTTTGTGTGCGCTTTACATTGCATTTTAACTTGATTTAAAATTCTTGCTAAATGTTGTTTGTGAAGCACTTTGTATAGCACAGTTCATATACAAAGCATCACTCAAATGTATATCAGTTATATCCCACCTTGACCATGACTCACATCTGCAGTGTAGCATATAGTCTTGAATAGAGTTTGTTGTTTGTGAAAATCTATCTCGCCTAATGTACGTCATCCCTTTGTGTTTGTTCTTTAAATTAAGGCAACGTGATTTATTACCGTTACATGAGTCGCCCTTTCGCAGACCAGACCTGTAATTTGGAATCTTCATGTATCATTCCAAAGCAGGGGCGTCTCTTTAAAGACACACAGGTTGAGTAGTTGCACCTTTCTTTAGGACTACAGTTACACACTGTCTGCAGAGCTAATACTGTACTCCTAATACTGGCACAGTCACAGTAATGTTGATTAATGTGTACTGTCCCTATTCAGAACTAATTTAAAAAAAAACATAAATAATAAATGCATGTGATCATGGAACGACTAATAGACAAGATTTGAGTTTTATAGTTTGTGCTTATTTTTATTTTCAACATGAATGGTCTGGATTAGAAAGGCTATTTCTTCTTAACCACATCTTTCTCTGGGCCAGTCGAGCAGCAGAAGTCATTACGAGGCTCTTACAGTATTCGCTGGATAACATCTGAATGATCTCAAAGCAAAAAGCATTTTTCCATTTCTGGTAAAAAAAAACATGTTTCAGACTGTTTCTCAAGTGCTCGGTGATAAAATGAGCAGCTGTTCTGGTTTAGACAAAAACTTGAATCCAAATAAAGACTGAAATAAATCAATTCAACAGGGAAATGTTTCAAATGTCATATATTGCATAAGACAAATCTATGAAGATAGATATTAGCAGCATGAATCTGAAAAGCAGCCTCCCCATGTTTAGTTCTGACTCTGGGCACTAACAGGAGTCCAGTCCCTGTGCTCCTCAGAGTCAGAGTTGGTTCATATGGTACTAACATGTCACTAATGTACAGTGCAGTGTACTGGCTGGGTTCTGCATATACACTGCTATTTGGTCTCGCCATTATACTATAGATGTATTTTTATTACAACTACGGTCAAAATAAGGGGCTGGTCGCTCCCTTAGGGAGAGGAGTAGAGCCGCTGCTTCTCCACGTAGTGAGGAGCCAGTTAAGGTGGCTCAGGCATCTGTTTTGGATGCCCCTTGAACGCCTCCCTGGGGAGGTGTTCCAGGTATGTCTCACTAGCTAGAGACCCCAAGGAAGACCTGACACATTGGAGGGACCATGCCACTCAGCTGGCCTGTGTGTGATATGGAAGTCTGCGTTGGTTATTTGTCGAACAGCCCACCAACACATTAAACTAAGCTAATAATGGCACATATCACAGAGTAAAAAAAACATTGGTGATCAATGTATCAAATCAATACAATTATAATTAAGCATACTCTGATTTCTCAAAACCAAATCATAAAGACCACATTTTATAGAGATCACCAACTATTTATTCACATAGATTTCTCTTCTCACCCTGTGCATTGTGCCACTTTAGACCAGATTATGTAAAACGCTCGTCTTATTTACTGCCTTAAGCTTCACACACTGAGTACAATGTCAACAGCCATATCTGCTAACAGCCATCCAATAAACTACAGGGCAAACATAAAATCACTTCAGCAATCATTGTCTGCTTTATGGCTTTGTAACCACAGGGCTGTAAGCCGCATTTTTCAAACAGAGCGATTGGCCGGTCGGCAAAGATAAAACTATCTCCCGTTATACACCATTATTCATCCACAGTTGATCATTTGAGGAGTTGGCAGAGCTGAGGCGGCAATGTAGAGGCTAAGAGTCAGAATACATCAGAGAAAGCAGACTGCGAAAACTAATATTGTACATGTAATTTCTAAGATCTTAAGCAGAAAGAGCCCAGGGAAAGAAGCGAAACGCTGAACAATTATCTGTTCATTTACCAGCTTCAACCAATACATTTCTACTTTTATTAATGTTTGTTCAAAAGAACATGCAGCTGTTTCTTCATTTAGAGAGTTTCTGTGGTTTTCTGAAGAAACCTGAAATATTCTGACTTATAAAATAATGTGAATTTATCTTTTATGTGGATAAAAAAAACTATGGCACACGAGTAGTTATAGAAACCACTTTTAGTAAAATAAAATGTTACAATATACAAAGTAGTTCCCCTCCTTTGTTGTCCGCTACAAAACTACAAAACAACCAGAAACACATTACACACACAAACACGGTAGTATTTAATATAGGAGATTTTTGTCTGGAAATATTTGGAGTTTACTACAACACCAATTTATTCTAAAATGCCATATCAACAAATTCAATTACCAAAATTTGCAATTACACAAAGTCCCCCTGGCCTTTGTCTCATCCTCTCCTCTCTGCATCTTTGAAAAGTTCAAATATTATTTTTCATCTAGAACATAGTGCTATGGTGGAGGTAATCAAGCAAACCACTGAAGCACTGGGGCAAATCCACAATAACGCTTTGGCTGCAATATTACAATTCTGACACCACCTTCCACCTGTTCATTCATGGTCTTTCCCACAGACATGAAGCCAAGAACACAGCCTCTCACAGAGGAGACAGAGCTGCTAATAACATGGAACAAAAAGAAATGACTCAAATAAAAAAGAATCACCATTAGCTCATAATAACTCAATAATTAACTTCACTAAGAGTTCAGAAGACTTTTGTTTGTCAAACTGTGAATAGTTCAAACTTGATTATGATTCAATTGTTAAACCGTCATAATATAATAATATATAATAGTCCAGGCTAAAAGGTTTGGTGACCTCTGTTCTGGAGTAATTGACATCCGAACCAGAATGTACATTATTAAAGCTCGAGTGCCTAACATCTTGTGAACAATAAGAACCACAACATGTCGTCTTCATCTAACTGAAAACATTATATCGTTTACACATCAAAAGCAGATCGGCCCTTTTGAAAGGTCTGTCTGAAAAAACAGATTTAAAGACCGATCCCCAAAATTAAAGTGTGTCTGAATGTGTGATTGAACCAAACTTTTTTTTTTTCTTCTTCAAGCTATTAGGAACTACTTACATGGATTGACAAAGTTGATTTAGATTTTTTTCTTGGCATTTTACTTCATGAATAGTGACCGTTATATCCCACCTTGAACCGTTAAAAGAGAGCACATTTCCAACATACATTATTGTCCCGCCTTGCTACACACAAAAGCAGGTAAAAGGCTCGTCATCTAATGCAAAGACACAAAAAGCTGTGAACAAACAAGGGTGGAATTCTTTCTGTTGACACACCTTCTCGTAATACCTCCATGACGGTGTACGACACGTGAGAGCGCAAACTTCTCCGACTTTACTGCTCCTCCCATACACACTCTGAAACGCCTTAATGACTAAACTAACAGCACTCCATACCGAGCGGAGCCACAAAACATTAGCCACCACTTAACTCTGAGTGCCTCTAAAGGGAAATGCAGCTGAAATAGGGATTCGGCCGCACCACACTATGGATTCCCATGGTCCAAATGCAATTACAACGAACCGCCCGATGGATATGTTCAAGAGGAGATGGAGGAGTTGAATTATGTGGCCGGCCTTGGTTGGAACGGTCAGTGGGACTTAAACCAGATGAGTGCCGTTAGGAGCAGCAGTGGATTCAGTTTCACGTTTTAGTACAAGACCACAATATGGCCGCAGAGGAAAGGGCATTACGCTAACTGACCAGATGTGGCTTCACTGGTCAATTCTCTAAAAGCAACGAACCGCAAGGGCAGTGAAGGCCAAGCCGAGCAGAAAAGTTGATTCAGGTTCACGGGTGCAGTTAGAGGAAAGTTAACAAAAGGCAGCTGTAAAAACAAAAATTCACACTCAGGAACCAAATGTATTCACTTTAGCCTTTGACTGGAGCAATGATGATTCACTACGGGCAAAAACGCGTTATTTGCTTTATCCTGCCCTCACATTGTCGCTAGGGAGATGCAGAACAATCCTAATACTGAATACATCCTAAAACTGTTTAATTTATTTATTCAGATCCTCATTGGTTTTTTTTTTTGCAGAATTGGACCAGACAGACTTCAAAGCACTACTGCACTTTCCTGTTGACGTTTTTGTCCTGAATATTTCATTCTATTTTTGTTCATTAATGCAGATCTGTGCAGTATTGTATTCCACAGCAAATTTCCCTTGGAACAATAAAGTTTATATGTGGAAGGATTTTATTTGTGTCCGTGAGTAAGTTACGTAAGTCAAAACCAAAAAGTTAGTTAGTGGTATAGTGAGTCAAATTATGAATCATGTATCTATAGAATACATAAGCGGTTACTGTGTCAGGCTCATTTAGAGTGAATTAAATACTTACTTTCATAGATATACTTAATATTGTGTTCTGTTTTGATGCATTGTCTTTGTTCAGCTCTAGAATGAACTGTGCCATTTAAACAAAACAAAGAAAATGGAAAAACAGATGCATAATTCCGAATATTAAATGTAAACCCGAACAAACCACAATAAAATGCAGTTGATTGTGCAGCTGGGAGAAAACCTGGAGCTCAGTCTGCTGACGCCTGTCAAGAGTCAGGGTTAAACAAGCCCAAATATAGACTGTGTGCCTACGGTGACGCAGCTGCGCACACAACACCGCTCTGCTTCTGACAGAATAGGAATAAATATGTATCAAGTAAAGCTGTCTCCTCACACAGTGTGATCATAAAACAGCAGTATCATCCTTTTATCTTGAGAGATGAGAGGAGAGTGTTGCACTAACAAGCTGCAGTGTTCCCTGACACAAGATGAGACTTTTATTTATCCCTTTTAGAGAATGGAGGAAATATAGCACTACGTAAACGTAAACCTCAAATTCCAATAACAAATATATTTGAAAACCAACTTTATTTCATGCATTGTTCAGACTCTTGTCCATTGTCGGTTACAGTGGGACAATTACAGCCTGGTAGTTAATCACTAGTGCATTCATCCATCATGTCAGGGCTCTCGTTTCATGCTATTCTTGTCGACCAGCCCATTATTTTACTTGTATGGGTAATGTCTAATTTGTGTTTCAGAAACCAGCAGCAAAAAGGAGACTGGAGTGAACGAATTTTAACATTAATCATGATTTTAGGGTGGCTTTTTAAATTACTTTATGTATACACACAGATTGGACAGGCCGATTAAAACACTCTTTAAAGGGATCAATATTATTATTAGGTTTTTTTTGTTTTATGCCCAAGGATGCTCAAAGGATTTGCCCCTGGTGGGACAAATAAATAAGTCTGAATAAGAATTATTGACCTTTTTTTAACCAGTCGAGTATTTGACAACTCTCATCACGAACAACAGCAGCAGCTCTCTGATGAGGCAGGAGCTGCTCTCACCTGCTCCGCTGACAGACTCAGGAAATATTCTATACCCACAGCTATTCCACTCTATAGTACCACCATGTATGGGAGAGGTAACTGGGGACGAATGCACACTGTTCGCTATCTTCACATTTTTGTCATATATCTTTGTCGGAAGCCAAGAAACCAAGCTAAGAATTTACCTCAGGATGACTAAATGAAGTTACAGCACTCTATATTCTGTAGAAATTGAAGTCCCATCAGTAGCACTCCTACTGTAATAAGTATGTACACGGTCTAGAAACTAGATATGAAAAAATGAAGGGTCTTTGTCAGTTTCATGGTAAGATTGTTCACGGTAAAGTATTTCCAGAGATGACCAAGAATTCCTTGGTTTTCCAATGAGACAACAGTCTAATCCACAACAAACTCTCACTTAATTGTTTATATTTTGATCAAATGAATAAGTAAAGGTTTGAGTCATTGGTCTGTTGTTTGCGTTCTGTATTACACAGTTGTACTCACAGTTTGTGGTGGTCCTCCGGTCTGGGGCCTGTATGACCAGTCCACAGTCATCTTGCTGGTGGGGGGGCTGGTGGAGGTGAAGGTGCAGGACAGAGTGGCCGTGTCCCCTTTAGATGCATGGAGCTCTGCAGGAGAGTTCACTGTGATGGACCAGACAAAAGTGGGCACTGAAAAAGACACAAACATAGATGTTATCTAGTCAATCAAGTACACACATTTCAGAAATCACCAAATAATTGTAATATTACATACACATTACATACACAATATATATATCTTTTGACTGGTATTGAAGCATTTTCAGCATCTACAGCTAGTTATGTTAGCTAAGAAACATAGCTACTACTTATTTGTATATATTGTGTGCTCCCTGTGTGCTCTTACTACTGTCCTGTCTATGCGCTGCAACATCGAAATTTCCCCACTGTGGGACCAATAAAGGAATTCTTATCTTACAATAATTAATTAACTATACAACAGACTTCTTACCAAAAGTCACATTTCTTCATGACATTATGATAAAATGTAGGAGACCTTTTTAAATCAAAATTCCATAGAGTCAAATCAAGAGTGCACTATTAAAATTATATTGAAAATATATTTGCCATAAACTAGTCACTTAATCAACAAAGTAATCATTGACCTATCAGCTGACAAACAGTAATACATGTGTGTAAAAATATATCACAAACGTTTAAAACGTTAAAAACTAATAAATGAATCCTTAGCTAAATAAATACTTAAAATGTGCTCAAGCTTTAGTTTAGATCGTTCAAGTTTTCTTCCAGAACACAAACACGTGGCAACTTTATACCACACCATGAATACAAAAACTGTCATTGTGTGTGTCGTCTTTGCCATAATAACGGCTGTTGTTGTGTTGTGACAGAGTAAATGCAAAGCGATGGCGTGTTGAGATTTGCCGCCGCTCGGCCTGAGCATCGTCAGCACTGTTCCTTTGACGGACACACAAACAGCAGCCTGAGTGCTCACATTTGACAGTCTATAGCTACTTATGTGTCTGTCAAATGCCTTCAGCGCCACTGTGCCCCCGACCATCTCAAATGCTATTTCTGATTCTATGAGCGTCTGCTGAATGCTCCTGCTATCTGACATCAAGCAAGTGCAATGTCCACAGCAAATATGAAAGGAAGAGGGAGACCGCAGCCTGCACCGAGCCACAGAATATAATAAAATGCATCTCTGACTGGAAAAAGATGTACCAGGAAGAATACAAAATATATTTACATATCCAGCATCGGACTCCAAACCCACTGCATTCTGTCTGCGTTTTGCTTGGCTCAATATAAGTATAATGTTCACGCCATCAACCTACATTAGACAAGTGGCATTATTAGGGTAACCTACAGGTCATTTGTGCGTAGAGACCAGAGATCCATGATTGGGTTTTTTCAGCAGTAAAAACATCATTGTATTTCAGTAAATATTTGACTCAAAGCAAGATAGTTTTAGTAAAATTAGGTAAAATAGTATGTCAAATTCCTCAAACAAAACTACAAAATATTCAGTATGTTTTGATTATTCAGTAGTCGGGGCCTCAAGTTGATTTTTTTTTTTTTGCCTGTAATTTGAGAGTCTTTGCATAAAAAGTAGAAAGTTGAACCCAGCAGAATAGTCTCAACAAACAGATGTCTCATACATTAGTTTAGACTTAAGTTAAATAAATTATACTTTTGTTTTTACACAAAGGCATGCATGTATTTAGTAAGGACTTCATAATTGCCGTATTTGTGGTTTGCCAATTGTGTCTGCTGTCTATAGTAGATATTTTTCAGCTCTAGTCATTCATTCAATCAGTATGAGATATGTTTAGATCTACATAAAACAAAGTAATTACTTGTAACTTCTGCGACATATCAAACCCTGATCATTAATTACATGTTATCGAAATCAATCCATCTCTGACCCAGAAAGGAACAAAGGGGAAGAAATGGAATGGGTGGATCTATTTATCTCCTTTAGTAAGATTTCTGGCAATGTGTAAAGAAAGACATATTGGCATTCATCAGAGTCCAGCTTCAGCAAGTTAATTTGATTATTAATAGTATAGCATATTAATAGAATTTAAAAAAACATTCAGTCAACAAAAACATGCCTGTATTAGCATATCAGTACAGTAAAGGCAGAGTGCCATCTTGACCTGAAGGCACAAAATGAATTTGACTATATAATCAGTGCATAATAACTGCATTTGCATCGGACTATCCCTTCACTGCAATATATGCAGTCGACTACAAAAATAGGGCTTAAAGTGGTCCCAATGTGCATTTTCCTCAAGGAGTTTGACAGTTAATTTAGAGTTGTCCATGTTTAGACTGACTGGTTGGGATTTCTTCACTCCGCAGCCTAATAAATGTTACAGTCCAGGGTCTTCCAGAACAGGGTCTATACGTTGATTTATAGACACAGGGGTGAGACCGAGGCGAGTCCAGAGATAGGAGCCACAAGAGTAAGATTATATTTTGAAAAAAAGTTATAAATAAGCTGAGGTTCAGTTCACTCCATTGGCACAGACCGGTCACAATATCCAGAAGTTTATAAATTAGGGTATATAGGGTATACAATATTTTGATGCTACGGAAAGTGGGGCTTTGTGAATAATGTATAATTGTATTGTCCATAAAAAAATGTCATCTTGTATTTGTTTTACTCGCAAAAAAATTGTGTGTGCCCCAGCCTACATGCATGCACATTGTGACACCTTTCCCTAGAAAGCACTTTTGACTTAAGTACAGTCACAATGAAAGATTTACACAGCAAGATGGTATGCAGTATGACACAGTCTGTATGAAATAAAACTATGCCAATAAAGACGTCTGCATAAATTGTAGGGGTCTTAGAAACGGCAAGTTATCTAAGGCAAGGCAGCTTTATTTATATTGCACAATGCGTACACAGGGCAACTCAAAGTGCTTGTCAAAAAACCTAAATACTCACAAAACATTCATTTGAAACTAAATATACAATCATTCAGTCGTACGCGCCGCTGAACAGAACTGCTCTAATGCCAAGACTACACTCTGCCTTACAAATATGCTAATACAATTGAATCTACCACTTCATGATACTGAAGTGACTTTTAAAGGGAGTGATCTAACAAGACGCTTTGTGTTTTGTTACATCAAAACCCACAGATGTAATGCTGTGATTCGATGTGGGGGATTGCATTTCTCAAGTTTGAAATATAATGCAATTGAAGAGCCATATTTTCTAATCTAATCTAATCTAGTGGGCAGAGAGAGGCCTGCATTCCAGAGCACCCAGCTGTCTGCAAACACAACCAACTTATTGCTTATGTGAACTATGTACCTTTGGTAGTCACCTGCAGCAGTATCACCTCCCCAACTATAACCACGTGATCAGACGACACAGCAAATGTAGACATTTAAAGCTGAGGAACCCAATGTCCAAATCATAACAATGAAACTATGTAAAGGCAATTGTGGCTTGAATCAGCATTAACAGTAATACAGTCCATCTTGTCCACTTGTTGAGTTGAGTGTGTATGTATTTCTAATTCAATGTACATCAAATATTACTTATCAAATGTTACTACAAACAAATGTATAACAAATCATTCATTAACAATTACTTATTACAATATTGTACATTATTCAAACTTGAAAAGGAGTTCCTCGCTTACTAACAGTTTGGTTCAATCACTAGATTTCACATGTAACTTGTTGTTGGTCTCAGTCACATCTTTAAATTACTTTTTCCAGATATAAAAGTGAAAGACAGGACCCTCCTCAGCCCATAGCGTCAAAATAGTAACTTGCATACCTTCATTTTTACAAGTACACAAAAGATAACATGTTTTCTTTTAAGGCAAGAACAGGATATTGTGGTCTGATTTGTCTGACTTTTACAAGACTCTTATCTGTTGGGACCATAGACTGTATATATTGGGACAAACAACACGCAGTTTTTATGAAATTTAAATAATCAGAATCATTTTTATTGCCACGTAAGTAACAGGAGGTCACAGACTTGGAAATTGCTTTGGCTCAGTGCAACAGTCGAAAAGAGATAATAAAAAATAATCAAGTACCCCAGCTTTAACAGACAAGGCCTCAGGACAGTCCGTTTATTCAGCCTGTTGTGAGAGGACGCCAGGAGGACCCAGATAGGACAGTGGCGCATGTCTCCAAATGGCACCTGTCTCACGTCTCTCTGATCTCGCTGTGCCATTTCCCATTATTCTACAGGGCAACATTTTACGCGACTATATACAAGACTTGTGTGACACGTAGCGGACTAAACTGAAGTGAAATAATGCAAACTGGAAGCAATAAGACATGATTACACACAGAGGGGTTTATTTATTTACATGACATTACAAAAACAAGTGAAAATCCGTGTGTATGCGAGAGGAAAAGGATCCAGCAGCGTGACCGTGCGTGGCCTGGTTTGGTTACTCACCGAAACAGACGGTCAGATAGAAGAGCAAAACTTTGTTCAGAGCCGTATTCCCGATGCGCTGTCGATGCATTGTAGAAGAAAGGAGATTGGGTCAAAAAAACAGAGCAAAAGCAAGTCAAAAGAAGGGTAGTTTCCTGTCCATGGCCCTGCTATCTCATGCTGACTCTACGCTATGGCGCTGCGCTGCGTGTGCGTCTCTGCTCCTGCAGCTGCTACCTGCCAAACAGGTGGATCAGGAAGTGAGCCCAGATGGGACTTTAAAACTTAAAGTTGAACAAATATGGATGAGTAATTGTGTTAAAATTTATTCAAAAATTCACTGGATATGTCTGAATACGAACACGAGTTTGGTCAAGTTCTTTTTTACCAGCATCACATATAAGTTTATCATAATTTATCCACAAATATGGATCCAGCTGGTGTTCCTCTGTAATCTTTCAGCTCTTTAGTACTGTAACAAAACTGAACTAGTACAGTCTTGGTGTATATGGATATGGATTTACTGTCCAATATCTTTCAGCATGCCATGATCACTGCGACGAAAATAGGTTACTCATTACAAGATAGCCCTAAACTAAATGCACCTTTAGCTTATAGAATACTACAGTCTATAATACTAAAAAAAAAACTACAGCAATAATAATACACAAATTCAAAACCCTTAATGTGTTTTTTCTCATTTTAATCAACAATATCTGCCGCAATCAGCAAAAAGTCATCTGGGCATTTTGACGTCCATTATTTGATTATGAAACTCTCATATATCACGCCATAAGGGATTGTGCTGATATGGCATTTACAAAAATTGTACCTATTACCTTCATCATTTACTCAACAATATATTTTTATAAAGCAGCATTTAACCACATAGAGAAGTATTTCAATGGCCAACTTTGAATCCAGCTTTATATTTTGACACAGAAGAGGAATTACATTTTAGTAGCATTGCTTTAACTTGCTACAGAGCTTCATTGTCAAGAAAATGAATTGCTTTTTGAAAAGACCTAATGGGTTATTCATCAATCACTGAGAAGGCATTTTACAGCTGTTAAAATCAGTATTGTCCATAGAGCATGTATTAAAACAACCAATTTATAAAATGATCAAGCCTGATCCTTGTTTATTAATGT
Source organism: Knipowitschia caucasica (assembly GCA_964034765.1). Classification (NCBI taxonomy): domain Eukaryota; kingdom Metazoa; phylum Chordata; class Actinopteri; order Gobiiformes; family Gobiidae; genus Knipowitschia; species Knipowitschia caucasica. The sequence continues at coordinate 15,180,881 of OZ035832.1, forward strand.
TTAGCCCTTGGTGCTTTCTTTCGTCTTATCTCTCCTGCTGTGTAAACCTGTATTCTCTTTTGGGACCGTGCTGCTATAGTCTTTTCCTGGTGCCATTACTGCTATCCCTGTCCAGAATCTGCTTTGTGTCTTCTCTGATGTAATTACCTCTAATGGGAAGCACTATTTGTTATTCCAGCCTCGACTCTTTCTTTGCTGTAATCTTTATCTCCACTTCATTTTTGTCCTTTGAAGATTTCTTCAAGACTTCAATCGGGATGGAGGGTCCGTTGTCCTGTCACATCCATAAATCTGAAGCTGCAGAGGTCATTTACATATCTTACCTGGACGTTTTATAGTCATAATGTAAACAGACCCTTAGCCCTTTATGAGACCAAAGTCAATGCACAGAGCAAACAAGTGCAAGTTGTTTGTTGGCACATTTCTGCCCCATTTGCTCAAGGCTCTCTTTAAAGTGATCGATGCGTCTTTCTACGACTCTCTCTCTCTGAGTTTCTGTTGTATATGCATTAAAACATGTATTCAAAAGTTGTTATGCCAAACTTTTTTCTCGTCTTTTTTTATTCTATTTTTTGCTGCTACCAGACAACTGAATTTCTCTGACTGGGATCAATAAAGTAACTATCTATCTATCTATCTATACTATTATTTGAATACTATGTGTATCAATTTGCAATTACAAAACAAACCATAACCTTAAAAAAACATGCTATAAATTTCATTTAGTAAACACTATGGATTTCACAGCCTATGGTCACAATAATTTTCAATACCTGTAAATATTCTCACAAGTTTGTAGGTTAAAGCTCAATGAATTCCTTTAATGTTGCTTTCATGTGGTATTTACTTATAATATTAATAATACACGTTATTGCTATAAAGATTCCTTCTCTCAGACCAGCCTCCTCAGGGACTACAATCTGGTCTGAGAAAAATATATTTGTATCAATATTTACTCGACTTAAATGACCTCATTGAACTAATACATGTAATGTTAAGCAGCAGATATAAACTTTACTTGACAATACTTTCCAAGCAATCCTAAGATGGTGAATAAAATGTCTGCAGCTGAATGAAAATATTTCTGTCAGACCTAGCTTTAACCTTGTACTCCTACTTATGAATATATTATGTAACATATGTCGCTGGCAGATTGTCCTTGTTCACAGCAAACTAAAATAACTGCTTCTTTCCTGAATTTGTTCGCACACAGATCCCATTGTGGTGTATTATCCGTGGATATAAAGCTCTCTCTTTGGTCACCGTGGCTCAGGTTCAGTCTGAATCACAGCGAAGTCTCCAGGTCCAAAAGAGCTGTTGTTTCACTGTCAGCACCAGAGAGCGCTGATACAGAGACTTTGTACATCTAGGAACAGGGGAAACCATTATAGTCTGGAACTGGGAGCCTGGGAATGGCCAGTAAAAGAGAAATGATGAGATGTGATAAGAGCATGAAAGAAAACTCGCTTTAACAACAATAATAATCACTGTTTTGTTTTTCATTGTATTGTCTCATTGGAATATACAAAAATCTAGAAAAAGCTGAAAAAGAGATGAAATGTGGATATTATAGGTAGTGGAAGGTTTAGTTTATTCCCTTGCAAAATAGTGGCATCCTTTACTTTATAGTGCGTGCTGTGGATGATGGTGGAAACCGGAGCGTCCAGAGGAAACCCACACAGAGAGGAGAAACACGGAAAGGTCCAGGTCAGCGCAGGAATCAAACCCATTTGACAGCAAGGTCTGTTGTCCAGAACAAGATTTTAATAAAAAGTTAATAACATTTAACATTTCCAGAGGCAATTTTGGTTCTGGTCTGAGTGCAGTGATGTTCTTTTTTTCTTTTTTTTTAGTACAGTGACCTTTGAATAAAATGCATTATCATTGTGTCAATGTCAAGTTTATTTCTATAGCGCATTTACAACAACAATTGCTGCCCAAAGCGCTGCACAGTATAATACATCAAATACAGAAAAATCAGGGTACAGTAAATAGCCTTTTATAGTAAGTATGTATAGTATTCGTATAGTATAGTAAATTATTGTTATCATAGATTTAGTACAAATCCCACTATAGTTAAATTCCAGCGATAAATAAAGTTTTGTCATTATGAACAAGATATTGATAAGACATGATTCTTTTAGTCAGCTTTGGTCTGAACTAGCACAGATGCACATTCTTCTGGTATTAAAATCAAATTCCAAATCCAAATCTGTATATAAAGTGTGTTAGTCTTCAATTAACGGCAAACATTTCTAAATAATAACTGATCTGACGCTGTGCCACAAACCACAAACAGTGAGGAATGCAGACTGAGGCCAATGTTGGGCAACACTTGTGTGTGAAAGAAGAAGAATGTGTTTGTAATCTTCATAAGACATTTTGTTCCCCATCTATGTGTTCATAATTCTAGTTTTGTATGGAACATGATTCTGGTTTTGCAACATTTTTTAAACATACAATACAAAAATATGAACACATTCTTCTGAAAACTATCATAATGAAACTTGGATGTTCCAGTGAAGTTTGTTCGAGTCACTTTGTCCCATAATATGTAGATTCACCTGCTGTGGTACAAACATGTCCAAACTAATGTCGGCAGGAAAAATGTGGCCCACAGGATCATTTTCTGTGGCCCTCTGCTGCTAGCACAAAGTAGCCATTGAGGCCTTTTCATAGTTTCATTCATGCAACTTCAGCTCCACATTATAGTCATGTTGTACTAGTTCTGTAACCTTTGAAATAAAGCCATTAACTTTATTTGTTAATTCTGACTTATGCTTTGATTGTGTCACAAAATGACACCAGTGAAACTAAGTAAATCAATATGGACAAAACAGCCCACATTTTAAAAAGCCATTTTAGAATCCATGTTTTTGACCCCTGGTTAAGTCAGTTGAACTAAACTCCTGAACATTAGCAGGTTACATTGACTTACCAATTTACCAATTCAAATGTTGTTACTGAACAGCGTAATGTACTTCCTCCAGGCACACAGAAACATATCCCTCTCCAGTAAACTGCTCTTTTCTCTTGTAAATTCTGTTTGCAGCCAGTGGAGCTCAGATATCGATGGTTGACAACTGAGAAGAAATAATAACAACTGCACAAACCATTCGATTGTCTGAAATACTATTGAGTGTCCCCATTTTCCAAAATCTCATAAATAATAACGTCAAGCAAGAATAGTTTCGGAAATGCATCCGACTGTCACTCTCTTTTTCAACAAGCAGCTATTCTGGCTTGTCCGGCACATTGGGCTCTGGTTAGACGGATAGACTTTGATCAATGAGCATAATTAGGTTCCTGGACACACACACACACTCACACGCGCACACACACACACTCACACGCGGACACACACACTTAGTGCTAATGTATTCGCAGTCATGAAGCGTGTCACTTTACAAACAAGCCTTGTCTATACAAAGGCACAACTGAGGTATCAATGTGTGATTGAATGCATAGAACAGGATGATAGGAGAGAGGAGGCTTGTTGTCATGGCTTATTTATACAGCCCCAGGTTTGGTCAAGACAAATTTAAAACCTTTTTGATTCTGTTTGAGGAATTGTAATGCCACTATTGCAAATACAAAAATGCAATTCCTTATCTTGCAGATGTAGGAGGGTCAAAGGACAGTGTTGGTGATCCAGGACACTCGACATTCAACAACATACTGTATATGGACGTTTATGGACATCGGTCGTGGATGATGGCTCTATGTGTTTTTCTATCATTGCAATTATTGTGTTTGATTCTTTTATCTGTGATGGCAAATTCTATGGTTTTGTTCATTCCTCCGAGTTGGCTACTGTATTGATTTAGGGCTATACAAGAATACATTGAATTGAATAGTCATCAATGGGCGCAGTGGTTTGTTTTTGTCCATCACAGCAAGAGGATCCTGCGGGTTTGACCTCCAGGACTTTCTGTGTAGAGTTTGCATGTTCTTCCTGTGTCTCCGGGTGCTTCACTTTCCCCTACCACTAAAAACATGTACAAAAGATATGAATGTAATGAGTGAGTGAATGGATTGTGACGATCAGGGGCTTCGATGTGGCAGGTTTTTCCATGTCTCGTTTTGGTCGTTGCTGTAAATGGAAAATACTGGTACAACAAAAAAGATAAGGCTCTTTGTGTGACCTGCGAAATGCGCATCAGAAATGAAGATGACATACTCACTAACAGCTTTACTTGCTTCAACGGTTAAGGCCTTCACCAATCCAAAAAGACAAGCAGCCAGCACTGTTTATTTCGTTCACATGAATTTGATTGTCTCAAAATACACTTGTCCAAATTTGGCCACAATGTTGGTTTTACATTTACCACATAAGAATGAATCTGGAGACACGTATCAAAATATTGTTCCAACATAAGTTTGTCAGATTGAGGATCAGAGAACACAGTAGTATGGTCCACTATTTATTACAAAAATCTCTCAAATGGAATGGCCCTTTTGTATTTTTTTATAAACATTTAAAAAGAAAATGAGGTCTTAAATGTGGATCCATCAAAAGTAAAGACAAGTAAAGTAAAAGTAAAAACATGCCTTGCTTTGTGCAAATGTATGGCCAGTTCTCTTTATCATCTATAGGGGGAGACATTCAGACTTTAGGAACAACCTCTAGAATGAAAATCTAACCTATACTACAGCTTGATGTAAAGTCTAAATTCATAAATGCTGTCCTATTGAAGTATTCAGAGAGCAAATGAAGCGCTCCATGGCAAAACGACAAGAGAAACATAGACATATTCTCTGATTGAGTGACAGCTGTTGATTCACCCCATTTCAATCATCTAAAACGTCTGAACTGTTTATGGCAGCTCCTCAGAACAGTCACAAACAAGGCGCCATTACCTTGTGTTTGTTTACTGTCAGTCAAAAGTCTACAATGACAAGGCCCAAAATGTCTGAAATGTCATTGAAATTAATACAGGAGGTTGAATTCTTGAAATCCTGCTTGACTGGTCACTTCAGCGGCCATGTCCTACTGTTATCATATTCTATAATGTTAGATCTTTTATATCTATGTTGATGGTTACACACTATAGCAGCAGCTGTCTGTAACCCTCTATATAAATATATATGTGTCCGTTTCTTGTATTTTTAACTAAAAGATTAAAAAACTCAGTTTCCCTGAAGCTAGGTGCGTGGGACAAGCGGGACTTGGGTGCGGCAGTAGGTAAGATTTGCCTGAATATGACTAAATCCACCGTCTAGAATAGATCGGGTTTTAATAAATGGTGCGTTGTGTGTTATATACAAATAGGCGCGATGCCAAAATGTGCAAATATGCAATACAATGCATTGAAATTCATTTGTGCAGTGAGTACAATCACAACAACAGGTATCAGTTAACATGAGAATCATGGCGACACTTACCGATCCCACTAAGTCTCTCAGAAATATGGTCACGATATGTGTCGCGGTAGACCGACCTACGGGTTGAGGGACACAACGCACCATTTATTAAAACCCGATCTATTCTAGACGGTGGATTTAGTCATATTCAGGCAAATCTTACCTACTGCCGCACCCAAGTCCCGCTTGTCCCACGCACCTAGCTGGCAGCCAGCGGCTACTGTGTATAAGCAGTATGGTGCGCTAGCACTTCCTGGGTTGCCGACCGCAAAGGCTCATGGGAAACTGAGTTTTTTAATCTTTTAGTTAAAAATACAAGAAACGGACACATATATATTTATATAGAGGGTTACATGTCCATCTGGTATTTGAAGAAGCTCAACATGATGTAACAATTACTATAGATTTACATTATTTACAACATCTGCTGTTCTTTGTCTTTTATCATCTTTCATTTCATCAAAACAAAACATTGTCAAAACAGCCTCGCTGGAATTGTTCAAGTCTCGTTCTTAGACCCACTTTTACTCTGTGACTTTTAACGCCTCGTGAGTTGTGTGGTCCTCTATGTTGCGCAATGCGAATAAAGATAACGTACTTACTAACCGGTAAAAAATAAGTGTTTTACTCTCCAAACAGTTTTACTTGCTACTACTGTTAAGGCCTTCACCAATCCAAAAAGTCAAGCAGCCAGTACTGTTGATTTCATTCACATTTTCTAAAGAATTAATTCAATTATCTGAAAATACAAGGCACTAGTCCATATTTGGCCACATACTCTTTCCTTGGAATTTTTTAAGTCTCGTCCTTTGGACCCACTTTTACTCTCTGACTTTTAATGCCCCGTGAGTTGTGTGATCCTCTATTTTGTCTTTTTTTTTATTTTTTATGTGTATAGACAAATGTTTTTATTTGTTTTTTTTTTTTTTTTTTTTTTTTTTTATTTAAAGCAGACTTGTATTTTTTAATTTGTTATTTTTATCTGTGCAGCACTTTGCAAACGTGTTTTATAAAATGTACTACATAAATAAAGTGGATTGGATTTCATGCATATTGAGCATTTCCCCGAAAAAACAACACATCCTCTCAGAGATTATGATTCATCTAATAAATACTGGATAATGAGGCTGCTCTCTTGCATTATGAATAAGTTGGGGAGTTGAGTGAATAGTGTCCCTATCATTTATTAAATCATTACACCCGGATACAAATGTACAGATGTTTTATTAAAAATACTTTACAAAAGATCTATAAAAGTGACTTACAGTAAAATACTTCTGGCATTGACTAAGAAGAAACATTTGTAACAGCACAATGTGTCAATACAGTTACCAAACGATGCATTCAAGACATAGACACAAGGACGTTTGGCCATCGTGGGTTTTCAGATCTGTTATGAACGCAGTGATTCACATAAAAGCCAATATTCACATTCTAGAAAACAACCCAAAGAACATAGGATTATCACTGGTCACTTCAGCGGTTGATTTAAAAGGATCCATAAGATCTTTGAATCTAATGAGGAGGCACCAATCTAATGCACCCATATTCATTCACTATATAATAATAAGTTTGTGTAAATTTCTCCTGTGTGAGATTAATAAAGTACATCTTATCTTATCTTGATATTTAAGTGCTTTTCTTGTTTGTTTGAACTGTGTTGTTTTCATTAGATTGTCCTGTATGACCTGTATGTGAGTTTGAACCTACCTACTGTATGTATATGGAGTGAATTTCTTCTGTGGGACAGTGTATCGATATCAAATGAAAAACAAATGTCTGTACACATTTGAAGTGTAAAAATGTGTAAAAGCTAAATATATACTCAGTCCAAGCTCAGTTGCTAATGGACTACTGTCTCTCAGGTTTCCAGTCAGTATACAGTCTAAGACAATAAGCATAGTGTTCACCATTATGACTTTTATCTTTAGTTTCACAGACAACCCTTCCACCTCTTGAAACAATAATGCAGTCTGCAATGTTAACATGCATAAAGCTTCTCAGAAAAGTCATTAAGAGCATGGTTACATTACCCAGTATGCCTCTCATCGATCACAATGTCTTTCAAACAATTATTGATGGTCTGGTGGCCATTCTCGAGGCCGTGTCGATGTCAGATCAGCTAACATTGCATGGTCCAAAACATAACAACCTTCTCCTTGATATGTTTGCCCTCCTGCCTTATTAGTTTAGCCTCAGTGACAGCTCCTTCTTGGCGGGCGTCATCATTGGGTCCCTCCAGCAGACACCCGCGGTGAAGCTGCAGCAGAATATTTCACACCTCTGTTCGTTTGCACCCTTCATCAGTCTGAGTCATCCCCGTCGTCTTCGTCAGTGCTCCTCTCGTCCTCCTCGGATGAGCTGGGGTCGCCCGTGCTGGGGTCTGAGATCATGCCGTCGGAGCTGTCGATCTCTATGGAGGTCTGGGACATGTAAAGGTGTACGGCGCGAGCGGGATGGCTGCGTGGGATAAGGACACAGCGAGGGGACTGAGGGAGGAACGGGACACGGGCCGACACCAGCTCCAGTGGAATGTGTGACTTGTTTCCAGAGATTTTGTGAATACATCAATGATTTATGATTGAACTGGTTTGTTCTAGAAATACAATAGATTGTAGATTAGACCTAATGCATGTTTACAATGTCATGATCATTGCTTAAAGCTGGGGTACCTAACTTTCAAACCACAACAATTGAACTAGTATCAAAATGAATCAAACTAGTTCCTCACTTTCAGCAGTTTGGTTTAACACTGTGCTTTCACATGCATCTATTTTTGGCCTTTTTCTCCTTCTCAGATATTTCAGACAGAGAAGTGAAAAAGAGAAGAACGCTCTCACTCAGCTCTAAGCCCAAAGCGTCAAATGGTGACTCACTTAAACATATTGTGTGATTCATTTCCTACAGATTTGGGCCATAGATGAAGAGAGAATATTGTGGTCTGATTTGTTCACAATTTCTTTGACAAGACTCTTTCTGTTGGGAAAATTATGAATTACTTATAAAAGTAAGGTACCACAGCTATAAAAAAGTAACTTGATAATTTGATCTGCTATAAAGATGATGGCCATATTTTGTATGTTATGGTTCTCAATGTTGATCTAAAACAACATTTGTAATGTAAGTCTTGTGCATTTTGTGTGGACAGTTTTGGTCCACATTGGAACTCCATGTATACCTTTAACTCATGGAAACAGGGCACTCACTAAAGAGCGTGGGTTGGCATTAACAAACATGGACAGTCATGCATGTCACATTCATGAATTATTGACTCATGGATGTGCATACATTACACATACATCTAATGGGAAGGGCATGACAAGTTTAAAAAAAGGTGTTTTAGTCTCCATCTTCTATGTAAGATCAGATTGTCTGCTGCCATTTTTGGGAGAAGAATGGAGTCTAAGTCAACATACAGCACCATTCAAAAACATAGTGGTGGTGGACAAATCTGAAAACCCAAGATAGGAGCCAAACATCCAGCGAAAGATGCTCAAAAATATAGCAGTTAAAAACAGAGCATTGGACCATTGATTAGGAAGATTACATGACATCAAATGTGCTGGTGTCTCTTTCCAACAATGCTCACCAGTAGATTTGATCAATGACACCTCAAAAAATTCAGTCTTAAAATTTAAAATATAAAAACTGGCAATTAAAACCAAAATACAGTGCTAGTACTTCAGTAGTGAATCAAAACAAATATGTACAATGGTGCAATTCTATTTAGTGACAGAAATGATTGGTCACTGATACTGTAACAATGGGCCTAATCTCTTCTATGTATACACACAGAGACAGCACAGACATTGGCAGTAGTGCGTTTTATGACATTAAAAAACTGACCACTAAAGATACAATTAATTGTATTCTTTTTGTTTTATCAAAGTTGATCAAATATTTGCCTTTGGAGAGATTTCAATTCAGAGATGCGAACAATGAAACTATGCAGCTTGTGTTGAAAAGGAAGCTGTAATACGGCTGGGTCAAAGGCAGATGCAAAAACATTGTGATCTTTGTTTAAACTATTTTGTGTTGATATGATTTTAATAGAAACTGCCCATTGTCCTCTCATAGTTTGTCTAAGATACTTCAAACATGAAGCTTATTGCTGAGGGTGATTTATATGAGTGAGGAAGTAAACAGGGGAGCTACACCATTGTTCTGTTGCTCTCATCACCCAATAACTCTAAACAGGAAATGTGATGTCGACCCGTTTAGGCGAGCGGGAAAAGCGAGATGATAAACCACTTCTCTCACAAATAAAAGGCACGTTGATAATACAAAAGCTATAATCTGTGCTTTGTACAATTAAAAAAAACTGCTTAGGTCTGCTTCTTGACTCATCACTGGGGTCCATAGCTCAGAGAGGAAGCAGAGAGTGAAAAACTTCCAATCCCAAAAAGAGCACCAAAAGCCCCCACAGCCCAGAGTCTGCGCCCCCTGGTCCATGAGGTCTTACCACACTGTGGGATCTTTGCGTTCTTTGAGTTCTTTGCGCTCTTTACAAGGCACCTCCACATCCCTCTCCATCCTCTGACGCTGCTTCTTCTTGCATCTTCTGCACGACACAATGATGACCAACAAGACCACGACAGCTGCGATACCGCCTCCGATGGCCATGGCCAAGTACAGCAGCTCAGAGAACGAGGCTGTGGTAAAGAACACACAAAACTCATTCCAAACGGTATACACTTTGCTGCGGCATTCCTTTCATTTCATTTATTTTATATAACTCTTCATCCATCCATCCATCCATTTTCTACCCTTTAATCCATTTCTGGGTCAGGGGGGTGGCAGTCAGAGATGCCACCCAAGTCTCATAGCACCAGCCCCTCACTGACCCTCTGCAGGGTGGTGAGTCCACAGGAGGATAACTCTTCATATATATATATATATATATATATATATATATATATATATATATATATATATATATATATATTATATATACAGTGAAAGTATTCGGTCCCCTTGAACCTTTCAACATTTCGCCACATTTCAGGCTTCAAACATAAAGATATAAAAATGTAATTTTTGTCATGAATCAACAACAAGTGGGACACAATCGTGAAGTGGAACGAAATGTATTGGATAATTTAAACTTTTTTAACAAATAAAAAACTGAAAAGTGGGGCGTGCAATATTATTCGGCCCCTTTACTTTCAGTGCAGCAAACTCACTCCAGAAGTTCTGTGAGGATCTTTGAATGATCCAATGTTGTCCTAAATGACTGATGATGATAAATAGAATGCACCTGTGTGTAATCAAGTCTCCGTATAAATGCACCTGCTCTTTGATAGTCTCAGGGTTCTGTTTAAAGCGCAGAGAGAACCATGAAGACAAAGAAACACACCAGGCAGGTCCGAGATACTGTTGTGGAGAAGTTTAAAGCCGGATTTGGATACAAAAAGATTTCCCAAGCTTTAAACATCTCAAGGAGCACTGTGCAAGCAATTATATTGAAATGGAAGGAGTATCAGACCACTGCAAATCTACCAAGACCCGGCCGTCCCTCTAAACTTTCATCTCAAACAAGGAGAAGACTGATCAGAGATGCAGACAAGAGGCCCATGATCGCTCTGGATGAACTGCAGATAGTCTACGGAGACTTGATTACACACAGGTGCATTCTATTTATCATCATCAGTCATTTAGGACAACATTGGATCATTCAAAGATCCTCACTGAACTTCTGGACTGAGTTTTCTGCACTGAAAGTAAAGGGGCCGAATAATATTGCACGCCCCACTTTTCAGTTTTTTATTTGTTAAAAAAGTTTAAATTATCCAATAAATTTCGTTCCACTTCACGATTGTGTCCCACTTGTTGTTGATTCATGACAAAAAATTAAAATTTTATATCTTTATGTTTGAAGCCTGAAATGTGGCAAAATGTTGAAAGGTTCAAGGGAGCCGAATACTTTCGCAAGGCACTGTATACAGTATATGTATATATTCTTATATAACATTAGAGTCACATAAAGAACAGGAGGAGGAGGAAGACCCCAATCTACAGTTATACAACAAACACAGATGGCTTCATGTCATTAACAAATACAATTGCAATACTATTTAAACTTGTGATATTGTTGATATGTTTTCAATTCATTGTTTGCAGAGTTCCAGACTTTGACACCGGCATAAAAGATTTAATTTTTTTTGAGTGTAGTTCTGGCTGAAGGCATTTTAAAATCATCCAGATTCCTTTTGCTGATTTCATTGTTAACTGAAAAGAACGTTTGCAGGCAACAGGGCAAATAGATAATGTCGTGCCCTGGACATAATTAATAATGTAATACAATTAATTAGTAATGTAATACAATTAATTCCTTCAGTTTTAACAGTCCGGACATCAATAATAGTTCAATTTTGTCTTCTCTTGGAGTTGTATGTATTATTTGTAAAGATCTTTTTTGCAGAATGACTACATTTATTAAATTAGTATTGTAGGAGTTACCCCAGACTTCAAGGCAATACATAAAATATTCTCCCAGCATCCATAAATCCAACTTCATTTCTAAACATCATTTCATAGTAACAACGTAACACAAAGCTCCTCAGATTTTCATTATATTCAGATAATTAAAAACAATCCCACATGCCCAGAAGACTAACCCCCAAACAACAATCTCAGTCACGCATCCAAAATGTATTTGGTTTTGGTTATTAATATTAATGTTGATTGCATTGGAAGTTACTCTCATTCCAACACAGCGAAGAGAGGTGGGGGGGGGGGGGGGGGGGGGAATAGGGGGGTATTCAATTTGTTTGATTGGCCTTGTCCATTATTTGAAGGATGTGGAAATATATCATCCACACTCCTGGTCATAAACTCTGTGTACTGGGAACTTATTCCCTCTATAAGACCAAGAATAGATCGTTATAAACTATAGAGCTGGTGGTACTGTACGCTATTGGATATTTGATTATCATTGGTCATCTAATACAGTTGGAGAAGAGTTAAGCCTCATAATCAGTGGGGGCGGGTCTCGGCTCAAAAGTGGCCAAAATGACGTGTGCTGACATGTTTGCAATACCACCCCGGGCCGATGGGGGTGGACCTGGAATAAGAATTAGCCAATGCTAACATATAGCATTGGCAGACCTCTCGAAAACGTCTTTACAGGATGGACCAAAAGTTGGCTCTTGGCCCAAAGCTCTGTTCCACATGTGTGTCAATGCTGAGGGGGTGAATTTTTTTGGACCACTCTAATTTTGTCGTTGTGAATTTTTGAAGGCACTCATTGAAATGAATGGAGCTCTCGCCAGCGCAGATGCTTTTTTTAACAATTTTCTTGTGGGCGGGACCACAAGCAGCCATTTTGGATACATTTTTGGCCCATTTTTGGCCCATTAGTTTGAACGGCGGAGATAGGCGTGACTACGTCCGTTAATATATACAGTCTACGCGCATAATGCGTTAGATCCATAGAGACTGGGTTAGGCACGTAAACAATAACAAAACTAAACAAAGCAAGTGAACAATTACTTTGTGTCTTGTTTTGTGTTTTGTCACTTGCGCCGACCTTTTGCTCAGTCTTCTTAGAAAACAGACTGGTTTCTGTTTCTTTTTTGGTATTTCTTTTTTTGGTGATTTATGAAAAATATTTTGTGGTAAGGAAAACACCACCATCTAACAGTAGTAGTGGAAAATGACAATGTGTTATAATAATAAACAATAAATATGGAATGCTGAATAAATGTGATCATACTTCTCTCACTAGGTGCTTCTAACAAGTGAAAGGATTATATTATTGGAAAAAATATTATATACACAACATCCATCCATCAACTTTCTTCCCCTTAATCTGGGTCGGGGTGGTGGCAGTCAGAGCTGCACCTAGTACACATAGCACCAACCCCTCACTGATCCAATGGCCCCATTGAGCTAGCAAAGACTTTCTTTGTATCTGGAACATACATTTTATATACACAATATCTGAATTAAGAACACATTTTATATTCTAGTACAATCCAGGTATAATATGAAATACATTTGATGTTACTGACTTCACTTGTTGGCTGTCCACTTGATCACAACCGCACTTCACCGAGGGTTCATTCTGAATATCGCACTTTTCGCTCCTGAATCTCCAGAAGTCACGCTTTTCATTCTTTGGCTTAATTTCTGCAGCCTTCACGAACAGCAATAGCATGTGCCACTTAACAAAGCTGCTAGCAATGATTAATTTTGTAAACTTGAATTTGTTTTAAGCTATATTTTCTTTTCTTTTGTTAATTGCTTACTTGGTTTTAATCTGTGAATTATTTACCTCATGTTTCTGTAAATATGTAATCCTATTTTTGATGCCCCTTTAGCTATTGGGTCATTGAAATAAATTATGATTAGTTAGCATGTTAGCATCTTGGTTTTATTGTTACTTCCTTTACACTCAAGCCGAGCCAGGTCGTCACAGATCAAATTGCTCGGTGACATCACAAGGCACTGACCCGTAGTGACCACGCGTAGCCGGATCTCTCCCACCGTCCCATGCACGTCAGGAGGGTTCTTCACTTGGCAGGTGTAGGTCCCGTTGTACGTGAACTTCACCTCTCGGATGATGATGGAGGCGTCCCGGCCCATGATGTCCCCGGCCCACGCCACGCGCTTCCGGAACATGCCTTCTATGGGCGGGTAGGGCTTCTGCTGGTAGTGGAAAATCTACAAGAGCGAGGAACATTTTGTGTTAGAACGGCCCGAGATGGCGACATCCATAGTTGCATTTCATTGAATCCGGGCAAACCCAGGTACCTAACTTTCAACCCACTAAAAATGGTTGTAGCTATATAATTCATCAACTAGTTCCTAACAAGTTTGGTTCCATCACAAGTTTCTACATGTATGTTTTTTTGGCCTCTGACACATCATTATAGCAGGTTTTGGTCAGAAAAGTGAAAAAGAGAAGCAAAAAAGCATCAAAAAGTGACTCTGAGGGCTATTTCTTAGGTATGCAAAATACAGATGGTTTTCTAATAAGATAAAGACATGGCTAGTTTTACATTTTACAATACTCTTTCTATTGGGACAAACTAAATTGAATATTTATGAAGAAAAAAGGTTAGGTAGCCCAGCCTTAATACTGGCACCTGCAAAATCTGATGTTAAGTGAATTCAGATGTATCTATTGCATCTCAATCTATATGAAGTTCATACATTTCAGTAAAATTAGTAGGATTTAGTTGGATTCCTTCACAAAAAAGCAGTTTTCCTATATCAGGTCATATTAATTGAGTACAAATGTTAGCTATTCTAATCTGCTAATTGCCAGGGAGTTGTGCCAGAGTAAGACTAGGACAGAACGCTCTCCTCCCACACAGAGCGCAGACACGAGTCCAGGCCTTCTGCTTCTGTCTTCTTCTGTTCATTATGTCTGAGCACACAGTGATGTCTGGGCTGCTCTGTGGGGAGCGCCGTGACTCACACCTTCTCTTGGACCAAACCTGCAGAGGCGGACGCTGCCTGACACCGCGAGCTGGTTTAAGGTTTGATTTAACATTTACAACACGCACGTATAGTATTGTCCTAAACATAGATGCACTTTTTTAGACTGGTCTTGTCTTTATTTGTAAGCAGATTTAGAAATGGAAAAAATAAATATACATAGCTCCCACAGACCAATGAATGTCACATAACCTCCTCGGAGACGCCATCTTTGATGGCACGCTGCTGTGTTTGTGCATTCCATTAAACAGAAGAATGAGAATAAATGTAGATATTCAAACGCAAATTGGAAAAAAAGGGCAACTTTTGAGCAAATAATTGTATATTAATACAATGGCACCACAGTTTAACGTGCTACGGACATGTTTTACATATTTGATCAAATTATGCAGCAAAAATTAACAAGCAATGCAAACATTTCTCAAAAACTTTAGATTTAATACCAGTTGGAGCTCCATTTAATTATTTTAATTATATTAACAATTAATTTAATTAATGCTAATGCCACACGGACACTCTGGATTGCTGTTATTGTTTATTTCCGCGTTTTTGACCGTATGTTTTGGTGAATGGTGGGCAACTGATTTTTCCAGGCGTAAAGAGCAGTTTATTTTATGACACAGATCTTTTCACAGAAGCAATGCTGTTTGTGAACATTGTTTTAGCCCACCATAGAACTATTATTATCTATTTAATACATTTACGTTGCCCTCGAGAGCCTCGGACGCGACACCGATCCTCCTCATAATAAAGTAATCTAACGCTAAATAATGAAACTCTCAAGTTACCAGCTATCAGCATACACAAGTTAGTACTGAGTAAATTACGTCTGTCAACACATTATAAGATACGATACGCACCTGACACAAAGTGCTCCGAGCATATTCTTGCGTGTTTTGAGGGAGTTTCTTGCCTGTTTATCTTCGCAAGCCATAACCTCCGTGGTTGTTCTGACAAAAGCTTAGTCTTCTCACATTCATGAAGTCTAATGATGGGTATACTGTAAAATCCAAGTTTAACGGAACCTCCGGCACGATTTGAACATCCATTGACCCAGCAGGAGATGACCATTTTCAACTTTATCACGACATTAACACGTTTCAGCTTCTTTTTCTATTGTTTTGCCCACAGCATGCCAACTCAAATGGCGCCGGGTCGGCAAATCCCCGTATGTAGTGACGTCATGTGGGAACTATGTATTATAATAAAGAAACTCGATGGTCACCAGCCTTCATATATAATTACTTTAATCTATCTTCCTGTCAAATGTCACTCTTCTCTTTTTTTCTATGCGTATATGTAATCTGTAACTTTTATTTATCTGCAATTTATCAAAAGATTCATACCAAGTACTTTTTGCAGTACTGTTATACAAACCAGTTTGATTGAATATAAAACTCACCACTTCTATAGGGAGCACTTAACAAACAGACCAAAGCCTAGTGGAACACTGCGTGGGTGGTCCCTTTGGCAACTCACAATAGTTTTACAAACCACAGATGAAAGCGTTGGACTTTACTGACGCCAGGATTGCCGCAATATTGATAGAGGTAAAGTAAAATTTGAGAATATAATTTGATGTAAATCTAGTATATGTATTTTGCTCTGTACATATGGAATACATACAACATTGATATGGATAGAGTATAGTTATCAAATTTAGCATCATAACATATAAATACATGCCACCTGCCACCTTCACTCCAGTCCTCGCCCTCTATATCGCACACTGTGCCTCTGCTAATCACCAATCAACTTCACCCGTTCTTCTTGTAAGATTACAGCTGCAGTTCGTGCCACAACCCTCCTCCTTCCTATCCTCCTTCATGTCATCGGCACATCACTCAGCTTCCACCTTCCACCACCACCACGGTCTAGACCTCAGGAGAATTCCACTTTCATCTTCTCAATTTAAAATCCCTTCTTCAAATATAAGGAAATATCTGCCAGGGTCTAAGCAATAAACCAGATCAATAAAAATTATTCTTCACCATCATCCTCATGCAACAGCAACCAATTTATTTCATGCAAACGTAATTCAATACACAAAATTCAAATCACATTCTTTGTCTTTCTTGATTCCAGAAAGAATCAATTGAATCAACCTGATTTGTTGAATTTTCCTCTAATTCTTTCTTAAAGGACAACTCACCCTCAAATCCACTTTTTTTTGCTGATAAACGGTACAAATGAGTGTCCAATAGTGTTGTCTACATATCCTGGTCATAATCTTGTCACTTTGGTGCAAATTAGTTGAAAGTTAGACTTTCTGCCTAAAACCGTCTGTGAGGCGCCATCTGCTGGCGACCTGTATTACTACATTTGAATTTTGAATCTGGCGCCAACACTGGCACAGAAGTTGGACCTGACGTCTGCAAGTTGGACCTGACGTCAGCAGCCCCCCGCCCAGAGCAATGTAAACGGCCCAGTCTCGTTCACGCCCCCTTTAGTCCTCCAGGCTACGCCCATTTAGAGGAAGATTTGAACAGGAAATGTGAGTAACGTAAGCTCCGAGGAGCGGGGGTGAGAACCACTTTAAGTTCCTTGATTTTTTCCATGACTTTTTCTGAATGTTTCCTGAATTTCTCATATAGGGGATTAATACAGTATCTATCCATCTATCTATCACCCTCAGTGCACTCACCGACTCCTCGCGGCCCTTGTTCAGAGGCCTGAAGCTCCAAGACACTGTCAGAGTTTGGGGGTTGATCGTCGCTGACGTTTGAAAACTGCATTTCAGTTTTGTATCTGTTCCGTTCACCGCCTCCATGTCTCCAGAGGTGTAGATCTTAATCCCACTAATTTGCTGCAGCCCTGTAACAAAACAAACAGAAGAATGTGAGATGTGTAATGTACAGGCCACTGCATACACTGCATACACCAGCACCAGCATACTGTATAGGCAGAAAAGCACTGTATAGATCAGTCATCGTTAAGAGTTTTCCCGAGCCCAGATTGTGAGCTGAACCCAATGACCCGCCTCCGCCTCCACAGCCACAGCAACAAAATCACTAAGTCATTTCAACACGGAGCACAATGTACACGCGAATAAAGGTCTGGAGATGTTCACAGTTATCGAACGTATCCAGACGGAAAATTGTGTAATATCAAATTATTTAACTTAAACAACACGGCTAGTTGGTCACTTTTTTGTTGCAATGCACGCAGATTAACAAACCATTCTACAAAGGCCACATATGTTGGCAATGTTTTGTTATAAGCAATGGGGGGAAATATATGATATGGTTGTAACACATTTAAGCTGGGATAGCTAACTTTTATCTTCCACAACCTGCTAGCCTGACTCTCGCCAGACCCATGTAGTTCGCGGCACTGTGGTTCAGCCAGACGCCTCTGGTGGAGCATGGCAGAACTACAAGGGTCTGGCGAGAGCCAGGCTAACAACCTGCTGTCTTATTACAAAACAATTAATCTTTTGTATTCTTGTAAGAAAGAACCCAGTGAGTCACTATTTTGACTCACTTTTCTGTCTGAATAAGCTGACGCAAGATGTGACAGAGGCCAAAACTACATATTATGAAAACTAATGATATAACTAAACTGAGCCAGGAACAAAATACTTTTAATATTTGGTCTGAAAGTTAGGTACTGCAGCTTTAATGCTTGTAAATTGATGTGTATGGTATGTATAACACTGCAGATACAATTTTTCTCTTTTCTCTGCAGTGTCTTGCCTTGCTAAAATATTAAGCAACCAATATGTTTGAAAGGAATTCCACAATATGCCTCAGACAACCATCCAGGACTTGGTTTTACATTTTGCTGACATTCCCTACATTTAACACGATTAGAAAAGTCAGACTGCACAAAGCTGTCGGACCACTTTAGTTCAATCTAGATGCACACGTCAAGCCAAATCGATGTGATTGTGTTAAGAGACTGGTGATCTCCTAACATTCTGCAAAATAGTACAGAAATCAGAAGGAAGCCATGTTGATGTTTTTTTTCAGCTGTTTAAATGCTCCGTTTAAAGTACATTCGCCATCAAAAAACTGAACTACTGAATTGCCTGTTATTAGCGTCTGTCATAGCAGGAGAACGATCGCTTGACAAACCAAAAGCCCTAACTCCCACAATAAGTTCATTTGCGCCTTTTAAAACCCTTCGTCTCTGGCCAAACAGGTGACAACATGAATTATCATCACTTGAGCCAGACCACAGCCGCTCAGAGGATTTGTGAGCTGCGGTATATTACTGGGCTATATGGACTATATCAATCTTTACTGTACGTGGTGGACCTATTAGGTGGAAATGAATGGAGCGGAGGAGCAGACGGGGGGATTGGCAGCGGTTTGGGTCTTTCTCTGTCATGATGGATTGGGCTCCACGGGCCGAGGCTTTGGAGTCAAACCACGTCACGCACACAGGACGAGACGTATTTAACGCTGAGTTACAGCTGAGTTGCGGATCTAACTCACTCTAGGAACAAGTGCGTATCTCATCCAGCCATCACCGCCGTTAAAGCCGGAAATGTGGAAATGCAACAGTTGGAAGATGGGTTTTGAGAAGGGATTTTTTCTTAGCTTGATGAGGCAGTCTCACTACTCTTCTGACTTGTTCGATATGGCTAGTGCCCTGCCTGTGAAGCATTTTAATACCTGCAGGAATGATGTATTCCTATAGGGGGAGCTATTCCAGAATTTTCAGATGACAACACAATAAGATTTGTTTTACATTTGTGTTTTTGTTTTAAATCAGTTTTTTCCAACTTCAGCATTGTCACTTTACTTGCATTATAGATAGATTTGTAATTTTTCGTCAATGGGTCAAGAGCGCACATATTTACCAACACCACTACAATAAATGAGACAAGGAAATTGCAGGCATCTTCTCAAAGCAAATTACTTTAGAAGAAATCCTAACTTTGATTTCTTGCTTTAGGTAATACGATTTCATACACCTTATGTTATTTTCACACACAACAAAACAAATGATCAACTAATTCCATTTTGGTAAATATTTGAGAGAAAAAGACTGTGATGACCTAATGCTATTTTGTTACAGCAAACGTTTAATTATTGCTTAATTGCGCTCAGTTCAAATGTGCTTAAAATGGTCGGATGACATCCAATTACTGCTGCTTCCTAGAATAGCTGTAATAAAGCTATAATTAGTCCACACAATTTGCGCTGTCCAAGAGGAAAGGACATTGATTCCACTGAGCTCCAAAGTGTGTCACCTGACCACATGACTGTCCACAGAGAGCTCTGTCTGATAATATTATAATCCGTGTCCAGATCCATTAAAGTCATTGCCAACGTGCAGCAGACTGGTGGTCAGCAGAGACACAGAGCAGCCAAGCATTTTACAAACATTATTGGCACGCTTCATCAAAACAAGTGTGGATCAGAGAAAAGTCACATCAGAACCACAGCTGGAGGCACAGAGCTTACTGATGAGGCTAGACAGGAAAAGGAATTATGTTTTGACTTGTTTCACAATTTTTCATTTCTTTCTGTGAGGAGTTTACATGTGGATGAAGTGTCTTGCCTAAGGACTCAATAACAGTTTAGCACCTGGTGTTCCCAGAGGTCTCCCATCACAGTACTAACCAGGCCCTACCCTGCTTAACTTGAGATATGACAGGATCCGGATTTCATATGCAGGTGGCGCCACTTGGATTGCATGAATGAGTAATTAATTAATCACACGTTTTTCAATAATCAACAACTTTTTTTCCAACACATAATGAATGAGACTCAAATGCCTAATTTGTTGCAGAAAAAATAATTCTACTCTGACTTCCTCCAGAGGCGTAACAGAGTGGTTCATTCTGATAATCATTGTAGCCCTGACCTGCAGTGAACATGAGGAATGTTTTATATGTTTTTGGAGTTTTTTGCTCTTCATATCTTCATATCATAGCAACAGGCACCACTGGCCTGAATGTTTATTCTTGCTCCATAGTCGCATGCACTAGAATCTCAGACTGTGTCGTCTCCTTATCGGAGCAGAGGGGGCTTCCTGTGAACAGAGTCCGGCCGCAGACTAACGCGCTAATGCTTTTCAAATGACTGCGATGAAACAGGAGGAAAGTGTGAAGCCCGGGTCCAACACTGGCACACTGCGGAATGTTTATCCAGAAACGTCCATGTCTGTTATCGGACCTTTACTGGAAACATTTCAAGATTTAAGAATGCAAGAATAAAAATGTACTGGGAAGACTGTTTAAAATGCTTGAAAAACGGTAAAAGTATTCATATCCATCATTTATACACAATATGTTTATGGCACAATATCACAAAGCTCCCTAAAGCACAGCGGCTGAGTGGACAGCACTCTTGCTTCTCAGCACAAAGGTTGGAACAGGGCGTTTCTGAGTGGAGTTTACATGTTCTCCTCGTAGGTTTACTCCGGGTGCTCCGGTTTCCCCTACCTCTTAAAACATGTACAATAGGTATGAATGTGATGAGTGAGTGAGTGAATGGATGGTGTTGGTTGGGGGCTTTGATGTGCCAGTGTGTTCGGCGCTTCCGTCATCACCGGGTGTGGAGTGGGAAAATATCTGATTTCTGAACAGTGTAAAGTGCTTTGGGTGACCTTGGTCTGTAAAATGTGCTATATAAATAAACATTACTTACTTACTTACATTTAACAGCATATAGTGTAGTGTAAGGAGCAAGTACTGTATATTTCTCAAAGTTATATAATTCCTTCTTTGGTTTTTCCAAAATCATGCTGGTTTCTATAGGCTTACTGCCACATGGACATGTTTTGGTGTGGGATAATTTCCACGCAATGTTGTGAAATGAGACTCATTATTATTATCCTTAATATTTTTGGAAACGTTTTACTATATTTTAATTGTATACCTGCCCTGTCACCTGTCAATCTCAGAAAAACTAAAACCCATTAAAGCTGTTCATTAAAACATGCAGGGGATTAGAACAAGTACTGAATCCTCTTATTTGCCTCTGGAGATTAAAACTAAATATTTATATTGGACATTTGACTTTAACACAAGTACAAACTAAGGCAATGGCAAAAGCATTGCAGTAAAAATAAAACATGCAGAAAATGAATATGGATCCCAATGTATAGTTCTTCCACCTACGGATTAGTCAATATGTCCCCTCTGTGCGACTGATAAAGACATCCTTCATTCAGTCATAATTACAAGAAGCTGAAAAGACTAGTCTACAGTAGCGTTCATTCTGTTCATTCAGGAATCCAAAATGTCTTATTGCCCAATGATATTAAGCACTGATTCAACCTATCTCTCTCTAATAACGGTTACATTGAGACTTTTCTATTAGATATGGCTGTAGGGATACTATCTAGTAACAATGAAATGGAGTAACAAACTATCAGTCCTCCACAAAACCCACGTAACCTTCACTACAGACTTAGAATAGATTTGGAACAATTGGATGATGAAATATTTCACAGAACATCATCATATCAGCCTTCTTGTCTTCAGGCCAGCTTCTCTTATTCAATATTCTCTGTGCCACATCCAACCCACATCAATGTTTAAAACTATATAGAATAAAGCACTTTCATTTTACCATGAGGGTTATTGCAAGACTTAAGTGAGCCTAATCACAAAATAAAGATATTTAATGACTTTTACATTAGCTTCAATGACTAATTTGCTTCAGTAGCTGGATGGAACATGGTCGGGTTTAATCAGTTGTTCATTTGCAGTAATTGCCAGGGAGGAGCAAGGCCATTGCGCAACATTTAGAGTGGAAAAATCAGCTCATTTAGAAACAGAGACACACCGCTAATCGGCGGCGTGATGGAGTAGATGGCCGAGGGCGGAAAACATGCGTACATTAAGTGCACTGTGTAAAAGCAGATAAGTTAATAGTGTCGTTTGCATGTTCTTGCCGTGTAAAGTCACGTCTCAAGGCCTGGTGAGAGTGCAGGAGTGGTCCATTGTTTATGTGCGAGCTTCCTCTTGAGACACACCCAGCGTCGAGGGAGAGACACAGACACAGGCTTTTGCAGATGATTAGTAAAAGGTCATTAGGGCCGGCAGTTAAAACAAATCATTTGTCTGGAATGTGGTCATTATATGTGATGAGCGAGCTTTATCTTTAGTGTGAAATGTTGCTTTTTATGCACCCATGTCTTTGATCCACAGACTGTATGGAGAATGCTAACCTGCTCGCTCGCTAACTGTTTGGGTCGCACTCACCATTTTGTGCTTTTAAAAAAATTGTTTTATGATCCTGGGGGGTTCATTGTGATGATAAAACTGATTTAAAACTGATCCATAAGGATTGACCAATCAGATGCCTTCATTCATGGGGAAACTCCAGCCTGCATTAGCAACCATGTTTGCAACACATTAGTTAGCATCTTCCCCAGTTATGGCGCCAACCTAACCCCATCAGAATAAATGCCCATATAATGAAAATGGCTTATGTTTAAATCGGCTTCTTCCGTGAACGGCAAACACTATAATGATGTCATATACAATCTACTGTATGCTGCTCAAACATCTCCAAACTATGGCTCACGGGACAAATGTGGCTTGATGTGTCATTTTCTGTGGCCCTCTGCCTTGCTAACACAACTAGCTAGTGAGGTACTTTCACATTATCATCCAGCCAACTTCAGCACCATTAATATAGTAATGCTATACCTATTGGTAAGGTTCAGACCCAGTAAAAACATTTTTACAATTTCCTCTGGTGACTTGTCCATCGACAAGTGACTTGTCGGCGGAAGAGTCTGGTGAACTAAAGGTACACACCCCTGTCTTAGAATACACTAATTTTACTGCCTTGAAACAGTTCATACTGGGCTTGTTCAGGAAGTCATTTCACTTTTGTCGCAAAGGCTGACCAATGGGAAGAGAATCTGGAGTGTTTGAAAATAGACTCAATGTAATAATTTCACCAAAATAGCTGCTCAGCTCACATATACATATTTATCGCTATATTGACTTTACAGCGTCATGACAAATAACTGATTACTTTATTCTGTATTTGTTTTAGTCTTGCTCAAATTAATATACAAACAAATCTAAAACAGATAAACACCAATATGTGATTTTCAATTTTGGTTCACACAAATAAGCAGTAATCTTTACGACGCATTTTTCACAGACCATGGTAAAAAAAAAAACACTTCATCATTTTGTTTGTATTTGCCATTTACTAGGCTAGTCGGCTAGTAGGCCACTAGTAGCTGACCATAGCTGACCTGGGGCAGGAGCACAAGTGAGAAGACTGTCATAGGCAGAACCATTAAAGTCTCTCACACATCAGCAACCATTCACTCACTCAGCACAATCAAACCTATCGTACATGTTTTAAAAGTAGTGTAAACCGCAGCACCCTCCGGCTGTTCGAGAACATTTGCTAGTTCTGATTGCTTTTTTCCCCAAATTTCACCGACTGCACGTTTGAACTATATGTGACTTTCTGGTCTTTTATTCTGCATACAATACCTTACGGCATCAGACATCATCTTATCGGCCCCAGAGCCTCAGTGCCACAGACTGTTGCTGTTCCTATGGCGGGCAGATAAAGATTAAAGAACATACTGTAGCATTCCAGTCTATTGTTGTTTGTTTTCACAGGAATCTTGTATTATTGGCACTAGTCCCAGACTTACAGACAGGTTGTATTCCCATTAGCTCATGACTGTGCCACCGATGTATCACTATATATGAACCCGGTGAACTTTTAATGTACTTACAGCTGTCAACATTGGGCAGTAGAACGCGCTCTGTCCCCGCTGAAGCAAACACATACATCCCAGCTAAAATAATCTGAGCAGGTCCACTCAGCTGTGATTAGATTTACTTGACAGGAGTCCAAAGACCGTATAAACCCTCTTAAACAACCAGGAAAAATATAATTTGCACCAGACCCGCCCCTATGATATTTCATCCACTGTCAGGAGAAGCACTGAAGCATTAGGACACACTGGGCAAGTTTGACTGTGTTTGAACTGGACTTCGGAAAGAGGATTCTCAATCGGTTATGTTGCTGTATCACATGTCCGCAGAATTTATTCTTTACTGCCAAAAGAAATAATTCCCTTGAATGTTATGAAATGTATTCACAGTAGACCAGGGAAATGACACAAGGAACACATTATTTCATTTTAGAGGTGGTCTAGATTCAAGAATTACTTAAAGTAATGGAACGTTGGGAGGTTCTCTCGTCTTTAGCTTTTCTAGTTTATTTTGCAACCCAAGTGCGTTCATACTACAACTATTTTGGGTTTATTTGTTAGTACAAGTGCTCTGTATATAACCATGGATAGATTATTGCATCACAGAAATACAGTCAAAGTGTTATGGTCGGATGACAGAGGAAACATGTGATTTATACTCATGACACGACCGGCTTTATGAGCTGTCCAGTTGCTCCGAAAATACATTCCTCTAGATTTTTTTGAAGATCCCTTTAGCTCATTCTGATAACCTTTTGCCTCCATGAGAAAAACAAATTAGAAATTACACATGACATGTTTAAATTTATATCCACATCCCTTTTTTCCAGTGCAAAGGTTGCCAGCATGTCTCTATGGATGCCTATAAGTGTGACATCACCAAACCATGAAATATATCTGCAACTGAATATAATAATTTCCCCTAAAAACAGATAAATACCATATGGTTGAACATTCCAATGAAATCTTGAGTGAAGGCGCCAGATGCTCATCATAAAAATTGCATCAACCAGCTGTTTATTTTGACCATTATATGTCTTTACAAAAACATAATTCTGCAACTAAACCAGTTAAATAGATTTTATGAACACAAAACTGGGCTAATAACGAGAAATCAATCACCACACACAAACAGCAAACCTTTTGTTTGTTGGTTCTGTGACTGTGTGGTTTGGTGACATCACAGCCAAAGAAAGGAGAGCTCTAATCAAAGTGCTCCACTCTGCAAAGAGGACTGTGAGCTGCTTGTTCTGCAGGTTCTTTTTGAATCCAGACTTTTCAACCGAGCTCTTAGATTAAAGTGATTGTCTGGAGTTTGTCAGAAAGAGAGACAGAGAGGTACTTGATTTGAAAAAAACGACGCAAGCTCCCTCCCCCTTCCTTTCTGATTGGTCTACACCTACGTTTCCGTAACACTTTTAAACGTTAATCAGAGAACACATTATACATATACACTATTAATACACATGCACGGAGGTTTTCAGAATTATTTGTTAACGTTTTAATGAAAAAAATAATGTTTTTATGCACAAAAAAAGCGATCACGGCAAACCAGGAAGTGCTATTATCATGAATTGCACATTATAGGACACATCTGCAGAGGATCTGATTATGGATATAGGTTCAGTATATACATAAGCACCTCAGCGCGGATGTTCAGAATTCTTTGTTCAGTTTTCATGTAGTTCCAGAGCCTAATAGAGGCTCCGCAAAAACAAACAACTGCACATGCGCGCAGCTGCGAGCATCAGCGCCGATGATTGACAGCCCTTGGCATGACTCGATTGGTTAACCTCGACGGCACCGTGGATTCTGAACTATAGCTAAGAGAAGGGAAGGCGGGACTTGCCCGTAATATTAGAAATAATAAAATGACTTATTTTATATCAACATTTAAGGCCAGGAGTTCAATTTAACACATTTCCTAAAATGTGTTATTCATTGAGAGTTACAGACTATCACTTCAATCAATGGCTCTTCTGGCCACCCTGGAAAAGCCATGTTCCAGTTTCTTCCCTCTGGTAGGAGATATCGTTCACTGAGATGCAAGACATCGCTGTATGCGTATTTTAAACCTTGTTTTATTTATGTACTTGTCTTGTGCACACTGGGGACTTTTGCAAATGTTTTCCAATGTGATTTTACTGCAAATGGCAAAAAAACGAATTTGAATCTGAAACGATGTGAGTAAGTTCCAGTGTTCTGCCCTTTTTCCAGCGGTGCTACTGTAACAAGTCTAAAGAACAAGCCCGTCCACGCCTCTCAAAGCTGTGGCCGTCTTGTGCCGTGTTCATTACATAGCACACAGGAGGAAACCGGAGTCTGTGGTCGAGCAGGAAACACTTAGGAGCGAGCGGATCACAAAGAGCCTCTTCTCTGCTTTGTGAGAGTTTTCACAGAGCCGGGTTACACTGGGCTTTCTAACAAGGACTGGCTTTCATGCAGAGCAGCGGCGGCGGTGGTGGTGGTGGTGGTGGTGGTGGTGGTGGTGGTGGTGGTGGGGTTTGGGAACGGTCGCTTCAGGTAACACTGTGTGAGAGCGAAGGCCTCCCAGAGAGAAGACTCGAGTCGAGACGAAAGAGAGCTGGAGAAAGATGACAACGCAA
This sequence comes from Knipowitschia caucasica, assembly GCA_964034765.1. NCBI lineage: Eukaryota > Metazoa > Chordata > Actinopteri > Gobiiformes > Gobiidae > Knipowitschia > Knipowitschia caucasica. Next base: position 15,207,952 of record OZ035832.1, read on the forward strand.
CACTGGGGGATGAGGAGAAATGCACGACCGATGAATACAAAATTATAGGCAAGTGCATGAAATATATCCATCCATTTTCTTCCCCTTAATCCATTTCTGGGTCAGGGGAGTGGCCAGAGATACCACCCAGTACACAAAGCACCAGCCCCAGGCCAAAAGTTGCATCCATGATAATATTAGTTTACCTATTATGAAAGCTAACCACAAATAATGGAGCTTTTTGTAATAGGCAAGGCATGTTTATTCGTATAGCACAATTCATACACAAGGTAATTCAAAGTGCTGAACAAAACAAGATTGAGGCAGTCACAAAAATAATTAAAATCAGAGTACATTAAAAAGAGTGAAGATAAAATCCCTCAGTTGCATGCACAGCTAAACAGAACTGCTTTTAAATACTGATTTGAATACTGTCAGAGAAGAAGTTTGTCTCACATTTTCAGGAAGACTGTTCCAGATCTCTAAAAAAAAAGTATAATAGTTCAGGGGGAATGAGTGTGTGGTTGCGAGTGGGACTGTGGCACGACAGATGGAAATTGAGTACGACTATGGAACGACGGATGGAAATACGCCCATGGTTACGATCCGGAGATACACGTATGTGCACAAGCAAGGACTGTCCGAACCAAATCGAAGAAGAAGAAGGTCCTTTATTAGTCTCACAATGGGGAAATTTCAGTTTTGATGCGTACACATGCCAAGGCAAGCATCACTTCCGCACTCCTAATAGGCTAAATGGGTTAAGTGTCTTGCCCAAGGACACAACGACAGCGGACATCAGTAGAGTTTGTGGAGAAGGTCTTGTGGTGGACTTGAACCCGCACCTTCGGCATCAAAGGCCAATGCTCTACCAACTGAGCTACTAAACTTAAACTTAAACGCATATTTAATGCATGTATAATTTGGCCTCTGTCACATCTTTAGACCAGCTTTTTCCAACAGAGAAGTAAAAAAAAGGACCACCCTCGCTCACCCAATCAGCTCTCAACCCAAAGTGCCAAATAGTGACTCACAGGGCTCTGCAAAAGATAAGATGGAGACAGCATGTTGTGGTCTGATTTGTTCACAACATTCTACTTTCATGAGACTCATTCTGTTGAGGGGGAGTAGGACATGATGATATTTGATTCAAGTGGGGGTAATCACACTGCTACTGTATAATCATTTCAGTAATTATGTGTTTGAAGCGCTGTTTAGAATCATAAAAACAAAGATAACAAGAGAGTTACACAAACCCAAAGCCTCCTCCTGATTGGACGCTAAACACTTTCAATAATAAGAACTGTAATTGCTTAATAATGATAACATATACAGTATACAAATTAAAACAAGAAACATGTTAAAGTAGAAGAAATACGGTAAAAAATGGCAAATGAGGATTGTGCAGCCATGCGCTTCCCTGTTGCATATTTAAGTCCCAGCTATCGCAATGCTCCACTGCTTTTTTTTTTGCGTTTAGGAACTGCTTTAAGAAAAAACCACTCCCCTCCTCTGAAATCAGCAGTCCTTGTCTTTGCTGAAGTTTATTAAAAAAGAGTTATGTAAATGTTTTCCATGTCAAAGCGACCCACATCTAACTGACTGGACCAGAACAAAGCTAATTGCCTGGTACAAGCAGTTACAGATTCAGAAGTCCTATTACAATCAATCACTGTCATTGGGACTTTGTTAAAAACTACAATAGACTTCTACTTAGTGCGATAAGATGAGTGAGAGTAGCAATTCAGAAATAAAAAATATGTCTGTTATGAAATTAAATTTTGTAAATGTGAGTTTTTTAATCTTGCTGTTGAAAACATGTTGTGAGCATATTGTTATTATTATTATTCATCTTTATTTTGGACTCAAATTAAATTGGTCCATAGAAAAATTCAATACAAATAAAGGCAATGCGTTATAATGTATAACAATGTACACATTTTGACTGTCCTACTGCCCCATCATTTACCGTTCTCCAATTTGGGGATAAAACAGGACATTTCATTTATGTTCCTTTAGGCAAATTTCCTAAAATGAAAACATACAAACAATACATACATACAAAATAATCTGTATATTATTCTTGTATTGAAGTTGTTTGAATAGGCAAACCTACAGTAATTGTAATGTTAGGCTGATAAATCACACTTAATTCTGTAAGATTACATATTGTTTTGAAGTTTAGGATTTTTTACGTCATAGAGTAATAAAATAAAATGGATGCAACTCATTACGCATGTATCTTTATCCCGGACAATAAACTTCCCCCTCCGAGGTCAACAGCGCTGTATATATTTTGCCCCCTCTCCAGTGGAGCAGCTATTAAGGCCTGACCTTTCCACTCACCTCACCTCTCCTGATAAATAAGAGAAAAGCCGACTGCTCTGGAAGTTTTCAAAGTTTAACTGGAGAGTGAGACATTTTCTGTTCTGAAGCTCATTTCAACAGTTTCCTCGTCATATAAACAGATGGAGTGAAGGCTGATGACGGCTGTGGGCAGGTGCAGCTGCTGTTTTTCCCTTGGCCCCAGATGACCACGCTCTTACACACAAGTATGAGAAGCTGGCTTACACAAATATTATGTCTTCTCACAAACAACTATTGCAGAAAGTAATGTCTTAGTGGGTAAATGTTACTTGGGTTTCAATTACAGATTTGACTTGACCGTTTCATACCACACTCCATGAAACAATTCCCAGTTTTTTCACCTGTGCACTATATTTTTCATTCTGCACCTTCTGTACATAAGACAGTCACTACATACTATGCACAGCAGGGGTCTCCAACCTGTGGCTCCCCAACCTGTGGCTCCCCAAAGGATTTAAGAATTAAACACCTGATCCTGAATGATTCACTTTTGAGCCAATACATATCTATTTTAAGTATAAATCTTTTCATTAATGCCGGGATACTGTATGGTATTATATATATTATGCATGTGTGTTCTACATGACTGGCTGTAGTTTTTATATACTGTAGTCTACAATTGTATTATGGCCGCTAGATGAGTAGCTCTTTGACTTTTTGTTTCATAAAAGTAGCTCTCCAATCAAAAAAGGTAGGAGACCCGTGATGTACAGTATGTCAATAAAAGCAATAATTAAAGTCTATTTCAATATATATTAAATTTTTTCACGCAGGCATATCCAAACTACGGCCTGCGGGACAACTGCGGCCCTCTATGTCATGTTATGCGGCCCTCTGCCTTGCTAACCCAAAGTACATTACTTTCAGATCAAAAACACGATCTTATCCAGCCATTATCCAGTCTATTTTTATTTTTTTATTGTGTCACAAAATTCTATACATGGCGCTAATGTATCTGGGAGATTGTAAGTATTTGTCATTCAACCAACTTCAGCTCTGTCATAGCTCATCTCTAAACGGCCTAAGTCCAGAAAAAAACAGTTTAACAATCTGGGTCGTCTGCCCCTGAACAAGTCCTCATACCAAAAGGTTTGGGCGCTCCTACTTTCAGAATTTTGCTCCTGCTACAAAACATTTACTGCATTTGTTTGAACTACTACTCCAAGTAATTTCCCTTGTGGAATAATAAAGTTTGTTCAAGTATAAACAAACAAAGGTCTTTTTTATCCTATTTATCCTAGACTGGGCCCACTACCCTCTTGTTGCCATGGAGATGTTCATGCTTGTCTTGGATTGTGCCTCAGTATGATTAGATGTGATAAACCGAATTATTACAGACATACATGTATATATTTACAGCTCTAGACATGAATTCTTACATTGGGTCGACTCTCCTGTCCGCAGATGTGACTTGGCCTGGAGATGGATTCGGATGCAGATTACACAATGCCAAACTCAAACTGCATCATTCTATGGCAAAACAATAATGAAATGGACAGTGAAAATACAATGGAAGATATTACTTGTCCATAAGCGAGACTCAATAGGAAATTGCTGAACTGAATATAAACAATTTATTACCCTTATCGTTTTCAGTTAGTTTCTGAGTTCACTACTGGAATCCAAAATATAACCCTAACCATAATATTGGGAGTAGAGTAATACATTAAAGAGAATATATCTGTAATTAAAATGCAGATATAAATTTACTTGAGATAAAGAATGTTTTGGAGGGGAGTGTGATTTTATTCTCAAAGCAAACCGTAAAACTGGTCATATTGACTTACTAGAAATCACGACCAATATACTGGTGTTAAGCCTTTTCAGTCTTTATTAACACAAAGATAATGAGTACAATGTGTCTTCTGTAGTGCACGCTGTAATACTATAAAGATTCATCTACAATTAAACATTAGCCAAAACTCCGGAATATTGACATGATTTGGGGAAAGTTTGGCATTTAAAATCTCCCAAAGGACAGAGCCATTTGTTCTAATTATATCCTGTTTCTGCAGCTGCTCGAGAACAAGGGGATGAAACATGTCAAACTCTTCACAACAAGAAATAAATAATGTGCAAAACAAAAGAAAAAAGAAGCAATTTAGAATGAATAAGTCTATTTGGCCCAACCAAATGATCAACAATGCATATTTTTTGTTTTTTTGGTTGACTATAGTTGTATGGTTTGGTAATAATTAAAATATTTTAACATGTAACAAAGTGGCTTCACATCCGCCACTAATCTAAGATTAGAAAAAAAAATTTATTAGTGTTCCAAACTATATGTTGATTCATTGACGGAATAATTGCTACTGTAATTGATTGTTGATTTATATTTATTTTTCTATTGTAATGAATCAAAGCTGGGGTACTTAACTTTCAAATCATAAAAAATGATGCAATAAAATGCTTCTAACTAGTTACTTGCTCTCAAAATTGTTTGATTTTATCACAAATGTTCTCATGTATTTGTGGCCTCGGTCACATCTTTTGTTCAACATTTTCATACAGAAAAGAGAAAAAGAGCCTTAGGTGTCAAATGTGACGAACAACTATGCAAAATATATCATTTTTTCTAATAAGAGGAACACAGCATGTTGTGGTCTGTTTTATTTACAGGATTTTACTTTTACTGTTTGGGCAGACAGTCTGTGTTATTTAAGAAGGGAGTGTAAGTTAGGTACCCCAGCTTTAACTAACTAATTTGATGTCTAATATTGATGACTGTATGCACTAGCTACACACATTTAAAATAAAGTGTTAATGAAGTATCCATCTGCAGAAGCAAAAGTAAATCCTCCTTGGTCTCGACCTTTCCGATCAAAGGCCGACATGGAGCATCTTTGAAACACTTCCTTTTCACAGTACTACTTTCTTCACTTTGCTCAGAGTCCGGTGGTATAATCTATCAGTCCGCATCGCCCAGAGGAAACGTGCGCCCGGGATAAGAGTTTAATCCATCAAACCTCCTTCACTCCCACTGCTGTGCTGACACAACAACTCCAGCTATGGATTACCAGCTCCAGAGGGGGCTGTCTGCTCACACACAGACACACAGACACACAATCACAGCAGCATAAGTTTGAGGTCTGCACACAGGGTGGATGGGAGTGTGGTGACAGAGCATCCAGAATAAAGACAGTAGAACCAGAGCGAGTGAAGCGTGTCCTGCTGTGATTTCCAATGTCTCGGAGCTAATTGAGCCGGTGACACGGCAGGCACGTAGTATCATGAAGCGATGAAAGCGAGCACAGTGTAACATACTGTAATACAAGTGTGAGTTCAGTTTATTGATTTGCCAAACTACTTTTATATACAGTATGTGGGCTTGGATGTTGTACAGATGTGTGTAAAGGCCATATACAACTGGTATAATGAATGTTAGTAATGTTTCTAAACAGCCTACAATAACGCTAGGACTCCCAGAATTCTGAAACTTCTGCAACTCCCAGGGCAGTCATTTTGATGGTTACTATCAAATCAATAAAATTCTGGAAAAATATCCCGAAAATGCAGTTTCATTTCTCCACTGTTTGTAGAAATTAAGCATTTTATGTTGTTCTTTACCTTTAATAAATGCACAAACTGGTTAATATACAATACAACAAAAACTGTTTGTTGAAAGATGAAATACCAGAACCAGTCAAGGACCAGCCCATTGAGAAAAGTTGCTTTAACTGCCATAGAATGGTGGAAGCCAAGTGCCCAAAAAATGGCTTCAAATGAATCGAGCCGTCAAAATGACTGCCCTGGGAGAATGAAAAGAAGTTAGGAAGACCAAAAATGTCCATGAGCTGAGAAATACACTATCAAAAAGCCGTCACATTGACTGCTCGGGGAGTTCTAGTGTGTGATTTCAGCAACTTCAACTGTTTTTCATTCTTTAAATACTGTATATGGGACATTCTACTATTATGTACAGTATATATTTTTCGACAATAATATATGAGACATTTAACTACAAGCAGTGAGATTTGCTGGAGGAGAACAGTTAAACCAATGACAAGGGACCTCAAGAATCTGAATTATTTTTGGACCAATCAGGAAGCATGTGCAGATGATTGTGGGTCTCTATCTCTTCACAGTTTAAAATGTTACTGACATTCACTTCATAGCTAGGGAACTTAACTTAACTGTTTCATAAATAACACATCTTGTCTTTGTCTTTGACAAGAAAGAGTCCTGTCAAATGAGACCACATCCAAAGAAGTGACAAAGGACAAAACTACACTACTTGTGCTAAAGGCTATAATTTAAGGAGGCTTCAACACTGTGAGCCAATTTCACATACTAGAAATCTAACATTTTAAGACCTGCAAGATGAAAACAGTCGAACCAAAATAATATGAAGACAGTTTTCCATAACAATTCCAGTTATTGAGATGAAATATAGACAGAAAATGGAAAGTTATGGAGGTTGGAAGCAATATGTGCAGAATACTCGCTGCAAATAGCAAACATTGCTCAACTGATTACATAAGTCCTCTTCCACTCATGTGATATTTCGTTCTCTCTGTTCCTGATGAGACCTGATGCATGCAATTTGAATGTATTTGTATGATCAGGTCAACATGTGTTTGACATATTGTAAAAGAATATGTCATGTCAACTTTTAGTCTTGTTGTTCACAGTTGTACAGAGAACTACCTGTGCCTGCCGCACCTATGCCTTTTTTATTGTAGTTGCATTCAATGTCGCTGTGTATGTCATAATTATAGCCCTGTGTGAAAGCAGAAAGCAGAAAGCCGTTTTAGCTTCAACTGCAACCTGTGCCATGAACAAGAATATCAAAATACCTTAATTTATTATGTAGTCAGATTGAGCAGCAGAAGGGAAGAAAAGCTTGTAGAGATAACATATGATGCACAGAACACAGGGGAATCAAAAAACAAACTGAAATCCAAAACAAGATATTCACACAAAGTCAATTATTTTCTCACAGTTTTCTTTCAAATTTAACAACTAATGACTTTGGCATTTTCTATCTTACAAAATGTCTGACTGTGCTCTTCACCTAATCCTTCATCCTCACCAATTATTTTCATCTTTAAAGGGCTGCACCCAAAAATGTGATAAAAGCTGGGCTAGCTAGCTTTCAAGTACAAAGACTGAACATTATAATTCAATACAATTTATTTGGTTGGGACAGTGCATGTTAATGGACACACCTCTCCCCTTGCCTTGGACTAATTTGCATCTGTTGTTCCGCAATCACGCTAACAAAAGCACACTCAAAACTACTGTATGTTTTTACTGGTAGAGAAACTGGAGCACAATAGTATTTGATAGTTATTTGTGATGCTTTTGAGGCAGATTCCTTTCACTGTGTTTGGATTCAATTCTACACAATAAAGGGGAAAAATACATCCCCCAACCCAGAAATGGACTAATAAAGGGGTGGAAAATGAATGAATGAATGTCTTTTTGGAGACTTAAGACACTCTTTGACTCTTTGAGTTGTGTCACTCTTTCACTCCTCTGTCTGCAAAAGCTGATCTAAAGATGTGACAGAGGCCAAAAATACATGCATGTGAAAACAAGTGATAGAACCAAAAAAAAATTGTGATAGAACTAGGGCTGGGCGATATGGCAAAAAAGTAAAATCTCGATTTTATTTCCTGCTTTGGACTATGTCGATTTTAAATCAATTTTCATTTAAGTCACTCAAGACAGACTTTGCCCTTAAAATATTTTTTATCTTCCTGCTCAATATTTAAGTTTCAAAACTATTTTTTTTTGTTTTCCCCAATACATATTATAAAAGTCTAGTACAGACTGTGCTGATGTTGCAAGTATAATTAATGTGCTGCTGGAACTCTCACAATATCCTTCATTCGATTTCACAATTTTCACATATTTCACGAATTAGATTTTTTCAAAAGCCAATTAATTGCCAAAATTCAATTTATTGCCCAGCCACGTGATAGAAATTATAATGACGTTATTTTGAGACCAAGAAGGATCATGGAAACCACAGGAAACTGGAATTGCTTTGGAGACCTTGGAGTTTATTTGCTTTTTTTACGGCAATTATTAAACAAATAGTTAATCAGTTCTTGCATAGCTTTGGTTCTTGCTTACATGTGTGCTATTGATTAGTATTGATTCATAGACAACCAGCAAAACGCACACTGTATCCGACCTTTGCGCATTTTCTTTGTGTTAAGGTTCCCTCCCCCATTTTTTTTTTAATTAACAGGTTTAAATTCACACATAGTTTTCACACCAGCTACTCTCACGCTGTGTCTCTGCCTTTCCGGATTTACAAATGAGGAGCCTTTCATCGTATTTGGCCTTAAAGAGGATTTTGAGACAGCGCTTTCACTAAAACCTCTAATACTAACAATATTATGAGAAAACAGTTGTGGTTTTAAACACACACACTCCAATAAGACACACTTTGTATTAGTGTGGGGTTGCAGAGATTTGCAACAAGCAACAAAAGGATTTCCGCACACACCAAAGCCAAACACTGGCTCAAAGGAATCATTGAAGTGTTGGAGGCGAACTGAGGTTAATGTTTAAAAGATAAACATGAGCAGATTGAAAAAACTGTTGTAAAAAATAAATTATTTATTACGTTCTTGTATTAGGGGTGCACAAGACCTGCTTTCCAGCAATGCCACTGCTTCACTGAGAATTGGCCATATGCATGTAAAATATATTTGTTTACAATGTCCTAAAGTCAGTTACTGTTTATGAATCTCTCAGTATGTATCGTCTTGATGTGATCATTCCTTTCCACAGATCTAATATATAACTACTGTGAGATTTCATAACACTTTTAAGCAACTTTTGTTAAAGTTAAACTCAACATTCTATCAATGTGCAGAAGCCAGTACTTTTCCCTTTTTTTGACTTCTGAAGGCCAAGCTACATGGCACTGTGGCAGCTGCTGATTGGAGGTCTCCATGCCTCCGCTCTGTATAATACACTTGCTGTCGTAACATCCCTTGTTCGTGTGCTTTGTTCGTGCTGTCTCTACCATTGACAATAAAACATGTCTTCTGTCTGAATTAAAGACGCAATCCCAGACTTGGCTCATCTTCTTCACTACATTTGTTGCACTAGAATACACAGTACTTTATACTTGCCTCTTATTTTGCCAAATGTACGTTTTTTTTAACTTCTTTATAATAATAATTATGTTCAAGATAGAGATTTTATACTTGTTCTTTGATGCTAGAGTTAGAGATTTTGTTTTATTTAAATTAGTATAGCTATTGTTCACTTATCTTGTGCTGTGTGCTCCTCATCCCTACTGTTCTATAACTTGTGATACGACACTGAAATTTCCCCGCTGTGGGACGAATAAAGGTCTTAATCTTAATCTGCCGTGAAACTTTACCAGAAGTCTTATTGTCTACTGAGTTAAATTAAACACTGTAGACGTTGGGATCTCCATTGGCATCTGATATCCAGGACTGTTGATTACTTGGGGATATCAGATTATAAAAATATCAATTTCAAGTCTCTTTTAGTAAGTCCATTGGGCTGTGAAAGGACAGTAAAGGAAACAGAATTTAAAAGTGAATGATTCTTGGAAAATGTGTTGCTTTTGAATGAGTCACTTGAAACAGTGATTTCATTGGAAACTTTATTGAAAATATCCTTCAAAACTTAGCATTTTGAGAATAGGGAGTTCATGTTTGGCTGCAATAACAGAGACAGTGTTTCAAGTTAAATATTCAGAATGATATTGCTTTTTTTCAAAGGGTTGGACAGTGCGACAGTGGCTCAGTTGGAAGAGCATTGGCCTTTGAGCCCACCACGAGACCTCCTCCACCGACTCCACTGATGTCTGCTGTCGTTGTGTCCTTGGGCAAGACACTTATCCCACTTTGCCTATAAGGAGCGCGGAAGTAATGTCTGCATGCCTTGATGTGTATACTGTATGTGTATTCATCAAACTGAAATTTCCCCACTGTGAGACGAATAAACAAAGGACCTTCTTATGAAAAAAATAATAATGCTGATACAAGCATGATGGGATCAGCTTGTTTTGAAAGTATTTGTTGGAGTAAAAAATTCAGTTCTGTCTGAAATAAGTGAAAAATACACTTTTTTGAGCTATTAAACACATATTACAACATTCTTCCTATATCGCTCAGCGCAACAAAACAGTTGAATCATGAATAGTTCGGGAGCATACATACAAAACTATGCCAGTAAATCTTGCTCATACTGTAGATTTCAACAGTGCATTAAAAAGCCATTACACAAAGAGAAAAAACAGCTGAAACATCAATAATGTTACACACACCCAAAACCGCCGATACATTTGCATAAAAACAATGGGATGAAATCAGGTCCCGCACTTTGTTTCTCCAGTAAAAGAAAAGGTGTGTCGGAGCTAACGCAACAAAACAGGAAAGACAGAAGAGGCCAACCCAGGAGTACTCACATACCTTATTAGTGTTTGCTCCAATCACTTGTGAACAGAGACATGAAACACAAAGAACCCATTGAGCCACGGATTGTTTTGGTTCAGTGCACTTTTCACTAATTAGCATGTCATCCAATCAGAGAGAGCCCATGCACTATACCCCCTAACGATGTGTGTGCTGGAATACTGCGAATGGCAATACAGAAAATAATGTTGTATCATCTGGGCAAATGATAAGTTAAAAGAGTGTCTATGTCTCACTTACAACCCGCATGAATACTTTATAATAATGAATATGTTTACAAAGCATAAAGTGCGCCAAAATCTCTGATCGGTGTTGCTCCCAAACAGGTCTGACGATGCTGGTCCCAGTCTACATGCGGGTGATTGATAAGACAGAACCGTGTGGTGCTTTCAAAGGTTGCCTCGTAACTCTGCTATAGCACTCTGGCAACTTTGGAACAGTATAAGCAGACTTTTTGGGCAAATCTAATCACGTTTTTCACACATGGTCAACTGCAGTAGCTCAAGTCATTTCATTTCTGAACCGCACAATAAATGTTTCCCGCTTTTTCTGCACCAAAACCAATCAAAAAAGCATGTACAGATAGCGACTATACACAATCGCTATCCGTTCTGTGCGTTTTTACTGTGCTCTTAAATGCATCTGCCGACCTTGTCTCGGTAGTATTCGGTTTACATGGTTAAATGTATGAACAGATAAGTAAATAGTAAAATCCAGTTACACCAAACCGAACTATAGGAGAGTTACCCGGTTTTCACTACTGCTTTGTAAACGTGAACGCATCGACCGTCTGTGAATTGAGGCTTGTACAGTGAGCAGTGAACAAGCAAATAGAACATGTGATTCTAATAACTTTGATCCTGTCTGCTGAGGTCTGCTGCTGGAATTGACTTAAAATGTGCAATAAATATTAAGTTTTGAGGCATTGAAACGCAGTGAAGGTGCCAGCTGTATAACTAGAATATAAAATGATATTAGAAGCAACATTAAAAAACCCTCTTTTGTTGAAGGACAGTTTTGTATTTGCTGAAAAACGGAACTGTTTCATAATTCTTGTTTCTAAAAAGGCCTGTTTCATCTTGTGCCACTATTATGTCAGTGCAATAAACACGGCATGGCAAGGGCGATAGCAGAACAAGACACGGCAAAGTTAATAAGCTAGAGCTGGTAAACAGAAACTATGGCAAGGATTCTACATAAGATTCCAAAAAAGAAACTCTAATTCTTGATGCCTATGTTTTTTTGCATCTAAATGAAAAAACAAAAAAACAGCAGTAAAAATATAAAGTGTATTGTTTCGTGGTGGTGTTTCAATATTTTTGATGGGTAGAGGGTTCCAGACTTTGAGGTCAGCTGTACGACATGTTAAATGAATTACTGTAATCTAAATACTGTCCGCACTCAATTGAATAAAACTATAACGTAAAATGCATCACATGGCCACAAGCTTAAGTGGACTGACTTGCTTTACTTTAGAAGTCAAAGCAACAGTCCTCACACTTCACTCACTTTTAATGTATCTATTCCTTGGTCAACAAAAAAAGAACAATTTCACAATCTTTTAACCGTATCAAAGAAAGATCACTTCCTTTAATACATTTGCCTGACTGAACTGTTTCAAAAGAAGCGAACTGACGAAGTGATAATGGACCAGTGTACACTTGTCTGGTGGTTTCACATATCAACATGAAGCATTTTGCCCCAAGTGAATGAGAATCAGGTCCAAATGAAGTGGGAGTGAGCCCTCAAAAGGGTTAAAATACACATCAGTACAAAATATAACGTTTGCTTTAGTAAATGTCCGTTGAATATAGCATGATTAAACTACTGAAATGCATCCATCAATCCTCAACACTATCTACCTAGAGTATGTATGGCTCTCTGGACACGCACTGTCTAAACATAAGCAGCTTCCCATCACGATGCTTTGGCTTGAATGGACAATCAATATAATCCACTTTAACAGGAGCTGGACACAGATTACTTGAAGGTTAAACATTGAGGCGTATTGAAATGCAATAGAGCTGTCTATTTATTATTATTGGAGCACTTTCAAACAGACTATTAATGCACAAATCAAACGTGAAATGCGGCTCTCAACAGACGGAAACATCCCTCTGATACGGGAAGCAGGTTGGCCTCGCTCAGTGCGGATGGCGCATTAAAAGCCCGGAAAGCAGCCACAACAATATACAACGTGGGAAAAAAAAGTGCATGGATGTCACACACCTCCAGCTTCATTGTCTTATTAATGAGTTTCATGGAAATTCCTGGAACAAGTGGGCTGCGTGATGGTCTAAAACGATATTGTGATTTCCTTTGACGCACAACGGGCGATATGTACTGAGAGCAGAAAGTCTCAAAGGAGCATTAATGGATAGACAATCAGTGTTTTCTATTACTTTGAAGTGGCTAAGTGGACATCCTGTTTTGAGTCGAGTTTCCCCGAAGGATTAGGATGTGAGATAAAGGAAGGAAAGGTTACATTGCGGCAGGTTAATTGTTTTTTCAAGGTTTTTTGCTTTTTGGCACTGGCTACACAAGAAAACATTGGTGAATGTATATTTTACGCACAAAAAGCTAGAACAAGATGGAATTAAAATACTCTGATGGGTCGTTTTTGTCGCTTAATTCAGTCATAAACAAAGGGTCTCACCTGAAGCTGCAAGTCCAAACAGGACCAAATAGAGCCCGCTGGCGCGCATTGGAATTGGATGGAGGGGAAAAAATTAGAAGTCTTTGAAAGTGGACCAACTCCTTCGTGGACTCCCCAATGTCCCCCCGAAAAAAGATTCTGTGCGTCTTCGTGGATATTAGCTGCGTTTACGTGTATCAAAAAGAGTTCAAACTAACAGTAAAAAAAAATGCCTCCTTCCAAAGACGCGTCCCAACTCGCCACTGCCAAAACTCTTCCCAAACCCTCCCACCACTTTTGCAGGCGGAGTAAAAAAAAATGCACAGTGTGTCTAGTTCAGTGAATGGGTTCTCATCCGCCACATGGTCCGAGGAGGACGGAGACTGGAGGCTCCACATCTATTCATCTTCTTTTTTTTCTTTTTCGCGGTGATTTAAGCACTGGTCCGACCGGTTCGGCTCCTTGCGCACAGGCAGGAGCGGGTGCGCCATACCAGCAGCGTGACGCGCGCTGGGCTCTGTCGTCATGGAAGATTATGTATGGGGAGAAATGTGGAGACAAGAGAATGTTGTAGTGTGTGAATGAAGAAGACGAAGAAGGGAAAGGGAGACGGAGTGGACAAATACATTCAAATGCGCTATCGTGATTTGGGCTTTGTTAGCACAGGCACTCCCAGAACAGTCAACTTTGTGACTTTTTCTCTATATATGTGCAGTCATTATTAATATTATCAATATGTCATTATTATTAAATTGTCTTTTTCTTACATGTGGAGTTCTACCTTCCCAGAACAAATTCTTGTTATCATAGCAACACACTGTTTACTTGTAGCAGCATTTAGCTTTTCAATCAACTGTTTTTGCTGTATTTACGTTGTATCAACCGGCATTTATTAAAAGTGGGTAAAAGTAAACCTCTGGTAGTTCTAGTATAGTTTCATCATTCAGATAACATACAGTTGAACAGTTGTGCTTGAAAGTTTACACACCCAGTAGGAGATTTTATTCTTTTGGCCATATTTTGGAGATAACGAATGATACACAGCATTCGTTCACACAAACTCACTCTTCATTAGAGATTGTGTGAAGCCTTAATATTGTGCAGCACGTGTTCTTATGACATAATTGAGCCGCGAGACAAGTCAGCCCAGGAATTTGCTGGAACTTTCTTCCCATTTCTTTTATCACTTTAAAACAGGATAATTGGGCTTTTCCCTTTGGCAAATCTTGTTTTAAGACAGTCAAAATGTGCTCAAGTTAAACTGAATTTAGCCAAATGTTAGCCATTTTTATCTTGTTTTTCATCACTTTTTATCCAATTGCATCACTGATATTTTGAATATAAGTAAGTTAATGATACATTGCAAAACCTTTTTCCAAATCGCTTGTTGATATGGAGAAGTTTTTTGTTTTCCTTCTTTAGAATGAACTTCAGTTTGGTGCAAATGTGAACCTCATTTTATCACAAATGTTTTTACTTCTAAAAAACTGAATTCTTTATCTCAGTGGATTCATTTAATGCCTTATAATGGAATCTATCCTTGAGCATTTAGAATCTACTTTTTCCCTGCAACCTAGATTTTAAATGACCCGCAAAAAAGCAGATCCTCCACATGACGTTGTGTAACGCACCTAAAAATAGTTTTCTTAACCAACATTGAGCAACTTCCCAGTTCATGCTCTTTTATCAGAAAACACGAGGGATTTCACTTGACCAGTAGTGAAAAGGCAATGATCCGCAGCTGTTCATTTCTGAATAGTACCACCAGAGGGCAGGAACGTACTCTTTTACGTTTGGCAGCATTGGAGGCTAGATCATTTTAAATATATAACAATGAGCTGGAAATGACCCCACATACATTTATTTATATGTGCTGCATTAAATTAGCCAATACAACTAAACATAACAAACATGTGAGGCACTATAGGCCATTAGATACAGTACATACATTCATTTTTAAACACTATATAGACATATTCCTATTTATAAATTACACATTGTACTCTCTTTTACACCACATAGTTTAATTTCTATTTAGCAACTGTATTTAGAATATGGTGACATTAAGCCCATATGTTTGAAAAGGAGAATTCTTAGGCTGGGTCTTTCATGGCTTCATAGAGTTTTTTCTCTTTGAGGTGAATTCAAAACGAGAGCCTTGACTTCCTGTGTGTGGTGCACAATGTTGAGAGAATCGCACACAGAGACACGAACAGGAACAAACTCGTCTCCATCTTCATAACCCGTGATGATAGTTTAACTTTAATTGTTTGGTCAAATATTTCAGTTAATAGAATGACTTCAAGAGCTATTTTGACTTTTGTCCTGCTAGTCTCAGCAACTTTGGCAGCGGCGCCTGAAGGTAAAGACCCACAATACAAAATAATTTACAAAGCATGACATAAAACAGTAGAAGATGTTGTACATTTTCATGTGTGTTTCATTTATCTTATTTGTATATAAAATAGAAGTATAGTCAAAGAGAAAGCAGTTTATGTCAACATTTTAATTCTATTATTTTTGTGAAAACTTAAACTCAGAATGTTTTCCTTAAACTTTTCAATTCAGAGATGTCCAATGCTGAATAATAACAGCTGTTATATTGTTAATACATAATAAACCCAATGTTATATTGTTTATTTGAATTTGTTTAAAGGACCCTCTCGAAAAAGAGATCGATTATATCAATGGGGCTATCCCTAAATAAATAAATACATTAGTTTGAGCCAATTTTACAAGAATTGGTGAAATGAAGCTTTCACATTTTTAATCTCCCATCATTTTTGGGTCTCCCATTGTGTGAACTATGGGCCCGGTCTGTTCTCGTCTGCAAAATGTTTGTGTTTGTGTGTTTTTTAAGGTGGTGTGTCGTTCTGGGGGGGAAAAGTAACACTGCGCTGTCCTGGCAACGGAACGTGGTTTAAAGTCAATGGAAAGAAAGTTGAAAGTGTGGAGACTGAATCCACGAAGAAGACATATGAATATAAATACACTACTGGCAGCAAGGACCATTACTACTGCAAATACAATGACCAAAAATACCATTTTTATATCCAAGGAAAAGGTGAGGGCTCTGAAATGCAAAAATATATGTGCAACTTTGATGGAGCCATTTCAAAACCAATTTCTCTATCGTTCCAGCGTGTGAATACTGTTTTGAGTTGGATGGCCTGGTTTTGGCAGGAGTTATTGTTGTGGATGTGATTGGAACAGTCGTAGTTATGCTCACAGTCTACAAATGCACCAAGAAGAAGAAGAAGGCCGCAGCGTCGCCACGTGCAGCCAAACGTAAGAACTGGAGCCAACGAACCGGCTGAAATCACCCTATTGTGAACATCCACACTATCCATTCAGCATCAAATTTTTTATATATATTTTTTTTATCTCCTAATTCACAGCTGTCCGTCGCCGGGAGGAAATACCCATTGACTCAAATTATGCTGTAAGTATATCGATGCTTATCCATTTATTTATTCAAGTTTAGATTTCAATTTAACAATAACGTTTAAAATTTGTAATCATATGTTATCCTAACTGTGATAAAAAAAAAGTATGTGTTCCCTTCAACAACATACTTGTTAAAGATCTAATGGACCTCATATGATTGAAAAGTCAGTATTTTTGCTTAGTTTGACATAAAATCAACTAACATGTGAATTATTTTTGTCACAGTTTACATCTTTATGATCACCTTTAATATAGATTTAATTTAGTTTTACGCTGCACACATATAGCACATTATGTAAAAGTAATGTGACCACAAAGTCTTAAAAAATATTTGGCGCTTTGGACTGATTGGCTGAGTGAGGTTTTCAACTTTTTCAGTCTAAAAGAAACGGATGTGACAGAAGCCAAATTAGTACATTCATGTAAAAACTAGTGATAGATCCAACTGTTTTAAGAGAAAGGAACTAGTTACATGTATTTTATTACAGTACATAGTTCCATGTTCGTGATTTGACAATATTCTTCTGTGCGTAAGTGCAACAAAAAGTAAATGCAGTTTGGTTTTGATTGTGTTTTCTAGCCTTTGAGCGTCCACACTCGCTCCTCGGACTACTCTGTCATTAACAGAACGGGATAGAGACAAGAACTACGGCTTATTCTAATAATGATGATAATAATAATAACATCAGGAGAATGTTGGAAGACTCAACTCACGTCACTGGGATTCTGCGTGAACTCGACTGGGACTCGGCATTTTGCAAGTCTGGAAATATCTGGAATGAGTGTTTTAGTTTCTTTGGTGCAGTGTGGACTTAAATTATTCATAAAGATTTATATCGAATTTGTGGAAAAATA
This sequence comes from Knipowitschia caucasica, assembly GCA_964034765.1. Lineage (NCBI taxonomy): Eukaryota > Metazoa > Chordata > Actinopteri > Gobiiformes > Gobiidae > Knipowitschia > Knipowitschia caucasica. The sequence continues at coordinate 15,225,646 of OZ035832.1, forward strand.
ACGACCAAGACTAAGGTCACGTTTCAACTGAGGGTTTTTATTTCAATATTTTATTATCTGTGTTGTAGTTGAACCAGAAAATTCAATTATTTAAAAATAATATAAATGAAGGGATAACAATTTCTTAGATAAACTTCCCTTCTGAGAAAGACCTTATTGGGGACCAGGCTTGGATTTAGTGTTGGAAAAAAAAATCTGCAAATGGCAAATAAATGATTGGATCTTGAATCTGAGTAAGATTGTGACGTGAAGCATAAATCCATCTACTTGTGTATAGTACAACCTGATATGTATTTTTTGATAATAATTATACAATGCAAAGAATGAAAAAAACAGTGGTGAAGAAATGAATTAAACAGTGCTGCAGAATCTCTATATTTAACATGAGAAGCCGTGTAAATTGAGTTCAAGGGAATATACAAAGACCTAAAATACTTTAAAAATGCCCTTCCTGTTTATTTCTCACACACAGAGAATTTATAGTGGGAAAAATACTAACAATACTAAAAAAAAAACTGTTGGAGTCATCCTTGGGTGGGCCAGAAAACCTGAGTAACACCAATATATTACACTGGCATTCATTTTTCTTCATATTATCATTTTTTTTTCAATGGTTTGCCACGACAGTAGTTTGAGCAGCTTTTGTAATTTTTATTTGAGAATTTTATTGTAATTCTTTTATTATTTTTTTCTGGAGACTGGGTTGTGTCGAAATGCAGATTTGTCAATTGAAGTTGGAACAAGCAAAAGCCAACACGTTTCCAGAGATTTTTTTGGAAACGATTGGATAAATACTGTATTCCAGTTCAGTCCAATTAAACTCAATTTTGATATTTCAATTTAAGCCATTTTAGATTATATCTCGTCTTTGTCTGCAGTTTTTTGTATAAATATATATTTTTGGCAAGGACTTAAATCTTTTGCAGTCTTTACAACTTGCTACTAGCGTCCAGTAACATTGGGATTTCAATTGCGACTAATCGTGAAGCTCAAATCAAAAGTATTGTCGTCAAAATAACTACTGCAAGTCGTAGTCACATGTAGCAGGTAGAATATTTCATCTTTATATTGATCACTTACTTTTTTCTCATGTTGAAGTGTACATATGTATATGCATTAAAATGTCCGTTGTCTTAAAGTACTATGTGCTTTGTTTGACAGAATTACCACAATTCTGTCATTTGAACCTGAGATTTTTTTTACCTATTGTTATCCATTCACCATCTGTTATGATATGCTGATTCTATTGTTTTCATGTTACACCAGAATGCTGTTTGTCTTAAAATGTCTGTGTATATAATCGAAAAGACTTGTCTGAGTTTGTTTTGTTGTTGAGATCGTTTTTTTCAAACTGTGTTCAGGTTATTGTTCATTATTCATTATTGCCTCTTATAGGAAACAGCAATATGTCATTCTCACAGACGCTGGAGGTTCTAACCACACTTTGTTCAAAGCTCATTTCCGTAGCATCACTTTGTCTTTGTGTCAAGTGTCGAAATGCTTCCTCTAAGATTGAAAAGGACTGAAAAGTTGTGGAAACTTATATGATGAAGATCTTATTCATGCAGCCGTACACATCAACAATGGAAATCTCACGAGCCAAATCAAGTTTCCTCGAAGTGAGCATTGTGTACATGGAAATAAATGGCAAATATAGACTAACCTTTTGATTAAAGAGGGAGAATATAATATGTACAAAAATACTGTCATAGAATTCTGAGTAAAATCCAGTTGACAGTTGAAAGTATACAGTAGGAAGAGTGATAGTATTCTTGGAAAGTGAACTTGCTGTGTGTATGTGCAAATGTGATTCCCAAATATATCTTTGATGAAATATTCTATTTATTTTTTCAATCAATCAATCATGTTTATTTATAAAGCACAATTCATGCAGTGCAACCCAAAGTGCTTTACACAAACATAAAATCAAACACATTTACAAACCTTTAGCATAAAAACTAAATAATGATGAAAAGATAAAATGGAATTGTTGCTATGAAAAGAAACATTTCAGACTGAATGTCAGAATTGAAACTGTATAAAAGCTCAATATATAAAACTCAGTCAGATGCACAGCTAAAAAGGACGGTTTTCAGCTTATACGCCTCCTGTACATCATCAGGGAGGCTGTTCCAGATTTTTGGGGCATACATCTGAAATGCTGCCTCCCCATCACAGACTGTACTCCCTATGCCTAGTCCTGACTCTGGGCACCAGCAGGAGGCCAGTCCCTGTGCTCCTCAGAGTCTGAGTTGGCTCTTACGGCACCAACATGTCACCGATGTACTTCGGTGCAAGACCATGGAGAGACTTCAACACAAGCAGAGCTGTTTTAAAGTCTATTCTGAGCCACAGGAAACAAGTGCGAAGACCTGAGGACTGAACTAATGTGATCATACTTCCTGGTTCTAGTCAGGACTCGAGCTGCTGCATTTTGAATATACTGCAGCTGTTTTACAGCATGTTTACAGAGACCAGTGAATTGGCCATTGCAGTAGTCTAATCTACTGGTGACAAATGCATGAATACGTTTTTCCATATCTGGTTTAGACAACATATTTTTAATTTTGGCGATATTGTTTAGGTGATAGAATGCTGCTGATGTTATGATGTTATGTGCCTATCAAATTTCAGGTCAGAGTCCATTATTATTACCCCAAGATTTCTTACTTCACTTGTTGGTTTTAAGGTGAGAGACAGTCAACACTTTCCCTTTGTTTGTGTAGGCCAAAAACAACAACTTCAGTTAAGTTAAAGGAAATTGTTCTGCATCCACTCACTGATCTGTTGAATGCATTGGCAGAGGGAATGTATTGGTCCATTTTCTCCTGCAGTAAGTGAAAAATATATCTGGGTGTCATCTGCATAATTGTGATAGGACACATTGGTTCTGTGGATTAGCTGGCCTAATGGCAGCATGTAGTTATTAAATAGGAGAGGCCCCAGGTTTGACCTTTGGGGCACTCCACATGTCAATGCCATATGATCTGAGCCAAAAACCTGTGCATCCAGTTTTCAAACATTAACAAACACACATGTCAAAATTTGGTACAACACAACAGACATCAGATTCATTGTCTAAAAAACGATTAATAATATCTAATAATAAGAGTAAGTATATTCTAGTTTCCCTTTTGCAGGAAGCCAACACAAGAACCAATGCATGTAATCTTCTGGTATCTTTAAGGTTTCCCCTTGATTCCTAGTTACAAAAGAAAGTTTAATTTTATCTTATCTATTAAATCTAGAAGTCCTTGTCAACATTTTTTGTGCATTTGTTTCCCGAGCAAAGCACAAAAGGATTATGCAGAGATTTTAATTTTTCTTATGATCACCATTCAGTAATGCAGATGTTTCTAATGGCATCTTGCCCGAGGACGATAGTTGATAACTAGCTTTGTAGCTAAAACTGGCACTATATTTGAAATGTTCACTGCCTCTGTTCAAATGAATGAATGGATAAAAGACAATCCAATAAAACACAATGTAATAATAATAATAATAATAATAATGTTGATAATTATAATGATAATGTTAATAACGATGAAAATGATAATGATAATAAAATCATTTCATTTTTTTATTTTCTTTCAATAATAATAATATGTAAACAAAAAAACAGCTCTTAAACGAAGTGACATGACTGATACACACAGTGCTGTTGTGAGCTGTTGTGCGTAGTGTGTACTGTACGTGTTATGTACTTGTTGTTACATTATTTTTAAACTATTTGATGTTGCTTCGGTGTGGTTCAAAGTGTTTCCGTCGTCTGACATCAAGAGGCTTTTCTCAATACCCTCGCAGGGTTTGGTATTTTTATTGTTGCTGCATAATGAAAGGTTTAAAGCACTATTCACAGGATCAATGCAATTTCAGACACACTGCATAAAACACAAGGAATAATACAAGTTTCAGATTTTTTTCCACAAATCCTATAGGTTTCACACATAGGTGAAACTTCAGATGTGTTTTATGAGGTAAATTCAAGCACATCAACACTGCATTCCAAATAAACAAGTTTTTTACAAGTTTAAATATAAAGATGTCATCATAAAAAGCAGAGTAATCTGGTTTGTTGTCCACTATCTCGCCAGTTCATCATAAATCTCCCGTTGGCCATTTCTGAATCTCAAGCGCTGCAAATATAGAAAAGATCATTATTTGGAAGTAAAATGAAAAGCTAAAAATGTTCATATTTGCAGCATCATACCTGATAAGGATCGCTGGTTGCTTCATTTGGAACAAGACGCTGCTTGTCAGAGCCTAAAAGAAATTGAATAAAGTTACAATAGTCCTGGAAATATTTGAGTGTGTATCTGTTATAGTGTAGATATTGGGGTTATTCTACTGCTGTAAAACGGCATAATCACTGCTTCTGTAGTGATGGAAGAATGTCATATTTTGTAGTTCAATGATATTATTTTGTCATGAATAACACATTGTTTTTTACGGAAAGAGTCTTGTAAAATAATTTTTGGTGAACAAATCAGACCACAATATGCTGTCTTCATCTAATTAGAAAACACTGCATGATGAGATGAGATGTACTTTATTATCTCACAATGGAGAAATTAAGACAGTGGGTACTGGGGGAGACAGTAGCTCAGTTGGTAGAGCATTGGCCTTTGGGCCTGACGGATGTGAGTTTGAGCCCACCGTAAGACCTACTTCACAACTCCCACTGATGACTGCTGTCGTTGTGTCCTTGGGCAAGACACTTAACCCCACTTTGCCTGAAGCCCCCACTGAAAGATCTCAGCTCCTGTGGACTCACCACCTGCAGGAGGATCAGTGAGGGGCTGGTGCTCTGTGTACTGGGTGCCGCTCTGACTGCCACCCCCCCAACCCATAAATGGATGGATGGATTTTTTGTTTGTTTTTTGAGAAAACCTAGAATACACTTTTCTGATTATGTTTTGCATAAAGCAAAAGATAATGTGAGTCACTATTTGACTCTGAACTGATTGGCTGAGTGAGGGTGGTCGTCACTTTTTATCTATTCTCTCTCAAAAATTGCCTCATGCATGTGTAAAATAGTGAGAAAACTGTTTTTCAATGGATTTGATTGAATTCATTGTGAAAATTAGGCCCGCAGCTTGAAATAAATAGTGTGATTGTGTAAAGTGTGTGTAGGAGTGTGTAAAAATGATACCCTTTTTGTTGGGAGAAGTTGTCTGAGAGTGTTTTGCGATGAGAAAAATAGACACTCCGATCACAACCGTGGCCAAAACGTCACCCACAATCAGCCCCGCGGCAGACATGACGTCCAGCTCCACGCAGTTTTCACAGGCTGCAAAATACATACCACACATCACACAACAACACGTGCATGAGGAAATAAATATTAAACTTACTTCGAAATTTGACGAATATCTTCTGCTCCTCTGTTGAATTCTTACACACGTACTCGCCTGTGTTGCTGTCTTGGTATTGTACCATGTTATCGGCCAATAGGAACTCTCCTTTATAGAGTATTTGATGAGATGCACACTTTATTTTTACTCCACCAGAAGAAGATTCTACTTCTAATCCAGATTTCACGCTCCCTGTTAAGAAAGAGTAAAACATTTGAGAAGTAATGTGTCAAACCAACCATAAATAAATGAATAGAGGTATGCAAAACACTGCAAAAATGATAAAATATGAGGTGATAATAATAATAATAATATCTTGAATCAAGTGTTCGAGTACATTCTGACTTAAAACATGTTTAAAACTTAAAACAAATTCCATTAATTTTCATTCCAAATGCGACTAACTTTATAAGACAAGATCATTTTTGCTTGTCCCATTGGCAAATCTTATTCAAAATGTGCTCAAACAAAAATACATTTAGCCCATTTTCTCATCACTTTTTACAGTGTATGGATGCTCTCAGGTCTGAATATAAAAGAGGTCTGACTGAAACTATTATTGATTTCTGATTTCTGTGCATTTTAGTCAAAGTCAAAGTCAACTTGAACCATGCAAATACAAAAGCCAATGAAAAATGCATAAAATGACAACAAACTGAATGCGCATATGTAGACTCACCAGGAATGCACACCAGAAGCAACAGTAACTTCATCTCCATGTTTCCAACTAATTTTACACCTTAGCTGATTATTCCTGTAGGAAAGAGCGTGTACACGTTGGGAAATGCAGGTATATAGTCCCCATGTAGTTCCCCAAAAATGTTAAATGTTTCTTCTTACCTTGAATTCTTGCTCTTGATGCTGTGTGCTTGTGTTGTTGAGCGTGTGCGGATGCAGTGTGGGTTAGTGTGGGACGCAACAGGAAGTGTAGCCTCCACTTTAACGTCGTAATTGATTGTTTATTGAGAGAAAATGGTGATTATGGAAGAGCTCAATATTTGAATTAAAAGCCATGCATAATATCGTTATTGTATTTAAGATTATAACGGATTTAACCTTTATTGTATTTTAGTTTATAAAATATATTACAACTGTGTGTGTCATCCATCCATTTTCTCCCGCTTCATCCATTGCCGGGTCGCGGGTGCAGCAGTCTAAAAGGCAGAGACACCCAGACTTTCCTAACTACATAAATACCACTAAATAATAGACTTTTCTGATTATCTATATCTTGTTCTTTCCCTACCCCGAGTGTCCTTTCGCTCTATACTGTAGTCAATCTTTAACAGATTTTTTCCCAATAGTCATAAACATTTCGATTCGGTAAGTAATCTTTATTTGTATAGCGCGTTTTACTGACCAAGGTCACCCAAAACGCTCCTGCAATGTATTGAAGTAGCCTCCGACTATAATCATCCATTCACTCACTCATAACATTCAGAAATAGTGTAATTTTTTTTTTGTGGTAGAGAAAACCGGAGCACCCTATGCAGAAATGGGGAGAATGGGCCTGGTGGGAGCATTCTCCACATGTGTCGCTCCCATTAAAGTCATAGAAAGAACACATGCATTTAAACATGAGAGAGAAAATAATAAAAACATATTTGAGTACAGAACTGTGGAACATTTGAAACAAGCAAATAGCATCTCAACGTGGACAAGAAGGTGTTGACCAGAAGTGATATTGAACAAAAACTGGGGACTGGAAATACTATCTCCCCCCCCCGCCCACACACACACACACACACCTTGACCCAGAAATGGACAAAAGGGGAAGAAAATGGATAGATGAATGGATGGATGGATTTTTTTTTATTGGTCTCTAAAGGGCAAAGTAGAATTTTAAAATACAAACTTCACTTTAAAGCTGACATGCTAACATTTAAATTTGACACATAAAAAATAATACATCTATTTAAGTCCATAGCGAGTAACATTACAAGTCTTGCTGGATAAATATCAAGGTTAAAAAAAAACTGTTTTGTGAAAATGTGATCAAAAATGAAGCCATGAGGATGGTGATTAATCTTTTTAGGTTGCAATGTGTAACATAAATAACAAAACAAAGTATTTCTCAATGGTACCAAAAGATTTTAGTTCTGAGATAGAGCTCAGAAAATCTAACATTTCGTCCCGTGGATGTAATTTTTGTCACAGATCTAGTTTTGATTCCAGTTTTAGTATTGATTAATGACAACCTCACTTAGGCTGAATTAATTTTCCATCATATAATGTTTTCCTTGATCACATCTGAAACAAACTTGTGACTATCTATTTCCTGTGTGAAGAAAAGCCACAGAAACCATGAGCCGCAGCCACCTGCTCCAACATCTACAACATCTATACTGCATCTAAACGCTCACATTTCTCTGCAGCTGCTGCTCCGCAATCCATTAAACATGTCCCACTACTGCACCTACAGCCATGACAGAAGTCCTGAGTGTGTTTCTGACATGATGTGATGTACTGTATATGAATGTTCTCAATTACAGTCTGTGCTTTAGTCACGAGAAGCTGGTGTCAGGGCTCCCTCTGAAGGCAGAGGAATGAATAAAACCATTTACAACTGAACTCTTTAAACCCAGAAACTTCCTCCACAAACAAAGATTATCTTATTTTAAATATTTTCATATTTTCAAAGCTGTTCCAATGTTTTGTCAAATTTAAATGATATGTTTTAGAAATTCTGCCAGACACCTCTTATACCTAATTTTATCATTTTGAAGATACACATTAGTTTGACCAAAGCTAAAATGGAAGGTTCTACTATTGACTTTGGATGTATAGTTATAATTCTCTATTCCTCTATTTTGGTTGAATTCATAGTGAATTCTGAATTTACTGTACATTGCCATAATACCTATCCATCCATCCATCTGCTTGATCCGTTGCCGGGTTGCGGGGGCAGCAGTCTAAGCAGAGACGCCCAGACTACCCTATCCACACACACTTCCTCCAGCTCGTCAGGCCAGCTGAGAGACATAGTCCCTCCAGCGTGTCCTGGGTCTTCCCCGGGGCCTCCTCCCGGTGGGACGTGCCCAGAACACCTCCCCAGGTAGATACCTATATATCTGGAAATATAATCATCCCATCTTCAAGCACATGTGAACATAGAAGAGACATGAACAATCCTTACTCAGAATGGAAAAAGTGACCAAGAACAGTTATTAAAGTATTACATTCAATATTTTCAGTATAGCGAACAAAATGTTGCATTGCATTTTCAGGATCAGAATAAATAAAATGGACAAAATCTTAATATAATCTTTATTCAATGCTTTACCACACACTGTACATGTGCATACAGTAGATGCTACATACAAATACAGCTTCATAATGCACCTTTTGTAGACACAAAGGTCAAATATCAAATCTCACTGAGCACACATTTTTGGATAATCAGCTGTTAGCATAGAGCAGGGAGCGCATGCCGTTACTGGGGGCATTATGGGTAAGAAACGCACAATGACAGACAATCAGTACATACTGTATGTGTGAGTATGGCTTGGTCGGTTGGATGCATGAACGTTGCAGAGACACCAGTATTAGGAGCAGTGCATGGTCCAGGAGACACACAGAGAGAGTAGACACCTGCAACATTGAATTTCGGTTTAATAAAAGTAAGGATTATAATTGGTAACGAAAAAACATAATTTGCTTTGTAGAATCTGAGGTCCACTATTTGCCTGCAATGTTTATTCAGATATTAGATTCCTCTTAATTTCACTGGAAGATATTTGTGCATGGCATGGATTGGGTGAAACCGGAGTGCCTGAGGAAACCCGTCCTGCGTGTGAGGCCTGAGCACTATATACCCACTAAGCCACCATGTTGCCAACGCTTCATTGAGTAGTGTATTTATTATTATTATTTTTTATTTGGTAGGGACAGAACAAGAAGCCTTGTTACAGGAACCGATGCTGTGTTCATAGGCCGTATAGCTAACAGCTAGTTTGTAGACCTGGTCCCTATATATGTATTCCTCTCTATAATAAATATTAGTCTGGCTCCAGGGGGCGCCAGAGTATACTTTATGAGTGACAGGTGCAACCGGAGTCAAACCGAACTCAGGACCTTGTTTCCGTGCAACTATAAAATAAAATAAAAACGATAGCAAACAATGTTATTTTTTGTCTTGTCTGTCTACATCAGTGTTCCCCAACCTTTTTGAGCACTGGCCCAACTTTTGGATTTAAAACAATCGCATGGCACACCAACCACTGAAACTGTTACAAAAATATAACTCTGCAGCCTTTATTAACAAAACAAAGTCATTCTCAGCAAAGTGTATAATATAGAAAATCAAACAAGTGCAAAGAAGTATCTCTAGTCTTCTAATAAAAAAAATTTTCACAATACTTCGACCAGGTAGGCTTTATCGGATAATTTCCCAAGGCACACCAAATAACATCTCAAGGCACACTAATGAACCATGGCAGACTGGTTGAAAAACACTGTTCTATAAGTTTTAAAATGGACCTAGAATCTGTAATTGATCGATTGATTGATAACAATAATCCCAATCAGCGTAATGACAATTTCTATCAAGCAAAACAAATAATAGAGCTAACACAAGCCCGTTTGATGGACAGCTTGGGTGTGGTTCAGGGAGGTAACTAGGAAGAGATGATTTATTTAACATCTTGTATGACAGCCTACAACTGCAGAGGGTGAAAGATTGTGTCCAGAGTGTACCAGTGTCCCTGTCTGACGATGGCCGTGGTGTGAGCAGCTTAGAGCTACATTGAGTGGTACATTGGATTGGCAGATCTGTGTAAGCCTCACCAGAGATGACCTGTTGTTTAGTAGGGGAGTTTCTCATGCACGATCACTGTTACGTCAGAGCCAGATTTCCTCGCTGCTCGTGCTGTTCACTTTGTAGATGTAGCCCACCATCGGATACCGAGCAAAACCTGTGGTCAGAAAAGGAGATGGATCACCTTTTACTACAGCGTTACAACATAGACATAGTGGAATATGCTCTGTTTTTTTGTTTACCTCTGGCAGCATAGGCCAACGACAAATCTTCCTCGTCCAAACTGTGTTGTTTCGCAATGTCTCGAACTACAGTCAGGAGGGGACAGAGTCAAAAATATGACAAGATTGAAGCATAATTATCAGCAAGCTAATAAGGTCAATGGCAAAACTTCAAATCCATGTAGCATCACGTCTGCTGTTGTGGCCCTGGCCCTGGTTTGAAGCCAGCTTAGTTCTGAGGGAGGTTTGTTCCTGGTCTAGCCCACGTCAAGGCCCTACTTTGTGTGAATGTGTTCTCAATTTTAAAAGTGTGAAGATTCAGTTACAACAAGACGTTGGAAACAGGGACAGCTGGCAATTTAAGCTGTAAGATTGACTGATACAAGCCAACCTGTTTTTCAGTGTATTTAATTTGATGCTATGACGTTTTACAAGAGAAAAGTATGAAGCTCTCTGTTATACATGGTGTGAAGTAAAAAGTGAGACCTTGCCTGAATGGAAAGTAGGGGTGTTATTTATTCATATATTGTACACAATACAAAATCTTACTTGTCCTGTACTTACACTCCCACTCACTACTGAGACAAGAGGTAAACAGTAGCAGTTATTAGTGATTTGATATATTTATGTATTGATTTATTTTATAGGGACCAGTATACGCAATCAACATGTGAGACATTACATTAGCCAAGGCTAATTTGCAATATAGTGTAGTACTGCACTCAGACCTAAATCTCAGAAGCCACATAAAATCAATAACATCAACAGCTTTTTACCATCTGAAGAACATTGAAAAAGTTAGAAATATAGTGTCCAAAGCAGACCTGGAGATTCTTATCCATGCATTTGTCTCCAGTAGGTTAGACTACTGCAATGGCCTGTTCACAGGTCTGTCCAAACAGGCTGTAAAACAGCTGCAGTACATTCAAAATGCAGCAGCTCGAGTCCTGACAAGAACCAGGAAGTACGACCACATTAGTCCAGTCCTCAGGTCTCTGCACTGGCTTCCTGTGGCTCAGAGAATAGACTTTAAAGCATCTCTGCTTGTTTACAAGTCTCTCCATGGCCTTGCACCAAAATACTGTACATTGGTGACATGTTGTGCCCTATGAACCGGCTCGGACTCTGAGGAGCACAGGGACTGGCCTCTTGCTGGCGCCCAGAGTCAGGACTAAACATGGGGAGGCTGCATTTCAGATTTATACAGCTAACATCTGGAACAGTGTCCCTGAAAATGTGAGAAAGGCGTCTACTGTGACAATGTTCAAATCCAGGTTAAAGACTGTTCTGTTAGCCTGTGCATACAACTGAAGGATTTTATCTCCATTTTTAATGCACTGTGGTTATTTTATTTTATTTTATTTTTTAATACCTTGTGTAATTTTAAAGTTTTAATTTCTTGTGTGATTTTAATGTTTCAATTGTGTTTCTGGTGTTTGTTTTATGTGATGATTTGTGCCTTGGGTGACTGTGAAGCGCTTTGTGTTGCCCTGTGTATGAAAGGCGCTCTACAAATAAACTTTGATTGATTGATAGTATCAGGATATATCACGACCATATTGTTTTGTGAGCTTGGCTATGAACCATGAAGCAAATTGTATTCCCACATACAAAGCAACTGTTACTGTAATATTCACCAGCAGTACCTTCTCTACAGGCAAATATACGTTGTAGTAAAATATGTCTCTTACCTCTTTTTAAAGTGCTGAGGTCGTTCAGTTGCATGTTTGAAGGCAAAGACATGTTTTCTCTGGGCATGTGAGGCTTCTCTGGTTTCTCTGTCTTTAAAGTCGGGGATTCACTGACAGAAGGGATACAAGACAGTGATCAGAACTGGTCACATGTGTTCAAAATGTAAATAGAACACTTTTTTATTGTATGCTACCTCTTTGGGGCCATCACTATCTCCACAGGCTCATCTGAAACACGAGAGAAGCATTTGATAATTTTGAAACTCAAAAAGGTACAGATGAAACAGACCTCACCGATGCTCTTGCTTTTGTTCTTCTGCATGAGGCACAGCACGATGAGGCTGAGGATGAGGAGGGCCATAAACGCCATGGCTCCACCTGTCACGATCCCCAACATTGGCACTTCCACCCGGGACTGCAGGAACTCTGAGGATACAACGAGAGCCATGTAGTGAATACGAGTTCATCAAGAGAAAAAGTATATTCTTAAGAAAAGTTCTTAAATAATACAATATTCTAATCAGTGTGTATGTGTGTATGTGTGTGTGTGTGTGTGTGTGTGTGTGTGTATGTCAGAGGGGCTAGTGGCACAGACTGGTTTCCTCGCTTCTGTCATTGTGTCACAGGGCAGCTGAGGCTACAGTAGTTTATCACCACCGTGTTTGGAGTGAAAGAATAATAGCATGTTAAGCGCCTTTGAGGGGCCCAAAAAGTGCTGTATGAAGCCAATGCATTATTATTATTTTTAATCTCCTAGCTCACACAAATTAGCCACTTAAAGCAGTATTCTAGAGGTATTTAAAGTTAGTATCAATAAATATTTACAGTAGCTCACAGTCTTTTGGGATTGGGACCGACCTGCCAGCGTGAGGTTGCTCTGAGCCGATCCCAGACTATTGTCCGCGTTCAGAGACATGTTTCCTGATAGGCTACTCAGGGCGACACGCAGGCTGTGATTGGTCAGCCAGGGATAACTTTGCGAGTCCAGAATGAGGAAGTCCGAAGTGTTTGCGACCACGTGTCCCGTCTGGTCCATGAAGCTGAGTGTGGCAGGAGGATTGGAGCGAACCAGCGCAAACAGCACCAGAGAGAGGCCCGGGTCTGCGGTCTCACTGTACTGGGCTTTGACTTTGAGGATCTCAGGCTGAACTATAGAAACAGCAAATTATGAGATTATAATCAGAAAGCAAATGTCACTACATGTTGTTCATACATACTGTATTTCTGTAAATCAGTTCATAGTGAGGATTCTAGCCTCATTATTCAATAGCAACCAAGTATTTATTTTTTACAAACTGTATGTTCAGAGTGATAGATAGATCAATCCATAATATTCATACATTGATACTGTATGAGTAATAATGATAATAAAAATGATAATTAAATATAACAGAATAATTGTAAATTGAAATGCATTTGTAAATACATTTTGAAACTGTAAATATTCAACATATGGTGAATATTGTTGCTTGATTGTATTTCTGCTCGAATGAATAATTAATCAATGATATACTGTATGAGGTGATGATTTTATAAAAGTACAAAAAAACATACTTTGAAACTTTCTCTCTATGGAGATAAATAAGATGTATGTCATAATGTGAAAGATTATATCGACATCGTCATAGAAACAAGCAGGAGTCTCCAGTGCTGGCCGTGTTTGTGGAGCTGTAAGCCGGCCTTTAAACACTGGGGCCTTAATAAATATTTTCTCCATAATTCTCCTGAAGCTGCAGACCACAATATGCTGCCTTTTTCTTATTACAAAACATTTCCTTGTTGCATACTTTCACAAACGGGCCTGTGAGTCACTATTTGGCAGTTTGGGCTGAGAGTTGATTAGCCTGGTGAGGAGTGATCCTCTTTTTCACTTATCTGTCTGAAAAAAACTGATTAAAAGTTGGGACAGAGGCAAAAATACAGGCACGTGAATATCAAACACTTTTGATAGCAACAGATATTTTGTGGTTTGGAAGGATAGACTGTATATATTAACAAACATAGTAATGCATTTCTCCGCAGTTGAAACTTATATGCCACCACTTTCGCCGCCTGTGGCCAGTTTCAAAATGGCTGCAGGCAGGAAAATTTTGAAAAAATGTGTTTGCGCATGCGTTAGCCTGTATGAGCCCCATGCATTTGACAAGTGCATTCAACAGTCCACAGCAACTAAACTATACTGGTCCAAAAAAAAACTGCCCACAGCATTGACACACAAATTGGGCCAAGAGCCGACTTTTAGACCATCCTGTAAAGCCGTTTTCGAGAGAGGTAAAAAGACGCCATACAAAAGCATTGGATAATTCTCTTTCTGGGTCCACCCCCACAGGCTAGGAGTGGTATTGCAAGTATGTCAGCGCACGTGCTAATAGACCAAGGACCCGCCCCAACTGTTTGGAAGTTGGGTACCTCAGCTTTAAATGCCGTCTTTAAGTTACAGTTTGAGGAATCATTAGTGTCGTGTCATTGGTGAAAGATCTATGGCGTGATATTTGCCATTGCATAATCCTATGGTATTGGATTCAAATTGACCAACACTAAAGTTTATCTTTTCAGTTTACATATGACCTGTACATATCGACATGAGTGAATAAAGAGACTTACATTGTATATTTAACATGACTGTAGCATTATAGCTTTGTCCTGTTTTGGGGTTGGAGGCAACACACACCAGCTCTCTGTCCCACCGACGCACTTTTAAGGAGAACGTGCTGTTTGGAGAGTTGGCTCTGTCGCTGAAGTCCTCGGGAGGCGGCGGCATGACTCTACGGCCTCTCTTCACCGGAGGTCTGCTCTGCATGTGCTGCTTCTGTTCCCCGTTCAGGTACCAGGTGAGCAGGGGAGGGGCGCGGGGGTCCCAGCTGTCTGTCTGGCAGCTGAAGCGGTGGGTCATGTTCTCCCGCAGGGTCAGAGAGGCGCGCTGACGACCATCGATTTTGGGGCCAGACTCAACTGCACCTGGGAAGTGGAAGATGTCTTAGTTTATGTCTTAAAGATGCAGTCAGTGATTTTTTCCAGACACATTTATTTAAATATTGTGGGGAAACGTCCCTAAACCCTAAAAGTAGTCAAGTTATCATGTGTTTTCAAATAGTAATGGAATTGACCAGATGCCTATAGTCTACAAAAATTAATAAAAAGTATTTTGGAGTGGACTAAATAAACCAGACATGGGCAAACTTTTCCTCCTGAGGGCCACATTGGAAATTAAGTCCGGATCTCTACAGCCGTCTGATATTTCAATGTTTTTCTAAGGCTTCATTTTAAAACATAAATGGTTTATATGAAAAAAATAGCTCTGCACACAGCAAAGAGGGGGATTGTATGATATTTAAACTGAAATTACCCCACTGTGGGATGAATAAATGTTCTTAATCCTAATCTCTCTTGATCTTAATCTTAATCTATATAAATTGAGGCGAGCTCAGGGGCCTGATAGAAGCATCCAAAGGGCCGCATTTGGCCCACGGGCCGGGGTGACATGTTGTGCCCACCACTGAAATAAACCAATGGGATTTGTTCATCCCCAACGAACAAATGGGATGCGTTTACCCCCTTCACCCTCTTCATATCTATCGGTTTCCTAAAACCTAAAATGACAGAACAGAAAATGCCAATTTCACGTTTGCCACCCACTCTCCCTGTTATGACAAAGAAAAGAAAATCCTGCATGTTTGGTTTGGTGGAGAGGCGAGGGGAGGGGGTGGGGTGAGTGGTTTCGAGTTGGTGCCACGGCTAAGCTAACAAAATCGCTTACATCTTCAATTTAAAAAAGGAGATTGCTTTTTATAAACATTGAAAAATCGCAAATCAACTTTGGCAGGTTCCAACCATAGACTGTATATATTAAAGTTCCAACACAGTCAGTAATTGAGAAAATTATTTTAGTACTTGATTATTCCATGAATTTGTTGAGAGATGTTATGTCAATCAATCAATCAACTTTATTTGTATGGCGCCTTTCCAACACAAGGCCACTCAAAGCGCCTCACAACCCACATAATATCAGACAAATCAGAGACATCAATAAATACATTAAAAACAGAATAAAATCACAAGTAATGGAAAAAAAAAAAAAAAAAAAAAAACCTTAAAATATTAAAAGCACACACGGGATTAAAATAATAAATAACCACAATGCATTAAAAAAAAAAGAGTATGTATCAATAAAATCCTTCAGCCGTATGCACAGCTAAAAAGAACAGTTTTTAGCCCTGATTTAAAAATTGCCAGAGTAGGTGCTAGCCTCACATCTTCAGGAAGATTGTTCCAGATTGTAGCTCCATAAATCTCAAACGCTGCCTCCCCATGTTTAGTTCTGACTCTTGGAACCAGTAAGAGGCTACCTCCTGTGCTCCTCAGAGTCCGGGCCGGTTCATATGGGACTAACAAGTCGCTTAAGTACCCTGGTGCGAGGCCATGGAGAGACTTGTACACAAGCAGTGCTGCTTTGAAGTCTATTCTCTTAGCCACAGGAAGCCAGTGCAGAGACCTGAGAACTGGACTAATGTGGTCATATTTCCTGGTCCTGGTCAGGACTCGAGCTGCAGCATTTTGGACATACTGCAGTTGTTTTACAGCCTGTTTGGACAGACCTGTGAGCAGGCCATTGCAGTAGTCTAACCTACTGGAGACAAATGTATGGATGAGAATCTCCAGATCTGATTTAGACACTATGTTTCTAATTTTGGCAATGTTTTTCAGATGGTAAAATGCTGCTGATGTTACTGATTTGATATGACTGTTAAAATTTAAGTCTGAGTCCATTATAACTCCTAGGTTTCTGACCTTGCCTACAGGTTCCAGGGAGAGAGACTGGAGGTGACGAATAACGCTCTCTCTTTGTTTCTGAGGACCAAAGACAATCAATTCTGTTTTGTCTGCGTTTAGCTGAAGGAAGTTATTTTGCATCCAATCACTAATCTGTTGAGTACAGTGAAGGAGTGATTCCACTGGTCCATGTTCTCCTGCAGTAAGTGAGACATAAATTTGAGTGTCATCAGCGTAATTGTGGTAGGATACATTGTTGGAGCGTATTAACTGACCTAATGGCAGCATGTAAATATTGAACAGAAGAGGCCCCAGAATTGATCCCTGTGGCACTCCGCAGGTCAGAGCCATATGATCTGAGACACAGTTTCCTATCTGAACCAAGTATTTCCTGTCTTCTAGGTAAGACCTAAACCAACTTAGGGCAGTCCCAGTGACACCCACCCAGTGCTCTAGTCTCTGCATGAGGATCTCGTGGTCGACTGTGTCGAACGCAGCACTCAGATCCAACATTACTAAAACTGTGACTTTTCCTGTGTCGGTGTTAAGTCGGATGTCATTTGTAACCTTCACTAGTGCAGTCTCAGTGCTGTGATTGGCTCTAAAGCCGGACTGGAGCGCATCAAAGGAACTATTAGTTACTAAGAATTCTGTAAGTTGTTGGTAAGCAACTTTTTCCAGAATTTTTCCCATAAACGGCAGATTTGAAATGTTAACGCATGAACATGGAAGTAAGTGTAAAACAAATATTAAGAATTGAGTGAATGCCTTCACATGACACAATTAGCCTGGCTCCAGTTAACTTTAAGCCCCGCCCACTGTAATTTTATGTAGGCGGGGCTAAAGGTTGGCTGGACCATGCTATGACACCATGATATTGGGGTTAGTTTTGGAAAACACATCTAGAATTAGCTTTATCTGCTACCACTTGCTAAACATGTATTTATGTTTATTTAGATTAGTGTGTCTGCATGAGTCTGCATGTGTCGTATGGAACAGAAGTGTGAGTAGTTGATACCTGTCCAGGATAAGGCCAGTGTGTGAAGCAGCACGACAGCGGAGCTCTTCATTCTGTCTTCAGCTCCTCTCACTACATCTACCTGCTGCACACAACACACAGTCTGCATTGAGCGAATGTGTTCACATAATATCATATAAGACATATTCATGTGCACTTACATCCTCTTACCTATTCACCTCACCTCCAATTACCCCCTACAAAATCCATGTGCTTTTCATAATGTGTTACAATGTGTTTATATATGTGCATTGCACCTTTAAAACAAATACTTTTATATATTGTGCACAGATCCGTGATTAAGTAAATTGTATCCTGAAAGTCCTTCACTAGGAAGAGTGATCAAACTGAAAACGTGCAGAAACTGAGTGGATTTACATCATACTTAAAATGATTAGTGTATTTGAAGAGCATATTTGTTTTGAAAATGTGTCTACAATCTTCATCATGTTTTGTTATTGTCAATACATTGGAAATAATTTGCTCAATAAGGGGTGAAGCTTTATTTGCATGGCATTAGAATAAATCTATCTTTTCTCAATATTACTTGATACAGGGGAAATTGTAAACATGTTCTTTTTTTGCAAATAAACTATCAATTTGGTCCAAAACAAATATAAGTTATTCTGTCGTAAGATAGTGTAATTAGACAGTATGCATGCACTTATCATAATTGTCTATTGCCATAGGCTACACTGTACACTGATAAATGAGTACTGCAGTGTTGTTGCCTGCACAAGATGTGTAATAAAGCATTTAGGCCTATGCAATGTAAAAGTCTAATACATCATATTGCATTATTTGCCCTATACTCGTTACAGTGACATTGACAACACCTTTGTGCTTCTGTGTTGATTAAACCAGCATATTAGA
Organism: Knipowitschia caucasica; assembly: GCA_964034765.1. Lineage (NCBI taxonomy): Eukaryota > Metazoa > Chordata > Actinopteri > Gobiiformes > Gobiidae > Knipowitschia > Knipowitschia caucasica. The sequence continues at coordinate 15,244,329 of OZ035832.1, forward strand.
ACAGTACCCAGTCAACTTTCAAACATGTGTCATTACTTGTGTTTGCAAAATCTCAGCCCACAGTGATCACAAGGGCTGCAGCTTGTACCATTAGCACAGCACTGAGTAATGTCTGACAGTGGTGCTAGCTTTGGCAATGTCAGTCACGTGAATTCCCAGCATCCTTGAACGAAACAGGAACTATATCCATAATCCATCCATGACGCACAGAATCGCTCATATTTAAGCACGCACGCTCCACAGTTCTGCAGATAATGATGAGAAGTCCGGCTAATACGTCTGTTTAGCGCTAACAATCTTTGTATGCACTCAGCTTTGCCGCATGCAGAATCTCAGCCTGATGGGAAAGCAACGTCCTGTGTTGGGGTCGCTCTGGTGATCGATTACCTGAGGTCTTTGTGCGGGAAGTGTCGGGGTCGCGGCGAAGCCTGAAGAAGCTCCATGGAGGCGGAATAGCGACGTGCGAAGGGGCTTAAAGGGATGTTAGGGATGGCGGCGCTGGGGGTGATAACAGCAGTGATGAGAGGAGTGCAGCGCTCCCGTACACGCACGCTCACGCACACATGCATGCACACACACTGTCATAAACACTAATACATGCACGCGCGCACGCACACACCACACACACATGTACAGGATGCAGGCGCAGCGCTGCTGGTGCGACATACGACTTCGACCTTCGACCGTTTCTATGGAATGCTATTGGTCCGAGTTTAGACCTGTATACAACTAAAGTACATTTTTGGTCGATTAAAGACATGCCTTATTCGAATAGAAAAAAAAAAAAAAACTATGCTGCTAGAAACACAATGTTCAACTAAACTAAATCTGTTCTATATTATTTCCAGCTACTCTTTGCTGTTTTACAGTGTATGTTGACTGATTCTGGTCGACGATTTGAAAATGGAAAAAGGTGCTTTGCCCTCTCCAGGTGGTGGAGAGGTCCTTCAAGTGGAGGAATTCAAGTATCTCGGGGTCTCGTGAACGAGTGAGGGAAGGGTCAGCACTAGATCATAAACGGAATCTGGACGGAGGTGGAAGTAAATATAACAAACTACCTATTAATGCCTAAACTTAACCAGCCATTCCCATAAAATAACCCCAACCCACCCTTAACCCTAACCTCAACCCACCCTTAACCCTAACCTCAACCATCTTACTCAGACACCTAAAACTTAACCAGTCACCACTTAAGGACTTATTAGTCTAAAACTAATTCGAAAGTAGGATTGTTACTTCCGGTTTCGTCCCGATTCCGTTCATGATCTAGTGCCGACCGTGAGGAAGGCTGGAGTGTGAGATTGACAGGCGGATCGATGCAGCGTGCGCAGTGATGCGGTCGTTTTGTCAGACTGTTGTGGTGAAGAGGGAGCTGAGCCTAAAGGAAGAGCTCTCCATCAAACAGTCAATCTTCGTTACCTCCCTCACCAATGGTCATGAGCTTTGGGCAATGATCGGAAGGAAAAGATCACGGATACAAGTGGTCGAAACCAGCTTCGTCCGCAGAGTGGCAGGGGTCTCTGCTAGAGATAGGGTGAGGAACCTCAGTCACAGGAGGAGCTCAGACTGGAGCCGCTGCTTATCCACATTAAGAGGAGCTAATGTAGGTGGCTCCCTGGGGAGGAGATCCCGGGGAAGACCCAGGACTTTGTATAGATGGTTTTCCATTGACATCATGCACTACCCCCAATTCCGCAGTTCGCCATATTGTAAGTCTAGCCGCCGGTAGTTGTAGGTAAACAAAGCGTAGCACATCCCTTTTTGCACTAAAACATGCCGACTACCTGCGTCGTTTGGGGGTGCAGTAACCGTGCAGATTGTGGGGACATTCCGAAGGTTATTACGAGCCAGGGGAGCCACTCTCGACGGAGAAAATAACCCTTTAGTTGGCGAGGATCAACCGAGAGGGCTTCAACCCTAACCCCCTGAAAAATGGCACTATAAGGTCTGTTCTGACCATTTCATAGCAGGTAAGAGCTAGCTAAATCTGTTCATGTCTGGTAATTATTCAGAACTGCAATTTGACTGTGATACAATGTATACATGGGTTCACCTCCAGCCACGACTCCGTGAAGCTGATCAAGTTCGCCCACCCTCATTGGACTCATCTCCAACAACGATGAGTCCGCCTACAGGAGGGAGGTGGATCGGCTGGTGTCCTGGTGCAGTGGTAACAACCTGGAGCTGAACGCCCAGAAGACAGTGGAGATGATTGTGGACTTCAGGAAGAGCACTGTCCCCCCGCCCCCACCCTCCGTGATGGACTCCCCCATCACCTCTGTGGAGTCCTTCAGTTTCCTGGGAATTGTTATAGAATTATATACCCCATGAAGGAGGAAACTCAAAGGTCCTTTGTCTGATCAAAAGCGTAAGTTTATTGTTAACGCACAGTGCGGAGGGCCAGCACATCCACTCAAAAGCAGCATGTCCCAGCTCTGGGGGCCAGAGCCCCCAGCTTCCTGTATACAAAACACACACCAAAGATAGTCACGCCCACAACGGAGCGGAGGGGGCCACCGGTGAGGAGGCGCACAGGAAGCGCCGGCGCCATCCCCTGTGGTGGCAGTGGCATGGGGTGTGAACAGACAGACAATGGTGGAAGTGCAGGTCATACAGATGCAAGACGGAAAGACACAAGGGTGTGACAGACAGCAGGGACCTTCACAAAGCTCAGCATGGCGTCAGAAGGTTGTCTGCATTGATAAAAGGCCTTTGACGTCCGTGTATTTGCTGCGGCTGGTTTTAATGTAATTACTCCAAAAACTGTCACCACAGCACCACCATCACCCAGGACCTCAAGTGGGAGCCGACCATCAGCTCCCTCATCAAGAAGGCCCAGCAGAGGATGTACTTTCTGCAGCAGCTCAGGAAAGCCAAGCTGCCTGCACAGATGTTGGTGCAGTTCTACACGGCCATCATCGAGTCCATCCTCACCTCCTCCGTCACCGTGTGGTTTGCTGGAGCCACAGTCAGGGACAAACAGAGACTACAGCGCATTGTGCGCTCTGCAGAGGAAGTGATCGGCCGCAGCCTTCCATCGCTGCAGGACCTGTACGTCGCCCGAGCTCGAGGCCGGGCTGGTCGTATCACAGCCGACCCCTCTCACCCTGCACATGGACTATTCCAACCACTCCCCTCAGGCAGGAGACTGCGGTCCATCAGGACTAGAACCTCCCGCCACAAGAACAGTTTCTTCCCCTCTGCTGTTGGACTCTTGAACACTTTTTAACCTGTCCCCCCGCCCTTTATGAAGTCACTTTACCTCACTGTACTGCTGTCACCTTACATTGCGAGTACCATGTGCACTTGTATATTGTAAATAGTAATTGTAACTCTATTTTAAATTTAAATGTATTCCTTAGAAGTGTTTTTTATTATTTATTTTTTATTATTTCTTTCTGACAGTTGCACTGAGCCAAAGCAATTTCCAAGTCTGTGACTTCCTGTTACTTACGTGGCAATAAAAATGATTCTGATTCTGATTCGAGCAATCCCATCTAAATGAATGAGGGGGGGGGGGGGGGGGGGGGGGGGGAAGGGTGGTAGACAGAAGTGATCCTGTGATATCAACTTCTTTGTTCAAAATAAATTATTGATTGAAAGAAATATTGCATCATATACATCATGATCTTTTTTAATTGTAAAACTGTTAAGTGAAAGTAAGCCATTTCAGGCAAAGTCCACTGGTCTCGCCGCATTTCATACGAATCCAAATCTACGATCACTCTCAATTTCTCCAAAGATCTTGCCTCACAGATTTCTCCAGTGTATCAATATACTTAACGTGGTCAGCGTCGGCTGAATTCATGGCTTTAGATGACATGGGGACAAATGATCAGTGGCAAATTATCCATGACAGATGCTTGCAATTGACGTCACGTCCGCCTCATTACATTTGCGTATCACGAAGTGGTGGTCAGCCGAGCTAGTTGTTCACTAGAGAAGCGTGTCTGAATATGGCTTTTGCGTTTGTTGTTTTAAGTTTTCTAACCGATCGAATCGTGAAACCTTTAATGGATACTTTAGTATTCCTTGTGAAGAGATGAATAAAGAGCCTTGCACTAAGGACTTTACGAAAACACGTAGGAAAAGTGGCTCGCTAACATTTCACTAGCAAACGCTTTTACCTCTAAGGATTAATTATTTACCCAGCCATGGAGTCACAAAGCTCAGTTATTACATCCTCATCTTTATTTCATTCATTGTCAGGTAGGAGTTTAAAAAAACACTGTGAATGTTTGACCTGAAAAGAACACAGCACAGACGCATTGTTTTGTTGAGAATGATAAGTTAATTCACCAATCGTTACTTACACGGCTCTGTACGATGCAGGGTGTGTCCTTCAGGACCTTAACTCTGAGTTCTTTAACCCACAGACAGACGGAAAAGTTACAGTATCCATGTTTATCCAAACCTTCATTTGTTTAGCAGTGCAAAAGCTTGATTGTAACACTAGCTGTGGATTAGAATCTAAAGTGAAGAAAATGACAGTCTAGGATCTTGTCTTTAATTCACACAGAAGACATGTTTTATTGTCGATGATAGAGGCAGCATAAACAAAGACGTTACAGAATATAAGTGACTTACAGCGGAGGAATGGAGACTTATTAGCATTATTAGCATTTACCGCTGTGCCAGTAGCTTCAACCTTGATATTAACAAAATATGTAGTGGAAAAATTCTGCCGTGTGCATATTGTTAGAATGATGAGTTAGAACGTTAACCACAGTAGCTTCAAAGTGTCATGAAATATCCAAAAAAGCACAAAAATACTCGGAAGACTCGCATTTTCTTCATATATAAGCAACAACTCTTGCTGGCCTGACCACCACTTCGTCAACCGGAAGTTTATGCGTCACGTCTTCTTCTTCTTGTTAGGTTTTTTCCGGCGGTTGGCGACCTATTTTTGCGCATTACCGCCACCTTCTGTTCCGTGGATGGGTCAGTAGGCTCACACTCTAACCCCACAGACTATCAGTCTGTGGTCCCACCAAGGGAATTGTAAAAGAAAAGAAACGAAAAATAAAATAAAAAAAAAATAAAAATAAAAATAAAAAATAAAAAAAATACTACAAAATACAAATAAAAATAACTAACCAAAATTCATACATACCTAACTATACTATATCTATATTCTGCTGAATAACCCGGCTTCCTTTAAAAACGACACTAATGCCCTCACTTGCGCACTCCCTCCAGTACCCAAAATACTCTTTAAATTAAATTCCTTAACCCCCAGTTCCTTAAGCCTCTGTTTCAGTACCTCCCTACACTCACTATATCCCCTGCAGTGCAACAGCACGTGCTCTACAGACTCCTCCTGCTCTTCACATCCCTCACAGAGCCCCGTCTCATGCTTCCCTATGATACACAGTGTTTTATTCAGTGCACAATGCCCCAATCTAAGCCTAGTCATGACCATTTCTTCCCTCCGATGGCCCCCCTGCCTTCTGCCATCGCTCACCTCTTTCTGTATGTGATAAAAATGCCTTCCTGAGGTCCCTGTCTCCCAACGTGTCTGCCATTCCTGAATTATTCGTTTCCACACCACACTCTTTGCTTCACTCTTGCTACTTTTCACACTCATCTCTACCCTTGCCTTATTCAGTGCACCCTTTGCCAGTCTGTCCACTACTTCATTACCTAGAATACCAGAATGTGATGGTACCCACAGAAACTGCACCGTGTTCCCCTGCTGATGAATTCTAGTAACTGTCAATAGAGTCTCATACAAAATATCCTGTCGACCCTGTGATTGTATAGACTGGACACTAGAAAGCACAGACGCTGAATCAGAACATATTAAAACCCTACTCTTTTTAGCTTGCTCTGCCCACCTTAACGCCACTAATATAGCAACCATCTCCACTGTGTAAACACTCAAACCATTAGATGTTCGTCTGTTAATACCAACTCCTTTTCCTGGCACCGCTATTCCGAATCCTGTAACCTCAGATTCTGGACTCTTTGACCCATCCGTAAAGATGTGAATATGACTTGAGTAGAGTTGAGATACGTGGTACTCAAAAGCTGCAACCAGATCAACCCTCCCTTTTTCCTTCTTCTTCAAGTCCAGCAGGTGCCAATCTACTCCTGGGCACGCCAACTTCCATGGGGGTATTGCAGGAAACACTAAAGCAGAACTAATCTGAAGATCATAAATACCATAGTTCTGAGCCATCTGGTCCCCCACTTTCCCAAAATGATCTCTCTGGGCCTTACCATATTCCCAGCAGTCCCTCAATGTCTGTTTTGTGGGATGAGAATCCCCATGGCTTTGTAAATGAACCCAGTAGTTCATCATTATCTGCTTCCTTCTCAGATCTAGTGGCATCTCCCCCATCTCTACCTGCAATGCATTCACCGGAGATGTCTTAAAGGCTCCGCAGCACAGCCTCAAGGCACGGGCCTGTATCACATCCAGTTTCTTCAGTATGGATGGGGATGCTGATCTGTACACCACACAACCATAGTCAAATGCTGACTTTATCAAGGCCTGATAGAGGCGTTTCAGTGCGGAGCAGCTGGCTCCCCAGTCTCTTCCTGCCAAACACCTCATAACATTTATAACCTTACTAGACTTCTCCTCAATCCGTTTTATGTGTTCCTTCCATGTTAAACGAGAGTCCAGTACAACCCCTAAAAACTTAAATGCACTAACTCTCTCAATCTCTTCACCGTATAACCTCAACTTCATATCTTCCCTCACTCTCTTCCTTGTAAAGAAAACCACTTTAGTTTTCTCAACTGAGAACCTGAAGCCCCAGTCTAGTCCCCACTCCACCACATCATTAATGGCTCGCTGACTCTTGCCTATTAGATGATCTACATTTCTCCCCCTGCTCCATACCGCCCCATCATCTGCGAACAAAGATCTACCCACACTCCCAGGCATTGCATCAAACACATCATTAATCATAATAATGAACAGTAGAGGACTTATCACACTGCCTTGAGGAGTTCCATTTTCAGCACAATATTGATTGGAGCAAGCTGATCCAATGCACACCTCAATTTTCCTCCCATCAAGAAAGTCTCGGATCCAGTTAAAAGCGCTTGCACTAACCCCCAACCTATGCAGTTTGATTAATAACCCCTCTTTCCACATCATGTCATAGGCTTTTTCAATGTCAAAAAACACTGCCAGCACTGCCTCCTTACAAGCCTGAGCTTTCCTTATCTCATTTTCAAGCCTAATAATAGAGTCACACGTATTTCTCGCTTTCCTAAAGCCACTCTGACAACCAGCTAAAACTCCTCGTCTCTCAAGGTCAAAAGACAACCTTTCCACAATCATTCTCTCCATAATTTTACAGAGGTTGGAGGTAAGGGCTATTGGCCGATAACTACATGGCTTTGATGGGTCCTTTCCAGGCTTCCTTATCGGCACTATCACAGCCTCTTTCCACGCACCTGGCACCTTTCCTTCAGTCCAAATTCTATTATACAATAGCAGCAGTTTCTTACGTGCTTCTATCCCTAGCCTTCTAATCATTGCATAACATATCTGATCCTTACCTGGAGATGTTTGTTTTGCCCTTCTAACTGCCCTGTCCATCTCCTCCAAGGAGAAAAGGGAATCCTGATCTTGATTTAAATCCTCCTTAGTTACAAATACTTCCTGGTTCTGATCTGTGGTTTGATCTCTCCTGCTTTTAGCCACTTCTGATAAGTTATCTGAGCTATGCAACTTTACAAAACTTTGGGCCATGACCTCTGCCTTATCCCTGTCCGATATCGCTGTGCCACTCTGAGTCACTAATACTGGGTAATCCCACTCACGCCTGTCTCCACCCATCCTTCTTACCATTCCCCAGACTTCACCCACTGGTGTTGTTCTCCCCACTTTTGAGCAAAACTCCCTCCAGCTAGACCTTTTTGCTCTTCTAATTGTCCTCCTAACAATTGCCTGCGCTTTCTTGTATTCCACCAGATGCTGAATACTGAGCGTTCTCTTAAACTTCCTAAATGCCTTATTCCTCTCCTTGACCGCTACCCGGCACTCCTGCGTCCACCATGGAACCAGAACTCTGTTATTCTTTGGCTTGCTCTTTGGAATACTCTTCCGTGCAGCATTTATCATTCCCTCCGTAATCTGTTTATTCATTTCATCTACGCTGCCTTGACACCCCATTTCATCTGCAGCCTCCTCACATAACTTTTGGAACTCATCCCAATTAGCTCTATGGAAAGCCCATTTCCCCAAACCCTCTCTGCTTATCCCCTTCACCTTACCCCCAATTGAGCTCAAAACAGGATAATGGTCACTCCCCAGGGTTGTATCTGTCCTAACCCTCCACTGGCAGCCCCCTGCACATGCGCTAGACACCAGGGTAAGATCCAACGCTGAGGAGGACCCATTCACAACATTAAACCTTGTACCAGAACCGTCATTCAAACACACAAGATTCTGCTCATCCATCAATTCCTCTATAACACTTCCATTGGCGTCTTTATGCCGACCCCCCCATACTCCACTCTGAGCATTAAAGTCCCCCACCCAAACTACTCTCCTACGGTCTTGTCCCTGAATACCCCGGAGGCTCTGATGCTCTAACCTGGCACATGGATTATAGAAATTTATGACCACTGTTGGTTTTTCCTTCTCCCATACTTCCACTACAATGCACTCCAGATTTCCCCCTACCCCCAGTAACCTGTAGGGGATACCGCTTCTAACAAATGTTGCACACCCCCCTCCATCTCCATGGTCTCGGTCATTTCTAATCACAGCATATCCATATATTATAAAGTCCAAAGAAGGCTTAAGCCACGTCTCCTGCACACATATTACGTCCGGTTTCTCTTTAAGTCCTTTAATGAAATACTTAAACTCCTGGCCATTGGCCAGTAAACTTCTTGCATTCCATTGGAGAATAAGCACCATTAGGAATACAAATAACATTATACCACTCGTCCTGACTGAAGCCTGAGGTGATCACTCACCTTTTCCCATGTCAGTCCTACCACTCCTAGCAGCTTTACTGCTGCCTCAACAATCAATTTGATCCTTTCATCTCTAGTTTTGACCCCAAAAGTGCAGTTTATTACTTCAGCAATAAATGAAACTAGCGCAATTGGCTGTACACTTAGATTACTTTTGCTCTGCCCAGTTACTGCCAGTGTTGCCAACTTAGCGACTTTGTCGCTAGATTTAGCGACTTTTCAGACCCCTATAGCGACTTTTTTTCAAAAAAGCGACTAGCGACAAATCTAGCGACTTTTTCTGGTGTTATTGGCGACTTATCTGGTGTTTTGGCGACTTATCTGGTGTTTTGGAGACTCGTGAAGCATGTATTGTTCTGCTGTCCTCAACGTGAGCCCCTCCCCCGTCCCAAAGCACTTACAGGCGGCCAGTCTCACAGTAGCCTTGCGCAGCAGTCCCAGCTACAGTCTATGGGCGGAGCAGAGAGAGAGAGAGGAGACTCAAAAGCACAGGAAGTTTTCAGGCTGCTGCAGACTGAACTTCAGCTCCACCACCACCACACATCCAAAGCTCCCCGGCCACTCCTACCACCGCCACCCCCCACTACCCCCCACTCCATCCGCGGCAGCTCTGTCCGTGACTCTGTTTTCTCTCAGTAGTGGGTCACATTAAATCATTTGTTATGCCAAACTATGAAAAAAAAAAAAAACTTACAAAAATAAACCTAAGTAACTCTGCCAGAGTGTGTCTTTTGGGTCACTTTGCCGGTCCCAAGCCCGGATAAAGGAGGAGGGTTGGTTGTAGAGCTAGCAATTTCACCCTACATAACAATCTTTTGATTACATTTGCTGTTATAACATTTAACAATACAGGACAAAACTGATGTGTGTAATGTGGATCTAGACAAAGCATTAAAATCATTAAATGTTGTTAATGTTGAAATTATTTTTGTACATTTGTAGTTCTAAACATATTTAGGGTGTTTTTACTCACTTTTGTCTCTCCCACGACCTTATTCCTCTCTCCTACAGCGTCCGTTACAGTTATTTGCAAATGGCAAATTATGCAAATTAGGCGATGACGTCATTTAGCGACTTCTAGCGACTTTTGGGACAGCCAATAGCTACTTTCCTTACTGAGGAGTTGGCAACACTGGTTACTGCCTCCGGCTCTTCTGTTCCCCGCCCCCTCGTCACAAGAGGAGCACTCTGCCGTGATGTCCTCACAGCCTCTGTATAAGAGATCCCCTTCTCTACTCTCACCTTTTGAATCTGACTCTCTTTCTTCATAAACTCACATCCAGCATAAGCCACACTATGTGCCCCACCACAGTTGCAGCACTTGGGCTGTACTCCTTCCCCACACTTCCCATATTCATGGCCCCCTCCACACCGAGCACACCTTCTCTTATCCTTACAGTTACTTGCTGTGTGGCCAAAACGCTGGCAATTAAAGCACCTGAGCGGCTTAGGTATGAATGCTCTGACTGAGTAACTCAAAAACCCAACGAACACTTTCTGAGGCAAAGTTGCTTCTTCAAACTCAATAAGTATAGTTTCACTGTCCACTTTCACTCCGTCCCTTGTTGCTTTCATCCTAGTCACACTTTTAACTACCCCCCCTTTAATATGTCTCTTCAACTCCTCCATCTTTACATTAGCAGGTATTCCGGTGATTACTCCTCTGCTCCCGCCAAGTCGAACTCCCACCTGACTCGCGCTGCTAACTTTAAACTTTCCCACCTCCCTCAAGCCCAATGCCTTCTTCATTTGCTCCTCATTGGTACAATGAATTAATAAATTTCCATCATTCAACACTTTAGCTGATGTTACATCGCCCAGCTTGTTCCCAATATCCATTGTAAGACTAAATGGACTTGCTTTCCTCACACTGGCTTGAGTTTTCTCATTAAACCTCAGCACAACAATCATCCTACTCGGTCTCTCAATAACTGAATGAACACTGCTGTCACTACCACTCTCATTCCGAAGCCGCTTACTACGCTTGTTCACTCTCTTCTGTGCTGACTGTAACTCAGCGTCACTTTCACTCTCCTCAGCCTCCATACTATCGCCCCAACTCCCTACCTCTGACCCATCCACGGAAAAAACAGGTTCTGGGATTAAGGTAGGTGGTTGTAGATCAATGAGATTTAAATCTCGCGCATTTCTCCTCGTCGACGCTCTGCCTCCGCCTGCTGACGTAAAGTCAAAGTCAAAGTATGCCATTTTGATCCCAAAACACTTTTTAAAATGAATTTTAAAAAGTGCTTTTGGGACCAAATCTGCACACTTTGACCCCAATTTTCTCTGAATTTCTACAGTAAAAGTGAATATTTTACACAGTGGTAGAGGGCATCACAGTGAACAAGTGTGCAGTGAAAGTAGTCAGGGAACTCTTTTTGTTCTTTTTTAATGATTTTATTAATACAATTGCATCTTGCTTGCTTCTCGTCGCGGCTCCCCGTTCCACGTTTACCGTAAGTAACAGCCTAAAGGAGCCAACCACTTTCAAAGTGCGGACCCCTTTACCGCTGCCGACGAAATGCAGGGCCACTTTAACACGGTGCTGGAAAGAGGAGGAAAGTGTCGGATGGAGGGAATTAGGGCATTTGAATGGGGGCGAAGGAGGAGGAAGACAATGATCCAATGATCTACGGCACACTGTAAAGCGCAGAGATAAATGGTTGTTTACACATCAATATGAACACTCTCAGTAAGTCCAAAGTCCCTCTCTGCAGTGCACCACTTCAGAGGCAAGCACATAACCCGTGTACTCTATCGGTGCACTGTAATGGCGCGTTTGTCACATGGGGTCTATTATCTAACGAGTGGATGTAAACTTGTTTGGTGTTGGTGGTGCAGCCACAGCCTTCTGTGCACCTATTGTTTCGGCTCACAGCTCAGCGTTCAATATGATGGTCCCATTGGGGCTAACCTAGAAACTACTGCTCTTTGCTCCTGGATTTCTTGACCAACAGGCCTCAAGTGGTGAAGTCATGAGCTCATATTTGCAGCAGCAGGACCCCGAATATCGGGACACCCAAAGGCTGTGTCCTGATCCCCCTCTTTTACAGCCTTTACACACAGGAGTGCACAGCAACATTGGATTGGGTGCATTGCTGATAACAAGGCTGCCCATTAGGAAGAGGTGGCTCTGCTGAGAAACTGCAGTAAAGAAAACAGCTGGTGATGGAGATGATCTGAAGAGGGGGGCACATCATCACATCCCCTAAACATCTATGAGTCACAGTGGGGAGTCGACTCGTATAAATTGATCTAAGTTGAACAGCGGCTGTAGCAATTTATTTCTCTCCATTGTAGCACTTTAGTATTTGTACACAAATGAAAAAAAGCGATAAAATTAACCATCTACAATGAATTACATTCAATGATAAAAGTCCATTTGGAAATTCTATCCAAGCATTAGTGGACACTGGTTTTAGTTCATATTCTTGCACACACACACACATTGAGCATGAGTTTTTTTTAATTATTTCTTTATTTATATATATTTATTTATTCATCTCAGTTTGGTTGATATTCTTTTTAATCGTTGCACTTTAGTATTTGTACTCAAATGAAAAAGAAGAGGGACAAAATGAACAAAATAAAAAAAACCTAAAAGATAAAGTTAAGAAACAGGAGTGGAGCGGAGAGTTGCCTTGAATAGAAAGGGTTTAGGAAAGGGTCGTTCTGCTTCAACTCCAACTCTAATGCGTTCACCTGTGCTTCCCATAGATCTGAACTACAAAAGCCACAAGGACCTGTTTGAGAAGTCCAAGTCCATCCACACAATTTTCACATTGTGTTTCTAATTTAGCTACGGAAGTATATTCCGTTGAGTAATCTACCATACCATCACTTAAAATTAACTTTGAACTGATTAGGCTGTAGGTATAGATTAAAAAAAGATGAATGTGACGTCAAAACTCCCGAACTTTATTGGCTTTTAGTTTTATCGTTAAATAATATCAACAAAAAATGTAATATAGTAGGAGCCTGGTTCGTCACAATGAAAAATCACCATTATTGGAATGATATCAAACCTATGAGTAGATTATGACTATAGTCTCATTGTTCATTAATTTATGGTAAAATATATTTTTGAAACACCTCTGTACATTTACATGGTTGATTGCCATTACAATGGTAATTCAATACAATTATAGAAGTAGTGGGTTCAATATGTCTGGTGTAAGGCCAAATTTTTGCTTAATTCTGCCGTTTTAACATTTTTGTATTTTTATGATGTTCAGCATTTTAAAATAGTTTAGCTTGGAATATGCTGCTATTTTGAAATTGACAAACCATAATAAAACAGACAAACTAATCACACTATACCTCTAGCCATATCATCCATCAACATGTGATTGTGACAGGTCAACCTAACAGCCAATAGAAATATTTTATGTTTCCACAGGAACATAAAGTTAACACAATGAGCAATATTGTGCGTCATGAACAAAATCTCTTCAACTGTAGAATATCCAGGGAATATATAGATTACAATAGTAGTCATACAATAAGATGCCATTTTACTGTGTGGTCAATGTGCACGAATAAGTAAACATCACATCAGGAATATGGGAAGCACAGATATGTCATCGACACCTCCAAAAGCTTTCTGATATATTTAACATACAGTATATAGTTTATAGTATATAAATCTAAACCTTAAATCTCTTTCCGGCCCAATCCTGGTGTGTTGAAGAGAAATTCAATATAAAAACATATCAATTGCTCCTGTAGCTGAGGTCCAAAGCCACAGACACGGCTAAGTATTGTATTGGTTTTGCTTTATAAGTCCACTTTTCTTTTCCACCCCTTTTCAGAGGTGAGGTTCAGTTCAATATAGATCCATTCAACCGTTGATGACTGAAATCCCACTTTTTCCGACGAGTCCTTCCCAGGCTTTTTTTGGGGGAGCGAAAGGCAAACGTATGCAAAATGAAGTGGGTGAAGCCAAGAAAATGTCTGAAATAGAATAGAAGTCCTCCTTGGTTGTAAGAATGCTAGCCTGGTAGGAGGGGGGGTCCTGTCTGGTCCATAAGGCGTCATTCAAAGCAATAGAGAATGGAACAAGCTTGAAGCGGGGACAGCGAAAAACAGAAATGCTTTAGTCCGTGTCCACATTGTGACATTGACAATGATATGTCAGCTGTTTTACAAGTTATTTCCTTGTTTAAATGGACATTTTTTTCCATCTTTTTGTTGATGAAGTCTTTTTGTTTGTTGTAGCACCCATCCAACCCACGCGCCCCCTCCCAAAAAATGTTCTGACCCTGTATAGCCTGCCAAACCATTTAAAAACAAACAGGCCCCAGAAACATCTACAAGAATGACGCTTCACAACATCAACAACTTGAAATGATACTCTTAAACACAAAATTATTACTCTCCTCTTATTCAAGTGTCTCAATAGAATAATATTAAACAATAAGAACAATCTTTTTTTACGACACAGAAAGAGCACGGTCTCTTCTCTCTGTCCTCTTTTGGCTAGAAATCTCAAGGTTCATTCAACAACAAAAAAGTGACATGGTAAAGACAATCCAAAAATTACAAATGACCAAAAAATATATATAAAAAAGCCTTTCAGACGACTTAAAAAAAAAGAAAGAAAAAAAAGAAATAAAAAGTTACATACAGAAAAATGGCATTAGCGCTCTATACATGGCATACTGTACAAGGAAAGGTGGAGGAGCAAAGGTTTGGTAAAACTACCCACAATGCAAATACACTTTCACTTTGACATGGAAAGGAGAAAGCCGTATGGAAATGCATGTAAGCAGATTATAGCACTGGAGAGGAGTGGCCTCAGCAGGGGGCGCTGTAACAGACACTAGGGTAGTTTGACAGAAAGTGCAGAATTAGTTAAGTAATAGAGAACAATTTCTTCCTTGCAACACAGTACTGTTTTTCTGTTAATAATAATATAATTAATATAATAAAAGTTCTTTACAGAAAACAGTAAGAGTAACAATATTGACCATACACTAATGCCTACACGAACATTGGCTGCAGAAATTACTTTCAATTAAAAGAACCAAAAAAATTAAAAGTAACACAAATGGAGAGAGCTGGTTCCTGTGCGGTGTCGACGAGCCATCTTTGGAAATACAGATCCCGAAAAAGAAACCCACCACTTCCTGCTTTTTAGTCCATTATTCCAAGGTAAGAATCCGCCCGGGAATGATCGCCACGGGAACGCAAAAAAGGGGAGCGGACAAAACCTCGGCAGCTTTTTTGGACAAAAGCTGGGCGTGAACTCAATACTTTTGAGGCAACAGCCTTTTGTGAGAATGACTGTCCGTGCCAATAGACAGGCACAAAGTGAAATATGCCGACAATAGTTGAAAGAAGGGGCCAAAGACGGGGGCAGCTTAGTGTCTGATCCGGGATATAACAGACAAAAAATGTAAATCTATGACTGACAGCCGGTGGCAATGAGTGCTGGATGTCTGTGCAGAAATGCTGGCACTTTGACCTGTAGAAATGAAGCGGTCCCACCCGTATGTTATGTACAGCCAAAAAACACAGCCCTCCCCCCACAGACCCCCCCAAAAAACGACTGGGACACAGGAGCGCTGGGGCCGACGGCGGTGGTGAGGCGTGATGCTGCTCAACTCAGGATGGCTGATGTGGACCACAACGCACAGGAGAGACAACCACCTGGGGAAAAAAAAGCACAATACCACACAAGTTTGAGAAGGTATCTCTGCATCAACATGTTCTAAGGATTATTGAAGGCCAGGGGTCTCCAACCTGTAGTTCGAGAGCCACCAGTAACTCGCCAGCCCCTTCCAGGTTGCTGTATTATTCATTATGATCATTTGTCATTGTAAATACACTTACTTTGTGCCCTAGTAACAAACACGCAATGATAAATAACTAATGTACCCAATATCAGGCTCGTTCACACAAATATATCACCAATCCCAGCGCCGCTTAAAGGAGTAGCTCTCTGCCTTTATCGTCCGGGGAAAGAAGCTCTCTGGGTGAAATAGGTTGGAGACACCTGCTGTAGGCTAAAGTTACTTCGTGCCTTGTTTTTGATCAATAGTGCTGGATTCCTACGGTTTACGTCATGCAACAAAATGTGATTCTGATTTAATTGTATATAGTTGCGTTTGGAAGTTTACACCCCCCTTTGAGAGATTGATATCACTTCGACAAAACGTCTGTGTTGGTTGAGTGTAGTCATATATTTTCTAATAAATGTAGCTTCTATTTTCAATATGACATAATTCAGCCGATCGGTGGAGAGGTCAAATGTGCAGTTCATGCATAGATGTAGTGTCCGAGGAGGGTCAATGAAACCTTTGAAACCTCAACCTGCAGACTGGAGTAGTACCTATGCTAGACCCCGGCCTGCTCCATGCTGTACTGCAGGTCTGGGGGCTTGTAGCTGAGGAGCATGTCACTGGTGCAGGACGAGGGGTAACAAGCCGCCGCAGCCGCCGCATGCAGCTCTCCTTCGACATCACACACTGCAGAGGAAAGCACAAAGATTTAATAGTAGCACCAGAATTGCCTATTTATTCATAAAGTATTGTTTACGAAAAACAAAAGAGTATGTGGAACGGAAAAGTTACGAAACCAGCACCGAATCGAACAATACTTGGAATATGACAAATTACTTACAGTATCCTAACCCTCCCTTATAACCTTGTCAACAGTGAAGAATCAGGCTATTCTGTGTACTGACCCGACTCCTCGCGCTGGTGTAGCTGCTGGCTTCCTGTCAGCGACGTCTGGCTGAGGATGTCAGACATGCGCGCCGAGCTGAGGGCTTTCCCGGCCAAAAGACTCATCCCCGACATGGGATCTGCCTGGTCCTGTACACAAACCCAGCAACCATTTGATCCTAATTGAGCCGCTTCCAGCAACGTGAGTCACAGCGGTGTGTGGATGACTCACTACGGTACGACAAGACTTGTACAAACATTTATTTGACTATAAAGACAAAGTGTGCTCAGTCATGCACGTCTTTTAACGTTCCAGCTACAATGATGAAGAAGAGGTGCAAGATAGTGCATACAGCTGTGATAGCGAGTGAAAACACCATTTGGCTTATCTGAATTAGTTTGGCTTGTATTCTTTTTCTAGAATTGTACACAAGTTGGAATACAGATGCCTTTACAACTCTATGGGAAATGGGACACATTTTTTGCGCATAACATTTTGTCAGATGGGCCTTTCAAGCCAACAACAAGCAATTGTTATTGTAATTTATGTCACCACTTCTTTAATAGCTTTATGGGAAAATAATTATACCATTGTTGATATGTACTGACAAAGAATGTCAAAACTCGAGACTGTTTTTGTATCTCGTGGATTGGCCTAAGACACAAAGATATACTATAAATTGAGACTAGATACTGTATATGACTTATGCCATTTATAATAGTTACCAGCAAAGCAGATTGCTGGTAACTATTCCTTGTCAACTGCCCAGTGCCACAATTGTAGACTATACGCTCTTTGGAAATCAATCGACACGGTCACTATATCCAGAGTTTTGGACTTACGTAAGCATCGTCTGCCGTCTGAATGGTGTGGTGGCGCTGAAGATGTCCACGGGACCTATACGCGTCACCCTGCTGCCCTCTGGAGAAGCCCACACCGTTATGATCGGGGACCTCCATGGCCTGCCCCCCGGCTCGACAGTCCTGATGCTCCGATTCTGAAGATATCGAATAGACCAGACATTTATTATCAGCTGGTTAGGATTACATGTTGATGTCATAATATTTTCTAATATTCAAATAACAAAGAAGCTTGATCCTGTACATTATGAATAATTATTCCAATTTGGCTATGCTGTATTGGTTTCAAAAACACATCAAATTTGTACCTTGCCTGTTGGGATCAAGCTGCAGTAGGACCATTTTTAGACTTTGATACAGTTTAGATTTAACGCCACAGTTCTTTTGCAGCTCACACAACAACACGTCTTGTTATCTTGTATAGAAGAAGTACACAGCAAAATACATTCACTGTTTCATCAGGGTTGAGGGGACAAAATATAACGCTACAATCTCCTAAATCCAATTCCATTTTCATCTAATTTAAGGCCAAATTTAAGACAGTTTAAAAGCTTTATCAAATGTAACACCCATTTAATCATTTAGACTTGGAATATGTGTCCTGTAAAAGTTCTAAAAAAGGGATTAAGATTCAGTAAGTACCAATGAAATAAGCATCCAAAATGTATTTAAGTGAATATTTCCACAAAAGCTCTAACTCAAAATAATAATCCAAACAGTCAACTATCTCAAGGTTATTTGCCAAATGAGATAGTAGCATATGATCTTATTCCATAGAAACAATAAGTCCAAGATAGATTTAAAAAGAATTGTATTAAGCTTATCACATGGGATGAGACTTTCACCCTTCTTACCTATAGTTGCTGGGGTATTCCTATTGTATCCACGGTTGTGTGTGGGAGAGGTGTATGGGGGGGTCCCGCCTCGATGAGGGCCCAGTAGTTCATGGCCTTCTCCTGCTTTGGCCAGCAGCCCCTGGTGTGGGTGGTGGAAGGCCGCAGGCACATCGTCCTCCTCCATGCTCTCGGAATGGGGCAGGCCGGGCTGTGTGGGGAGAGACTGAGGCGGCAGGTCTGGGGGTCTTATTTGCAGCAGGTGATGATAGTGTTGGTTCCCGGACGCGGGCTGGGGGGCGGGCGGCTCTAGGCTCTCCCCTTGGCTGAGCTGGCGCAGAAGCAGCATCTCCCCATACTCCTGTGGCGTGGCACTGGGGGGCGTGGGCGGAGCCGGGCCGGATCGCGGGCTCTGTCTCTTCAACAGTGCGGCCAAGTCGTGCGGGTTCAGCCTGATGTCTCCGTGTCCCGTTAACGAATGCCGCGGCGAGAGCAGGCCCTGCAGAGTGGGGGTGACGTGTTGTTGAGGGGGGCGGTAGTCTATGGGGGTGGGCGAGAGCAGAGCTTGTTGTAGTGCGGAGGGGGCGCCGTAGTTGCAACCCACGGCCCCGCTCTGGTACCCATCCAGCCCCGGAACGTTGAGGGAGGTGCCCTGGAGGTACGGACTGTAGGAACCCACCACCCCAGAAGCACCTCGAGAGGCAGGGTCTCCGGAGAAGAGATGAGGGTTGAACTGGGCCTGGTCGTAGGCTGAAGTGAAGCGGCCCAGACTGCGACTAGATGCAAATAACAGACCACCAATTAACCAAGTGTTTGTGATGAACCCTGTCAGAGCTAATACTATTTACTGGGTTTGTACAATGGCCTGTTAGGGAGATTAAAAGTTATCGCTCAATAACTGACGGATAAAACGATATATTTTGGGATTCAATATTTCTTGTCTGTACGTTTCCTTTGCAATAGTGGATAGAGACATTTTCGCTCTATAGAGTGGAGTCTGGCTATAATAAAATTCACTTGCTCATCTTCATAGTGTTTACTTTTTAATGAAATGGAAACGTCAAAAAATGAATTAACTGAGATTATCTGTATTTGACTAATTACAGTGGCATAAATTAGTTTCAATATTTTTTTTAATGCAATAATTTCCTGAAGTATTATATCAGCCATCAACCTTAGTTATCGTGACAGGTCGAGTTTTAAGGTCTTTACACTCACATCAACAATGATTTTAGCAGGTATTTCACAAACTTGCAAACCAAAATTTTAATTCCAATACATGGCTTTCAGGGATTCAAACTAGCTTATCATAGCTACAAATAAGTTGTAATCTATTGAAAGCCTCAATGTTGCTATGATCCAAAAGTTGAAGCCCATTTACTAGCCAATGCAAAATCTTGAACTCAACCATTTTTGACATTTGGTATTAACAAATGTGCATGGCACAGATGTGAAACTGGTCTATTTACATGGACTGACACAGATACTTTGCTGACCCCAGCACTAAGTGTGGCTTACACAATAGCTGGTTTATACATGGTTAAAATTGCACCAAGTCCAAAGGACTTCCTTTAAATTTAATATGTAATCAATAAAAACATAATAATTCTAGTCTACATCAAACACATTCAGAACACCAGACAGGTCTAATTAGTTCACTGAGAGCTTCAGCAAATGGGCCAAAATGAATTATGTTAGTCTCTCAGTGAAGAAAATAGACAGACACTAGTATAAAACATTAAAAAGTAGTCTACTCTGTGTGGGTCACTACAATTTCATACCCAAGTTACAACCACTCACCCAACTAAAATGAGCTGATGAATGGATGAGGATGGCATCTCAGCAAAAAGTCTTTGTTAATTTGGCATACACAAAGATCCTGGGATCTTTAAATTGCTTCACTGATTCAACAGTTATAAGGTCTATTCAAGTATATGATTCAAGGCCCATAAAAAGAAGCATGCAGGTACAAATACTTTGTTAAATTAGAAATAAAATCCAAGTTTGTCCATTGTTGGTTTGATGGTTGAAGAGGAGGCGTCACCTGTGTGTCTCAGCGTTGTCGGCACTGAGCTGTTTCCCCAGGACTCTGTGTCCACACGGAGTTGCCAGGAAACTGCCCGGCCGCTGAGCCCCACCCCCCAGCTCCACCTCCTGCACCTGGATCGTCACCTGAACACAAATAAAGCCTAAATCAGGCCTGGGATATACCAGATGTATCACAGCCAATGCAACAAAAAAGGTTGCATCCAATTTGACCTGATCATTGGCATCAGTTGCTACATAATACAAAATTCAAAATTATGAATTCATAATAAATCAGAGAGCCTCGAACATCATTCTTTCTACTGGACATGTAAGTGTATTCTTTGCTTCTATTTCTCTTAAACCTCCTAGATGAACAACTTATTTACACACATCTTTACATCTCTCAAATACAAATGTTGTTCATAGATGAGCAAAATCCCTTTCCCTCATGTTCCAAGCAGCTTTATTTAAAAAGAGATTATACGTATACACACATGCCTCAACAGCTTTGTTGAAGATGAAACATCACTTTGAGGTCTATGTAATAAAAACATGCTTGCAAACAACAAAGAGGGCTGTTAGCTTGTGTACAGTCAAAGCATTATATACAGTACCTTGCGAAAGTATTCGGCCCCCTTGAACCTTTAGCCACATTTCAGGCTTCAAACATAGAAGCTATAAAAATTAATTTTTTTGTCAAGAATCAACAACAAGTGGGACACAATCGTGAAGTGGAACGAAATTTATTGGATAATTTAAACTTTTTTAACAAATAAAAAACTGAAAAGTGGGGCGTGCAATATTATTCGGCCCCCTTGCGCTAATACTTTGTAGCGCCACCTTTTGCTGCAATTACAGCTGCAAGTCGCTTGGGGTATGTCTCTATCAGTTTTGCACATCGAGAGACTGGAATTCTTGCCCATTCTTCCTTGCAAAACAGCTCGAGCTCAGTGAGGTTGGATGGAGAGCGTTTGTGAACAGCAGTCTTCAGCTCTTTCCACAGATTCTCGATTGGATTCAGGTCTGGACTTTGACTTGGCCATTCTAACACCTGGATACGTCTATTTGTGAACCATTCCATTGTAGATTTGGCTTTATGTTTTGGATCATTGTCCTGTTGGAAGATAAATCTCCGTCCCAGTCTCAGGTCTTTTGCAGACTCCAACAGGTTTTCTTCCAGAACGGTCCTGTATTTGGCTCCATCCATCTTCCCATCAATTTTAGCCATCTTCCCTTTCCCTGCTGAAGAAAAGCAGGCCTGATGCTGCCACCACTATGTTTGACAGTGGGGATGGTGTGTTCAGGGTGATGAGCTGTGTTGCTTTTCAGATTCAGATTCAGATTCATTTATTTGCCATTTGCAGTAAAACCACATGTTTTATATGTTGTATATGTTTGGCTTTTACGCCAAACATATCGTTTTGCATTGAGGCCAAAAAGTTCGGTGAAATTTTGGTTTCATCTGACCAGAGCACCTTCTTCCACATGTTTGGTGTGTCTCCCAGGTGGCTTGTGGAAAACTTTAAACAAGACTTTTTATGGATATCTTTGAGAAATGGCTTTCTCCTTGCCACTCTTCCATAAAGGCCAGATTTGTGCAGTGCACGACTGATTGTTGTCCTATGGATAGATTCTCCCACCTCAGCTGTAGTTATCTGCAGTTCATCCAGAGTGATCATGGGCCTCTTGGCTGAATCTCTGATCAGTCTTCTCCTTGTTTGAGATGAAAGTTTGGAGGGACGGCCGGGTCTTGGTAGATTTGCAGTGGCCTGATACTCCTTCCATTTCAATATAATTGCTTGCACAGTGCTCCTTGAGATGTTTAAATCTTGGGAAATGTTTTTGTATCCAAATCCAGCTTTAAACATCTCCACAACAGTATCTCGGACCTGCCTGGTGTGTTCCTTTGTCTTCATGGTTCTCTCTGCGCTTTAAACAGAACCCTGAGACTATCAAAGAGCAGGTGCATTTATACGGAGACTTGATTACAGGTGCATTCTATTTATCATCATCAGTCATTTAGGACAACATTAGATCATTCAAAGATCCTCACTGAACTTCTGGAGTGAGTTTGCTGCGCTGAAAGTAAAGGGGCCGAATAATATTGCACGCCCCACTTTTCAGTTTTTTATTTGTTAAAAAAGTTTAAATTATCCAATAAATTTCGTTCCACTTCACGATTGTGTCCCACTTGTTGATTCATGACAACAAATTAAAATTTTATATCTTTATGTTTGAAGCCTGAAATGTGGCGAAATGTTGAAAGGTTCAAGGGGGCCGAATACTTTCGCAAGGCACTGTAATTCCTTAACCTGAGGTCAATACTAAAAAGTTTTATAGATTAACCTGCTGTTGCTGAGGTACCCCCTGTGCCAGTGGGACTGTGGGGCGGGCGGACACTGCCTGCTGATTGGCTGGCAGAGACACTCGTGGTAAAGCTGTGGGCGGCGGGCTTCCACTCTGGCCCTGGTAAAGTGCTGGGGCTCCGTACTGCACCGGTGACGGACCTCCTGGGTGGAGAAAAATATGTATGAGAAGAAAGTCACAGCATTGATCTGACCTTCCCCTGCTTAGCACTCAAATATGACAAGAGAAGCCTTTCACATGCAGGTGTATAACCACAGATGTTTAAGTCAATTATACAAATAACATTTATTAGAAAACAAAAATAGTTCATAAATCAATTGATTCATTACAGCCCTCATGTAATTCTTCCCAAAAAAAGTAATTGGGTTAAAAGGAAGTAACAATTTCTATGAATTGTTTATGCTCCAAAGTAGCAGAATAGCTACAAGAGCTCGTGAATCCTGACTTCCAACAAACGCTTCCCTACATTCTCCTCACATCTTTTTCTTTCATTTATTTAGCTTCAGGGCTCCATCTTTTGTCTTTTTCCAAACATTTCTGAAAAAAAGCTCTAGAACCTAAAGGGTTATCTGACAGAAAACATAATTTCCAATTGTTGTTCATGATGTCAACTGCTCCATGAGAAGAGTGAGATGCGCACCATGTCCTTGCATTAAGGCTGCAGAGCCAGGCGGAGGACTCTGGTTGGGCTGTCTGAAGAGATGGTTGCTGGGGTGAGTTGGAGGAGGACTGGAGGGCTGGATGCGGAGCCTGAGGGAGGAAGAGTAGGAGCAGAGAAAGACACGATTGTGATGTAACAGTTGGAGTCGATAATACTCCCCCGGGATCAGGTTTAATGTTGCCTATGACTAATCCTTGCAATGCGTGTACCTCTGCAGCTGGTGGGTTAGATGACTGGGCTGGCTCTCTCCGTGGCCTAAAGACAGACCCTGGAGAAATAAGAATGGAAACACGACTTTAAAAAAATATTCAGCAAAAATATTAGATTTAGCAAATAGGGATCTTAGGGACATAAACTTAAAATGGCATAAACTCAGTTCAATAATTGGCAGATATGGACAACAATGCCATTTGAAAAAATGCTGCATACTATATTCGGCTCGAGCTAATATATTCAATCAGAACAATATTCATAGATGTATAGATGGATTATTAGCGAACAATACTTCATCTCTACTGCGCATGATGTTTGCAGAAACACAACCACAACTTGCTGTGTTGTTGGCTATACAACCTGCGTTGACAAAAGCAATAAAACGCATCAGTTTTGAGCGAGTATCCGGCCACTGAGGTCTGGCCATTGAGACTCTTCATTTATCCTAGCACCTCCCCGGTGACTCATTTAGACGTATCCTCTTCACCAATGCTTATTTTAGGTCTAGTACAGCTATGTACCCGCAAACACCGAATCCCCACGCTGTGTGATTACAACAAAGTCAGGGTGAGGCTATGTCAACGAGTGGGAGGGAGGGTTAGGGCGAGCTCACAAGCAAAGACATCATCTATATGCAAAAAATTACTGTAATTATAAATATAAAAATGGCATATCATCCAAATTATCATCACACATATGATATGGAAGGACTGTGAAACATAAAGCGCGAAATATGGGACCATTACAAATATCACCCTCACGTGGGCTGTATGTGGATTATGCTTACTTGAGTCACTCTTTCCAGTGACAAGAAGCAGTCTTACAATAAATTAATACATTTGTCTCTTTGCATGAAAATAGATTTAACAAATCTTTGAATAACCAAAAGCATATTCCATTGGCAAAGAGCTACTTTGCAAGCCCTTGCTGGAACTCAGAAAATTAAGCAAACTGCGTTATAATTTTTTGCATTCACGCAGCCAATCAGCTCTTAGCCCAAGGCATCAAATAGTCTCTCTCAAAGGCCTCTTACGAGTATAAAAAATATTTTTAAAACAAGATCAAGACCGCATGTGGTACGATTTGTTCATATTTTAGACTCTTACTGTCAAAATCCTACCTGGATTTGCTGGTGGAGGATTTGCTGTTGCTCTTGCTGGTAAAGAATATGCTGCTGCTGGGTGTGCTCTAGGATCTTCTGGTCCTGATGTGCAGCGTACATCTTCTGTAGCTGCTCACACTCCTACGCCACACATTATGCAACATGCATTTAGCAATTTAGAACATTAAAAATGTTTTGAATAACAAAAAGTGTGCTTTGTTAAACTACTACTACTATAGATATAAAACATACTAATTCTATGTTAAATGAAAACTAATGTTTTGGTTGAACCACAGATTTTGCAGTCTACATAAAAATGCAAGAAAATATAACCCTTAAGTAGGTCACTTACAGTAAGTGTTTACACCCCCTGATGAAAGCCCCTTAGATAATCCATGTCGCAGAGCCAAGATGCCTGATTTTTTTTGTCCTTTTACAAACAAGTTCATTGTATGCAATAAGTACCATTGATAAAGGATGAACGTTACAGTAGCCCATACCCATGATCAAAAGTCAATAACTCAGATTCATATATATCCTCAATCCCGACCAATACATTTCATTGCACATACGATTCACAAGCCATTTCCCTTCTTACGTTTCTCTTTTTCTGTTAGCATTGGCCAGTACTCATGCATCACCTGCTTGAGTTGCTTGATGAGGCTGCTGTGCTCCAGTTGGGCTTTGAAGGCCTGGATGGTGGCAGCTCCGTCTGAGAACCTCCGGACAGGAGAGAAGCGCTCCATGGGCAGATGAAGAGTATCCTTGTAATTTGACCTGGAGGTCGATACAAAACCACAGCATTCACACAGACAGAGACATGAGAGAAAGAAATGTACAGGTGTGAGAAGTTGGATACACCATATTAGAATAAATATACGTTCACTAGCATGTCAAGTTTTTTCCACTACACTACACTACAGTGGCCTTCCAAAACTGGATGTGACAACTCATGTTTTTGAGAATGCAAATTAAGATTTGCACAACTCAAAAGCTCCCATCAATAAGGTTTTTTTTCTGAGCGTTGTTCAACAGACAAAGATTTTCAAACTCAAGATGCAAAATGAATCAATGATGTACAGTTTTTTTTTTTATTTGGCACCCCTAACATTTATTATGATTTTTCTTTATACATCATTGGTTGTTTGAATAATACATTCCAGTGAAATATATAAAATAGGAGCCAAAGTGATATTTGAGAAGTGAAATATTATTCACAGAAAGTTTAAAATTTTTGTAAACTTTCTGCACATGCCTAATTTTTACTAAATTAGGCATGTGCATAAATTGAATTGATTTCAATACTTTTAGCACTAATGTTTGGAACTCAAATAGAGTTGAAAATGCTTGATGAGGCCAGTGTGCTCCAGTCCGGCTTTGAAGGCCTGGACGGCGGCCGCGCCGTCTGAGATTGTAATCTCAGTGACCCTTGACCTCAATACACAAGTGAATCCAATCATGAGAGAGAATTGATCAACTTAAATATTTTAAGTGTTTCCTCTTCCCTGAAGAGTGACCTGAACACAAAGATTGTTCAATGTCATGGTTTAGGAAAAGGATACAAATGCTATCACAGAGATTTAAGCTTTTGGTTCAACTTCAAACTGTGAGAAACATTGTGAGGAATTGGAAGACCACAGGCACAGCTCTAGTTAAGGCCCAAAGTGGCAGACCAGGAAAAATCTCAGAAGATAAGCAGAAGGCCAGGATGGTGGGAACAGTCAGTCAGCCCAACATCAGCTGCAGATTGTTTCACTGTGCGTTGTATGTCCTTGTATAAAGCGCACTTTATACAAGGAGATGGTGTGGGGACGGAAAAGCCTTTTCTCTGAGCACGCCCCCAACAGGGCCACTTGAGAAATGCTAAAGCACTTAATTTTGGAATAAGGTGCTGTGGACTGATTAAACTAAAATTACATGGAGTAAACAGAACACAGCATTCCAAGAAGAACATTTTCTGTCAAAACTAAAATGTGGCGGTGGTTCCATTCTGCTGTGGCGCTGTGTGTCCATTGCAGGCACTGGGAATAAAGTTGAGGGGAGCATGGATTCTACTCAACATCAGCAGATTCTGGCGAACCATGTCCAGGAATCCGTGACAAAGTTTATGTCGTGCCGTGGCGGGATCCACCAACAAGAAAACTACAAAATCTACTGAGGCATTCATGCAGAGGAACAAGCACAACGTTCTGGCATATCCCACAAATGTTCAATAATATTTAAGTCTGGGGAGAGCTCTAAAACGGACTGCCCTTCATCGGAACGAGAGATGATCTGCAAAGAAGAATGGTCCAAAAAACCTTCCAGAATCCAGATAAGTGTTTAGAATTTGTTTTTTTCTGCAAAAGTACATTTAAAAAAAAAAAAGTCTCGCACTTTTTCTGTAAATGATACAAACTTTATTTCACTTCTCAAATATTACTGTGTTTGTCTCTGATATAATATATTTCAAGTTTGCATACCACTGTAGATGTCACTGAAAGCTTGGCTTTAACAGAAGCATATTTTAAGGAATAAAACAAGCATTAAAATCTTTTACATGTCTCTCACAGGTCAGAAAGCAACAAGGTTTATATATATATATTATATATATACACACACGAGTTGAAGGACCTCATTCATCCAGGAGGATTTCAAGAAAAAGTTTCACAGACAGTCACCTTTGATATGTTAAACTATCTATGGCAGTTGCAAACACACAAGAACTTTGCTACATCATAACAATGTTGAGAGAAGTCTGGAGACGTGTTTTTCTCATTTCCTTTGAGACCTCTCTTCAACCTTGTTTTGGGACAAGCTGAAATTGTCTCATATTCACTTACCTTTTTGTTCCAAGTTTGGTTGGAAGAAACAGCTACATATTACACATTATTATGCAGGCCTTCCTGAGAAAGCCCTGTGCATGTACAGAATGCATGTGGAGCGTGCCAGTGCAGGACATGTGTGAGTAAGTGACTGTGCGAACACAGGGACCATCCCTCACCGAATGTGTGTGTCGGTGGCCCACAGTGGCCTCTGCCGGGGGCCCTGGGGCCGCTGTGCATCTGCAGAGGGCTCGCCATGCGTTGTGCTCATGGGCGTGTGCGTCGTGTGCCGCTTGGTGCGGTTCGCCAGGTACCTGGGCCGCAGGGAGGGGAGGAGTGAGGGAGACAGGAAGCAGTGCCGGTCAGCTCTCTGTCCTCTTTGGCTAAAGGAGTGGGGGGATACTCCCACCCTTCCCACCTCTGCCAATACGTGCCATCATTCATTTCATCTTAGCCAATCAGAAAACACACACTGCATTACACCATAGATGGATGGTAGAGCTTATGGGAAGCCCGAACCGCAGCTTCCAATTTCAGTATTGGAAATGTTTTTTTTATTTGCAAGCTTGAGTTAGCGAAGCTGTGTAAGAAAGAATGAGAATGTCTGGAGAATAATTTGGCAGTTTTGGAAACAATAGAGACCAAGCAGCTCTTGGCCAGAGTTTTAGAGATAAGACGGGTGGATTTGGGCAGATTTAGTTTGTGGCAGAAGGCACTTGCACAATGGAGAAAGGAGGAGAGATGGTGTAAGCACCGCAGCAGAGGCCACCACCCACAGGAAAAGCACAGCAGCCTGAAGGAACGCACTCCCAGCAACCCAGGACACCAAGAAGGAGGGGCCATCTGAAGTGGACCGCTGAACAGACCCGTCAACAGAACTACAAGAGTTCAACGAAATGTCAAAGGGGGCACTGCTTAAAGTGTCTTATTGAGAGCTTTTCATAATAATTGGTTATTTCCACAGGGGGTGAGTCTTTCAGTGAGTCCACTTTAAACAGCTTCTCTGTAAGTTAAGCCATCACCAAAACACTTTTCCCAAAAGAATTACCTCTGCACTGCCTCCTGGTCTGGCTCCCCATCTGAGCCCTCCTCATCCACCGGAGCCACCGGAATTGGGTGCTAAACAAATAGACAAATAGATAGAAAGTCATACAAAAGATTTGAGCTAATATGGTTTAGCATACATATAAAAAAAATTAACACCCGCCTCATTTTGGCTTGTGCACAAAAGTTGGGCATGCCCAAATGTATTTGCTTATTTAAAAACATGTCACATGCTTGTGTGACGCATCATAATAAAGCTAGGACCTTCTAGTTTAAATATAGTAAATATACACTAAAATAATGTATGTCATTTCTATTTCACTCTGCATCCTTTGAAGTTTGGGAAAAAAAACTTTTGCCTTGCCAAAAATTTTCTAAAGGCCCTAAAAAAGGCATACTTCATTGTTTGCTCACAATATTCAAACTCTATGGTCATTGTGCTGTTGGAAACACCTTCATTCGAACCATTCGGAACCAATTTGGCACACTTTTATGATGATGAAACTGACATTTCATCATCATAAAAAACATACTTTTTATTTTTGGTACTTATAAGTTACTAAAAAAATTTCTAAGTTCTTTTTTGTGAACTGAAGTGTAAATGCATGTAATATAAGCACTGCTCCGACAGCGTCTGTCTCCCTGCCTTTATGCACGGCTTCTACTGACACAAACCAACCCAGTAACACATGTCCCACCCCTTGCGTGAAAGCTTTGGCTACACCGACATGTCAATCATTTGGCAAAAGACCTCTTCCCTAGCCGTCTGGCTAACAACAAATGCAGACAGGCCATGCGCAAATGTTTGCTTGTCGTCTTCACGGACCTGTTGCAGACTAACGCAGGCACCTATCTCTTCATGAGTGAATGTCTCATTTTGTTGCTAACGAGTTGGGGAACACGAGCATACCCTGTGTGTGGGTGAAAAACAAAGCTAAAGATCCGCTAACAGTGAAAGAGCAGCATCTTTGCTCTTCCAGAACACTTTTTTTGCTAAAAATAAATGCACATTTTTGGATTATTTATCCAGACTGGATTATCCTTTGGGAAATACAAGTGGATATTCTTTTTACATGGAGATTTACAGAGTGAAAGAGCTATAGGAAGCTGGGAGGAGATCTGATTTATTTATGGAGCACAAGAGAAAAGGTAAAACACTTTTTCGGAAGTGATTTAATTTTGTGCCCATATTATATGTTATATCTTTCGAATGCAAAGTCTGATGTAGTTTATACTTGTATATAAATATAGATAAGAAAAAAAGATGTAAAATGATATACAGTTGGGGATTGGGGTTTAAAATACAACTGCTATTGCCAGCAGAACATTTTAAAAATAATAATAATAATAATAATAATGTTAAGAGGTTAATAAATGTGACTGAAAAACCAAAAATAACAATTCTGTGCAAGCCCTGATTTAGAACAGACAAATATAAAATTACTCACACTTTAACAGTTTTTCTAAAGAGGTCTAAATCACTTTCAAGGAACTTCAAGACATATTGGAACCTCTGTAAATCAGATATTGGTGATACACTTACACCCACAGGACTGGTGACCAGAGGAGACGGGCCCCGAGGCCTTTTGAGGAGCTGTGCATGAAGCTGAATGTTGGCCCCACCGTCGGAGGCTCTGCGCCCAAGCGGACCCATGCCATTGAGCAGCTGCAGGGTGGGCGGCTGCAGTAAGGACTGCTCCTGTAAAGTAAGATGATGAAAGAGATGGTCAACAAAAGGTAGAACTATCATTTGGTGTGCTTACAAAACCAGGACCACATATTCATATTATATTTTAAGCATCACCACTTGGGCAAGATCTTTTTTAATATAATAGGATCATCTGAAGCAGCTTGTATCCAAACATTCCAAGTTTGTTCATTCAATTGTTGTACCTTGTATTCCAGCTGCTGTGTGGGCTGCAGGCTCTGTGTGGGCATGAGCGTGTGCATTTGCCCCATTGTGGGAGCCAGAGTGGGGAAGGGCGGCTGTGGGACCACCCCTCGAGGGAAACCAGGAGGCAGCTTCTGTAGATCTTCCTGTCCCTCCGTCCTGTCCAGAGAAGACAGTACAAGAGTTATGTAAAAATGTCCTACAAAAGCAGCATTTACATGTAGAGACTGTAGATAATAATCCAACGGTTGAGTTAGAAAGAAGAATTTACAATTTCAGCTGAAATTACATTTAAATAAGCAAGGAAAACAATCAAGCTACAGTGCAGTACATGGCAGTATACAGATCTCAAAAGTTTTTAGTCCGTAAAATATCAAGAAGCTAAAATTATTCAAACTTCGATGGAAATGTTTTTTTATATATAAGACGTTTGTAAATGGGAGTGAATATAAACATCAGTTTTATAGCTGCCATTCATTTGTAAATTATTAGTAAAATCATTAACATCGGTTGTCACCTTTGGTCTGGAACCCCCACAGTGTGCCTCCTCATGGACAGATATCGAGCCATTGCTTCTGGAGAAGGTTCTTCCCCTTCATCGCTGTCCAGAGTCATGTTACCATCAGGCTGATAACAAAATTATGTTCAAGTCACTTGAAAATTACTTTAAATTGTCCACATTCACACTGCCAAATGAACAACTATAACATTTCAGTTTATGACTTTTAATAAGTAGTGGGAAAAAAAAAAAGTGAGTAGCCTGTGACTATGGAGGGTTTTGTTTGATTTCCTGCTGCAATGCGGGATCTCACACAATGTTGTGCACAACAGTATTTGTGACTCAGCAGTGAGGTGGTGCATGTTGCATGTGTGTGCACTTTTGAGCCATTGTATATGTGAGTAATCACAGCTTTTTGAGCTGCAGTAGCAAATGTGTGTGGTCAAAATATGAAAAGCACCAAATGTTACTGTATAGAACATTTGACTCTTTGAACTTCAGAAATCCTTTTTTGTATAATGTTAGATTATAGATAGATTACAATTCTAATGTATTAATTTGACTCACCTCCACTATCTGGTTCTCTGGGTTGATAAGCTGGACTTGGGGGACGGTCATGCTAACTGGATTACCTTGTGGGTCTGTCTGCTGGGGATAAGCACAAACAAAAGGTTAGGTGAGGATTGACCTAAACATTTACCAATCGTCTTAGGAGGTGTGGGACTAACATATGTAGGTAACAAGATCACTCTCATTGAACGCACGTTAGAACATTGGATCTCTGCCATTTATGGCTGCTTACCACATCCACTAATGTAGATCCACTAATGTAGTGCTACTAACAGAGCTTCTAAACCTCTATGCAGTCACTGTCTGACAGCTTGAGCACTTGATTTGATTGTCTTTTATTGAAAGTTAAAGCACAATGATTTAACTTTGTTCCTTCTGTTATTAAAAAGAAGAAACAAATCAAATACTGAAAAGTTAGTTAAAGTAAGTTAAAAGGAAGTTATTACTATGTGGAATCCCCAAATATGGGGTGAAAAGCACCCACATAACATGATGCCGCAACCTCCATATCTCATTCTGGGGATAGTGCACTGAGAGCAAGTAGCAGTTTTAATTTTGCAGTTGGGCCAAAGAGTTTATTGTTGGTCTCATTGGACCACAGCACCTTCATTCACATGTTGAATGTGTCCCGGCTTTGCATTTTGGGATTTTGGGTCAACACTAAATATTTTTTTCATAACATAACACAATCATATTTCTTTCATGCCACAGTTGTCTATTACTTTGAGTCGGATTTGAAGGTAAAAAGCATATATATCTGTGGTTGCAACATAACAGAAAGTATAAGACTTTGCAAGGCTCAGTATACATTGTCTTAGGGGCAATGTATATATTTATATGAGTTTAAAAAAAACTTTACCGGAACAGAATTGAGAGGATAACCAATCTGCCGTGGTGTTGGTGGAGCCACTCTCAGTGTCTTGTGTTTCTTGAGGCGATCGGCCAACAGGCTGTAGATGGCGCTGTAGTGATCATAGGCATCTGTTTGCAGAGACTAGAGAGATAGGATTGCACAAGTATCAATACATGGACTCAGCATCATTGGTAAATGACTATTCTTTGTGAATATGATTTATAATGTATGTGAGGAAGTGTAAAATTAACCTGAATTGTGCGTTCTCTGTCCAGGCCCATTTCACACATGGCTATAAGAACCTGTTCATTTATGAGCTCAGTATCGCGCTCCGTCTTCACTTGTTCACATTCAACTATTAGCTGCACAAGGAAAGAAAGACAATTTAAGAATATATATATTAAAGAAATATGTCTTTAATATAAAAATCTTACTTGCAATGACAAAACGATAAATGGGTTTTAAATACACAGTGGGTAGTCTGCTGCATGTGAAAGTCTGGATGAGGGTCTTACCCGGTCAAAGTCTGGATCAGGGTCTCCTTGTCTCATCCATTTATTCTTACAGATCTGCTCCATGGACAACCGTCTGCTCGGCTCCAACACCAACATGTGTCTGATCAAGTACTCACAGTCTGACAGCACAAAATATCCACAACTTGAGGAGAAAGGGCCATAGTGTCTTCATCGAACAGCACTTGTCATTTTATTTTTTTAATTCTATCTATGGGAAAACTGACAATATTGGTAATCTCTTTGATATTCAAGCCAATATAAACTATGATTCCCAAGTTTGAATAAACTTCTTATTGATAGCTAAATATTTGAGTGATGTTACATCTACATATTTGTAATTCTGAAGAAATTAAAGTCTTGTGAGACCAGTTTAGATCAAAAACACATTTGGAAAGCTTTTGCCACAGCCCCATTTTAGTCAACTAATCGATTGACAAGGCATGCCTTTTGTTGACATGGGATTTTATTGTTCAACAACGGCGCAAACCTTAACACGAATCTTTCGGTGTAAGTAGTGTTCTTACGGGGCTACTTTTCTTCATTTTTGGCATTCAATCAATCAATGAATTTATTTGAGCAGGTCATACAAAACAAAAAACAATCCAATAGGAAAACATTTCAAGAAAAAGTAGACACAGCTCAAAGGGAGTAAGCCGAAGTAAAATACTTGTGTGAGCTTACCCCAATGACATGGCATTCAGGATACACGCAAATGTACAAGGGGCACAACACACAACATTTCATAACTTTTGAAAATGCTATAGTTCCTTTTCATTTCCACACTCCAAGATTATCTAATATTCTTTCCTGTCCACATTGCCATTGCTTCCCCCTGGCTCCTTTGGAAAAGTTGTTAAAAAGTCTTACCTGTGGACATAAAGAATGGGATGCGAAACTTTCCACTCAAGACTCGTGCTCGCAAGTTTTGTAGAGTGCTGCCATCGAAAGGTAAGGCTCCACACACCAACACATACAACACCACGCCTAAACTCTGTATGCAGGGAAGAAGGTTTGAGAAAAATTTGCAGGTGATGCATTTAAGTAGCAGTGCCCTTACCCATATATCTACTTTAGGTCCATCATATTCTTTGCCCTCGAACAGCTCTGGTGCAGCGTACGGAGGGCTGCCACACCAGGTTTTTAAAAGTTGGCCTCGAGAAAATAGGTTACTAAAACCAAAATCTGAAGGAAGGAGAAATGCATTATGGAATGAATTTAATACAGAAAACGTGTACTGCAATTAATGCAATTTAATGTCATAAAGAAAAACTAATCAGACAGAAACAAAACAAATGAATTTCATTGTTTCAATGCAATAAATGACTGAGTAAGAATAAGGCTTAAGGCAAATGAATTAAAAAGGCCTTCATAAGGGCGGCTCAGTTGCAGACCACATTTGATTTTATTTGGCTTTATTCATCAATACATCCATGTCCACAAAGCTTGTGCGGTTGAATATGTACATGTTTTATCCTATTATATAAAACAAAAAAAACATCCAGTTTCAGATGCAAAATGGAATAAACCATTAGGCTTACATCATTCATCTGTGGTGCCATTAAATAGCTCAAGCTAATCATCTGCTAAATGTAGATATAAATAGTTTTAATGTGGATAGGTACCTGCTATTTTAATGTTTAGGTTGTGGTCCAACAGCAGGTTCTCGGCCTTCAGGTCCCTGTGCACAATGTTGCGGCAGTGGCAGAAATGGACAGCTGCCACAATCTGTTTGAACTTTTTCCTTGCATCCTTTTCTGCCATTCGCCCGTGAGCCACCAGATGGTCTGTGGATTTTATGTACATTTATTTAGAAAATAAAAGTAATCAAAAACGAGTAACTTTCCAACCACAGCATAGAGTTTAATTTATCAAGGACAATGTGCAGTGACATTAAAAAGATGGTTGCACCAGATTTAGTACTATACTACTTTCCATCTGTAGTCTTTGACAATACAATCATATAACATACATATTAAAATACAGTTCAATAAGAAGTGCACTTTAACAACATACATACTAAAATACAGTTCACACAGATTTCTAACAGCAGGTTTAAGAACTTATCAAGGTCAGGTTTTTTTTCATAACATCACACAAGAAACATTTTTTTCCAGTTAACACAGGTTCGGTCATAATATTAAAAAGTCTTCCATACTAACAAAATATTTGATACCAATTTTGATACCTTAGTGATTATGTTTATTAATAAATGCTGATATTGGACAATACATGGTCAATTTTAACTCAAAATAATACTTTTCACAGGGCCATAAGGTTTTATGTATTACAGCATGGGTCAAATGTAGAGAACACAATTTCCCTACTGGGATAAATAAAGTGTACTGATATAGTTTAAAAATCTATCAAGAAATGTCAAATGTGATCTTCTTTGTTTAATTTTCTTATTATTGATACTTGAATATCTAGTTGATGTATTTAACCTGTGGAGTCAAACGTTTTATAAAGGACACAAACATCCCACAGTGATTGGGACCTCCAGAGCTGCTTTACCATGGCTGAAAAGGTTAACCTAATTATTATTTTTGATTACAATTGAATTGCCTCAACTTTTCAGCTACTTTCTTTATCAATTCCCCACTGTGGGACAAATAATACAAGTTTCCTTATCTCAACTTAATCATTTTATAATCATGAAGGATAGACAGTGGGGAAAAGTAATATCTAAAAAAATATATAGATGATGGATCTGTTAGATTTAGCTCCACAAGTGTCTCTGCACAGTAGAACAATTTAGTTTGTGAGAGCAGAGAGGAGAAAGTACAATCTGTTAGTGTTTGATGATTTTTTTCATGATTAAAAAACCAGGAACTCAATAAATCAAACGGTAATAGTGCTGTAAAAGTAAACAACACACACAAAACATCCACTTTACTCAAGAGCAAATACATTTAATGCAAGGCTTAAAAGCAGTAGACTTTCCCATTTTTGAGAACGCAGTCACAAGTTTCCAAATTTAAAGTAAGACACAATTGATCCAAGAAGAACAAACTAGATACATAGATAAAATCATTGGTAACTCCCTTACCAAATATTTCTCCGCCGCTGGCGTATTCGGTGACGAGATAGATCATTCTTTCTGTCTCCATCACCTTAGGACACAAACATAAGCCAAAGTGAGCAGAAGTTAAGGTTGAGTGAATATAAACATCTGTTAGTCTGTGGCTTGTGAAATCAAGTCTGAATTTTATTTCCTTATTTTCAGCGAAACAACTTCATCGCCACAAAAAAAATTCCCAACACTACATACAAATTAGGGATGTAAAAAACTATGAATTTTCCTGACCGACCACCGAGCCTCATTAACCGGTTGAAACCGATTAACAGCATAGTTCAAAATATTCCACGTTCTTTGAAATAACAGCCATTTCGAGCTTCGTACTTCTCATAAGTGTATCTATGCCTTCTACGGGATTCGAGCTGAGACAGCGGCGCCAAAACCGGCAACAGCTTCGGCACCTTTGCGCACAGAGAACTGCTTTTTTAATCTTCCTAATCTTCTGTGCTGCGGGTTAAAACAAACTTTTTAGCGGCAAACAACGCAGCAAGCTAATGTTAAAAGTTAGGCTTCCGTTTAATCTTACAATCATTCCCCATATTATGTTTTAGTCTAGAAATGTGTAGACATTCATATATTCTAATCAACTTGTCCACTAAATGTATGTTCTTGTACTTTGTTTCAATTGCTAACAATCTCCTATCAAGAGGACATACAGACACCACGTCTTCATAGGCAGGTGTAATTATAGCCAAAGTAGCGACATCATATTTTTAACCACGCAGCATACATGTGTGAGGTCCCAGGTGTCTGTGGGAGTTGTACCTGAAAGAGCCGGATGATGTGGGGATGCTTCAGGAGCTTCATGATCTGCACCTCTCGGAAAATCTTCTTCAAGTTCTCGTCATCCAACTGTGTCTTGTCCACAATTTTTATAGCCACCTGCAAAGAAAAGCAAGAGACATTAAGTCAAGAATACATATAAAAAACATATTGCATATGGCATTTATACAAAATATTGCGTAAATGCCAAATCTGAATTGCAGATATTTTACATCAACATTAGTATGATTCCACATGAATATTTTTTGGTGGGCCGTAGGAACCGGTACAGAACTGAAAAAAGTAATAAACTAGTTTAATGTTAATTAGATTTACGTATGAAAAATGCAACCCACCACATTTACACTCAAGATAAAAAACAAAAATGTGTGGGTTAAAGCCGTAGGCCACATTTTTTCAAATAGGCATTTATTATAGACCCTCAGGCGCTAAAGTTATGCAATAGTTTTGTTAAGACTCTAATAGGCGAGTCTGGAATATCAGTGCATTGAAACGTCACAAATTCCACAAGAACGACTAATTTACCATGTAATTGTTCATTTAGAAAAGACAACACTCGTCACTGGCCAGCAATATTGATGTGTGCAAACTGTTGAAGTGGACTCTTGCCTCTTGTTTGGGAAAGCTGACCTGAACCTTCTCCTCTTGCATAACTGCAGGGTCCTGAACAAAGGCTCCAACAATGTGGACGGTGATGGCGTGTGACAAATACGTAGAAATGGCCAGAGATGCCTTTAATGACTTAATCAAGTGAAACTAACAAAGCAGCCTGGAAGCAGGCGCCAAAAATAGATGCAACAGACACAGAATATGGAAAGCATTCATCCTGCGGTGAGAGTGAGAGTTGGTGGGACATCCCAAGCTGCTCTTTTGCCTGATGGCCAACTGCAGATGGGAAAAGCCTGACTTCCTGTGCTGGCAGGAAGAGGAAGCGAAGGAAAGCCAAGCCGGGGACTCCCAGGAGAGAGCAGAGGACTATAGCTAAAAATTGCTTCTAGGTTATTATGTTTGTAACACTTTGTTTTGATAATCAGGTATATCAATGTTTGTAAGTAGCCTTTACTAGTGCAATATATTCTGGTGGTCAGGAGTTGTAATACACTTTGAAAACTGCAAAAGTGAGAAGATATGGAAAACATTTTCATAATTACATCAAACTTTTAATTTGCCTGTTAAATATTTTGTGTAGTTAATTGCCAATTCTCTAGATTCATCTACAGCTCCTCCCTCAATCAAACATCCAATGTAGTGTTCACAGAAGTTTCACAAAGAAATACTCTACTGGTCTTAGCCACGACACATGGGCATACTTATTGGATGCCAAATAACTCACTTTGTACATGTTCAAAGTCTGTACCTCTAGTGAAGAAGCGAAAGGATGAGCAGATTTCTGACTTAAAGTCATGAAAAGCAGATGTAAAAGGCTTTGTCATTTGTACACTTCAGTCTGGATACAACCTCCAAGAAAAAGACATGGAAATGCATTCAAATACATTGTAGGGTTGAATGGCACAGATGGCATTAGGAAATTATCTTTATCGAGTTTTCCAATATCCATCATATAAAGCCTGGGGACGGTAAAAACAGGAGACGGCTTTTGTACTAGGCCAATGGCGGCGTATCCGAGCGATTATGCTGCTGTTTTTTAATGTCCCACTGAATAAACAATTCCAATATTGATATTGACATGTCAAATTAAGGTAGACACTGCATTGTCAATACTTCACCACCGCACGAACCACACTGTACACAAGATAGCTGCAGGATTAACTTCACAAGGAAAACATTTAAAATAGTGCATGGTCAAAGTTAATGAAGAGGAAAGGACATGCGTATTCATAAAGCCAATGACTAAACATAATAGCTGCCACTACTTAATTACAACATTATGAAGAGTTCTGTACTCTTCATTGTGTTCAGTGGATCACACACTGTGCTGCAATGTTTTGCATGTCCTCACTGAACCTGCAATGGCCTGAAGATTTTTTTTGATTATTATAAGAGACCAATGACTAATGATTTATTCTTGAAAAGGCCATTACTAAAATAGTTCAATGTTTAAACACTTGCAGCTACTATTAAACCAGGCACACATTACTGTAAATATAGTCTGGCTCCTACTCTCATCCAACCAGCAAGTTATTGTTTAGCCTCCCTCACTGTCCATAAACACTTGACAAATATAGTGATAATAAAAGGCAATAGAAAAACACATGCACCTGTTTACAGTTCAAGCAGAAAGGTCTGTTCTGAACATGGAGCAGTTTGGACTGAATGAGAAAAATACAATTGGTGGCACTAACGTTAATAACTTTGGCAAATTATTATTATTATTTTTAAACAAACATTAATACATATGTGTGAGGGCTGACTCCTCCCTCACAATTGGAGCTCACACTCCTGTGAGCTGACTCCACCCACTCCAGCTGAGGGTGTTACCTCCAGGCTCCACCCTATGGCCTGAACCATGGCAGGTCCAGAAGAGGGGATGTTTGGGGAGATTCATTTGAGTTTATATTCTATATTAAGTATAAGCATATATTAGCATTTTATTATTATTATTATTATTATTAGTCATATTATTACTATTAACTTTATCCTTAATTAGTTAAGTAAATGTATCTGTTTTGTGTAGTCTTGTTTACCCCCTTTAGTTAATAGTTGGTCTGATCATCCAGCTTAAATGTTCCCCTGGTGTGTCTTGTGTTAGGTCAGTGTTTGTCATGTTCAGTTGTACATTTGATTTTGGCCTCATTTATTTGTATTGTTTGGCTCATTTTTTGGCTAATTAAAAAGCCTTAGTAATTAAACAGTTTGTGTGTTTCCTGCTACACCATCGGTCCCTTACATTTGGTGGCAGCGGTGGGATTGATCTGGTCAAGAACACACCTGTTTTGATAATTTTTTGTAATTTTCCACCTGGATCCTTCGGCATATTTTTTTTGGGGAGAAATGGGGAAAGACAAGCCCGTCACCCGAGGTGGAGCTAAAACCGCTGGGAAAGTTGATACAATAGTGGAACATGGAGAAGAATCTGAAGAAAGTCAAGAGGAAGTGAATGAAGAGGAAAATGGAGCCAGAGCAAAAGGAGAGGCTGGGAGCAGGGAGCCAACAGTTTCAGACCTGGCAGGTATTTTACAGGCCTTTATGGGACAGCAGCAGGAGCAAGAGGTAAAACAGGAAAGAGAGAGAGCACAACAGGAACATAGATTTCAAGCTTTACAACAGCAATTTCAACTCCTTCAGAAAGAGGTGCAGGAATGCTCTACACCTGATCCTGAGC
Organism: Knipowitschia caucasica; assembly: GCA_964034765.1. Lineage (NCBI taxonomy): Eukaryota > Metazoa > Chordata > Actinopteri > Gobiiformes > Gobiidae > Knipowitschia > Knipowitschia caucasica. Next base: position 15,284,328 of record OZ035832.1, read on the forward strand.
CTCCAATCTCAATGCTCAGTCCTGCAGAGGAGAAAGCTCCTTCCTCATGGGCCTACACAAGCCTAAAGCCTAAAGACTCCACAGCATGCCATGTGCTCACAGGTCAGTCTCAATCATTTCATGAACCAAGGCTTGAAAAGTTAACAAGTGAAGATGATATTGAACACTATCTCATAACATTTGAAAGAATTGCAGTAGTTTGTATAATAATATTATATAAGATGGTCTCAAACAGACTGGGTTTTCCGGCTTATTCCTTTGCTCACTGGGAAAGCTAGAGCTGCTTATGTGCACATGGATATGGATGAGGCCCATGACTATGAAAATGTTAAAATGGCTATTTTACAAAAGTATGATATAAATGCAGAGACCTACAGACAAAGGTTCCGGTCTCTCAGCGTTGACCCAGGTGAGAGCCCTAAAGAACTTTATGTAAGACTGAAAGAGGTATATAGGAAATGGATCCAACCTAAATGCAAAACTGTGAATGAAGTCAATGAACTGATTATAATGGAACAGTATTTGAGGATGTTGTCTCCAGAGCTCCAGGTTTGGATTAAAGAGCATGACCCCAAGACTGCTTCAGACGCAGCCACTCTGGCAGAGGTGTTTGTGGCAGCTCGGAAGAAAAATCAATCCTGGACCAATACCGCATGGAAGGCTGGGAGAGAAGCTCGGAAGCTACCTCAACCGCACCACCAGAGGGCACCACCTAGTAAAATGCCTTCAAGTGAAGGTCAGTCAACGGGGCCACATACAAACCTGATGCCGAGGTTAAACAACAGTCTGTAGTCATTAGTCAGATGTAAATAATTGTGTGATGTATATTTTGTATGTATTGAATTGTGTCTGTGTGATTTAGACGTGTTGTATTTTATCTGTATTTTAATTAGGCCATTCAGTCTTTCTATTTATCAATTCTTTGCACACTGTAAACCTGCTGTCACGTTGCCTCTGCCTCAGGGACTACGGATGAAAATTAGCTTGTAGCTATATCCGGTCTGAACAATACATTTATTGTGCAATGTCCCTGTCAAATAAACAAATAATAATAATAACAAAATACCCATCTGTTATCTTTGTGGAGAAGAAGGCCATACTAAGCCGGTGTGCCCAAAGAACCCAGCTAGATTCACACAGATGTGCTTTGTGCCACGACAAACGTTAACATCTACGGATGAGAAGAGTACAAATACTAAAGTGATTTCTGTGAAAGTGAATGGGAAAACTGTAAAAGCCCTACTGGACACAGGCAGTACTCAGACACTGGTGCATATGAACTATGTTCCAAGCAATCTCATTTGCACTGAAGACACCATCCCCATATGCTGTGTTCATGGTGACGAGAAACCTTATCCGACTGCTGATGTGTACATTGAAATCAAAGGACAATCTTACGTGATGAGTGTTGGAGTAGCCGATAACTTACCTTTTCCAGTGGTTCTCGGTGAAGATATGCCCATCTTGTATGATTTGATAAAGCCCACAAAAAGCTGCAATGTGGTCACAAGGGCTCAGTCAAAAAGGTGTAACGAATCACCTGCTCTTAGTGCTTTACCTTTTTATGACGCAGAGCTGGAGGCGAAACCCGGGAAGTCCAGAAAGCCACGCAGTCAGAAAAGGCAACAGACATTCCATCGCACTGTTGTAACGGCACCAGGTGAGCTGGATTCACACCTGCCCTTAAAGTATAAACTTCCAACCAATATTGTTGAAATGCAGCAAAGTGACCCAACCCTGTCAAAATTTCTTCTAAAGGCTAAAGAGAGACTGAGTTTGGATGGAGACTCTACAGAGTCAGCGGGAGAATTTTTCTTACAAAAGGACATTTTATATCGTCAGCAAGGTCAAGTCAAACAGCTGGTAGTGCCACAAACTGTCCGAGAGGTTATACTTACTTTGGGCCATTCTATTCCTTGGGCTGGCCACCTGGGGAAACATAAGACCATGGCACGTATCAAGCGTCATTTTTATTGGCCTGGCCTACGCTCTGCAGTTGTCCAATTTTGCAAAAGCTGTCCTGAGTGTCAAAGAACCACTCTCCGAGCTCCCACTAAAGTTCCGCTCCAGCCTCTCCCAACAATAACAATTCCGTTTGACCGCCTTGGAATGGATGTGGTTGGTCCAGTGGAGAAAAGCAAATCAGGAAATCGATTCATGTTGGTAGTTACAGATTATGCCACAAAATATCCAGAAGTTTTCCCTTTACGCAATGTGAAGGCAAGAACTGTGGCCTTTTCCCTCATCCAGCTGTTTTCCAGAGTGGGATTCCCCAAGCGAAATTGTGACTGATCAAGGAACTAACTTTATGTCTGAACTTTTGAAGCAGGTCTACAAATTGCTGGGTATTCGCAGTGTACGGACAACCCCCTATCACCCACAAACGGACGGCTTGACAGAACGGTTCAATCAAACCCTCAAACAAATGCTTCGTAAGTTTGTGAACGACACTGGTTCCGATTGGGATCAGTGGCTCCCTTACCTCCTTTTTGCCTATAGGGAGGTACCTCAGGCCTCCTCTGGGTTTTCTCTCTTTGAACTTTTATATGGACATGAAGTGAGGGGCCCATTGACTTTGTTGAAGGAGACATGGGAGGGAGATCAGGGGAGGGGGGAGCCCATTAATGTAATTTCTTATGTCATTCAGATACGTGAAAGGCTGCAAAAGATGAGTGATCTGGCTCAGGAGAACATGAAAGCGGCACAACATGATCAGAAGAGGTGGTACGATCGGGCAGCACGCCACAGAAATTTGGAACCTGGAAACAAGGTATTGGTCATGTTGCCCACCAGTGACTGCAAACTCCTAGCAAAGTGGCAAGGGCCTTATGACATCACAAGAAAGATTGGCCCCACCACATATGAAGTCTCCATGCCTGGGCGTCATCGCTCCAAAAGAATCCTCCATGTTAACCTTCTCAAGGAGTGGTTTCCCAGAGAGGAGAAAATGGCGGAGGTGATGCTGATCCGGAAGGTGGAGGAAGAAGACGAGGTGGATGATCAATATTTACCTATAACTCAACGTTCCCATCTTGATATTTCTCACCTCAGTGAAGAACAAAAATCCCAGGTAAAGCCACTCATTGATAATGTGTTTTCGGAATATCCGGGCCGAACAAGTGTGGTGGAACATACGATTGTACTGAAACCTGATGCACCCCTTAAGCGTATGAGTTACAGAATACCTGAGCGGCTCCTGGTGGCGTTGAAGAAGGAAGTGGATCTAATGCTTTCCCTGGGAATCATTCAGCCATCAAAAAGTGAATGGTGTAATCCTGTGGTGCTGGTTCCTAAAAAGGATGGGGCGATCAGGTTCTGTATAGACTTCAGGTACTTAAATTCTGTCTCAAAGTTTGATTGTTATCCAACCCCCCGAGTCGATGACCTGATTGGGCGACTGGGAAAGGCCAAGTACCTCACCACCATTGACCTCTGCAAAGGTTATTGGCAGGTTCCCCTCGCACAACAGTCACAGGAGTTCACGGCCTTCCGCACACCCTGGGGATTGTTTGAGTTTACGGTTCTGCCATTTGGTCTCCATGGCGCCCCAGCAAGCTTCCAACGATTGATGGACCAGGTACTGTGTGGTCATTCAGAGTATGCCTGTGCTTATCTGGATGACATTGTTATTTTCAGTACCACCTGGGGGGAACATTTGGAGCATCTGGCAAAGGTTCTGGGAGCTCTAAAGGCAGCTGGTCTCACATTAAACCCAGCAAAGTGCTCTCTGGCCCAGGCTGAGACCCAGTACCTTGGCTTCATAATTGGAGGTGGGGTAATCAAACCGCAGATTAAAAAGATTGAAGCGATTGCATCTTGTCCATTGCCACAAACTAGGAAGCAGTTAAGGTCTTTCCTAGGGATGGCCGGGTTTTATCATCGCTTCATCCCACAATTCTCTGCTCGAGCGGCACTTCTGACAGATATGACTGGCTCTCAGCAACCGAATCAGCTGAAGTGGACAGAAGAGAGGATAGCGGCGTACAAGGACATTCAACAAGCCTTGAGTAAGGATCCAGTGTTGCTCTGTCCGGATTTTGACAAAGACTTTGTTTTGCAAACAGACTGCAAGGACCGCCGGAAGACAGACACCCGGTTGCATACATAAGCCGCAAGCTGTTCCCCCGGGAGGTGCGGTATGCAACCATTGAAAAGGAAGCTTGGCCATAAAATGGGCGCTGGACTCCTTTAAGTATTATCTGCTGGGACGTTAGTTCGTCTTGCAGACAGACCATAAGGCTCTGCAGTGGCTGGAGAAGATGCGGGACACCAATGGGAGAATCACCAGATGGTATATCGCAATGCAGCCGTTCAGATTTGTGGTCCAGCACATTCCCGGAAAGGAGAACCACACCGCTGACTATCTTTCCCGCAGCCACAGTGAACTTTTTGAAGAGGGGGGGTATGTGAGGGCTGACTCCTCCCTCACAATTGGAGCTCACACTCCTGTGAGCTGACTCCACCCACTCCAGCTGAGGGTGTTACCTCCAGGCTCCACCCTATGGCCTGAACCATGGCAGGTCCAGAAGAGGGGATGTTTGGGGAGATTCATTTGAGTTTATATTCTATATTAAGTATAAGCATATATTAGCATTTTATTATTATTATTATTATTATTAGTCATATTATTACTATTAACTTTATCCTTAATTAGTTAAGTAAATGTATCTGTTTTGTGTAGTCTTGTTTACCCCCTTTAGTTAATAGTTGGTCTGATCATCCAGCTTAAATGTTCCCCTGGTGTGTCTTGTGTTAGGTCAGTGTTTGTCATGTTCAGTTGTACATTTGATTTTGGCCTCATTTATTTATATTGTTTGGCTCATTTTTTGGCTAATTAAAAAGCCTTAGTAATTAAACAGTTTGTGAAGCATGTGAAGCTATGTTGCCTGGGGCGTTATGCCCCCAGTAGAGTCTCCCATGGCAAAGAGATATACAAAATAGACAAAATCAGACAAAATCAGACAAAATCAGACAAAGCATGGTCCAAACCCAGCCCTAAAGGACGACTGGGCTGACCAAGGGATAGATGGGGGGGGTCAGGTCCACAGAGGTCTAGGCAGTGGGTACCAAGTAGGGTTGGGCGATATGGGCCCCAGCATGTATCACGATTTTTGTTGGTATGTATCACGATATGACAATTTTAACAAAGCCTCATATAAAAGCTATAAAAACTTAGCACTGATCATTTTAAACACACTTGCCTCAAAGTGCATTTACTGATTTATTGGCAGCAAAATGTGTAATACAGCTATTGTATATAAAACGTATTAACAAAACTGAATTGTAGAGAATTCTGTTTTGTACATACTGAAAATTGCAGGCAACATGTAATAAACGTGAACATTTGTAAAATATATAAAAGATTGTCCTTTGTAATATAAAAAGTGTAGCATTATCAAATAATTATTTGATCACTTTGGCTTATGTTTCCTAATCCCAATATAGTCAAAATGATCAATTACTGTATATATTTTTTGTATCCTTTTGCGTTTCTATAATTATAACTTATTTGTAATTATATTGCAATGTAGACAAACACATGCATTGAAGTAAAATTAATGACAGTAAACAGTAAATAAAGCTTACCAATGGCACACACACAGAGAGAGAGAGAGACAGAGAGAGAGACACCGAAGCAAGCCACTCGAGTCCAGTTGTTTAGGGCAGCTGCTTTCACAACATTAGATCCACTGTCGATAGTTACACACAATTGCTTCTTTTTATCTAGTTCCCAAACTACTCCCATATGTTTCAGGTAGCTCCGCGTTTTGGCACAATGTCTTCTACAATCTGCATGTCTTCACCATGGTCTTCACCGCCGCCCTCAGCCATGTTTGCTCTCTGCTCTGTTGTTGTTGTTGTTGTCCCTGCACGCCGCTCTGCTACACGTGTCGCGCAGATGCGTCATCAAAGTGCGCCGCACACAAACGTGTCTTCCGCTCGCTGTTATCAGTGTTAAATGATCGTTTTCACCGGTATAAGGCATTTTCTTATCATTTAATTTACTTATACCGGTGTAACAGGCCGTTTTAAACCCCCTGGCCAGTTTACACCCCGGGGTTAAAATAGCCTAGGCCAGAGAACACCCCGGGGTTTATTCTGGCCTAGGCTATTTTAACCCCCCTTAGGCCAGATTAACCCCCCTCGTTTCATTTAATAATAATAAAATATACGTTATTGAATATATTTTTAAAACTTCAAAATGATTTAAAATCATTTAGAAGTATAGTTTGTTAATTCATTCCTGCAGCCCGAATAAGTGTGATTGCTTTTCACACTTTGCTTGTGATGTATCTACCTACTTCTCACATGTTTCATGTGATAGCTCATCTTATGGGGCTTTCACACCGGATCATGCTGCGTCGACTTTCAATGCAGAGTCAATGGTGACATGTATGTGCATCTCGGGATGCACGCATGAACTGCGCAGCAGAGGTGCAAATATTGCTGAGTGTTTCCTTGGGACGCTCGTGCAGCGACCAATCAGAGAGCCGCAAAGTGGTCACAGGGACAGTAGTGGTCTGAGCGAGAAGACTGAACATACTGTAAACAGCCAAAACAGGAGCTACACCAGGGCTACACCAGGACTAAACCAGGGTTGACAATGGGGGACATAGGTCTTGTGAACATATGAGTTTTCATGCTCCCGTGACTTTATGCAACTGCTTCGAGCGTGTTCGCCGATGCGGAAGTACCGTTTAATAAATAAATTAACTTATGGCGCACCTCCGTGTACACATACTGCTGTTATATAAAGTCACCTCCATGAACACATACTGCCGTTATATAAAGTCACCTCCGTGAACACATACTGCCGTTATATAAAGTAAATTGCTTCGAAACACTGCATCGGAGCGTGTATCAAAACAACCGGTCACGTGACAAACGTGTCAGTGTCTCGGACTCCTCAGCCGCTGCTTCACTGCATATCAACGGTGTCGGTGTCGATGAGTTTCTTGGGCTCGATGTGTTTCCTGCCGTCTCATTTGATCATGGAAGAGTTACATCTTGCTTTCTTGGTGTGACTGCTGATGCGTCAACTGTTGTTTTTGAATAAAAAACCTGTGATGAACGCACAGTGCAGTCCTTTTTTTCTGTAAATTGTTTTATATTTAAATACACTTGTATTCATTATAAGGATTCCTTAAAAATGGGCATTTTATTGTTATTATATAAAATGAAAGGGGGGGTTAATCTGGCCTATGGGGGGTTAAAATAGCCTAGGCCAGTTTATACCCCGGGGTTTATTCTGACCTAGGCTATTTTAACCCCGGGGTGTAATCTGGCCTAGGCTACTTTAACCCCGGGTATATTCTGGCGGGGGGTTAAACTGGCCTGCTACACCGGTACAAAAAAAAATATCGCCCAACCCTAGTACCAAGACTACTTTATTTATTCTCTAATTATAGTTTTATTTTAGCTTGTTTGTGGGATCTTTTTTAATCTTCTATCCTTTAATGTACAGTGCCTTGCGAAAGTATTCGGCCCCCTTGAACCTTTCAACATTTCGCCACATTTCAGGCTTCAAACATAAAGATACAAAATTTTATTTTTTTGTCATGAATTAACAAGTGGGACACAATCGTGAAGTGGAACAAAATGTATTGGATAATTTAAACTTTTTTAACAAATAAACTGAAAAGTGGGGCGTGCAATATTATTCGGCCCCTTTACTTTCAGTGCAGCAAACTCACTCCAGAAGTTCTGTGAGGATCTTTGAATGATCCAATGTTGTCCTAAATGACTGATGATGATAAATAGAATGCACCTGTGTGTAATCAAGTCTCCGTATAAATGCACCTGCTCTTTGATAGTCTCAGGGTTCTGTTTAAAGCGCAGAGAGAACCATGAAGACAAAGGAACACACCAGGCAGGTCCGAGATACTGTTGTGGAGAAGTTTAAAGCCGGATTTGGATACAAAAAGATTTCCCAAGCTTTAAACATCTCAAGGAGCACTGTGCAAGCAATTATATTGAAATGGAAGGAGTATCAGGCCACTACAAATCTACCAAGACCCGGCCGTCCCTCCAAACTTTCATCTCAAACAAGGAGAAGACTGATCAGAGATGCAGCCAAGAGGCCCATGATCACTCATGGATCCATGGATGAACTGCAGATAACTACAGCTGAGGTGGGAGAGTCTGTCCATAGGACAACAATCAGTCGTGCACTGCACAAATCTGGCCTTTATGGAAGAGTGGCAAGAAGAAAGCCATTTCTCAAAGATATCCATATGCCACAAGCCACCTGGGAGACACACCAAACATGTGGAAGAAGGTGCTCTGGTCAGATGAAACCAAAATCGAACTTTTTGGCCACAATGCAAAACGATATGTTTGGCGTAAAAGCAACACAGCTCATCACCCTGAACACACCATCCCCACTGTCAAACATGGTGGTGGCAACATCATGGTTTGGGCCTGCTTTTCTTCAGCAGGGACAGGGAAGATGGCTAAAATTGATGGGAAGATGGATGGAGCCAAATACAGGACCGTTCTGGAAGAAAACCTGTTGGAGTCTGCAAAAGACCTGAGACTGGGACGGAGATTTATCTTCCAACAGGACAATGATCCAAAACATAAAGCCAAATCTACAATGGAATGGTTCACAAATAGACGTATCCAGGTGTTAGAATGGCCAAGTCAAAGTCCAGACCTGAATCCAATCGAGAATCTGTGGAAAGAGCTGAAGACTGCTGTTCATAAACGCTCTCCATCCAACCTCACTGAGCTCGAGCTGTTTTGCAAGGAAGAATGGGAAAGAATTCCAGTCTCTCGATGTGCAAAACTGATAGAGACATACCCCAAGCGACTTGCAGCTGTAATTGTAGCAAAAGGTGGCGCTACAAAGTATTAGCGCAAAGGGGCCGAATAATATTGCACGCCCCACTTTTCAGTTTATTTGTTAAAAAAGTTTAAATTATCCAATAAATTTTGTTCCACTTCACGATTGTGTCCCACTTGTTGTTGTTTCTTGACAAAAAATAAAATTTTTATATCTTTATGTTCGAAGCCTGAAATGTGGCGAAATGTTGAAAGGTTCAATACTTTCGCAAGGCACTGTATCAATGACAGAGATTTCCCTAGTGGAACATATTGGTTCTTTATCTTGTAAAAAGTAAACGCACATATAAAATTCAAACAAGCTGATCTGCTAACCTTTGACTATTCAAATACGGTGAATGCAGTCATGTCTGGTGTGGTCAGAAACGAGCTCGAACACAGGTGGTGATGTAATGCACAAGGTTACCCTTCAGTGACAGGTGACGGAGATTATAACAGGCTTCCAGCAGAATCTTATCTCATATCACTGAAGGGGCTTACCTCAAACAGACTGACTGGGTCAACAACACCCATCTAATGTATGGTTTACACCAGGACGCTGCGACAGTAACACGTTAGAGTTGGGTATCTGATTGACCTGAGGAGGATGTTGTTGAGGAAGTGGTGATACTGGTGGGGGTCAAGCGTGTCGCGTTGTAAAGTTCCACTGCCCCCGACTGGCCGGGCGCTAACTATATCATTTTCCGTCGCTTAGCACTTAGAATAAGGAGCCTGGTCATTTCTTAAAATTTCTTTGCGACGTCTCTGTCTAAACGGGGCCTAACACACAGCTGTACTTCCGCAGGTCACGCTGATATGGAGATAGAAAATATGTTCCTGTACAGCACGCCAACGTTTGTTTACATATCAAATACTACTCTAATTGGGTAAACATACAGAGCAGACTAGATTTCTAGCTTGTATTTTGAAGTAACCATCCATTCAATGTTTTGTTCATGTCATCATAACACATTTAGCTTGATATAGAGTGAATACGTTTTGGTTTAAAGTTTAGACTGTAACTCAAAATTATTTTCTAAATTAATCTAGCTTTTGATTGATCAAATAGTTTAGAATGCAAATAGAACTCAATTCAACCTAGATAAAGCTTAAATTAAGTCACTGAACCACATAATAATGCATAATATACTTGTCATGTTTTGTTATCATAAACGAGACAATTACACAACTACAAATTATCCATCTACTTACAATGTGATAATTGGCTCAAAGCTTGTATAAATCCCTAACAAAGCCGTAATAAGAATTTTAACAAAAAAAGCCTTCACAAATCGCATTTTATGAAATGAGTTTCTATCATACATCAGTCTCACATTTTAAGTTGAATTATAGGGGGGAAAATATTTGGAAAATGTTTCAAATTTCATCTGTAACTAATAACTTTTTGATGGTACTTGCCCAACACTTGTAAAAAAAGCCAATAGAACCAAACAATTGACTCATTAAATGTTTAGTAAATACAATATTTCAGTCACTTCACCGGACACCATGCACGCCCTGTGGCTTGGGATTGATTTGTAAACAGAAACGCAAAGTGAATCTCGCTCTCTTAGTGTGGGGTGCGCTTGTGTTTGGAGTTTGTGTGGAAATGACTCAGTGGAGCGTCACCTTCAAGAACAAATCCACAGACATGCTCAAGAGAGTGGGAAATCTGGGTTCGGCAAATCCATCTGCCATTTTCAGTGACTTTATCCTTTTGAAAAAGATAAAGAGGGAGAGGCTTAAAGCTGCAGTAACTGACTTTATTTTCGTATTCATAACGAAAATGCTATCCATGTCCATGTAGTGCATTGGGAAATACGTCCTTTTGAAGAAAAAGTAGCACAGGGTTATGCTGGCGTGACATATTATAGATCGAGTTTTGATGAAACAAGGAAGAGAATGTGTTTCGGGTCGCAGATTGTGACCAATCACAGCGGACCACTAGCCCCCACTTTCGTGAGAAATCTACAGGTCCGTTAGCATAGACGGCTGAGTTAGCACAACAAGCCGAGGAGCTAACCTGAAACTTCCTCGTCTTCGTCACCGGTTACTGCTTACACAGCGAGACAGCCATCCAAAAGAAAGTCTCGTTCCTACGCGCTTCCCGGTTCTATCGTTCTATGGTCACGCCATCCACGTGCAAATACATGTCCATGTATTATCCATATTGGGAGACGCTAGCTCCGTCAACAACAGTGGGTGTGTGATAGCTTCGTGGGTGCGGGGAGGGGAGCAGAAAGAGCGAGGCCAGCAGGTCCGCGGCTTCAAAATCCCAGTAATTTAGTGCAGCTTTAATGTAACTTTCACTCCATAATTACATGAACAGTATTTTGTGAATTTTAGAAACAGCATAGCGCTATAGCCAACGGAAGGACTTGAAATTCCCAATACAAGTACTGCATTGTGTTTTCGCTTCCGTCATCACCGTGTGTGGAACGATAGCTGAACTCTGAACATTGTAAAGCGCTTTGGGTGACCTTGGTCTGTAAAATGCGCTATAAAAATAAACATTACTTACTTATCCCTAGAAATTCATAAAACTAATACAACTGAAATCAATGAAACATGATCAATCATTTTAACAGTCAACAATAAGAGCCACTGTTATATTCCACTCATGCAAATGGTACATAGAAATAGCTCCTGTGCAAGCTAGTTTGATCAGGTTGTTGGTGTTAAGTGTTTGTTTTGGACCAACCTTGTGCCTTTACACACAACGTACAGTCCACTTTACTCTTGTCACTCTCGTTTACTTTAAAATACTGCCATACGGCTGTTAGCTTGCTTGCCGGTAGCCTGCTTTCTCGCTGCCGACTTAAAGGCACACCGTGTAACTCTTGGCCACTAGGGGCGCTAGACCTGCAACTTTCACGTTTAGCGCCCCTAGTGGCCACAAGCAACTCAGCACTGTCGCAAAAGTCAACAAACAGTCAGCCGGTGTCTTTTGAGTGTGTATTCAGACAGCATGCACTGGTGTGTGTGTTCAAACTGTAGAGACATGCCTACAGATATTGAGAGACTCTGCTGTGGTCAGCCTCCAGACCGCTGCATTAGTAATCTACCACACATGGACTTCTATATCCTGGATGAGGGAGTTCTGCGTCTAGCTCGTGCTGCGTGGAATGACATCTTTGCAGTCGATGACATCCAGGAACCAGGTGAAGAGCAGCGCTCATACAGACATGCAGCTTACAGCACGATCCCTTTCGCGTTTCCTCTTTTTAGCCTCCTCCGAAGGTTTAAAATTTTTCCTTGCCTCAGCCATGACCAGGAGTCGAGCAGGTGAAAAATGAGTAGCAAAAGCCTTAGCTCCATGAGTATATCAGCGCCTGTAGCCGTAAAGCAAGTCTTTCTTCCAAGTCACGTGACCTGGTGGCAGACGGTCCGTCTGCTCGAAACTTACATGGGCGGTATTTCAAGAGGGCAGCCCCGCTCGGAGCATTGCAAGTGTCAAGCGCTGTATATTGGCCCAAGTATTCATATAAAATAACTCATATGTGTCAACTCTTTAGGTCACAAAGTCCGCGGTGTGCCTTTAATATATGGCTACATTACGCATCTCCATTTAATTTATCATGAAAAAAAGTTTATTTTTTCTTTTATTTATGCCATAAATTGGCATATTGTATATTTCTGACCAATATATCGATAATCGTTATCGTGATAATATCGTTATCGTGATAATATCGTTATCGTGAGCTTTGTATCGTGTATCGTATCGTATCGTGAGGTACCCTTAGGTTCCCACCCCTAGTTGTGATGCTAATGTGAACTTAAAATGTGGGTATCGGTTGCCGGAAACGGGTCCTATGGTATGAGTTCAAGCATATGGTATCGACCCGATACCCAAAACCAGTATCGGCGCATCCTAGGGCTGCACGATATTGGAAATTAGAGCGATATTCGATATGAGTGTTTAGTATTGCTGTAACAATATTATTGCGATATTTTTGTCTGTCACCTAAAATTGCAATCTGCATTGAAACGCAAGAGAAAAATAACAAATAAGCACAACATTAATGACCTTCAAATGCATATATTTATATACTATGTTTGTTGTTCTTGTTGAATGTTAATGTGTCTGTTTAGTTGTCTTTTAATAGGGGGGGGGGGGGGGGGGAAGATATTTTTGTTTTCATCTTTTTGATATGAACGAACCAATATAGCGATAACAATATTTTTTTGACATATCGTGCAGCCCTAGTGCATCCTTAAATTATCTATACGAATGAATGATGGACACATGCATGCTTCTGCTCCAATGGTCTTGGATTCTTTACACCACCGGCCATGAAATTGGCATATAGGGCAGATAATCAGACCCACTAGTCTTTAGAAATATTTTGTGTAAAAATTCAAGAGGGTCAGGCAAGTGATAAACCACTTGTACACACTTTCCATAGAAACTAAACAAAGACAATTATCAAAAAAATTCTCATTCATTTGACTTGTTTGTGAGGATGAATTTGTGTTGTCACCTAACATTGTCCTGAGCAAATTGCTGCTTCTGTATGGTCTGTGCTACTCTGCTAGTGACGTGAGCAGCAGCACACTCACACAGCCCTGAGCCGTGCTGCTGAAGCCAAATGAAATCACATTGCAGTGTGTGAGCGAGGGGATGCTGGATGTCAGAGCTGTGACTAAGAGAGGGAGTATAGTGAAAATGTTACATAGTACATTAGGCCTGCTGTTACCTAACGCTCTGCCTCCTGCTCACGATTTCCTCTTTCCTAAAAACACTGAATATTGGGGGGGACAAAATGACCTGCTGCTCAAAGAAGATATTTACTTTGACAGAGACGGCAAATCGCACAAGAGTAGTAATCATCAACTTGAGGATCCTTTTTGTGTGTGAGTAGTAGGGCTGGGCGATTAATCGATTTTAATCATTAATTCGAGTTTTACGTTTAGGGCGATTTCTTTTTTAAAAAATTCGATTTTTATTTTCTCCAGCGCAGAACTACAGCGCTAACGCGCTAACCGCGGGTCTATGGTGTTGAGCAGTCATTTTGAAGCTAACCTAATGCTAACAGTCTCCCTCTGGCCTGATGCTCGCTCTCACAGTTGGTGCTGTTGCAATAACACTTCAAAAGTTCAAGAATCAGACTTTATTTAAATCGCCAGAACACACACACACACACACACAGGCTCCGGTCGTACGCCACATCTTTCACGCTCTCTCACGCTCGTTATTCCAAAGCGCACTCCCGTGTCCGTGGCGCGCACACACTCGTGTCCCACTGAGCCGCTGCACTTTGGGGAAAGACACGTCTCACACATTGTTCTCATTGCTCTGATACAAACAACGTGTTCCCCGCTGTCTGTTTGCTACAGTAGCTGCTACAGTAGCTGTTAGCTACAGCATCAGAATGTAAACAGGAAGCTCGCACAATGCGGGAGTCACTGAAGTTAGTATTAGCGCCACCAGCTGGACCGAGCGTTGTACTACAGCACAGTTACTCAGGCACAGTTGAAAGAACAAGCATGAAAACCCGAGGAGGCTTTTGGAAAAGACTGTCTGTTACAACATTTCTATTTTGAGTAATCAGTTTTAAAAATGTGATATTTCATGTAAATAATGCATGTGTTTAATAGGATTGATATATTTGCGATGGGCCTTGTTTGTGTGATTTAAGTTATTTTGAAGGTGCATAGTGTCATTGTAAGTGAAGTTATTATAAAACTGTTAAGCTACATTTTCACTGTTTACAATGGCAGAGCCATCTCGTTTACAAGCATGTTTTAAGGCTTAATTCCTGTTACACTTATGCTCCATGGGGATTTAGATTAAACTGCATAAAGGAAAATCTATTTCTTTGTCAGTTGTAGTTTGTTTTTAAATAGAAAAAAATAAATCGATTAAAATCGTAAATCGGATTTGGTGTGAAAAAATCGGAGATTTTTTTTTTTTGCCATATCGCCCAGCCCTAGTGAGTAGTGAGTAGTGCTGAGGCCTAACTACAAACAGACAGGCTCTATCAAGCTGCCTATTGAGACACTTTGCTGGGGAAGTATGGTAACTTGAGCACTATACCTACTTTATCTGTCATTAGGATAGAACATCAGCTGTTGCCTGTTTATTGCTATTCACACGCTGTCCCATTGTCTGTTTCATGGCGTGATGATGGGACCCCTGAACACAATATTCAATTCCAGTTCCATTTCTAATCACAATAGCAGTTCAACAGTTAAAACATAGTAAAATGCTATGATAAACACATAGAACCATATGACAAAACGCCCAAAGTTTGCCATATTTTTCAGTTTTATTTTTTACTTGTTCCGTATTCACAATCATTCCAATCACAGACCACAAAAATTAACGGACGTAGTCACGCCCATCTCTGCCGTTCTAACTAATGGGCCAAAAATAGTGCTCTACTGGAGCTATCCAAATTGGCCGCGAGTGGTCCCGCCCACAAGAAAATTGTGAAAAAACGGATCTGCGCATACGTCAGCCGGCGCAAGCTCCATTCATTTGAACGAGAGACTTCAAAAAATTCACAGCAAGTAACCTAGAGTGCTCCAAAAAAATTCACCTCCCTCAGCATTGACACACACATGGAACGGAGCTTTGGGCCAAGAGCCAACTTTTGGACCAGGGTTTCCTCCAGAGGGGGGGATGGGGGGGATCAGTACCCCCTAGCCATGGCCCTAGGGGGGCCATCAGTCCCCCCCTCAATTTTTCTTACACATTCATGAATACAATTCTCAAATCATAAAGTGCAAAAACATCACTGTCTAATCTATAATCTAAAACATGATGATAGTAAAAAAAAATTACATACAAACACCAGATCAGAAACTTCCGTACAGGAAAAATTTGTTATTCTTTATTCTGAATCGGAGTCTCCTCAGCTGAATACCAGTTCTCTTTTCGCGCTCTTGTAGATTTATTTGTAGCATGATTTTCACTGTATATGAACTTGCAATGTTCATCCTGATTGGCTAAGGAAGAACCAGCGTATTGTGTTCTGCGTCCTGATTGGCTTAGGGGTAATCTCTGTGCAGTGTTTCCTGTACATCACAGCATTCACACTGACAAATGTAAATCCATGTTTGATTGCTAGCAGTGTGACTGTAAGTGCTGTATGCTAATTTTCTCCTTGACAAAACCATGGACTAAACCCACAACATGGTTAGTGCTAAAAACTTGAACTTCTGGACATGTTGCAACGATGACAGCAAAGAGGAGCACGGTGAGGAGCCAAGGCCTTTGACAAGTGATTTTCATGCAGCACTAAGCCCATTTCTTTCAAAAAATTTTACAATTTAGATTTCAAGGTTTCAAAAGGTAATAATTTTAATGTAGTTTGAGATTAAGGCATATTGTAAATGAGAAATATCTTCAGTATGAACCAAACTTTGGGATGGATGTTGATTCGTCATCTAATTTGGATATTGTGACGTCATCAAGGTGGTGGCCATTTTGGAAAATGTTAATTATTGTACACAGATTTCAAAAAGCTGTAGTTTGAGAGTGTATTTTGAGATCCGGGAATACTGTCAACAGTCAACGTGAATTATCTTCAGTATGTAACACAATGTGGGATAGGAATAAATTCACTGATCCAATTTATATAGAATATTTTAGCACTGGTCAGCAGCCATATGGAATTGTATTATGTATTAGACCTTCAATGATCAAGATGGCACTGCTTATAGTTTACCAGTCATGAAATCTGCACTTTGGTTTCAATATTACCCTTTCAAAAGACCTGGTGGCATACAGTTTGTCTCAGTGGAAATGACGCTCCAGAATTCATCGTTTAAAAACAGAGCGATTAAATGAATGGGCTCAGAAATTGTCAGATTGTCTCAACAATAAACAACAGGCTCTTCAACACTTCTGATCCACTTTTATGGATTTTCTTCCTCTCTGCCTTCATCATCATCATCGCCGTCCGTAAAGGCAGATTAGCAGTGTGTTTCCTTCCGCAGCTTCTGCCACGTCTCCCGCGGTTGTTTATCCCCGCTGCATTCACCCACATGCCCGGTGTTATGACCCCCCTCTCCCCTTCACCACGTCCCCTGCCTGGCGTTCGCAGAATGTTTCCACTGCGGCCACACACCGCGGTAAAGAGGACCGGATTTTCGGAGTCAGCGGTAAAGAGGTTCGCACATTAAAAGCGGGTGGCCGCTTTATGTTAAAAAGTGCATTGTGGCGGCTCATCCCCGCGGCTTCCCTTTCCAATGTTACTGTAATTAACAGCATAAAGCGGCTATCCGCTTTTAACTCATTCACCGCCAATGACGTCATTGGCGTTTTTTTTCGTTTTTTCTTTCTATGGCTCGTCAAGGCTCTTGTGCATCCTGTGTCAACATTTCAGACCTGTAAACACTTTGGAACCGATCCTGTAGGGGGCAGAGGTGACACTGTGGCCAGATCCAGGGAGGGAGACGGGGGCATGTGGTGCTGTGAGCAGCAAACAGCCAGAGGAGCAGCCATGCTTACACAGAGGATCGCGGATCTGAAAAGCTCACGCAGCTAACGCTGTTTGAGAGCCTGTTCAGTCATCAAACGGATAAATATGAAGCAGCTAGATGCCACGATTAGGGATGTAAAAAACTATGAATTTTCATGACCGACCACCGAGCCTCATTAACCGGTTGAAACCGGTTAACCGCGTAGTTTAAAATAGTTCTTTGAAATAACAGCCATTTCAAGCCGCATACTTTTCATAAGAGCAGCTATACGTTCTACTGGATCAGAGCCGAGACAGCGGCGCCAAAACCCACAACAGCTTCGGCACCTTTGAGCACAGAGAACTGCTTTAATCTTCCCATTCTGCTGTGCTGCGGGTTAAAGCATTTTTAAGCAAAAGACGGCTCACATGGTCAGAGCAGCGAGTGACGAGCCGCGTCTCGCAGGTCTCCGCTAAAGTTTAAAAGTGATCAGTGTGGAGCTGATGCCAAGGACCAGCAGCACAAACATGGTCCATGTGGTTTGACTGGAGCCGTGTATTTGCGAGGATTCTTTTGGCTGTGTGACAGAGGAGCGCGACAGACCGGTATGTGTGTGTGTACAATACATGCATGTGTGTATGTGTGTGTAAATATAAGCTCCAATGTAGTTCTGAATCGCACCAGTGTGCAACTAGCAGACGGTATACACTAGGCTTAACAGAGGGGAGAGATGATGCGTGTGGATGTTACGTATCGAAAGTGTGTGTGTGCTAGTGTGTCTGTGCGCGCGTGTGTGCGTGCATATGTGGCGCATGCGGCGAGAGAGTCAGCCAGGAGTTTACTGATACATTGGCGCACACAGCTAGATACGGACCCGCTCATTACACCGTGCAAATAGGGCTTAAAATAGCGTTATGAAAAGACCTCCCCTCTCCCCTTTTTCTCGTTTTTAACCGACAGCTTTGACCGGTTAACGCTGTGACGGTCAACCACCGGTTAAACGGTCACCGATTTACATCCCTAGCCACGATGCTAGTTTTTCAGGTTTTAGTTAACATGAGACTCCAGGATCCTCGGAGGCTTCTCCCTCCCTCCTCGTCCAGCGGCAGCAGCAGCAGCAGCGGCTCCTCCCCCGTCGTAATGTGGTAAGTTGCTTTTCACTTCAACATGTTGCATTTACGAGTTTATTTCTCCCCTTTGTCTAATGTACTATCAGCCCCTCCAGGATTTGCGCGCAATTGTTGATTGATGAATGATTATTGCGGGGTAAAATGCTTGATTACGCTGGACATTTTTCCAAAAGTTTCTCTTGAGTTTGGAGGCGTGTGAATCTGGCATGCAGCATTAGCTGTCAGGGAGCTATGGATGATGTTACCGTGTGGTTTATAGAAGGGACAGGGGAAGGTGATCCATGGCAGACCGGTGAGCGGGACCCATGATGAGCAACAAGTGTTAGATTTACCGCACCATGTGCATTCTGCTGTGGTGCGTCTCACTGTGGAGGGTGCGTCAGGAGCGCGCCCGCTGCTGCTTTGGAACAGGGAGAGAGACTCTGTTGCTCTTATCCCAGAGTCTGCGTGATTTTGCGTTCAAACATTGAGAGATTCTGGACGGAGTGATAGCAATCACTGGCTTATACTATAGTAAAAATAAACAAAGTAACGTTTTTAGCGAATATTGAAGAGTTTTTTTTTTTTATCTCAATGTCATAGCTGCTGAAGCCAAAACACTTGTTATAATGTGAAAATGTATGGTGATTTTATATTTTCCTTTGTGTTGTAGATTGTTGACCCCAGGACCCCAAAATGCAGCAGCAGAGCTTGATTTGGATCAGCAGCTGACTTCTGCAGCTCTTCATAACTGATGAACTGCTGGATCCTGGATCTTGTTGTCAAACAGACAAAGCTGTATGCAGCACAATATTTCAGTGCACACACACAGCGTCTCCCATTCAGCAGAGAAAATGCATGGAAGCCAGTGACAGACTAGCAGCTAAAAACCTTTTTTGGTTTGACATTTCTCACTGGGTTTGTAAAAAAAAAACTAATCTGGAAATGTATTGGGAGTGCGGAGGAAGTAGATTCCACCCCACACTTCAGCAGAGTGTGGGGTCACCCAATTACTATTCTTTATAAACTAAAGTAAAATTGTTTCACAAAGTGTTCAGAAAGTGTTATTTTTACTATATATTTGTATACAAAGTGTTTTTATTGTATACAAGTTGAATATTGTATGTGTACATATGAATCCTTTGAGTGTATTGTGTGTACACGTTTAATTTGTTTAAAAATAATTATACATTAAAAATACAATTCAAAGTATTGTTTCTGTTTCGTGTCATAGTAAGAAACTGTCATACATTGTAAAATATCAGTAAAGACAAAAAAAACCCACTTTTCTGCTTGAAAATGCACGTTTCACAAAAAGGCTGTTTTCTCCAAATCTTGGTCAGGAAACAGCATTTTGTGTGAAAGTTACCTATGTTGCACTCTCAATTGCTAAAAAACTAAAAGGGTTAGAAACGTACTTTTTTTAAAAATGAAAGCCAAGGGATAGAGCTTTCATTTGGTATGTTTCATACTTGTGTCAACCAAGGGCTCACATTTTTATGCGGTTCGGAAAAACACTAAAAATGTCCAAAATCTCTGGCAGTATGAGGGATGCTGCTTTTTAAATGGCTGGCAGTGAATGAGTTAATGTGCAGACCGCTTCACCGCTGACTCCCAAAAGCCCGGACCTCTTTACCACGGGGCCACACGGAGGACGTAAACTGTGGCTGACTGTGGACTGTTATGGCGCGGACTCCTGTCACTAATAATGTCTGTGTCTGCTTCACTGGACACCTGCGTTTTTTCCTCCTCTGAATCTGAGTGAGCCAGTACCAAATACTTCTCTGATCTCTGAAGACCTCTGGCTCTGCTCTGGCTCCGCTCAGAACTACGGCTCCTGCTTCGCGTCGCTGCGCCGCAGGTGTTTTACAAACTCATTTTACTCTAATACTTTAAATATAACCATTCCCACAAAGGCCGCTCATATTAAAGGCACACATGTCCACTAACTCCTCGTGAAAAATATTAACAAAAATTACAGCAATAAACGTGTGAATTTTTTTCTGGGGTATCGGACCTCGAGATGGAGGCCAGATGACCTGGCCTCCATCTCGAAGACCATTTCAGGTCACTACCTCTTGAAGCTCATCAAGAGAATGCAAAGAGTGTGCAAAGCAGTAATCAGAGCAAAAGGTGCTACTTTGAAGAACCTAGAAGATATGACATATTTTCAGTTGTGTCATGCTTTTTTATTTTTAGTTCATACATAATTCAACATGAGTTAATTCATAGTTTTGATGCCTTCAGTTTGAAGCTACAATTTATTATCATGAAATAAAAAAACTCTTTGAATGAGGTGTGTCCAAACTTTTGGTCTGTACTGTGTATATATAGTAAAACATGTGAGCTTCATGCCATCACTGTACACCACCTCATGCTTGCTTCTCAAATGTCCAATAGGATTTGTTGTGCTAAATGTTTTTCTAGCGGTCCCCCATCGTGAAATGTCACTGGAACACAAATTGCTAACTGCATAACGCTGATCTTTTTCTGATACCGTAAAATATTGCGACACAACCGCCGTTTCTTTGGAAAGGGCGCAGGCGCCCTTTACCGGTATCCCTTTGCATGCACCTACCATCTGCGAATGTAATTTTAATTTGCAGATGGCCGATGTGACAAGGCAAACATCGGTGGTCAATATTGATGTTCAGCCGATGCATCCCTCATTAATACATTAAATGAAAACTTAAAAGATTAATACAATGAGAAGAATATTATAATGGCTAAAGTGACTTGTAAACACTCACAGCAACATTTATGGTTGGGCTGCTCAACACATTTACTTTGGATAAAATAGTGTATAAAATGTTTGCAAAAAATCTGCATCAATCAATTTTGCGTTTTTAGTAAATCATCACCTTCTCACTTTACTTTCAGAAAAGTACAACAGTAACAGGCCCATGATTTCAGACAGAAAAATTAATTCCGCTATTGTCCACATGGAGCTTTCTGAAACCGGGTCCTAGAAAGGAGATGTTTGAAACCGCTGTATACGCGTCTATGTATACAGCAAAAACGGAACTTTTTCTACATGTCCTCTGCGTACTTTACTGACCTGAAATATGTTTACTACACAATGAATAATGTTGTCTATTGGTGGCTGCAACATGTAAACAATCAACTGGTCTGTAAACTGTGCAAAAATGAATGTATTTTTTTAATTATAAAAAGCTGCAGTTAAACCAAATTGATTTGTATTCATGTCAAATATGCAGACAGCAGGCCTCGAGTGTCCAAAAAGGCTAAATTGAAGAAATGTTTGCAACAAGATTATCATTGTTTTTTTTTTTTTTTTAAAGCAGCACTTTCCCTTATGTCAGGCTTTTTGAATACCTGTATAATAAGAATCCACAGTACTTGAATGCGCGGGAAAATAATCCTCATCACGACTCCTTCAAACCACATCAATAGTTAAAATAATTAGGTTGAATTTCTATGTAGATATATTGCCTTACACAGTATTAACTCACCATGTACTTTTAAAGTATGTATTTTTTTATTTTTCATTTTATATTACATAATACGCTCTTGCAGGTGAACATGTACAAATCGCATTTGGCTTTAAAAGATTAGTTATTCTTTGTTAAAAACTAGTGGTGGGCCGATAAAAAAAATATTGGCATTAATCTATTCTCAAAGTTGAGTTGGGAGTGGGATCTATACTACGCAAGCTATGATGACTTTAGCGCGGATGAATACCTAGCCGAATTGCATTGTAGGGGTCGCGAACGAATCTTCGAACCTGTGTACCTTCCCAATGGAAACTACGACAAGACTAAGGTTGTTTGCACCTTGTGCAAAGTGGAATTTGTTTACTGTAGGAGTTCTTCCAGTCTCAAGTACCACCTAAAAGCAAAGCATCCCGTAGCTAGTGCGGAGGAAGATGCCTGGCCAAGCACTGATGTAGCGCCGGGGAAGTGTCGTCGTCAAACTACTATGCTTGAGTGCAACCGAGGCAAGCACGTCAGCACAGCTCTATCAGCAAAGCTAACTAATCTCCTCGCTCAGTGGATTGCCACCAGCTGCCGGCCCATCAGTGTGGTTGAAGATGATGGGCTCGAGCTTGTTCTCCAGACGGCCACAGGTGACTCTTCTTACAAACTACCCGCGATGCGAACTATCATGAGGAGAATACATGACCAGCACGCCACAGAGAAAGCCGCAAAAGATAAGATGTTAGAGGCGAGTTGTGTGGCGCTGACTGGGGACCACTGGACCCCTGTCAACAACGATAACTACCTCGGCGTTACTGTACACTTCATTGATGCCAGCTGGGAGCTTCACTCCTTCGCTTTTAGGTAGGCTACGTTATGCAACTTTAAATTAGGCCTACATCATTTAATTATTTGATTGATTGATTAAATTAATTACCACAACACCACGAATTACCACCACATATGTTTGCTTGTAGTTGTTTACTACTAGTAGTGAACCTATTCTGATCTACTTTGTCTGTCCGTTAGGTGTGATGAAAACAGAGGAGCGTCATTTTGCAGAAGCGTGTGCAAGGTAGTTTCTTGACGTCGCTAATCAGTGGAAGATAGCAGACAAAATCAGCACTATTGGAACAGACAGTGCTCCTAATATGGTGGCAACAGGGAGGATACTGCCATTCGAACATTTGCTGTGTTGCGCATGTTGTACAGAGAGCTATTGTAATGTCTCTTCGGGAAGGTGGTTTTGATGGCGCACTGGCCAAGTGCCGTAAAGTGGTCGGACATTTCAAACACAGTCCGGCCAACTCAGACGAGCTGAATGTCCAGCAAGCCTCCCTTGGACAAGTTCAGGAGCCACTTGTGCAAGATGTTTCAACACGGTGGAATTCCACCCTAGAGATGCTCAAGCGCTCACTGAGCTCCTTGGTGGGAATAAGTATGTATCCTGCTTTGTGGTTCTACCTGCCCTGTGCCACCTCCAGCATGTGATGAAGATCTCAGATGATGATCCTGCCTATATTGCGCGATTCAAGGCTGCCTTCACCAAGGACCTCAACCAGCGGAGGGAGAAAATAAACCTGGAATGGCTTAAGGTATGTCAGAATGACCAGAAGATAACTGTATTATTTGACCATTAGAGACTGTTAAGCCAGTAGATTAGTCAATGAACAGATGAATGAGTCATGAAGAAATATGGAGGTTGAATTTGGAAAGTAAAATTTTCATCAATCAATAATATATATGTTTTCTATTCATCTAAGGTGGCGACTACGCTAGATCCACGATTTAAGGACCTTAAGTGCTTGCCCAGAGCAGAGAGGGAGCCAGTGTGGGCCAAGCTAAGTGAGTTGGTCAAGGGAGAAGAACCTGCTCTGCAGCCACTCAGGAAGGAGAACTCTGAGCCACCCAAGAAGAAAACAGCCCTGCTATTGATGGATTCAGACTCAGAATCAGACTCAGAGACACCAGAAGACAATGCTGTGGAGAGGTACAAGGTAGAGCCCAGTGCCAGTCTAGATCAGTGTCCACTGAAGTGGTGGTCGGAGCACACTGCTGTCTATGGTAAGATGTCCCTCATTGCCCGTAAATACTTGGGGACTCCAGCCACAACGGTGCCATGCGAGAGGCTATTTTCTTTAGCAGGTCATATTGTGCAGAAGAGGAGAGCTAGTTTGTCACCAGAAAATGTAAACAAGCTGGTCTGCCTGAGTGACTGGTGGAAGAAGGAGAACTAGAGCTTGGACTGATTGACACAAAGTTACTGACTGTAAACAGTTAATCACCGTTCATTTTTCATGTTTAACAGAATAAACAGTAAACACAAGTGCATCTTATTGAACATGATTTATTTTCATCACCAATTATCATAGTTTTAACAGCTTTCTTAAGCAGCTTGTGATGCATTTTGTAAACAACTGGTCTCAATTTTAGTTATTATTTTTGGGTAGCACATATTCCGGCAGAAATAAAATAAACCATTTTAATCTATAGATTAATCTAGATTAATTTCAAAATTAATCTAGATTAATCTAGATTTTAAAAAAATAATCTATGCCCACCCCTATTAAAAACACAATGGGCGTGATGTCCAAAATATTTAGGTTTACAATTATCAAGAAGATCCAAGTAGAGCAGAAGTAGGCCCTTATTTGGGTTGCCAGCTGGTTAAGCAAAATTTGTTAAGCACCACAGTAGGTACAGAAATCGGTCTTAGGGCATACACGATACACAGTTTGTACTGCTTCTAGCTAAACTCCAGCAGGTGGATTCCAACAGTAATTAGTGCTTAGAAGCGAAATGTGTCACAGGCAGGAATAACCTGGCAACAAAAATTGGACTTTATTACGACCAGTCCACTAACTAATAAAACGAATACAGGTCATCTCATCTTATCTCAAGATTATATTTAACATACAGTCCCTTTAAATTGCCAAGCACTCTAATCTGCTATGATGATGACGAGAGATTACTTATAACGTCTGCACTGACACAAAAACAGTAGAAATAAACAGTAATTACCTCCCCTAAGAGGTAATGTAATCAGCAGGGTTCCAGGGCAAACAATATATTGAGCTAGGGCTGGTCGATATAAACGGTAAGCAGTATGTGATAAAAATTTGGCCAACAATCGAGATTTTTGTTATACCGGCATATTGTTATAGGTCATTATGTCGTCAAATTGCACAGGCTCTGGCGCCAGCAGAAAGCACCATGTTGACAAGCGCCAGCGTGGCCCACAACATCATCACGGCAGAAGTGTGGTAAAGTTAGCGTCAGATTCGGACTTCCGCGGTCAATAGCTCACGAAAGCTACTTTGTTAAACAAAAGTAATTGTGCCAAAATGATCACATTCACATCGATTGTTCAAATCCAATGGGCTGTTTTAATGCAGGGAAATCCATTGCTGCAAGCGCCGAGAAAAGCGCTTTGGGAGCGTCAACAAATGTCAAGACCAGCCTTGTAAACGAACAATAGCTTTTACTGAAGCCATACACGCACAAAACTCTCAGACACTATAAATAATGACCATATCTAACTGCTACAGACTTTGATTTCAACATTTGTGAGTTTTTATATTTTAAATGAATACATATGTTGTTGTTTTTTTATTGCTTTTACAGTACATACATAAATAATGTATGTTACAGCATTTGTCTCACACCTGATTTTCAAACTCAAAAAATATATAATAGATTCTAATATATAAATAAGTAACAATCTTGACTATTTTATGAAAGAACCTGCTAGACCTATATTGAAATTCACACACCAAATTATACCGCAATTAGGGCTGGGATAAACGATTATTTTTTAAACGATTAATCTAGCGATTATTTTTTCGATGCATCGATTAATCTAACGATAAGCAAAAATCGAATAAAAAATATTTATTGCTTGCTCTTAAAATTCAAAAATAAGACATTCTTAGAGGTAGCATAAAACCTTAAAGCCTTGAAAACACAACTTACTGAAAAAAGTGCATCTTATCATTCTTGAAACAAACATTTGATGCTTAGCATTCAATAAAAATATGAAAAAGTTCAGCCAAATACTTGTGTAGAGCAACTAAAAGAAAACAGTAACCAATGTAAACTTGAAGGCTTTAAGCTAAACAAAGAGTGCTTTTCCAGCAAAAACAGTGGGAGCCATCAGCCTGTCATGGCGTCCTTCCTGAACCAACAGAGTTTAACATTTAAGTTGAAGACACATAGGCCTATATTACTGAAGTCCATTAATTAAAGTGCATCTCTTAAATTCTTCATTCATATAAAAATAACAGTCAAAACTCTGCCACTCACCTTTTTCTTAAACTCAAAATTCAAAAATAAAATTCAAGTAAGAGTGTACAAGAGAAAAACAATGCATTGTGTAGCAAATAAAAAGGTCAACCAGTCATCCTTTCTTTTAGAGTTACTGAAAGAATACAGTAGAAGTCATCTCAGAGGACTTAAAACAACATTGAAGTCACCAACACAGATCAGAGAATCAATCAACAGTTAAACACATTAAGGATATTGAACACATGTTGAAAAATGTCCATATACGGCGGGCATGACAGTGAATAATACATGTAGGGGCTATTACGGGCGCCAATATTCCGTTTGATACAAAGAAAGACAGACTAGTTGTAAGCTGTAGAGTTGCCACAGGACGCGTCATCAGCCTACGTCAGCAGCCGCGGACTGCTATGAAAACATTAGCTTTGTGGTTTCACAGGCGCAGTTGACTGCTTAAACTAAACTTTGCACGAAACTTTGACTCTTAAAACCCACATGTGACAAAACGGAACCATCAACATCTCGCCTCAAATTGCATTAAAAGTGACATTCGTGTCTGAATTCGTTCGTATTTTAACTTTTAAAGAAATTCACGGTCCGCCATCTTGGTTTGCTTCGGCTGCCGTGAGACGCGCATGCGCAGGTTTGCATTACATCATAAACAGCTGAGGCTGTGCATCTCTTCGAGGCAGTGTATCTCAGCGTTACACCGGCTTGCACTTCTCTAACACGGCACTCGCATTGCTACCGCTCGCCGCCATCTTTGTTTTGTGTGTGACGCACCGACGCGCATATTATACGTCGGTGTATTTTTTGCGTCGACGTCACCGATTACGTCGACGCGTTGTCCCAGCCCTAACCGTATAGGGCATATATACCGTTTACCGTCTGTGTCTCAAATGATACCGCAATATGAATTTTAGGCCATATCTCCCTCCCCTACATTGAGCCCAATAATAAATTGTATTACTGAATTGGGCTGGGCGATAAAACGATAACGATATATATCGCGATAGACACATGTTCAATATCAATAGAAAACGGGGTCGATAGAATGTTCAATAGTTTAATTTCACTCTGTAAGAAAAAACAGGAGGAGAACCAGGACTAAACCAGGATTACACCAGGACTAACTATGGGGGAGACTGCTTGTGAACATATTCCTCTAGCCTCATTCCCCTGTGACTGTAAACAAGGCTGCTAACGTGTGTTAGCCGACACGACAAACGTATTTTTTCAGGTAAAAACATAAATAAAAATAATAACCCATATATATTGTTATCGACAGATATTAATTACTTATATTGTGATATAGTTTTCAGCCATATCGCCCAGCCCTATTACTGAACAATAAGTGGAAATAGTAATCAGGACAGGCCTAAGGAATACTTTCTTCTTCCACAACAAATCCTTCCTTATGTTATAAAAGCTGATAAGTAAACTTAAATGCCTGATGTTTGCTGTAATGCTTGAGATATGAAGATGCTCTACTGTTCCTCTGATATTCATGAGCAAACAGTGAAGTGACGCCACACTGCTAGTTTATGAAAATCACCAGCCACTGGTTCGTCACTGACCACCATAGACTGTCAACAAACATAGGCTTCCCTTTCATTGGACACGGTGTTGTCATATTGGCCCTTTTCTTCTGGCAGACTCTGAATTACTCAGCCAGACCAAATAGTAGCATGTTTTCCACATGAACATAGTCTAAACACAAGCTTTATAATCAACATGTCATTAAAGCTTTGAAAGTTTCTTGTTTGCTATGAATTCCAAAGCTATTCCCTTATCAATATTGTGAACTCAAACGTTGTAATGACAAAATAAATGGCTTTACAGTTTACAGCAATATGTGTGGCAAAATAAGCAAATGGCCAAACTATTCTCATCTGTGTACATGTCAACAAAGGGTCATACAGGTAGAAGTGCAAACTCAGCTGCCCAGCACATTGTCAAAACAAACTGACGCTCTTTATGCAATATAATTTGTATGGCACATTTAACAGAATATATCATTTAATAATAAATCAGTAATTACACTAAATTTGGTAGCTATGTTTTTATGTCACTTCAGAAAACAAAAGTTGTCTTGCATCTAATGAAACATATACATATGTGTGAACGTGTGTGTAAGAAAAGTATCGCTAACAAAACAAAAGTAGGGCTTGCATGGCACCTCGTGTCCAAGATGTTCAGCATGATTCACGAAGGGGTAAACTAACTTCATCCAAAGTCATAATCGCCACATCTTAACCTGAAAAGGCTCTTACTCTTACTATGTAATAAAAGCACATCTGTCCACACATAAATGAGCCAATGAGCTAAGCTAAGCTGTCTGAGCTCAGTCTCCTCTTTTCATCCGAGTCAATACCCTTTCCTCTGTCCTCTGCGCTTTTCCATACATTCACATTAGGCCTTCGCGGATTTTCCTGACAGTACACCGCCACCGTGTACGTTAAGCAGATGTATAAGAAAAACATGTGAATTTAATGTAACATGTTTAACCCCATCGAGGGACCCCTGCACTAAGCAGCGGTGTCTCCAAAGCGGGCTGCCCGTGTCTCCGGAGCCTGAAGGCCCCAGCGTCATTCCTCGTGTTATGCCAAAAACATTGAAAATAAGCTATGACAGCTTGTATTCGTGTATCTCTATGGCCTGGTTAACAAGCATCTTACCTTTGCTTTGGTAATGACATGTGTGGCTAGTTTAACAACCGCGAAATTTCCCTTGCCGATGGTCCGCTCGATTTCGTAGTGGCCCACACGGGCTGGGGGGGGCCTTGTGCCCGAAGTGTGGCCGGGATTGGTGATGCACCCAGTGGCCGAACTGGGGGGACTGGAGTGGCTAATGCCGGAGGATGGCTGGGGTCGGTTCTGTGGGCCCATGACTGCGTGAGACGTTCGGGTAGGGTGCGTAATCCCGGCCGCAGCGGACCCAGTAGTACCTCCGCTTGACACAGCCGCCATCTTCTCGCCTCTCTGCGGGAACAACAAGCAGGCTTGCGCAGCGCGCGCTCGGACACGCCCCCGCCCTGCGTCATTTTACGTGAGCAACTCCACACCGCCCTCTCTAGGTTGTAACCATGACAACCATCCGCGTAACAAATGACTTCATCGACGAAAGCAGTTTAGTTTATAGAGGAACTAGATGCAAAAAAATTCTGTTGTAGAAGCGTGTGCAGCAGCCATCTTGTGACTGTAACAACATGATAATAATAGTCTACAACTGTGGGCGTGTAGATCCACTTTAGTCAGCACTTGCATTTATACTTCAAATTTGATTCTGATTTTAATGACGACTATCAAATATAGATAAAACAAAATGTAAGATGAAAGACCCAGTGGCCTAAGAGTAAAATCGAATTAGTCTGTTTTCAAATCTTCAACGAACAGAAACTATGCGGTTCAATTGGTTCCCATGGCGATATTCCTCTAGTTGTATACAATTTATCATGTATGGCAACACTGGGCGGCACGGTGGCTGAGTGGTTAGCACTCTCGCCTCTCAGCAAGAAGGTCCTGGGTTCGAATCCCGGTCGGACCAGGGCCTTTCTGAGTGGAGTTTGCATGTTCTCCCCGTGTCTGCGTAGGTTTCCTCCGGGTACTCCGGTTTCCCCTACCACAAAAAATATGTCCAATAGTTCTGGCATGTGCCTCCTGTACTGGCGACCCCGCTCCCATCTCTGTGTGGAGTGAGAGACAAATGCCCAAAATTAACAATTGTAAACCGCTTTGAGACTCAGATCTGCAGTGAAAAGGCGGTATATAAATAAAAAAACTTACTTACTTACTTACTGCATAGTTGTTGGCAACACAACCATAGTTGTTGCCTAGGCAACACAGAACAGAGCGTTATCAGTCTGCACCGTGATTCAGCTGCTTTGCCTTTCATCTCGAACCACAACAAACAATGGAAATATTGTTTCTACCAAATAAGAAATATGATTACAAGTATAATAGGGGTTTTATACAGTCTATGATTGCAATGTGTAGTTTGGCCAAGAAGTCTCAGTAGATGTGTTTGCCTCGCTATTCGTTGACTGCTGTCCATAGAACAGACTTTTTTACAGAATAGCAGTGGTCTATACATAGTTCCCACATGACGTCACTACATACGGGGATTTGCCGACCCGGCGCCATTTGTATTGGCATGCTGTGAGCAAAACAATAGAAAAAGAAGCTGAAACGTGTTAATGTCGTGATAAAGTTGAAAATGGTCATCTCCTGCTGGGTCAATGGATGTTCAAATTGTGCCGGAGGTTCCGTTAAACTTGGATTTTACAGTATACCCATCATTAGACTTCATGAATGTGAGAAGACTAAGCTTTTGTCAGAACAACCACGGAGGTTATGGCTTGCGAAGATAAACAGGCAAGAAACTCCCTCAAAACACGCAAGAATATGCTCGGAGCACTTTGTGTCAGGTGCGTATCGTATCTTATAATGTGTTGACAGACGTAATTTACTCAGTACTAACTTGTGTATGCTGATATCTGGTAACTTGAGAGTTTCATTATTTAGATTACTTTATTATGAGGAGGATCGGTGTCGCGTCCGAGGCTCTCGAGGGGAACGTAAATGTATTAAATAGATAATAATAGTTCTATGGTGGGCTAAAACAATGTTCACAAACAGCATTGCTTCTGTAAAAAGATCTGTGTCATAAAATAAACTGCTCTTTACGCCTGGAAAAATCAGTTGCCCACCATTCACCAAAACATACGGTCAAAAACGCGGAAATAAACAATAATAGCAATCCAGAGTGTCCGTGTGGCATTAGCATTAATTAAATTAATTGTTAATATAATTAAAATAATTAAATGGAGCTCCAACTGGTATTAAATCAAAAGGCTTTGAGAAATGTTTGCATTGCTTGTTAATTTTTGCTGCATAATTTGATCAAATATGTAAAACATGTCCGTAGCACGTTAAACTGTGGTGCCATTGTATTAATATACAATTATTTGCTCAAAAGTTGCCCTTTTTTTTCAAATTTGCGTTTGAATATCTACATTTATTCTCATTCTTCTGTTTAATGGAATGCACAAACACAGCAGCGTGCCATCAAAGATGGCGTCTCCGAGGAGGTCATGTGACATTCATTGGTCTGTGGGAACTATGTATTACGCAGTATGTTTACTAAACGGATGGATTTGTGGTGCAGAGGTAGCTTGTGTTTTATGAATGTTAACAGCGCCTCTATGAGGCGCAAGTCTGCCCCTGCATCTGGCTGGGCTGCAACGTGATGACGCAGCACGCATTGTTTACCGTCTTGTCTGGAGCAGGGGGCGCTGTAGCTCCATAGCTCACGCTGATCTCATTTGTAAACATGCTGGGCTCGCTGGACTTCTTCACGCGGTTTTCCTGAAAATATCCGTATGACAGCTGCTAAAAATCACAGGGTCGTATCATTTTTATGTTTGCATATAGGGGCTTGATTGAAATGTCTGTTCTAAAACAAGGGGCGAGCTAATGCGCTGCGCTGCTTGTGTGCTTGCAATGCTAAAATGCTAGCTGCAACCTTCAACAAATCATCTCAATTGGTGAAGAAAATATGATAAGGAAATCTTGACATGCCAAATTTATATCAGATAGTTTCGTTTTTGATTTACAGGAAGTATTGAGGATGTAAACCTGAAGATCATCTCTGTTGCCCCACTTCGATGCTGTTGTTTGTTAGTGTCACAATCTTAACGCGTATTTAATTGAATGGGGGTGGACTTTTCTATGTCAAAGCTTTTACAATTAGACTTCACAAGTTTACGACGAGTTGGTTTGACAAGATGGTTCTGAGAAATTGTTGGAAATCTCGGCATAAAGGCATCCATTGGCTTTGTTATGGCTTACCTATTTTGGTATGGATTTGTGCGACCCAGCTTGTTTGTTGCAATGGAATATTAGGGGAGACGACAAATGTGCTCCAGAAAGATGCAGAGTTTGATGTCACATACAACGACACTGTTACGAGCGAGAATCAGACCATCTATGCTTTCAATCACACAGTCTCCAGGAATAAGGTGAGCTACAAGTACATCTTTACCAAAGCCTACGGGGTGATTATTATAATGACAATGTGCTATTTTATGTATGTACAGACTGAGGGTGTCCGAGTGACTGTGGATGTCCTGACCCAGGCCTCAGAGAGTCCCATTCTGTTTGTGGTCCGGCAAAAGCAAGCTGTACTATCTTTCCAAGTCCCTTTGATATTAAGGGGCCTGTAAGTAAAAACCTGGTCAATACAATTCCTTCACAATTGCTTTTCTTTGCCTTTTCCTTCACTTAAATTAAAAAAAGTTTATGGACAACCCTATGTACCGCCAATGAGATCCATACCTTTTTAATATCATACTTTACTTCCATAAAAGATTAAAATGTTACAGTGCGGATGTGTTAAACAGAACTAATAAAAAGAAGACTGTTCTTTAAGTATAAACATATTTCAAATGTGACTATCCTCTCCACACATTTGCTGGGCTCATGTTTCCCTCTGGGCTTTATATTCAGAGATAACCCTTTGACACGTAAGACAGTACAGAGTAATGATACAAAGTCTGCTTTCTGACGTGTCTGATATGGTCGAGGCACATGATAGTGGTCGCACACTTCAGTATGTCCACGTTTCACAACCATTAACCACAATCTTTAATGGTCTTTAGCAAACTCCTATCAGAGCTTGTAAACCCTGAAGAAACTCAATCGGATTGATATATTAATGCTGAGTGCTCATATTACACTGTCATTCAACTACATTGTAGTTGAATGACAGTTTTATTTTTTAATTTTTTATTATAATTTCAGGTTTTACTGTGCCAATTATAATTTAATTATACACATCTCTTAACCTTGCATCACAAGCTGAATTTTTTCAATGTTTGAATTTCCATTTCCCTTTGATTTCACTAATTAGTCTGGCGTGAGGCAGGATAGTAACATACTATCTCTGTTGTTCAAAAAGATTTGTGTAAAGGAACAAAAGATATTCATGTAGGACAGAGCAGATATGTAGATAAGTAATCAAGCAGATTTGCTTGATTACTTAAGTAGTTACTTGTTGTGAAGCTCCTGTCAGTTACTTAGTTAATGAAAAAAAAACGGTTATACTGGTCTGTTTTTCAGATGTTGTTGTGTAAATGGGACACTATTGCCACAAAGTCATAATAAGTCATTAATGACCTGCACAAGGACTGAAAAAACGAAAACCTCCACTGCTATAGCCTTTTTATTGTACATAATAGATCACAAAGAGACTATTTTTAACGTTTAATATGTTATCTTGTCTTATAAAACTAAATTGTACCGTATATTCTGACACATGGCACAAAGAAGTCAAGCTACGAGCTAAGAAACCTTCAGAAACCTCCTAATGTCAATTACATTTTCACCAAATGTTTAAAGTATTCTCAAAGTTAACATATCAATCCTTCAGCTATCATAATATTATATTTTATTCCACCAGATATCAACGAAAGTATCCATACAATCACATTGGGAGAACTTTGTGCCAACCTCCAACAGTGGTTGCATCTGAGACGCAGTATTTCTATGTGGATGTGTCGACTTTATCAAGCCAAGGCACAAACTTCCTGCTCCGTGTCAGCCGCGTGGAGCACTTCACACTGCAGTCAGTATTCTACATGTGTCCAGGGCTTCACTACCTTTAGACACAATAGCATTTAAGCCAGAGACACAATAATAACACATATTTTACCTCTACAGTCTATTCATTTCACTTTGTTGTCAATGTTTTAAGCTTGATGTTTTTAGAGAGAATATGATACGACACTGGTGGTTGCATTGTTTGGAGGAATAGAACATGTGATTCCTTTTCGTTTGGTCTCTATTTTCACATAGTTTGATGAATACTTAAGTTGAGTGGGTACGGAAAATAATCCAAACATCTCTGATTCTTAACATGCAACTTCATACAAAACATTATTTTTAATGATGGTGCTTTTACATTTGTGTATATTATTCATCATAGGACAGACAAGAAGTTCAGCTTTACAGCCTCTCCTTCACAGCCTCAGGTAAACATACGTCCATCATAAACTAAAAATGTGATTGTGCAAACATCCTTTTGTGATTCTCATATACAGTAAGTAAAAGCAGAAAGTTATTAGTGATGATGGCCAGTTACTATGCCAGTCATTTTTGTTTGTAACTTTCATCTTTTTTATTTTGCTCAATACTCATTTGACCATGTGAGAAACTTGAATTGCTCAAGATAAGGGGATATTGCAAGATTCTTAAAACCACCTCATTTTGCAATCACATTGAACTTTGAACATGTGAAAAACAAGATAATTTCTTGTTTATTTTTCATTAAATTACTTATTGAAGTATTTTTTTAATCTACATTTGACTCCTAACTATAATTACTGCCCTACAGTATTTCAAGTATGTTTTTCCGGAGGGAGTGGACACTGTTATTGTCAAAGTCAACGCTGACATGAGCTTCCCTTGCTCCGTCATGTCCATCCAAGACATTCTGGTAAAGCTATTGTTACCCCTCCCTTTTGTTTCTCTCCCTACAATGTCCTGAAGTGGCCTCTCACACCGTGGTCATCATGAAGTAACAGTGTGACACCACAAGGGGGCTTTTCAATTTACATGGATTTTCTTTTTTTTTAAACATTATTTTTTTTCTTTTTTTTTGCAGTGCCCAGTATATGATCTTGACAACAATGTGGCCTTCATTGGGATTTACCAGACTATGACCACAAAGGGTGCCATTACAGTACAGGTACAATTTATTTTTATTAAAATTTTTACATTGAGATAAAATCCTTTTCAGCAGATGTTGAAACGGGTACCTGTTTTAAGGAAGACATATTGTACTTCAACAGAACAAATAAGGGTGATTACTCAACATGATGCTATCATACCAATAGGCTAATGTAGTTAGAAGGGGATTCTTCATTCAGAAAGTTTGGAGCAATGGCGACTTGACTGTGGGAGAAATGAAATTACTTGGATTAACTCTAAATTCCTTACTCAATAAAGATTGAGTAGGGGAATATAAAGAAAATATATATATATATATATTTTTAAATTCATGGCTTGGCATAATTTATCACCTTGAAAAAACCTGTATTCCTCCGTCCTCAGGACAACCTTTGTTAAATATATACATCATTTGGAGTGCAGTTCTAGACTAGATATACCTGCATCCACCTTTCTGGAGGAAAGGGGACAACAAGGGAAGAGTGAACATTGAGCAATTGTCTTCTTTCAGCGAAAGGATTTCCCCAGTAACAGCTTCTATGTGGTGATGGTGGTAAAAACTGAGGACGAAGCGTGCGGCGGCCCCCTGCGCTACTACCCTCTCAGTCCAGACCAGCTTATCGACGCCGGGAATCGAACCAAGAGGTTGGACGTTGTGGTGACTCCAGCTATCAAAAGTGAGGCTTGGTCAGATTAATTTAGGGATGTGAGCATTTTTTTCTACCTGCAATATGGATCTGTAATTGATACTATAATCAAGACAAACGTCAACACAAAAAACATACAATTACCAAATTGGCAGTGCAAAAGGAATCTATGAATTAGATTTTTCCATAGCATTAAGTTTGGTGGTTTTGGGACTAATCATTTCTTGCTCTGTTCGTCCTAAAGACTAAAGTCACTGAAGTACAAACATTCCAATTCCTATTGCCTGTTGTATTGAAATTACTTTCTTTTTCACAGCTGAAATCTATGTATTTGGGATGCTGTTCTGTCTGGGGATCTTCCTGTCTTTCTACGTTCTCATTTTGATTGTTGCCTGTGTTTACAACAGACGGTAGGTTATTTCTCCCTTTATAAAATACAATAAATGACCACAGAAATTTTTTAAGCAGCCCCAGCACCAGCCACTTTAAACTATTTTTTTATTCCTTCTTTCTTTTCACAGAGCAAAGAAGGTTTTCCTTGAGCCTCCGGACATGTCGCCTGCTGAGACGGGTATATAAGGATTTTGACTCGCCATTTATTTTATTGCATACATTTCCAATTTAATATTCCCTTAAACTAAACGCTTATGAATTATTTTTTGGTTTTTGTAGTCCACACTGAAATTCTTTCTCTTTTGTTAATGCTTCAGCCTCCCTGCTTGGGAAGAATGGAGATGGTATTACATCACTGTTATTCTCATTTCAAACCATATTGACTATGTCTGTCTTGCATGTACCTACTCCCCATAACGGCGCAAACACCTCTGTACATTCATACAGAAATGTAATTACCTTCAAACAGTAGTAGTGTAGACTCATTTGTAAATACAATATTAACAGTGAAGAACCATCTGTATGAATGAACAATTTGGTCACTGAAGTTGTAAAAATCATTCATCACTATAGGGTTAGAAAATTCCACTCCATTCCATTTTCTTCTGCTTCATCCGTTGCCGAGTAGTGGGCATTTGCAATCTGTATTAAAAAATACAGATAGAAAATTTAAAAGATGAATTCCTTAATGGGTAAAAATGAACCACCACAGTAATTAAAAGTAGGGTTACATCAAATTAGGGTCTAAGGATCTAAACGAACCAGGGCTGGTCAAGTTTGTAAATATCAGCATTTACCTTAAAAAAAAAACTAAATTATGTTTTTTTTTTATCACTGTGGTAGGTTAATTTTTCCAGAGGATGGTGCAAGGGTTAAACAGTTAAAACTACTGCATTGTGTTTCTTGATGTAGTTTTCCTTGCAGCATTTGGTCTTATAATTGTATTGCCTTCACCAAAATGGACTGACTGCCTCTGCACATCTTAAACCTTTCAAACCTTTCTTATAACTCTCCCCATTTGTGTCCTATTGCATTATTCTTTGTACGTGTTTGAATAGAGTGATGTACTTGCTTCTGTCTGAGTTGCAACTGTCCTTTTTTTCCCCAATTAAGGCAAGATGGCAGCCTCGGCCTACGAATATGGATCCTTTGGTAAGTTTTCATTGAGGCCCTGATGTTCTGTAATGGGGTAGTAACTATAGAAAAGGGTGTGAAAAATGTGATAAACAAGTCTATGCAGATGGAAGAAATATTCAGCTGTTTTTATTTTGGGGGAGACATTTGATGGCAGCATTAGTTTGTGTTTGGAGTGAATGAATAATGATATGTGAAGCGTCCAAAAAAGTGCTATACAAAACCGATTTTTTTATTATTATTATTATTAATAAATGTAATTTTAGCCATTCCTTCCATCTGTTATGAATGCGTTGTTTAATATGTTGCTGATCTGATATTTTTATTTAGAAAATGCACCATCCAGTAATAATTTGAAGTAATTCATCATCAAAACTACTTTGTCTAACCATTTTTTTGATTCTTTGTACACAATCTAGCGGACAACGGCAGCACGGTCAGCTCAGAGGCCGTCACTGACAGCGCCACATCAACAGACAACTACGGTTACATAGGTACGGAATGAAATGGTCACAATTAAGAAAAAAAACATTTAAAATAACAATTCTCCACAGTTTCTCTTTCTGTGACGTGATGCAGCTTTCCACACAGCTGCTTTCCTTTCACTAGTTGTCTGTGTTTTTGCTCATCAGGACAGGAGCCTTTCAAACGTCGGCCATTCCTCAATCACGTTCACCACTTTGCCATCCGCATTGGTGACACTGCCGCCAAAATGGGCAACAATCATTGTCAAAATTTCACCAAACCAATCAGCACTTTGAAATCAATAAAGAATCTAGGAGAGTTCAATGAGGGTCGAGTAAAAATTGGGAAATGATTCAAATAATTATTCTCAAAACATTCACGGTAAAATATACAATGACACTACCAAAAAAGTTACAGTAATACATTCATTATTGCCTGGATTAAGTTTTCTTGCTTTAAGTGTGTTTATTTAATTATTGTTTAATTATTATTGCCAATGGAACAAGCAACAAATTCAAATGTTTAAGTGAGAGAAAATATTTGTATTATTATTTACTATTTCAAAGTGATTGTGCATACGATTTCATAAAAGATAAACTAATTAAATGTGTAATTATTGCACCCAAAAAGATTTTTTTTCATTGATCCTTTCTCAAACATAACATGAGATTTAGATTTATTCGAGCTCACACATTTACAATGTCTTTTAAACATGTACATGCATTGTTATATTTACATTAAACAGAAATGTATGTGAGTCATAATACATAACATATGCCAAAAACGTTATACACAGCTCGAAAAGGGAGTGAGAAGAAGTAAAGAAATGAACATGTAACAGATTTAATTTTAATGGAGAATGCTCCAAAGTTACATTATCTATATCCACCATCTCATATTGAAACTAGGAATCTTACACTGTGCAGATGCAAGTAAAACAAGAGATACTTTGCTTGTTCCTTTGTTTTAAGACAAAATAAACTTGGTCAAGATATTATTAAAACGTCCAGTAATATTCAGCCTTTGTCTAATTTCAAAGATGGCCAAACTGACTGAAATTGTAGCCATTTTTCTTGTAAATTCCTGTTTCTGTTCTGATGTGTTGTGTCTGGATAGAGCGCTCACTGGACAGCGTGGGCCGCAGCCGTCAGGAGTCACTCAGCTCCGTGGAGGAAGACGACTACGACACTTTGGACGACATCGAGTCAGATAAAAACATCGTCCGCACAAAGGTCCGCACAAACTTTTGGTTTTCAAACGAAAATTCCTAAATCCCTAAAATCTTTGTTAAAGTTGTTATTAATATGCTGCCAAAAAGAGTTCAAATGATGGGAATTCTGGACATTTTGACTTTGTGACATTTTGAAGGGGGTTTCCTTTGTAATGGAAAAATATGTATTTTATGACTTTAATTTAGTTAAATATTGCTTCTTATTACAATGCTTTTTGTGTTTTTATAGAAA
Source organism: Knipowitschia caucasica (assembly GCA_964034765.1). NCBI lineage: Eukaryota > Metazoa > Chordata > Actinopteri > Gobiiformes > Gobiidae > Knipowitschia > Knipowitschia caucasica. The sequence continues at coordinate 15,323,215 of OZ035832.1, forward strand.
TATCTGTGTGTGTCTGATCTGGCGCGGAAAGACAAGCGGATTCTCAGCAAGAAATATCAGATTTATTTTTGGTAAGTTCTTAAAGTCACATTTACATACAGTATAATTTTAACTTTTGGGAAATAAATTTGATATGAACTTTCAATTGATATCCGCAGGAACATTGCCACTATTGCGGTCTTTTATGCTTTGCCTGTGATCCAGCTGGTCATCACTTATCAAACGGTAAGGCCTTTTCAACTGCAAATCCAGCACGATGACAGTAGAAAAAAAACACTTCTGAATGCGTTTTTTTATTTAGGTTGTAAATGTAACAGGAAACCAAGACATCTGCTACTATAACTTCCTGTGTGCACATCCACTCGGAGCTCTGAGGTGATCAAATCGAAAGCAACTTAAAGGAATAGTTCACCGTTTTTACATACTGACATATGTTCTTACCTTACCTTAGACTAGTTAATATGTACCTGTCTGGTCTTAGTCCGTGCGCTCTGTCATGCAAACGGAGCAAAAACGGGAGCACAAACGCAGCCTCCTCTGTATACTGTATAGTACCCAAAAGGTAGCTCCCGCTAGAAGCTACCAAACTCTTCCAAGTGTTCCCTATTAAATGTATATAGTTACGTGACGTGTTACACTGCAAAGTATAGTAACACAGAAATGTAACTGTCGATTTTCTCAGCGGATAAAACGGGTACTATATTGTGAGGCGTAGTAATCTGAGGAGCGCTACGTCCGCGCACTAACTTCTCTCCGGAGACTTCTCTCTTGCTCGCTTCCGTCAATAGAAGCAGCGAGACTTGATGCTGCCTCAACTGTCCTCAAACTAGCTATCCGATAAGTCTCTGCTACTACTGTGTGTACTACAAGTCACGCTGCTTCTATTGACGGAAGTGAGCGAGAGAGAAGTCTCCGGAGAGAAGTTAGTGCGCGGACGTAGCGCTCCTCAGATTATTACCTCTGTTTTCACTTTTCTATTTGAAAAAGTTGATCTGAAGCTGTGACAGGCCAAAAATACATGAATGTGAATACTATAGTGATACCAAACTGTTTTGAGGGCTATGAACTAGTTACATAACTGTTATTACATGTTTGTGGTTTCTAGGTTAGGTACTCCAGCTTCGATTGAAATGACATATTAAAGCTTGTCATATTTATGTTATGTGTATAATTATGTTTTCATTGTACAGCTCTTTCAACAACATCTTAAGTAATCTAGGATACGTGTTGCTTGGCCTCCTCTTCCTCCTCATTGTTCTGAAAAGAGACATTATGCACAATCGAGCTCTGGTGCGCAATGAAATCAATGCTTTGGTGAGAAACATCTGTGTTTATAAATGATTACAATATTTGTATTTATTTTATTGTATTCTAACTTTGATGAATGGGCCTTGCAGGAGTGTGGAATCCCTAAACACTTTGGTCTGTTTTACGCCATGGGGACCGCGCTCATGATGGAGGGTCTGCTCAGCGCCTGCTACCATGTGTGCCCCAATTACACCAACTTCCAGTTTGGTAAGAACCATCATATGAAAACTGTATTTACTTCTACAGAATATAGAATAGAATATCTCCTTAATTATGATCTATTTAATAAAATTGAGATATGTTGGTAAGTTATATTAGTGCTAAAACATCACTTTGTCTATTACTTTATTTTTAAATTTAGCAATTTTGCTCACGTCTGATCCAACTTTACAATGCACATAGTTTTTCATATTCAATTTAAATCAATTTATTTTTGTATAGGCCTAAATCACAACAGCAGTTGTCTCGGAGGACTTCCTCAACCACAGCTCAGAGATTCAAAGAGTTTGAACAGAGGAAATGCAATAATAACAAATGCATAAGAGCCATTGGTCCATATGGAGGTGGATGACCAATGTGCATTCTCTTCAGTTCTTTCAAGCAGCAAAAGTGTATACTGTTCGCTCTTTAAATACTTCATGAACAATTTCAATGTTTCCAAACCAAATCCTTAATCTTTGCTATTATAATTTTATTTTATATTGCATAAGGAAAACATAAATAGGGTTAGGGTAGAAGTGTGAGGTTTTACTGTTGGGCTTCAGGGGAGGGCCTCGGAAGACTTTGGGAACAGCTGTTAAAGAGAATCACCCTATTGCTTATTAGTTTTGTTCCTAGCCTGTTTAGTAGATGTTTTCCCCTGTGTTTTCAGACACTTCGTTCATGTACATGATCGCGGGGCTGTGTATGCTGAAGCTGTATCAGAAGAGGCACCCGGACATCAACGCCAGCGCCTACTCCGCATACGCCTGCCTCGCTGGCGTCATCTTCTTCTCAGTGCTCGGAGTGGTCAGTTCACAGTTCACACTAAGTAATTCACCATGAAATTGGATAATCATAAACAAATATACACATTTTTTTCATTTTTAGGTGTTTGGGAAAGGCAACATGGTGTTCTGGATTGTGTTTTCTGTTATCCACATTTTGGCCACTCTCCTCTTGAGTACCCAGCTCTACTACATGGGCAGATGGAGGCTAGGTACAGACCAAATATTCAAGTATATCATTGTTTTCTGTGTGCTAAAAATCATTCAATAATTTATAAATCTCACTTTGCTTGTAATAAGTTTATATCATTAGTTTCACATTGTAATTTAAAGTAAATGGACTTTTGAACAATATTCTAATTTGTATAGTGTCTTATGTAAACCATGTAACATCAGAACTGTGCTTTTTAGTTTAGAATAACAGAATATTGTCCATTTAATGATGATTCATCATGTTTGGTTTTAGACTCCGGAGTTCTACGGCGAGTGGTGTACATTATTTACACCGACTGTATCCGACAGTGCAGCGGCCCCATGTACATTGTAAGTCTTATGTCGAAATCCACCTTTTTTCAGCAGTATGACCTACAGTAGTGTAATTGTCTATTTTTTTTGTAGGATCGAATGGTTTTGCTTGTTTTGGGAAACATAGTCAACTGGTCTCTGTAAGTTATGTTCTTTTTCATAAACGTTTCTAACTTTTTAAACATGGCCGAGACTGTACTCTCTCTTTATTCTCTCACGACAGAGCTGCTTATGGACTCATTAAGAGACCAAATGACTTTGCCTCGTATCTTTTGGCCATTGCCATCTGTAACTTGCTGCTGTATTTTGCTTTTTACATCATCATGAAGGTAAGAAGTTTTTTCATATGACTCTTTTTCATCTATGTTTGTCTGTAAACATGTTGTAATAACATTTGTATTTTTGGTGTATTTTTAGTTGCGCAGTGGAGAGAGGATCAAGTGTGTGCCCCTCATCTGTATTGTCTTCACAGCCGTCGTCTGGGGATTTGCTTTGTACTTTTTCTTTCAGGGTCTCAGCACTTGGCAGGTCAGTGTCAACCTTCAACAATTCCATACATGCATCAGAAGATTGTAGGATAGGATTTTGTCATAGTTCCCCCATATACTACCTCACAATAAGTAAAATATATAAAAGATATTTGAAAAGGTTCATTAAGAGAAATGTCTTTGCATTTTCAACTTGTTCCTGTACAACAAACTAGTGTATTTCAATCAATAAATGTAGCATAATCAATTAATCAATGTCATAATATTTTAATTTTTTTGTAATTCAGAAAACTCCAGCAGAGTCTCGTGAACATAATCGAGAGTGTATCCTGCTGTCGTTCTTTGACGATCATGACATCTGGCACTTTCTCTCCTCCATCGCCATGTTTGGATCATTTCTGGTATGAACTGTTAAAATTTTGCTTTATCATTATAGATTTGACATTTTAACCCTCTCAGGGCCCAATTCAATTGGAATGACAGTAAAGGTCTAACATTTGGGGAAAATTACAATCCTGAATTCTTTTTTTTGAGAGAAAGAACTTCACAGACGATGCATTCTGGGATGTTGCAGATTTGCAACATTGGTCTGCTGTGGTGAATAGAGCTGACCCGAGGAAAACCCTGAAGGAGATATAATCGACCAAGTGACATGTACTATCTATGTATATCTTTCATTTTATGCAGTTTTGGTTTCAAATTATGGAGGTTGGTAGTGATACTGACTTGAAATTGATGCCTTAAAATCTGTTTTGGTGAGATTTAGGAGACTGACATTTTGGAAGTGAGACTGCTCTGCCCCCGGGTGAGCAGGCAGAAAAACTGCGTTGCTAAACCTCAACTAGTGGTAACTTCTGAGTAAAAAGGGGTTTTAAAAAATGGTTGTGGAGTAGTTGGGTAATAATAAATATAGTTGTTGCAAATCTGCAGGACCTGCCTGGAGAGGGTTAAGGCTCATTATTTATATAGAAAAACAAACACATTTACTTCTAAGCTATAGCTGAGGTACATCACTTTCAAACCACACAAAAATCCATCTAACTAGTAATTTACACTCAAGAGTTCTATCACTCGTTTTCATGATGGCTCTCTGAGTTAGTTTCATACTTCTGAGAGTTGTTGTGTTAACTCTCGACAATCAGTAATTATGTCCCCTACTGCCCTTGAAAACAAATACAGGGTAGTTCTTGTTTGTTGGGTTAATCATAATAAAGAATTCAACCTTTAGAGTATTATCCATTGTGTTCATGTGATAAATTGTATTACAAGTTTCTTCTCTTTTCCCTTGTAGGTTCTGCTGACAATGGACGACGACCTTGATGCTGTCCAAAGAGACAAGATTTATGTTTTCTGAAGTGGCCTCAACGCTTTGCCTTACACTGTTCAGCCCATCTGTGTCGTGTCTACTACAAACACAGCCAGGACCTCCTCTCTTTCTCTTGTCGTAAATTAAAGTACGGACACTTGGTGCCAACGCAAAACTTGTATTAAATGATGCTGTGAACTATCTGTCCAATCGCTGCCATCTGGTTTCATAAGTGTTTACTTGATGCTGACAATGTTGACAAAAATCTAGCCTGGCTTAACTTATTTGATACCAGCTCTATTATGGAAAGCCCTTGCTTTTGGGAGTGAATTTATATGCTGTTTATATTTAATTAATGTTTCTATATCAAAATAAGAGTCCTTTTGTCCATTAACCTGTTTTGTCTGAGGCCTTGAAAACACAGTACCTACTTTCATATGGTCAGTCTACAAACTATCCGTCCGATGTTGATGATTGTACTCTTTAAACTGCCCTCGAGCCCTGACTGCAGAGGTGCTCTTTGCACAGTACTGTAAATGTCGTTGAGCAGTTACTGAATAAAGGTTTTGTTTTTCAGACTTTTGTTCATGTGTTTGTACAAGTAAATGTATTTATGTACTCCAGGGTAAAATGCATACCTGGTTTAGGAGGCTCATATCTCTTGAACTTGTTTTCCATAAAAATCATTTTTTTAGGAATGTAAAAGGAAATATTCTTTATTCAACTATTCTTATTACCATGGTCTTTAGATAGTCCAACCCGTGAACCTTAACCACCTCTTCTGGTGATTCCGAACACAATTATTAGACTATAGTATAAATGGTATAACATGGGATATGTCAGTTTCATCTTTGAAAACCAAGTCAAACAGTTAGCGACACATTTTGTACTGTTACATTCACATCATACAAAGTCAGGTGCCCCCAACTCATCCATGATCACCCATCCAAATATAGACTCAAATCACTCAATGTGAGAATGGAGTGATACGCGTCAATATTTACAATCCCCCTGACTAACGTTTTTAATATAAACCTAAAATGATTGTCTGACTTCCAATCATCTCCACTTTACTTATCTAGCACATTTGATGAGTTCCAAGGTGTTGCTCAGAGACAATACATATTTAAACGTACAAGTCTGTAAGATCATAAAAATAAAGTAAGGGGGAAACGCACTTCCCTTTGTAAACCGCACGTTACGTCACGTCACGTCACGTCACGTCACGAGCTGGCGTAATCAATTGTCCAGGTGCGAGCGCAGGTGGACCGTCTGGGTTCGCACCTTGTTTACTTAATTAAACTAAATTATATTTGCGGGAACATGAAAACCCCGGAGAAAGAATCCATGGGAGATATCTTGAAGCGTTTAACGGGAGACTCCGCTTTGCCGGTTTACTGCCACATAGAAAAGTACCGGCGCGGGAAAGACGGTGTGTACTCGGTGGCAGAGGACTTCATTGAAACCGTGAAAAAGCGAGAAATGGTGAACGCGAAAGAGCGACTCAGGATTAGAAACCTCAACACCATGTTTTCGCAGCTGAAGAGGATGGTTCCCCTCATGCGGCCCGACAGAAAGCCCAGTAAAGTGGACACATTACGGGCGGCGGCAGAGTACATCCGGCTCCTTGTGGCTGTTCTGCAGGACACTGATGGAGACATGGGCCGCGGGACTGATTATCTGAAGAATGCGATCTCCTACGGGCAGAGTGAAGCCCTGAACAACGATCTCTGGAGGGTGGAGGATTTCTTTAACTTGCCTGATGAGCCCATAGAACAGGAGGCGACGATGGAGTTGGCCCCGCAGAGTGGAGCCGAGGGTGGAGACATGAGGCTGGTCCTTCAGCACTGCGCCTACCAGTTCATCATCCAAGTGACACCCGAGCAACAAGTCACTTGTCCGGATCTAGAGGCCGAGCTCACCGCCACCTCACCCAGCTGAGGTGCACAAGCGCCTGGACCAATCACTCTTTTCGTCGTTTCGTATTCTTTAACTTGATTCAAACTTGTAGTAAATGCCCCTGTGTGGCTTGAATAGTTTTGTTCAGCTTGCAGTCTAAGCATGTATGGAATATTGAGTGAATAAAAAGAATGGCATATTTTTCACAAGATCTAAAAAAAGGAAGAAAAAAAAAGTTGCAATTTTGATTTGATTTTACTGCTAGAGAAACGTAGCAGTAAAATGTAACGACATTTACAAGTGATGCATTAGTTTACTATTTCATTTGGTTTTTAAGTTGGAACATTTGTAGATTACAAGACTACTTGAATGAACAGTATTTATAAGGACTTTTTGAGCTTGGTTAGTAACTAAATACCCATTTGAAACTGCAGAAATAATTTATAGGTCTGGGACTGTATATACATGTACTTTTGGGGGAATAAAAATGTGTATTCCATTTGCTGTGTTTGGGGAGGGATTCATTTCATTTGATATCTAATACAAAAGACTGCATAAATGGAATTGAGAAAAATGGATTGCATTGCATTAGCCTTGTTCTATTGTTAATTATACTATATATATTTACACCAAATTTGATACGCAGCCCGGCAACTAACATTGGGATTTCAAATCACACAAAATGGAGCTAAATAAAATCAATCCAGCTAGTTCCTCACTAAACGGTTTTTAATTTTAACATCACTATGCTCTTTTGGGACATTATATTTGTATGTAAAGTTCTCCTGTGAGATAAATAAAGCATATCTCTCTTTTTTTTTTTTACATAGTTAGGTACTTAAGCTTTGACATGCAGGCTTATCACAGAATTTCTTTATTTCTTAAAACCACACTTTTGAACATGTTCAAACATTTATTTGAAAAAAATTATGTACAAAATCAGATATAAAAAATCAAGATTGTACAAAATCTTTTACCGTCTGTAAATAAATAGATTTCAGGATCACTGTTACACAAGCAACATTGGCCTTTCTTTTGCAGCAACATAACAAGATTGTAACAGCGCTTTGCATTGAAATGTTAAAACCACAAAAATACTAATAACATGTCACTGATATTACCAAAATATTATTTTTTAAACCTGACGATTGTCAACCATTTTTAAAAACTACACCACAGTCTAAACATATGACCAGGTCTGGCTCAAAGCACATGTAAACTATATTTAAAGTTAATAAATTGTAGATAAGTCAATAAAGTAAATATTTCAGCAAAAATGTAAACATCAGGATGTAACTACAGAAAATCATAAGATACAGACTCTTCATTTGAAGATTACGCTGAAAAACATATTCAAGTTAAAAATACTTGAATCACAAACATGTTTTCTTCGCTTGTTGTGGAGCTTTGACTAAGAACAAATATTTTTCAATGGAACAAGTTAGTTCTGTAGCACATTCTACATTCTGTAGCAATGTACTAATTATTCTGAGTGCACAGTTCAAGTTTCACAATATTGTTTCACAAACATATTTTTGTTCCATTTCACATAAGTCAAAACTGATTGCTTCAAGAATAAAAAGTTGGTGTAATTCTTATTCTATTTTATAAGATGTGTTTTAGCAGTGTACAGAGCGTTTCTCAAACAGTGGTACATTTCTTTTTTCAGAATTTGCCTAAATTAGAGCATTTCAGACACAATATGTTGTTGGATCTATCATACTGTAGTATAACTATTGTAACATATTTTTTTCAGTTAGTTAAAGGTGATGTCCTCCCCTTTGAATTGCATTAAAAAAGAACAGGGACCATTTGACCCTGTAATATAATCTGAATTACTGGTCAGTGTTATTCATAATAAACATATTTAAAACAATTATTCTTGGAATAAGCATCACCAGTACAATTTTCTGGAGGAGAATAGTCAATCAAGGATTTGAATTATTTGATTGCGTCCAATCAGGAACCTGTGGGGGCGGGTCTAACTGTTGCTTTCGTTACGTCAATAATGGAAAACGCGTATCTCGTTGTTGTCGTCTAAACCAAGTTGAATCAGTCCGCCGTTGGTCGCAGGTCGATATCGAGTCAACAAAGGTCTGAGCAAAAGAGTCAAGGCCCAAGAGGTGTAGAAGAAATTAACTAAATGTAGATTTTTAGGTTCGTAAAGCGGAGCCCTAATAGTGTGCAAAATCAACTCACAACTGAATAAAATGTAAAGCAGTATTTATATGTTAAAACCTGCAAAAGATCTGAGCCATTGTGATATTTTACCTAATTTCTCCTAAAATTCCTTCAAAACAAAAATACAAAAATGGAAAATGCAATGAGAATCTCTAGGATATGGACAATTGATGAATGTCCATAAGATAGATAAGATTGATGTCTGATGAAGGGTAGTGACCCGAAACGTCACATTTTGTGGTGATTATTAAAATCTCCTGGGAGCAAAAGCTGTCCAAAGTCATCTCCATTTCTTTCATTCATTTATTTTCGAATACCTCAGAATTTGATGTGTGCGTCAATCTCGCTTTTGCAAAAGATAGATTCTCTCTTCCCCCCCTTTACTGAATTGTCAGTTTTATTTACAATTGAATTATTACATTTTATTGTATTCTACCAGTAATAAAGAGTTTGTCTAATTATTCTATTGCATCCAAAAACATCCTTGATAGATTTTAAATGGAGTCCTCGGAATCATTGGAAAATGTTTATATTTCATGTTTCTTGGGTTTTATTAGTTGTTTCTAGTCAAAAATTACATTTTTATTTGGCTTTTCTCACCATCATGCCCCTATGTGCAAGACAGTGATACAGTAATTGATCCGTTTTGAGATGATACTGTAAAACTAAAAAACTAGAAAATAGGCGTTCAAATTGATCAGTACATGACTTTGTGGGAAGGATACATGCTGGTGTCTTTGCGTCGCACTTCGAGCCAGCGCTTGTTGCTGTCGATGAGGTCCTGAATTCTGTGTCCATCTGTGCCGCTCTGTCTGTGGGACGAGCTCCAGCTGCTCTGACTACAACAAACAAACATTAAACCACCTAAAATACTACTGTATGAGTGACACGAAGGTGCAGTTTATTACCTGAGAGGGGAGGAGTAGGGGCGTCGAGAGACTGTCTGCCCCATTGCTGCTTCTGAAATCATAAACCACAAAAAGGAAGAATTTCACCGTCACAGATTGAGTTTATGCTGATATTAAAAATCAGTCTGTCAAATATACGATAACTTAAGACAGAGATCATACCAGAACAATATTTAATGACACAATCTCTCAAAATGAAGGTCCTTGGAAGTTTTCAAGGCGTTAAATGAAGCTATTTAATGTTTAACCTACCCTACCCTACCCTGATTAATGAATAATTGTTTATGAGACTAGACTGTAATTGTAAGAATTGGTCCCAAGAGAGTGTTTCATTAGATCAAACTAATGATAATGATTTGGATAAAACTAATGAAAAACACCCTTTATAAAATAAAAATAAAAAGATTTGTTACCAGGGAATATCTGCCTCCATCGACTGTTGATGAGGTCATCTGAGGGCTTTAGTCCAGTGTTGAGAGTGGAGCTGAACATTGGTGGCGGCGGTGCCCAGTTTCTGGACGTCTGAGAACGCGAGGCATGGCTGAAGTCCAATCCGGGCTGAGGTAGAGTGAAGCTGGACGGGTTTGGTCTTTGTGCTAAAGAGCCTAGTACAGAGTTGAGCTGTCCAGAGACCTGCTGCAGACTCTCCACAAGCTCTTGAACTCTGTGTGGAACTGAGGGCTGATCTGAGAAGGAATATGTACATGTTATTATACTGCTAGGTTTTCTATCACTCTACACAGCAGTTACCTCTGCTGAAAGGTGGGTCCACGGTGCTGCTCCCATCTGAATCACTCAGATCAAAAGTCACCGTTCTCTCTGGCATCTGTAGAAAACCATTTTAATTTTAACTATTAAAAAAAGGTAAGTAATACATACATAAATACATATATACATACATTCATAGTAATAGTATAAATATTACAAGTTGAGACTGATCATTTAGTTACAGGTGAGCATATGTCTCATTAGTCACTTTGAATTCCCTTTAACATTACATAAACAGTTGCTCTCTCCACAGATCTTTACCTGCTGGAGAGTTTGCCGGAGGTCCTCTGTCAGAGCCGCCTCTCGCTCTACCAGCTTCCTGCTCTCTCTCTCCAGAAAGGCCTTGGTTTTATGAATGGAGCTGCTGTGTGAAGGGATGTGCGTCTTTGCTCTGTACACATGAAAACAGAGTTTTCCATCATCATCATTTCATATCTCAGGTAATGCGTTTTTGTTACAAGTTGCATAGCAACTAATGGATTCTGAATAGTGTTGTTGTAATAGTGCAAATGGGCAAAATAATGAAATATTTTATAAAACACTGAATAATTTCTGCTGTTGCATCATGTAATAATTATCTATTAACACAAATTAATCAATTTGACTGAGGCAAAACTACGGTAGATTAGGCGCCACCTGTATGTGAAAGCCTGAAGTGAATGAATAATGAGATGTGAAGCGTCTTTGTCAGTCTAAAAAGCACTATATGAGGAAGCCGAATTTTTATTATTATTATTATTATTATGCATTATTATCATGATTTATTTCCGTGATTAATGTGTGGTCTTACTCGTAGAGGCGGCTGTGGCTGTCAGCTGCAGGAGACAGTGGAGGGTCGAGCTCTTCCACCAGTAGAGGGGGCTCTTCCACAGAATCAGCAGCATCTGAGGCCTTTGAGTCTGCTTTGGGGTCCAGGTTGGGAGCACTTGCCTCTGCAGCTCCAAAATCACGGCTTAAAAAAAAGATTTCAGAAACATACCCTGAAATAAAGTCACTTTATGTTCTTCAAAATAATGGTACATTCCTCATCTGTCCTGTGGCAGACCCCCTTTTTGGATATTTATTCAGTTTGTCATTAACTTTCACATGTTGAAATGTTACATATGTGAGGAGAGGCGAGTCTTCTCACTGTAAAAATAATTTTGTTAGGCACTAAAATCATAATTGAGCAATGTATATGATTATTTAACCAAACTGAGTGACATTCCAAGCAAAGCAATAACTTTTCCATGACAAGTAGCAGATATAACTTTACAAAGAGTGGGCCACCACATGGACAGTTGAGGAATGCGCCTTTCAACGGTCAACATCTCTCTTACACAACTTATATCAATCAAGAAAGACTTGAATGGCATTATGTCAAAACAATCACAATCTGAGTTAGGTTTTTTATTAGATTATTATTTATTTATTAGATAAATGTATATTTTTGTTAATTTGTGTGAATGATTTGCCACATGCCCACCTGCCCCGGAGGCTGAGGCGCTCACACCTCTCCTGAAGCAGCTGGACCTTGGACTCCAGCCGCTGCTGCTCCTCGTGGCTCCTCCTCTGCTCCGCTCGGACTCTGGCCTCTGCGTCTCGTGCGACTCTCATCAGCTCCTGCGCCTCACGCTTCTCCTCGCGCTCCAGCTGCAGCTCCTGCTTCAGGACGTCGCGCTCATGGACCAGACGAGGCAGAGACTGAGCATAAACACAAGTCTTTATGAAGGATTTGTTCAGCTGGACTTTTGTGAGTCTCCCTGAGGCTCTCAAGTTCCCCCAACATTGAAACATGGACAGATACTAATTTAATTAATGTAAATACAGATGAAAGATTTTAATTTGGCAACCACTATTTCCATTCTATCAAAGATGTTAATGTCGGGAGCAGGCTTGGCACAGTGGATTCAGGCTTTTTACCAACTCAGCCACAGTCGCACAGACATCTTTCTGGCTACAAAATCTTATTCCACAGATTTCTCGTACAAAGAATGTGTTCTTCAAACTTTTTCAAATCGTTACATTGGGCCTCATTCATGACATACTGTCTTGGTTACCTCTATACATTTGTCCACTTCCTGTCCTTCTGCCTCTAAACTTTTCCTCTTTCTGTTCAAATCTTCTTCCTAAAAAAAAAAATGGAATAATTGATGAAGTTGTTTTAATGAATTGTTTTGATATTTTGCCATGATGTCATTACCTGTGACTGCAGCGCAGCCTCCTGACTCTGGAGTCGGCTCGAGCGTAGCTCCATCTCATTCGACAAATCTCTAAGTTCTTTTTCCTGAAAACACAATAATTCAGCCTTACTTTATATGTAATCGTAGTTTTATTTCATCCCTCATGACCGCCAGAGGTTAGTGCACAGCACTGAATGATCCCTTCGCACATGCACAGGGATCATTCAGTGCTATACCGCCCTCTGGCGGTCATCCGGGATTCATAGAGCTGTGGTTACATACGTAACCTTTGTTCTGTCACAAACAAGTAAGAGAAGTCCCTTATGATTTTACCTTGCGTATGTTTTCCAACCGTAGTTTTTCAACCTGAAAGTTGTGTTGTATTTTGATTTTCTCCAGCTGAAGTGCGTGAGACGCCTCGAGCTGCTGCAATTCCTCTTTCAGTCGGATTATCATACGCTCTCTCTCAATGCTCTCCTGGAAACAAATCATTTTGGATTCTTTCAGAAGAGACAATTACATGGGAATTCGGCCAAACCGTTTAATACAGTAAAATAAGCATAATCTTGGAAATAGTCTTTTGTTGACTAATAAATTATATCAATGTTCATAATTATGTTGAAACTGTGCACTAAACCACTTATATTAATGATATCTAAAAAAAAATCTGAAATTGTCCTAAATGTTCTAAATACATTTGAAATTATTCTTGATTGTTCAATAATGTAAAATTAAGCTAAAATGAATACTGCGATGACTGTATATATGATGAGTTGCCTGTGTGTTTAGTTTTGTTCATTCACCTTGTCCCTGTATTTCTCCCTGATGTCATCAATCTCTCTCCGATGCACCTCCTCCAGCTGCTCCATCTTCCTCCGGTGCTGTCGCTCCTCTTCTTCTCTCACTTCCTGGAGCACATCTGACAGCTTAAACACACACATTCAGATGGATCAAAAAGCTAAACTGCAACTTTATAACACGATAATAAGAAATGCTGTTTATTCTGACCTCCCGTCTGTACTCGGATAGTTGTTGTTCAGGTTTGGGACTAATCAGATCTCTCCTTCCTCCAGTGCTTTTGGCCTTTGCACAAACAAATCATGAAATACGTAGAACAATTTAGTCAAGTAAGGCCAACTATAACAGTGGCTCCAGTGCAGTGTTCACATTCACACTGGAGTACGGTCCTGCAGGTGGCGCTGTGATACAGATTATTTTTGCTTGGTGTGGAGTGTGCAGTGTGAGTGAGGCTTATAACACAATGTCCAGTGCACAGGAGTCCCCTCACCTCGTGTCTAAGAGCGCTGAGCCTTTCCTCTTTGTCCATCTGAAGTCTCGCTCTCTCCTTCTCAAACTCTTCTTCTATCTCAGCCTTGAGCCGCTCCAGGTCCTGCTTTTTTTGTGTGTAAAGTTTATTTCTTTCAGCATCTTGTTCTTCTTCCAGCTCCATCTGTAGGTCTGTTAAGATTGCTTTTCTCTCCCGTCTGAGAGACAGTAAGAAGCAAATGTTACAATTCTCCATTGGGGCGTCAAGATTAGTTGTAGATAAGATTCTAAATCAATCTAGACATATTGTATGTATTTGCAAACCAAAATCACAGTCAGATGTGAGTGAAATATCAAACCTGATCTTTTGTTCCTGCTCCTCGCGGTCTGCTCGTACTGATGCTTTGAGCTCCTCCAGAACCCTTTCAGACTCCTGAAGTTTGGCTTCTTCCTCTTTTCTTTTTTTCATCAGTGTTTGACGAAGAGCCCTGAGAAGATGCACGCAAAAAAACATCACAGTCTGAAACCAATCCACAGAATTGACTACAGCAAAACAAGTATGCAGGAGGACTAATTTGGGCTAAAATCTGGACCAATGGCAGGAAGTTTTAGTTTGCTCTTTCCACCATGTTTGAATGAAAGGAAAGAACAGAGCAAAGCTTGACATCTGAAATAATTGGATTAAGTATGAGATCTGTCACAGCGAAGACTCCATTTATGTATAAAAATATTACCTAAAGTGTCTTGCCCAAGGACACAACGACAGCAAACATAATATAATAATAATGCATTGGTTTTACATATTGCTTATTGGACATCAGTGGAAGTCGGAGGAGAAGGTCTCATGATGGGATCAAACCCATAACCTTGTGGCTCAAAAGCTCTACCAACTGAGCCACTGTCGCCCCAAACTCTCACATAGCTGCTTATTAAGATGATAATTAGTTTTGTTGATACCTAATGGTGATTCAATTGCATTGTATTTTCAATTGAAAATATTCTAATGTTTACAGTCATACATTTTTTTGAAGCTGCCATAGTAATTAGTTAAATCCTTAGCTTAAAACGCAACATTAGGGCGCCATAAAAGAAACGCCTACCTCAGTCTCTCCTCGCTCTCAGCCTTCATCCTCTTCTCCTCCTCTTCCTCTTGTCTCTTCAGTTCATCCTCTAGTTCTTGAATCCTCTTTTGTTTCAATTTCATCAGTCTCTCCTTCTCCTCTTCCACCTCACATTCTGACATGTTCTTATACTTCTCACTGGCCTCATCTTTCCCCTCTCTGCTGTGGACGGACAGCCCTGTGTCCAGACCGCGTCCAGGCCGTCCTCTCGAAGTCTCAGGCCTCTTGTGCTCAGAGGAAGCTCCCAGGTTGGTTTTGTCTGGAACAACGTCATCTTTTGGATCTGAATGGGAAGAGTCTGAAAGTGTGGACTGATGCAGCGTGAGACGATCCACTCTTGGAATTGACTGTGCCTCCTTCAGCTTTGGCCTGTGAAAACAATATTGTATTTTTAGTAGTATTTAAAGTGTATATAACTTCCAAAACCACATACAAATGTTGAATTTTGTAATAAAATCCATGAAACTAGTTCCAAACAGTTTGGGTCAATCACTAGTTTCTACAGTATGTATTTTTCGGGCTATTAGGATCACCGTTTACAGACAAAAGAGAAAATCCAATCAGCTCTCAGCCCAAACCAGCAAATAGTGACTCACAGGGCTCTTTCTTACAAGTATTGACCCGATGAACTGGATAGACAAACAGCATGTATAATTTATTAAACAAAATAGCTAGCCCAAATTGAACTATAAAAAAACCTGACAATAATGTAGGCTTACCTGTTGTCAGCAAACTTCTTGCCCAATGCTGGACTAGTGGCAGCAGAGAGATCCTCCACATCCCCCACATTTTTCAACTTTAAAAAGGAAACGTATTGAAATAAACACCTAAATGCAAAGATAGTATTAGTATGTTTTTACTGTACCTTGTTATGAGTGAAGGAGGAAGCATCACTGTTTATACTATCATCCTGCAAGTGTAAAGAGCCAGTTACCACAAAACATATCCATGTTGAAATTACTTTCTTACTTGCAAACTAAAAAAAAACAGCACAAAAACAAAGCGGCTATAAGCAACACATAACCAGGCCGGAGAAGAGTGGTACAAGTTATGAGATGGCAACGCAAGCTGTAACAAAGTAAAGCTAACTATAAAGCTTAACATGGCTAGCCACTCTAAATACACCTTTGTAGCTAAAATAAATAGTATGTCTACAAATCAACAATAGTCAAAATGGACTGCTCCTAGACTGAAAATGCAGAAGTCCACTCCTAAGGGGCTCATCCACAAGAAGCACTAAAGATAAAAGATCGCTTAATGCCTCAAATATGCCTTTAAATAAGCTCCTATAAATTTAAATGTCTGCTAATAGTATGTGATTCACAGACAGCCCCTGAGGCAGAGGAGATGAATGCTTATAGAGTCTAATGGAGGCAAGACAAACAATGATATGAACTCGCTCACAGCAAACACTACCTCTGCAGCATCGGGCACATTCTTCACTTCACCCTCGTCTGCATCCTGCTCTGGGTTTGTGGTTTTCTGGCTTTTCTCTGCTTCAATTTTGTCTTCAAAAACTTCCTCCTCAATCTGTTGTCCTCTTTGACTTTGATTCTCTAAATCAGATTTCTCTTCTATCATCTCTTCTTCTGCCCCTCTTTCCCCGAACTGTAGACACGCCTCGGCAGATTCGGATTTCAAGCCAATACTACCACGCTGATTATGTGCCTCTTCTCTGCAGTTTTGTTCATCCCTTTCACTTTTGAAACTATCCAAAACGTCATCTGTGTCCTCAAATCCATGTTCGTCCTGTTCGTCCCCTGAATTTCTCACAGCTTCGTTGCTTTTAATGTTGTCCTCACCCTCGCTGACAAAATCTAAGTCGTGTTTCTCCACACTTCTAGCTTCATCTGAACCACTTCCGCTGTTATGGTCTTTCTTGCCAGTTGACCATTTCCCATGTTTTTCACTACACATATCACCAGCAGCATATCTCTCATCATTCATTTCCACACCTTCAACTTCCTGTAAACCCTTTTTTTTGTCTGAATCACTAACCACACACTCATTCTTTTCCCTAGGCTTTTCCTGAGCCTTACTTCCTGGACCTTCAACGTGCTCAAGATCATTTTGTCTCTTTATCTGATCCATTTTGCTGTCATTTTGTCCTTCACTAACATCTTCTTCCTCTATATTTTCTATTTCCTCTTCAATGTCTTGCTCTGAATGGTCCGGAGTTTGCTTTGGTTTAGAAGGACCAGCCTGATCTTCTTCCCTGACTTCATCTTGGCAGAGCGCTGCTGGAGACTCGCGGCCCTTAGAGGAGGGAAATGGAGGAATAGTCACAAAAAAGGAGTTTGTAAAGACATTGGGAAAAGCAGGACCAGTGTGGGGGGGATGTTGGTTAAGAACTGTTGGGCCACGTTATTCTGATGAATTAGTTTCGAAGTTTGTCTATCTGTTTATGAGGTGTTTTTTACCATTATAATAAGACATTTTTTTGTCATACATGTTCCTTTCTTTGACAACAGAACTACAGTATTTTTTGTCCCTCTAGAAATGAAAGAAAGGATGACACCCGCACACTGTCCTACTTGCAAACACCAGTGGTTTATTAGCAACGTTTCTCCCTCTAGAAATAAAACCTGTGAAAAGGATCACAAGTATGTCACTACGAGGGCATTGATTTTAGCTTCAATCAATTAAACATGACAATTTCCCATATCAAAATGTTCTAATTTTATTTTACAAAGTAATCTTTAACAAGAGTAGAGAGCGCAGAATTCACTTTGATGTTTTGCAATCATAATGGAGACGAGACAAGAGCTTTAAGACGCCTCTAGTGAAATAAATCATTGCAGAAGGTGAGGTTTAAAAAAAGAATCTGAACTGATCTACAACTAAACTGTACTTTTAATTATATTTTGGAAACCAAATCATTCTCAAGAACACTTTTTGTCTTTGTTATGTCTTGTGAACACATTTCTCCACGGGGTCAATAAAAACTTAACCATAGCTTCAAGAAGTCATGAGTTAGCACCACATTTTAATCTTTGTACAATCTCATTGCACAGAATCAAAACATCATAAGCAGAATGTTTATTTCTTTCACGAGTATATCAATAAAATTATGAAGCCGCAGTAATATTCCATAGTTGAAACTGTATAAATTCAATGCTCAAGTATTTTAGGAAATGGTGAAGACTTTGAAGTCATTTGGCGAAACAGTAGCAGTGACAGTAAGCGGACAGCAGGACAAAGAGGAGCGCACAGTGGCAGCCGCGGCCACAGGACAAGTCCCAACAGCACAACAGCTAAAGGGCAAAGGTCCGAGGTGGAAGGACAGAGGTGAGGAGTGACACGGGAGTGACAGGAACCAGAGAATTAACAGACCAGAAAGAGAAAAAACGCAGTACATATATATTGACAATAAAGCCCACAATAATTCCCATTAGTGAAAGATATGTGCTTGTGTATCTGGCACTTAAAAAAGGATTATGTAAACGTTTATTATTATGTTTCCACCTTTGGAATATCTATGAATATATGAATCAAAATATAAATGTTGTCTTTTCTTATGATTAGACTTCTTCTAACTTCTAACAAAAACAAAAGTATCACAAAAACATTGTATCTGTAAATATATATATTCTCAAAACGTTTTGCTCTGAATGTATAACTAAAGCTTGATGTACAACCTAAATTATGACTAAAGAAATTAGAACTGTAATTTGTATGAATCAATTTTTTACCAACAGTTTCGTTTCCCCAAACTCCCAACAGAGCTGTGATTGATTACTGCAGAATAACATTAAAATGTGCAACTAATAATCCCATATTTACAGGTCTGTCGTGATTCAAAATAATTGATGAATCAAAGGAATAAATCAGCGAAGTAAATCAATTATCAAAACAATTGTTACAGACCTAAAAGAAATGCATGTTGTTTGTTTGAGTCTATAGTTGAGTCTTACCTGCTGTGAAGGTGGCTCTGGACTGAGCTCTCTTGAAAGTGCAAGATTTTGTAACTCTGGCTCTGGGGCTTCTGCGCTACCTTCACTATCCTAAAACATGAACATAGATTTATATAAACAATTGAAATTATAAAAGGAAGAATTGATTTTTATTGTTATTATTACTACCTCATATTGTATGCCACTTCCAAGATCATCGAGGGTCAAATGGAGGTTTTTCGGTAGTCCGCCTGAATCATTTCCACTCTGCGATAAAATGTTCAGGCGGGTTACAACATGTACATATCAAACAAATGTTGATATAATGTCAAAATACCCTATTTTCTGATATTCGGCCTTCATCATTGTCCTCTTCATCTTCAAAGTCGTGCAGATTTAAGGACACTCTCTCATCTTGTCTCAGGCCTATAACACTCGATGCACCGCTGCTTCGAGAACTCTGAAAACATAAAAATATTGTACACATGTAAACAGTACAATACTGCGTTGAGATATTGTTGGAGCAGTTAATTAGTCATAGTGGAGTCTGCTAATATACCTATATACCTTTTTTTTACAGCTGTAATATTCAGCAAATAGCTCAGTTTCAAACGTTACCCCAAGAGGCGGCTTGAGTGGCTCTAGTCCCGCTGTGCTCCCCAGGGTCCGTTTCAGCGGTGGAACAGATCCCAGTGGAGACAGTCCCGGAGTGTCCAGGCCTCTGAGAGGAGCCAGTCCTCCCACTCCCCCCAGTGGAGACGGGATGGGTCTCAGTCCAGAACCCAACATGCTCTCCTTTTTCTTCTTTTTTTCCTTCACTTTGTCCTTCTTCTTCTTCTTTTCCTTTTTGGCTCCTCCAGAACTGGCCGCCTGTTTAAAGTTCTCTCGTTCTTGGGTCACTAGACTGCGGTAGTGTTCGTCGCCTGGATGTTCCCATGACGATTGTCCCGTTGAGAAGTTGAA
This sequence comes from Knipowitschia caucasica, assembly GCA_964034765.1. NCBI lineage: Eukaryota > Metazoa > Chordata > Actinopteri > Gobiiformes > Gobiidae > Knipowitschia > Knipowitschia caucasica. The sequence continues at coordinate 15,342,989 of OZ035832.1, forward strand.
ATAATAAATTTCCCCAGTTACATCTTGGCTGTAAACATATTAAAAATACAATAAGATTGGTAAAAATGTCACAGATACTGGACACATTTTCATTACACATTGCCTTATTGCCAACTGAACACAGGTATTTTTCCATAATCAGTATTTGCTAGAACGATCTTAGGGATACAGATTTTTTCTTTCGTTAAGTGGTACATCAAGATGTTTCTGGTGCAATAAAAGCATATATTGATCTATTTATTTGACCTGTGACAATGCACATTAATGAACATTTTTGTGAAAGTTTCTGTGAATGTTTTCAACTATATTCCCTGAGTAAGTCGTGGAGCGAGGATTAGCATGTGCAGGCTCAAGTGAATTAGGGACCAAAAACATCAAAGATCATTTTCTAGAGAGTGCAATTTTGGGTGAATTTAATCCTCATTTTTGGAAGACTTTTGGTATACGTGAATAAATGCTTCTACATTTTTGGACCGAAAATAGAGAATTGAAATGTGGCTTTTAAATAATGTTTCATACATGAAATAATCAAAATTCTTTTAAACAACACAAATATGTATATAATTACTGATTTAATCTTTAAACATCTTTATGTTAAAAGAGAAATACACAGCTTTCACTTCACCGCAGCAGACATGCCCTTGGGGCTGTTGTCGTGGAAACACCCTCCAGCGGAACATGTCAAAAGCAGGAGTTAGTTGATGAGTCAAGGACAAAACAAAGAACTGACACGGCTTGTTTTCTCACCATGGTTTCCAGACGCTAGGCAGAGGGGCGATGACTCCCTCTCGGGCCAACCACATCAGCTCAGACTCAGTTTCTGGGTCAATACCAATTTCTTTGGCATATTCTCGAACCTCTGTGGGAACGGGTTAAGGGTTATGGGAAATGTTGTTTCAAAAGACATGTAAGGTGTAGATACTTGGACTTTATGGATGAGTAGTATATAATCCTACCCTGTTCAGATGGTACGTAATCATCATCATATTCCTCCTCAAGAATGAGCTGATCTCCGACGAGAACTCCAGACATTTTTACTGAAAAACAATGTCAATATACAGTAAACCATGTTCAAAGATACAGTGTAGTTTTTAGCTTTAGGGCAATCAATTATTCAATTAAATATTCCAAAAACGTGTTTCTGGTGTCTTACCCTGTATGTTAAGAACACACACATGCAGGAGCTACTCCAGTTCTGATTGCCAATTTTCTTAATCTGCAATGGATTCAGTGACCAAACCAGCTGGATTTCACCAGAAAAACTGGCAACGAAATGCAAGACTCATTTGATACCAATTCGATATTCTGGCACAATTAGTTATCACTTATTGTCATATTATGAATCAAGAGTAAATATATATAGTAGATCCATCAAATAGCAAAAACATTTTCGAACAGAAAAAGTGAGGTTGGTTTGGTTGACCTGGTGCCTCCGGATGTTGGATGCAAACATTTTACAATCTTACATTGTCACTTTAACAAGTCTTGAAGTAAAGTAAAGAATGGCTGGACCAACTAACCTAACTCAGATTATCTAACGCTAGGCTATAAATGGCTAAAGAGGTGCTGTTAGTAAGATCTTCGTGAATGGAGTAGTTTGTTGTAAAGGTTCTTTAGTTACCTGGTTGGCGATAATAGGATTAACTAGCTAACAGTATTACACAGACTGACGAGTGAAAGCGTCGTATTCAGAGACTGGTGGGAATTTAGAATGTATGTTATAAACTCAAATTAGCTTGACATGATATGATTCACGTACAATTGCATTTTTAAAAATAGCTTTTTGTAACGTTTATAGCGTTTTACCTCATAGATAGTTAAAGGAAGACCTCTCACATGTAGAATTTACTTCAATCGGTTCTCGTCGAGTACATATTGTTGAGGACATAACGAGGCAAAGATGTAAAAAATTTAAAGTAAAAAATCATCTCCAAGGACGCTACGCGGACTTCCTGTTGACGGTAGAAGCTAGTCGCTGATTGGCTGAGATTCTTGTTCTTGGATTTAGATGTTAAAGACACATTAGCGCCAACTAATGTTATGAAGTGGAAAAGTAGTAAATAAATAATCTCCCTGACATGTAAAGGCGGGATACCTAACTTGTTCATAACCAACACGTTTTTGAAATGCAAAAGTAAAGTAAAAAAAAAAAAAAAAAAACAAAGTGTTTATCTTCTCCGAAAACCTGTTGTCCTTTGCATCCTTTTTACATTTTCTTGTTGTTTTAACTTTGAATGTTAGGCAGCACAGCTTTAAATTTACCAGTTAATATATAGCCTATAAGAATAAAGAATATATAGGCTATACAAATAAATAACTACATGTACAGTCGGTAAAAATCTATCTTGCTCCCATTCAGAGATTAGAAATTAACCCTAACCCTAACACTGCTTTGATAAATATACACTGCGGCTTAAATTATAAAAGAAAAAACATCAACAATGATTTACGTTATCTCTTGTGGCTTTTGGCATCACACAGGATTTGGGGTAAAGCAGTCCGTATGTGATAAGCGCTGATGTGTAGGCGGTTTTTGGTAAGAGGGTTAATGACCTGCACATCTTGGGCAATGCTTGTTTTAACTTTGAAATTGGCCTTGGAAAATAGATGACTAAAGCAACAATGTCCAAAAACCTTTAAAAAAAAACCAAGACAATATTAAAAAACATGATAAGAATGTTGGCTTCCGAAAAATGCGAGAAACACAAATACATGAATATTGTGTAAAGGGATCACAGTTCATAACATAATCTAATATATAGGTATAATAATATATATTTAAGTTATTGAAAGAACTCTCCATACAACTAATCCCCCTTTACAAAGATTATCTAACATATTATTGACTTGATGTCCCTTAGTTTGAGGTTATGTGAGTACGAGCTTTGTTTTCTCACTGTAAAGCTCAGAGGGAGAGGCAACCTACAGCGTGGCTCCAAAACCAGGTCATTAGAATATAAATAAATATGTGTAATAAAGCATAAGTGACCTGCAGATGTGATATTGCAAAACACTCAAATGGAGTTGGCTGCGATTTCTGACAGTTACAGCTGAGACAATGGCCCCCGTGGACTTGTCGTCAAATCAGCACGGAACACCATGCGACCTTTGAAACTAAAACAGGAGGCGATCAAACAGTGGATTGGCAGATTAAATATTTGTCTGTAATTACTTCACATTTGTCTCACTTTTTGAGCAATTTTCAACAAATGGAAGTACATAAGGTATGCTATTTGGGATTTAATGCGCATGCTATAATTTATGATATAAGTTAACTGATGTAATGTAAGTGATGTTAGAGAATTGTCAATAGACCAATAGTGGTGATTGCACAACATCACGTTTATTCATATATTGTTTCATTGGTTCGAGTTCTGACTATTTCTCATTTAGTCCTACCAAAGATATACATGGTGAAACATCAAAGATTGTCAATGATTATATTGGTATGTGCTGACCTCCTTTACTCTAATAATGTTCTCCTATTTCTAAAATAATCAAACTTTTTTCCCCACAGTTTTGTTGTTGTGTTTTCTTGGTGATACAGGGAGGTCCAAGGAAAATGCTGATTTGGGAAATTTAACGACATTTATGGACATCGGTCATCCCCCTCCCTATGGTCCGATCGCTCCTATGTGTTTGTTATCGTTCAAACACAGGAAATACTCCGTCCTACAAGACAATTCTGTAGTGAATTAAGGCTATGCATAAATGTATTTACTTGAATTGAGTATGGGCATTTGTCAAGAAAGGCAAATAAAGGAACGAAAACGGATAATTTACAAATAATTTACGGATGCAATATTATGCTTCTTTGATGGCGTATACTTTTTTTATAATATTATATTACTTTACTAATTCCAAAGATATTCACTTTTCTTTTGTTTGTGTGCTCCTCATTCATACTGTTCTGTAACCTGTGAATGACCTCTGTGAATGACTTCTTGTTTGGTTTATCATATTGTTCCTCGCGGAGGTGATTTTCATTAGGCATGATCGTGTTGCCTCAGGATGGGATCACCTGTACCTATGATAACACATGCCACTGAGCACTATCTGCGTTTCAGGTAAAGGTCTCCTGATAAAACACAGATAGATGGCTCAAAGTGGCAGCTGCATCGACACAAAGCAGAGAGTCTGTCTCAAAGGTTGAAGTCAGAGATAAGACACATGCTTTCACAGAGTCTGGCCTCAGGCTCTGACTCTCCTCAATACATTGGATTATGCACAGATAGGAGAAGAATACTTGTTATTGACAATTTTAATAGCCACATCAAATCAGTAACTTCAGCAGCTTTTTACCACCTAAAAAACATCGCCAGGATCAAAAACATAGTGTCTAAAGCTGACCTAGACTACTGCAGGTCTGTCCAAACAGGCTGTAAAACAGTTGCAGTACATTCAAAATGCAGCAGCTCAAGTCCTGACTAGAACCAGGAAGTACGACCACATTAGTCCAGTCCTCAGGTCTCTGCACTGGCTTCCTGTGGCTCAGAGAACAGACTTTAAAACCATCTCCATGGCCTCGCACCAAAATATATTAGTGACATGTTAGTCCCATACAAACCAGCCCGGACTCTGAGGAGCACAGGGACTGGACTCCTGTTAGTGCCCAGAGTCAGAACTAAACATGGGGAGGCTGCTTTTCAGATTCATGCTGCTAAAATCTGGAACATTCTTCCTGAAGATGTGAGACAGGCCTCCTTTCTGACAATGTTTAAAACCAGGTTAAAAACAGTTCTGTTTAGCTGTGCATACAACTGAGGGATTGTATATTTTATATTTTTATCTCTCTTTTTAATGTACTGTGATTATTTATGATTTTAATGCTTTCTTATTTTTGTTCAGCACTTTGAGTTGCCTTGTGTATGAATTGTGCTATACAAATAAACTTGCCTTGCCTTGCCTTGCCTATTGCAAGGCAAGGCAAGTTTATTTGTATAGCACAAACTTCAGGAGTTTGGAACATGCAACAAAAACTGCAATCTTGGCTTAGGGTGAGTGTAATAAATACTGTACTTTAGGCTCAAGGTAAGTGCAGTAGTGCAATAGAATATTGCACTTTAGGCTAAGGGTTAAGTGCCTGAAGATACTGCACTTTAGGTTACTGTAGTGCAAGCATGGAATGATTGCACTTCCATGCTTGGTGTTTTTCTGTTATCAGCTGTTTTTCTATGGTCCCTTTTCTAACCCTAACCCTAATCCTAGGACTCGGATGATGTCTGTTTTGGTCTATCTAATATCTACTGTGGTGTATGTAAATGTAGGTGGTGTGAACCCCTGTCCCAAGACATATTTGTCCTATGGGAGACAATAAAGGAGTATCTTATCTTAATAAAGTGTACTTTAGCCTTCACCTTAACCTATTGTGCACATAAGGCTGTAGTCTTTCTATCTAGACTTTGAAAGGTTGTTATTCTTCCATACAGATGTCGAATGTTTTTTTGTTTCTTTCGCAAACTTGTTTTGAGTGCAGAATTTTTTCTGTCAATCCATCTAGTTGCTAATTTTTTTGCTAAAACCTTAATTTTGATTGTCTTAAAATTTTTAATAATTTATAAGACAGAAAATATGGATGCTTCACACAGTTCTCTGAACTGTTTCTGCTTCGTGAAGTATGTGGATACAAATGTATTCAACTAAGAAAAATCTGATAAACACATTTTCAGCTCAATTATTGTAAAGAAGATGAATATTCCAGTCCAATCTCTGTGTCCCAACCGCTGAGAAATAAATCATGTTTAGACAGGTACTCTGTCACCTCATGTCGTCTCCCTGTTATCAGCTCTGGTCACGGCTCCAGGCTTCACCCATCCATTCACAGCGGGGTCCCACAGGGCGAGACAAAAGAAAGATTAAACCAAGAAAGGGAACGTCTTCATTATCACAATAAGCAGTTTTTTTATTTAAAATGTAATGATATACTGTTCTTGACTTAAAAAACACAAAGATCTTTTAATGTTGTTCCCATAATTTAATAATTCCAGACATAATTTCAGGTTCACTGACTACAGAAAACTTTGGAAGTATAACATGACACTCCTGCTTGGATAGTGGGATTTCATCACAGCCACCGTATATGGCCTGGAGTGAAGTAGTCTACAGTGTGACAACAATGAACTGTATAGCATTGAGGACTTGTTCATATGTCACAAAAGCAGTATGTCAACTTTACTAATCATTCAAATATTCTGACAAAGGTTGCTTGGGCCCATGAAGAGAATTATGGTTCACTTGTGGCGATGTGAAAGCACCAAAAAAGTGGCAACTGGTCTACTAGTCACATAAGTCAGTACATTTTTAAACAGATCTTACGGTTATTCATAGAAATCTATTTGCTGTGTACAGTAGGCCATCTTATGCAATAGTAACCTGCTTCCAACTCATCTCATCTAAAACAATTATTAACTATGGACTTATTAACCCCTTCTTATCAGGACATGTAACGTCACTCAAACCGAACCTGACATAAGTTGTATGAAAAAAATCAAATGTTCTGAAATGATTATTTTATTGCTGCAACACAGAATTGAGAACTTCAGCTGCATGACTGTCAATATTGGACTTCAACTAGTTTGAGAGCAGTAAACAAATGCCAGATGAACTTTCACTGAAATGAAAAGCACGAGAACTTGCAGATCACAGGCCTGATTAAAGCTGGGGTACTTCACTTTTCTTTCAAAAAAATAATTTCCATTGGTTTGGCCAAAATGTGAAAACTGGGAACATAAACGTTTACAGTGCTTGGGCAATATATATATATATATATATATATATATATATATATATATATATATATATAGTTTTTTTTATTTCATTAATTTAGTTGTTTATTAGTTCTTTATTGGACAGGACTGCTGAAGCCTGGATTGAGTTTTGAGTGGAGACATTCAGAAAACAGATCTTGCACCTTAACCCAGTCTCTTAATGATGTTTTGTCCTTTTGTCTCTCAAATCAACGTCCCACTGTTCTAATCCCGTCGGCTCCGATTCACACTGGGACCCCTTGCCTTTGTGTCTGATGTCTTGTTTTATCAATTACAACCAATTACTCAAACAGTCTATAGTGGGAGTCAAAAATGTTCAAATTTGCAAGTTTTACTAAACACTACCGCACTTGTTTATTGTTGTGCAGTACATGTTGAGCAAAATTCAAAGGATGTGAAGAAATATACACGTGATCTTTCGAATACTTGAAAATACCTGATTGTCTGAGCGAGGGTCTGAAAAAGCTGATCTGAAGAGTCCAAAATTACACATGAAAATTTGTGACAGAACCAAACTGCAGGGTGGTAATGGAAATTATCACATGGTTCATTTTTTGGGGTTTGAAAGTTAGGTATCCCAGCTTAAGTGGATTCCTTGTTTACATTGTGTAACCAAAATCTTGTAACTGTGTGCTGGGTCAAAACGGATCAGCACGGCAGCAATAGCAGCTACACACCGATACTTTTGGAGCTACTGTTTGTGTATGTATACAAATGCTCAATGGTATGTAAAATTTTTATAATGCTGAAATGTGTATGTGTGTATTGCTTTTATATTGAACTCCAGCGCTTTCTGTGGCTTTGTTGAGTCTATATAATAGTAGATTTAGTAGAATGTCATAATCTTCACAATACAGTTATACTAATAATAATTGTATGTGGAAACATTGGTATAACAGCCTTTTTTTTTTTTTGTCTTTGTCTGTGTTGATCTGGACCTTGAATCTGTAATAAAGTTATCTATCCCTCTATCTATATACCTTTATTAGTATCAAACTCAATCAAACTTATTTAGGAAGCTTAATTCATGCAGCAGCAACCCAGAGTGCTTCACAATGACACATTTGAAACATGAGATAAAACAACAAACACTTCAAATCAAAAAAAAAAACATACAAAAGCCATTTTAGACAAGGTGACGTAACACAATGTTTTGAAATCCATTTTAATCTGCCTAATATCAAGTGACAGGGAGTTCTATGGCTCCACACTTTTAATGAAGCAATGGCGAATAGTTTATCTCAGGCAGAACTTCCCAGCAGGTGACCATTGAACTCAGCGGGACAGCTCGGGGGTGAGGTCCAGCTCCACGAAGGCAGCCTCCCCCCCTCCCCCGCACCTCCCCCCGTCCCGTAAGCTTCTTGTCAGGACCGCAGCTCTGCCCCTGCCCTATAAAAACTTCAGCCCAGATACACGTTCCTCAGTTTCATCCAGAACTCCACCAGGTAAGGACTTCTCGAAGGATCCTGCCGGACACAGGCTCACAGATTAACATAGGACGACACATATGCTGTTACATTTATGCAAAGTTGAATATCAAAAAAATGGGAAAAAGCTGCCACACTGTCATATTTGTTGTATATTGTATTTAGATTCTGTGTTATGTATTATAATTTACAATAATTTTAGGTTAGGGTTAGGGTCAGAGAAGAACTGAAAACATGTTCTAGTGTTAAAGAAAGGTAGTGTGGATGAATATTTTTTTTTAAATGTCTAGAAAAGGGTATTGTATTTTGTATCACTTACTTTCAACAGCTTATTTTTGATTCAATGCAAACAACAACTCTAAGATACGTGACCAAACATCTAACTTAAATTGAAAGTTTAAAAAAATCATAACATTGTATATTTTTCTGTTTCTTTTTAGACCGCCATCATGAAGTTTGTGACTCTTGCTCTTGCTCTCCTTCTTGCCCTTGGTAAGTGTGGTTTGACTTCTTGTAAGGTTTGTCTCGACGTTTGCCTGATTGTGTCCTTCTGCAGGTTGCCAGTCCGCCTCCCTGCAGGCCGATGCTCCCTCTCAGCTGGAGCATGCCCGCGGCATCATGAAGGTTTACCTTCAGACGATCAAGGAGAGTGTGGACCGTGTCGCCGAAAAGATCGATGATGCAGCAATCAAGTGAGTATTAGAAGCTTCTTTCAATTGGTATGATTCTTAGCTGAATAAAAAACAGTATAATTGCATCTGCAAATATTTGTGTATGAACACCTGTGAGCACCTGTGAACAACTATAGTCTTAAGAGTAATATGGCTACAAAAGCATGCTATACATCACTTTAAAGTGTTGACCTTTAATAACCATCTTTCACCTCGGTGAAAGATGGTTATTAAAGGTCAACACTCTATAATGAAAATATGAAACCACAGATAATTGGTATAACAGCACAGTCTAAAAAATGTTTTGGCCTCCACCCGACTCAACATTAGTTTGACACCCCTGCTCATGATAACTTATGAAAGTTCAAAATAAATCAGACTAAACTTCTCTGATACTTCTAGGGATGCAATCCTCAGCCGCTCAAACTCCATCCACGAGCAGGTCCTGGCACTCCAGACCCAGGTCGCCCCCATGACCGATTCTGCCGTCGCAACCCTTGAAGAAGCCACTAGGGACCTGCGTGCCTCACTCAACACCGACATGGAGACTCTGAAGAAGGATTTGGAGCCAATGCGCGCTGAGCTCAACACCGTTGTCAACAAGCACATCGAAGAGTACAAAGCATTGCTGCAGCCCTTCATGGATGAGTACCGTGAAAAGCAGGCGGCGGAAATGGCAGCATGGAAGGCCAAGTTTGAGCCCATCATGGAAGAGCTGCGCGCCAAGATTGCCGTCAACGTGGAAGAGACCAAGAGCAAACTGGTGCCAATCATCGAGAAAGTTAGAACAACCATCACCGAGCGCATGGAGACCGTGAAGGCAATGGTGGAACCCTATGTGCAGGAGTACAAAGAGCAGATGAAGACGGCCTACGACAAAGTTGGAACCCTGAGGGAGACCAACTTCGATGAGGTCAGGCAGAAGATGGCACCACACATGGAATCCCTCAAGACCAACATCGATGCAATGATCGAAGAAGTCAAAAAGATGATGGGCCAGTAAATCTTTCTACCTACACTCAAACATCTGTATTCATCTGACCTGACTATCCTATCAACACCAACAAGCCTAAACTGAGGCACTTCCTAACAAACACAAAACATGGTGGGACTCTTGCTTTTACACTGTCTATTGCATAAACAGGCGACACATACAAGCTGATAGCATGCCCAAGATACAAGTGCTTTGAATGATGTAAGCTGTAAAAACATGTGTGTGAATAAAACAACTGGAAAACAAGCTTGTCTGACTTAACTTGTGTTTCATGGAATGTCTGGCCAAATAAATACATTTTTATAACATACTGCCATAATATAGCCAACTAACTATACTACAATAATAAAATGACTTTAAATAGAGTGATTTTGTAAATAATAAATAAATAACCACTATGCAATTTACAACTTACAACCAACTTACAAATCCTAGTTACCTAACTGCCTAATATACTGCCTACATTCATAATTTTTACTGATAAAACAACAATATATTTGTTCACATGCAATATATTTAGAGAATACAGAATGTGGTGAGGAGGATTGAAATACCATGGATGAAGGTTGGCCCAAGATGAAGTTATTTATACAGTACAGTAAACACAGCACTACCCATGTTTCAGCGCGATTAGAACAGAACTTAATGATACACTGTGTAGTTTTTACTCACATCTAGCATTGAGATCATGCATTGCAATCCACGGTACTACGGTAGCTTCGAAGGACAAAATATCGTCTTTGACAGTGCTCCCAAACTCCCTGTCATCATCCTTTTTGTCCCTTATCAACCACTGTATTTCAAGATGGCGCATTGACATGAGAGTCCTCCAGCACTCATGTACTTTCCAAAGTCAAATTCTAATCCTATGACAACAATTCAAAAACATGGTGAAGGTGAATATTCTTAAAAAGGTCACGTTTGTTATTGGTTAACCATTTTTTCCATTGGGAGCAACTGTAAAAATTACCTTTAAGATTTTATTGAACGAAAAGTCAGATGCTTCAATGGTGGTTCCAAACCCCATTGTCCTGCAGTATTCAGCCACAAACTACATGTACTACTAAAACTGACAAGAAAAGAAAGGGGGCATTCATATTTTTGTATCAAAATTGAGACTCGACCAAAACTGGCAAGTAGTGAACACAAAAGGTTGAAATTTAACATTTACTATTTTTCCGAAGGCCAATGACACAACAGTATTTCCTCCTGTTGGCTTTTGATTAATGACTTGAATATCTGTGCTTCCCAAAGCCCTAGAGCTAAACTACTCAACGCTGCCAAATTAATAAAAGTAATAAGCAATTGAAGTGACACAGCCTGGAGAATGGGGGGTGGGGGGTAGTTTTATTATGTATTTAAAGTAATTAATTTTTGGATGAGCGTTCCATGTCCAATAGAATATTCACAAACTCTTGAAAAATCAACAATATAGTCAGGTGCCCATATGTGTTGATGCTTTGCTATCTGAGAATAACTCAGATTGTAAGGTAATAACCAAAGTTGTGGTTATGTGGTGATAATGAAAGAAAAATCAGCTGCTTGTTTCTATCCACACCATTAAACATTTGGCAAATACATTGATCTTATACATTCTTTATGTGTTGTGCTCTAGGCTATGAGAAACAATAGACATTTTGGTTTTCTGAGCTAATGCATCTATGCAAACTGTGATTAGTACACGTCACAGACAGAGGGACTATTGTAATTGATGAGGCCAGGACCATACTCCCTGGTGAGAGAAGCTGTGTATAAAACAGCACTTTCCCCTGCTTCCACAACATATCAGTCAGAGTGATATTAATGGGTAAAAACAGGGAATTTCATGCCTTCTTTCATTGGGTTTGTGAATTTTTTTGGTGCCAAGTTTAGGAAATTTACTGTATGTACTTGAAACTGAAGGCCTTCAAATCATGTCAGGTAAGTTAATTTACGCAATTTCACTTTTAAATTAAAAACATCCTTATTATCCAATTGATCCACTTTATATGTAATGGTTTTCAACGCCTCAATATATCCTGTTTTTACAAGGTGCTTTGTACCAAGGACCAGGTCCAAACACTGTGGTGTCCCACTCAGTCGCTAGACCAGGACTCTGGACCAAGCTTCCGCTCTAATTTTGGCTTTTTAAAATCGAGGCTCAAAACTTGTTTATTCAGACAGGCTTCAATACTTTCAACACTTATTAGCGTGGTGACACTTTTAAAAATGCTTTTTAACTTGCATGAATGTTTTAATGGATTTTACGTGGTTTTATTGTAAAGCACTTTGGTCGCTTTGAGTGTTGTAAAGGGCTCTATAAATAAAAAAATATTGATTGATTGATTTGTGAAATAATTCATAGATAGGATAGGAAGTTGTTGTTCTTTGCTATTATTGATATCATGGAAACAAAACAATAGCTTGTCTTCATGTGACATCACAATATTCCAAAGAGACAATTATTTAAAATTTTGGTGCAGGGCAGCGTAAGTCACATTTCAAGTCTTAGTTTCTTTAATTCCTGGCCCAATCCACATGAAACAAAAAACGTTACATCTTCTTTGTATAAACATATCAACTATGGTTTAATTGTTTCTCATAAAAGTGTCTAGAAGTGACAATATTCAAAAACACATATGTTTGTTTATATGTTGGGTTAGAAATACAATTCTAAAAAAATATGGGCTTATGATTTTTATACAAGTTCTTTATGTGAATATTTTTCTGTTGCAGATAAATTCAAGTAACTCTTTTTTGTTTAGGTTCTTATCAGTGTGAACACCTGGGTCTGCCTCTGCCGTGTTGTGTCCCCAAAGCTGTGCAGGTCACTGGGGTCCAAGTGCAGCTGGAAATGCAAACTCTATGGAAACAATTTGATCAACTTGGCACAGAAATGATCGTCACTAAGGCCGGACGGTAATGGTTTTCCAAACATTTTAGATTTCTGTATTTGGTTACGTTTTTAAGGTGTGATGAGCTACATTACAGTTCATGTGGTCATATTATTGTTATTCCAATTGTAAAAAAAAATCTAGACCTTTGTTTGAAAGTGTGTAATTGTGAGGCCTGTATATTGTGTCTACTGCACCTTCAGGAGGATGTTTCCCACTTTTCAAGTCTGTATCTCAGGCATGGACCCAACAGCAGAGTATGTCCTGCTCATGGACTTCATCCCTGTTGACGACAAAAGATACAGGTCTGTGAAATGTGCTCCATGACCCATACATGTATAAATGTAATTACCAAAACCTGTGTGTTGTGTAGATACGCCTTCCACAGCTCGTCCTGGCTGGTGTCAGGCAGGGCAGACGCGGCAGCCCCCAGTCGGATGCACTTCCACCCGGACTCTCCGGCTCGCGGCGCACAGTGGATGAAACAGACCGTGTCCTTTGACTGCCTGAAGCTCACCAACAACCTGCTGGATGACAACGGCCACGTGAGTCTGACCTTGCTCTTCTAATGTGGTCACCCTGAATAAAGAACACAAGCATTCTGTTGTAATATGCATTAATATTAAGATAAAGATAGAGATTTTTTTGTAAAATTCTTAATATTCACTTATCTTGTGCTGTGTGCTTCTCATTCCTACTGTTCTGTAATATGTGATGCAACACTGAAATTTACCCAATGTGGGACAAATAAAGGATCTCTCAATCTTAATCTTAATTGACGGGGTGTTTGGATAAAAGCGTCTGCTTCATCCTCAAACTGCTTTTCAAACCTGATCATATGTCTAATTGTGTTTTGCAGTTTTAGAATACTATTAGTAGTCTACTGATTAAACCTGCAAAAAAATTCATTTTTAATATATATTTCATCCATCCATCCATCCATCCATTTTCTTCCGCTTTATCCGTTGCCGGGTCGCGGGGGCAGCAGTCTAAGCAGAGACGCCCAGACTTCCCTATCCACACACACCTCCTCCAGCTCGTCCGGGGGGACTCCAAGGCGTTCCCAGGCCAGCTGAGAGACATAGTCCCTCCAGCGTGTCCTGGGTCTTCCGCGGGGCCTCCTCCCGGTGGGGCGTGCCCGGAACACCTCCCCGGGGAGGCGTCCAGGAAGCATCCGGAACAGATGCCCGAGCCACCTCAACTGGTTCCTCTCGACGTGGAGAAGCAGCGGTTCTACTCCGAGCTCCTCCCGTGTGACTGAGCTCCTCACCCTATCTCTAAGGGAGCGCCCAGCCACTCTGCGGAGGAAGCTCATTTCGACCGCTTGTATCCGCGATCTCGTTCTTTCGGTCATTACCCAAAGCTCATGACCATAGGTGAGGGAGGGAACGAAGATTGACCGGTAAATCGAGAGCTTTGCCTTTCGGCTCAGCTCCCTCTTTTCCACAACGGTCCGATACAGAGACCGCATCACTGCGTACGCTGCACCGATCCGCCTGTCAATCTCACGCTCCATCCCTCCCTCACTCGTGAACAAGACCCCGAGATACTTGAACTCCTCCACTTGAGGAAGGGCCTCTCCACCCACCTGCAGAGGGCAAGGCACCTTTTTCCGGTCGAGCACCATGGCCTCGGATTTGGAGGTGCTGAATACTAAAAATATTTCAGTTTTTATAATTCATTTTTAGAAAAAGTATGATTTATATTTAACATAAAAATAAGCCTAATATTATTTTACACCAAAACTAGAAGGTTAAATGCTAAATCAGATTGTAATGCTAAATGCTAAATACATGCGGATATTACCGTACTGTGTATTTGAGGTGTAGCAGTTTAATTTGAATGAAAAAAGAAATGGTACTGACAAGACATTTGTCAGGATGGTAATGAGGAGCAATAGCTTTAGTGGCCTCTTGTGGTTACAATCAAAATGTCATTTTTGTATGAGTTTAGTCATATGCAGTTCTTAAGTAATAGTTCTTTCTTGGCAGATGATCCTAAACTCTATGCATCGTTACCAGCCCCGGTTTCATGTGGTCTTTGTGGATCCAGCTCCAAACAGCTATTTAAACGCTCAGAGAAACTTCACCTCCTTCTCTTTCCTGGAGACACGCTTCATAGCCGTCACCGCCTACCAAAACCACAGGGTGAGATAGGTCCACATGTTACTTTGCAAGAACACATTCATAAATCAGAAAAGGCTATGTGATAATGGCTTTTTTTGGCTGGTAATAAACGCATTAAAGATAAATTTTGTATTTATGCCTTTGTACAAGTAAAGGCTACAGTCTTATTTGAAAATAAATTCTGTTTTAAACCAGATCACGCAGCTGAAGATTGCCAGTAATCCGTTTGCCAAAGGCTTCAGGAGCACAGACACTCAGGAATGGTGAGTTCATCATTTCAAACACTGATCAAACAATCTTTTGTAGAAATAAATTGTAAAACATTTCAAGAAATCCAAATTAAATAAATTATCATAGTGGGTCATTGTAGGTATATAGGAGGATTTCTACTTCCAGGTGGATCATCAATACGATTGGCCCTCCCAATTGTCAACCTATCTGGTAATATGTGCTTGTCAAATAAGACAAGAAAGTTTTGTTCAAAAATTGGAGAGGGCGGATCTTTCCTAAAATTTGGAAAAATCTTCCTATATTTCCCTTTAAGTCAAAATATGTAGAAATCAACATTCATACAAAAATAATTCTAAAAATATTTAAATAATGCTCCTCTCTGTTCTGGCCTCATAATGAAGTTTGGAATGCTGTTGTTTGTTTCAGGGCAAGCAGCTCCAGGACTCTTCCAATGTTGTGTCCACCAGACAACAGACGGGGGCGCCGCTCATCCAAGGAGCAGGACTGGAACTCAAGTCTGAACCATCTGAACATTACTGCAATATTACCAATCGGTTACTGAAAGATTAAAGATTATGTAAATTCTAGTCTTTAACACAAGGAATGCAGTAAGATTTGAAAATATCCTGCATAACGTTTTAGATTTACCAATATAATGGTCAGCCATTTATCAGCTGGTTGTGGGCCAACCAATTTAAATAGTTAAATGGATGGATTGTAAATATATTGGTCAAAAATGACCAATTAGCTTCTGTTGGTGCTTTGACCAAAATAGTTTGGTCCAAAATAGTACCATAGTATCAATGAACTATTCACTTCAACAAGTTAACAAGTTTATAAGTTACCTGTGGTTATAGTGTTACCAGCCTGTGTGGCTCTAGAGTATTAAACAGTCATTTTGTCCTATGGCAGGACATCGTACTGTTTTAGTGTTCAGTTGGTGGTCCACCAACTACATGGTTAGTCAGAATAATTTGCCGTTATGACCATTATAGATTTGTTTTGTTGTAACTAAAAGATAAATCGAACACATAACAAACTAGATTGGTTATAATTACAGAAAATTTGTAAAATGTATGTTTTTAAAGTGTATCATGAGTCATGGATTGTCTTTGTCGCCGTAAACACAAACAATCAGCTAACATATTTGTTCCTATCTTGTACAGGACAAGGAGACAAAAGTTGTGAGTTGATGGAGCAGAGTAGACTTCTCTCACGCTCTTTGGACTCGTCGGAACTCAGCGCTCACAGAAAAGATGGCGATAATATCACCTCATCGTTCCTCCCTCTGCCTCTGTACTGGGACTGTCCTGGACCTCCACAGGAAAGACTGCCTCTGTTATAAGACCTTAAAAAAATACAATAGTGACATATCAAGGTAGCTAACTGAAAGAAGCCCCTCCATCACTGCCTCACCACCATGCCATTTATTGACGTTCTATATTATTGGGAATAGATGAACTAATGTTGATTTGTTTGAGTTTAATTTGTATAGGCAAGAAATATGTGTGTGGAGTGTATGAGTGTGTGTTTGTGTTCTTTGGAAAAAATATAAAAAGTGATACCAAAAAGTAGTGATCATGTCAGTTTTCATTGTCCAGTAAAAAACAAGTGTGGGGTTGATCAGAAGTAAACGGCAAAATTTCAGTTGTTTGCAGCCTATTTTTATTTGGGTACATACATACATATATTGGAACATACTTTATATTGGAACAGATTATGTCTTAATATGTTTTACTTAGAATTTGTCAATTGTCATATAAAGATAATGGGCACTGAGATGGGTGTTCTTCTGGAGAGGCTGCACAAAAACAAAAGTGTAAATCAAGTATTTCAGCTTTTGAGTAACTAAAACCAGGTAAAATAATCAAATCATCTCTATTTGCTGGAGGAGATTGAAGCATAATTTGTAAGAGCCATATGGGACATTTGTATTTGCATACGTTCCTTGTCAGTAGGAAATGGAACATTGTAATGACATTCACTTGAATTAGTTAATGAATTCTAATTGCAATTTTAAAACTAACAGCTATAATAAACGTGTATGGCCAACTCCAACTCAAGCTGTGATTTCTAGTTTTCGGACAATGGAAATACCTTGAACGTGAAGAATGAGACTGAGGCAAAATGTGCAGTCACTTTGACGCTCTTCCAGCAAATCCTTGTTCTACATTTGGATCATATAGCCACATGCTGCCAAACGCCGGGCACAGATAATTTTATTGCCAAACCCATAGACTACCTGGGGCTTTCACCTTATTTTGAAAGTCCAGCGGAAGTGCCTGCTGTCATAGCGCTGCTCAGGAGAGATGCTCGTACGGTCGCTGCTGGAGCCTCTGGAGGATGGAGCAGGGCGGATGGAGGAAGAGGAGGCGGTGAGGACGGACTGATCCACGGGCAGAGAGCCTGAGGGATCCTGGGGTGGCAATCGAAAGTCGAATTTTACCAAAACAGGGAGGAAACGACGGGGCCCGTGGTGGTCTCACTGAAGCTACGGGGGACATACCACTCCGTTGCCATTATCACCGCAAGAAACGCCTATGTGGTTTGATTTTTTTTTTTTTTGTGTGACCTACCACCTTGGCACGATGTATTTTAGCCTAAAAGTTAATACAGAGTGAGACTGAAGGGATTTTTGTGGTCTGTTCACGGTACTACCATTGTAGCCTCTCCTCAGTCTGTAGCATCACTTGATAACCCCATACTACTCACCAGCGCACAATTGACCCAAATATATTCAAACTGAGCCACATAATTACAAAAAAACACTTACAAACATAAACATGGAGTTGTTGCAGGCGTTATGCGTGACTGTTACTTTTCTTTGGACTTTGCTGTGCGCTTTGGAGAGCTGTGAATGCGCATTGGATACGTCGGGCCTGTCCCTCGCCATCCGTGTGCCACTGCGTCAAGGCGCACGCACGGAACCTCGGCCACTTGTCGCCAGCAGCGCCCCAGGAGAGAGTCAGGGGGTGGGCAAGGCAAGGAGGAGGCGCAGGGGGGCAGCCACGGGTATCAGCTTTGTGGATATGATTGATAATCTGCGTGGAAAGTCCGGACAAGGGTACTACGTGGAGATGGCCGTGGGGACACCTCCGCAAAAGGTAAGCTCATAGATGTCTATAAAAGGCTGCATGAGCAAGTGGGAAAGGGGCTTATTGGACCTGTTGAACGATAGGCAATTATTTCCTTTCATTTCTGAGCTTTGGAAATGTTTTGTTGTTGTTGTTATTAGCAACATACAAATTCTCAGTTGGCAGATTTTATTTTCTATAGATTTATCAGAGAAAAGGCAAGGCAAGATTATCTGAACAGTATAATTCACACACAGGGTAACTCTTTGTATGAAGTCACAGCTGCCCGGGGGCCTATTGACGTGATTGATTATTGCCTATTGATTGGCTCTCAGTCTGTGTCATCAGCTATCAATAACCACCACCAATTATTAACGCACACAAGGTGTGTCTTGCCATAGGATACAACAACAGTTTGGCACATTACAGCCATCTCATATTTCTTACCTGGCCATGCCCTGCTTAGC
Organism: Knipowitschia caucasica; assembly: GCA_964034765.1. Classification (NCBI taxonomy): domain Eukaryota; kingdom Metazoa; phylum Chordata; class Actinopteri; order Gobiiformes; family Gobiidae; genus Knipowitschia; species Knipowitschia caucasica. The sequence goes on from OZ035832.1 coordinate 15,361,619, forward strand.
TTATGATGGGATCAGGCTTTCACATGGAGGTAACGCCAAAATATCAATATAAAGAAGTCACTATTTTCCACTATTTGTGTAATTTTTGTGAAACAAAGATGAAGTTTTGTTTGGTTTAACTATGGAAGAAAAACTCCCACATAGTTTAGTTACTATAACACGTTTTATACTATCCCTATTTCTGCCCTGTTGTTTTTGTGATGGGACATTTGAGAAGGATTTGAGAGTCCACTCTGTGTCTTTGAGTATTGTTGTTGATATTTTTAGAGCCAATCCATTATTCAGCAGAGCCAGCAGCTGCAGACATAACAATCTGACCTAAAAAGTTAATATATTATTATTTGCATCCATTAACTTGAGCCAGTTTCGAATTACTTTACATATTGATCTGGATTGGGGTCAGTCTGGTTCAACCTTTATTTTCATTGAGTAAATACTATACTTAAGGCTCATTCAGACTTTTGGACTGATTCTGCATAATGTGATACTCTCATAGAGCAGCAGACACCGGAGAGCAGAGCAGTTTGACTCACTCAGACTGAATGAGAAGGGCACAGAGGACAGACGGAAGTGACAGGGCACAGACACAAGAACAGGCTCAACATGTTCTTAGTTTTGGTTAATTATCACTTTGGTCTTTTATCGACAACAATTATCTTATTAATATGAAAAAGAAGGAGCCTTATTTTCAAGTCAATTAAATCAAGATATTCAATTCCATGTTCTTCTAAAGGCTTTTCAGAGGGTAACTGACTATAACACTATATTTTGGCATGACAAGCAGTAATCATCTTGTGTGTTCTCTGTGTCTGTAGCTGAACATCCTGGTGGACACTGGGAGCAGTAACTTTGCAGTGGGAGCAGCGTCTCACCCTTTTCTCAGGAGATATTACCATCGCTCCTTGTAAGTAAAAAAAAAAAAAAGAAGCTTTGTATTAAATTAGAGTAACAAAATAATAAGGAACTACTTGCATCCCTGAATATGTTATTCAGGTAGGACGTTTGTAAATTAGATAAGTTTAAAGTTTTGAATAATTAAAACATGTTTTGTTAAACTAACTCGAATGTGTTATCAGTATCTTCAGTTTATACTTTCACAAACATATGTTTAAAAAAGCTACCTTCCCTCAAGTTTTCAAATGTACATGTATAGTATAGTATATGTATGTATTTTACTGAATATGTATGTATTTTTATGGAAACACGATGGGAATAATGTGAGAGCCTGTGAGTCACTATTTTACAGTTTGAGCTTGGAGCTGATTGGCTGATTTAGAGTGGTCCTCTCATTTTCCCTTCTCTCTCTGAAAAAGCTGAGGCCAAAGATACCTGCATGTGAAAACTAGTGATAGAAGAAAACTTTTTTCGCACGAGGGATGAGTTAGACTAGATTTTATTACATAGTTCCATTTTTTGTGGTTTGAATATCTGATACCCATGCAGGATTAATAATTCATATATAGTAATTACCACTGAGCAACACATTTGGATCTAGATACTGGAAAATGGTGAGCTAATAAGGTTATTGTTAGCTCATTTCTATCCTGTAATGCTTTTCCCTGCATCAGATCCACATCGTACCGGGACCTGGGGCGCAGCGTGTATGTACCTTACACTCAAGGGCGCTGGGAAGGCGAGCTGGGCTCGGACTTGGTGTCTGTCCCACACGGGCCTAACGCCACGCTCCGAGCAAATATTGCTGCCATCATCCAATCAGATCGCTTCTTCATTAATGGGTCCAACTGGGAGGGCATCCTGGGATTGGCGTACGCAGACATCGCCCGGGTAGGAACTCAGAACCACCTGGAGAATTGTGGCATAAATGATGTGGGGTAGATGTTCTAGGTAATTGATTTGGAGGTTTTGAAATGTATTGGTTGCATTAACAGAACGGTAGCTAACTTTAGTCATCATGAGTGGGTGTGAGTGTGTGTGTGTGAGCCTGTGCATGGGAAATAGTAGTGCAATGTGCAATACTGTCCACTGTATGTCACTTTATCTACTTATCCTACCCTATATGTATATGACTTTCCACTATATATATAAAGATAGAGATATTCAGAAAGATTGATATTGAAGCATTTACAGCTATATAATAACAAAGCAGCTGCTTATATTTCATATTTTGTGTGCTCCCTGTGTGCTCTTACTACTGTCCTATATGTGCGCTGCAACATTGAAATTTCCCCACTGTGGAACGTATAAAGGATCTTATTATGTGTGTTATAATATAATTGAGATTATTGAGTGATTTATCCTGGCACAGTGGCTGAGTGGGTTGCATTATACAGTTATACCTTTGCATGTCTCTGCTTGATGTATTAAGACCTTTTTTACATTGTTCCAGCATCATGATTCAAATGTTATATTTTCTCAGCCGGACGAGAACTTGGAGCCATTCTTTGACTCTTTGGTTCGACAGACGCCGGTCCCAAACCTCTTCTCGCTGCAGCTTTGTGGAGCAGGCTTCTCCCAGAACTATTCTTTAGGCAGTGCCACAGTTGGAGGCAGCATGGTGAGTGCTGTATTCAAACCAGCTAGATCAAAATATCCAAACATTTTATTGAATGAAAAAATACTTCCATTTGAGAAGGATACAGAGAATTATGGATTTAGAAAAAGGGAAGGTCAATTATAACTTCACAAAGGGGAGAGAATGTGTTTTGATTTGAAAGATTGATAAATAACGGGTTGAGATCAAAGCCTGTGATCAATGAATAATTGTGGATATGGAAGAGGGCTATGCAGTCTATGGAACTTTATGAATGTCCTATTTATAAACTTCAACGAATAGTATTTATTACATCACATCATCTATCATTGCTATCCTTTGGACTGCATAAATATGTTGCATTCAACCCCAAAAGCAGAATTGACAGTCAATATTGTATGGATCTATCGGCTTTATCATAATAGTGCTACAGCCGATAGTTCAATATGTATGTTTATTTGTATTAATATTTCTTTTTGTCTGGACCTCGTGTCTGTAATAAAGTTTAATGTAATGATACCATTTTTAATATTTAATCCTGTGACCTACATTTTGCTACCTATACTTATTAGGCATCTTAACACTTCATTTTTAGTCCTTTGAATGAATGAACAAATGGTCCACGTCAGAGTGAGAGGGCGTCTCATAAACAAGTGCATAATGTTTTTGTTTACAGATCATTGGAGGTGTAGACCCGTCTCTTTTTGTGGGAGAACTCTGGTACACTCCCATACGCAGAGAGTGGTACTACGAAGTCATCATCGTGAGAATCGAAGTGAACGGACAGGACCTCAACATGGATTGTAAAGAGGTAATAATATTATAATCTGACTGAAAACAGTAACAATGGATGATTCTCAGATCTGTCCTCTTATTTCAGTACAACTATGACAAAAGTATTGTGGACAGTGGAACCACAAACCTGCGCCTGCCAAGAAAGGTTTTCCAGGCAGCGGTCAAAGCCATCGAGGCAGCATCTTCAGTAAGTTTCTCTTTCTGTTTCTCAAAATGTATTTTTCAAAGTACAAAGTAGTACAGCTTTACTAAACCTTTGGGGGGTTTATTTTATGTTTTTATTTTTATTTCTATTATTATGTGTTGTGTTCTTGTTGTTTTGTTGTCTTTAATAAAAATAAAAATAAAACTTTGAGGCCAGCTGAAAATCCACTTTTTACCAGCAGAGGGAGCAATAACCATTAAAACCATTAAAAAAGATAATATGAAATACTATATATTTTTTATTGTTTTATTCTAGACAGAGCAGTTCCCGTCTGGTTTCTGGCTTGGGGAGCAGCTGGTCTGTTGGCAGGCGGGCACTACACCCTGGCACATCTTCCCCGTCATCTCTCTCTATCTGATGAGTGAAAATCGCAACCAATCCTTCAGAATATCCATTCTGCCCCAGGTAAGTAACACGGAAAAAAAAAATAGAAATATATAGACACACACCCTTTATGTTTCCATAGGTGTGATGTGTATTATTGTATGTCATGCAGCAATACTTGAGGCCAGTGGAGGATGTGGCGTCTGCTCAGGAAGACTGCTATAAGTTTGCAGTGTCCCAGTCCAGCACCGGGACTGTGATGGGCGCCGTCATCATGGAGGGGTTTTATGTGGTGTTTGACAGAGAGAAAAGACGCATCGGCTTTGCAGTCAGCACATGCCACGGTTTGGATACTCTTTAAAAATTATATTAATGTTTTAGTCACTATTACTATGAAAATCCCCATACATGGTTTTCTGGATTTTATTCAGTGATTGTTGCACAGGATTTACAGGTTGCAGTGCAATGTCAGCACATTATTGTGGCGATGGGACATAAAGAAATAACATTCCTGTCTGCAAATTCCTGCAAACTGGCATCATCAGTTTCATTTAGATCAATGTTGAGATTTCAAATATCAAAAATGTTGTCAAATATTTTATCTTTGCACCGTTTGGAAAAATAATAATATCACAATAATGGTTTCAAACCCAGTTAAAAACATGATCTTGAACTTAAGCCAAGGTACTCACATTATTGTCTGATTATCACCCAAATGGAACTCAAGAAATAATGAGGAGCACCATGCGTCCATGATCTAGAATTCTATTTTGGTTGGGGGGTTTTTTGTGTGTAATGATTGAAATTTTGTATAAATAGTGTAAAATTCCTTCTTTAAGTAAAAATATGATTGTGTGTTCTTGTCTCCAGTGCATGATGAGTTTCGCACAGCGTCAGTGGAAGGTCCGTTCCATGGGGTGGACCTGGAGGACTGCGGGTACAACATCCCCCAGACGGACGAGTCCACCCTCATGACCATCGCCTACATCATGGCCGGCATCTGCGCCCTCTTCATGCTGCCTCTGTGTCTCATGGTTTGTCAGTGGCGTTTTGCCCGCTGCATTCATCCACATGGAGACTTCACAGATGACATTTCTTTATTGAAGTGAACAGCAAAAAAAATTGGAAATTATGTTTACTTGAATTTAACACGGTTGGTTATTGTGGCTTTTGGAGTTGCTTGTGCTGTGGCTGCGTGGTCGGGTTTAGGCCAAAAAAGGGCCTTTTAACACTGTAATTCAGGACACAAATATGCTCATACCGTTTTTATTTGACATGTTTACATTTGTTTAGATTTGAGGCAATCATTGTCTCTTTTAAACACACCTGAATTGACCCTGACTAGTGCATGATTAAAAAACTGAATTTAGTTTATTAAGTATAATTCAGGATCAGATTAGGAGTGAAGGTTGGAGTATCATTTTTTCACTCTTTATTAAAGCTGGGGTACCTAACTTTCTTTCTCTTCATAAATATAAATTTTATCCAAACAGAAAGAGTCTTCTACAAATAGTTTGTCACCAAATAAGACCACCATATACTGTATACTGTCTTCATCTTATCTTATGCACACTTTACAGAAAGAGCCCTGTGAGTTGGTATTTTAGACTTTGGGCTGAGAGCTAATTGGCTGCGTGAAGGTGGCCCTCTCTTTTTCACTTTTTTGTCTGAAAATTAAAAAAATATATCTAATGATATAACAGAGACCAAAAAATACATGCATGTTTTTAGAGTAAGGATGGATTCAAATATCTCATCCACCTGAGGGTTAAGATCAACTTTAGACCAACCTAATACCTAGAAGTTATTCAATTCCTTTTCCCAAAATGGCTCCAGAGACTGATACACTTTGCCTTTGAATAAAACTACACAATGGCCATATATGCTGTATGGGACCAAGCTTAGTTTATGTTAATGATGAATGATATGGATCAAGACAGTGTAACAAAAGTCAACTACTTATGCAAGCTCTAATGTGGAAATCAAAAAGGCATCGGTGTGTTATGTGGCTTTAAATGGAGTGAGCATGTTTGTGTGCGTGGGGTAAAGTTATAATGAAAGAGCAAGCATATTCTACTGCTATAGGGCCAATGTAAAATATATATATATATTATATATAACATATACAAAAAATGTTGTTTATTCTCAATGTAAAATTGCGATTACAGCTGATGTCACTTTCTTTCTCACATGTTCTGGTACATGTTGTACAGACTTTCTCTATTGCTCTTGCACTGACTGATGATTTGCACATGTAACAACACAATACATATTAACAAAACAAAGGTGTAATAGGGACTTTGGATCTACATCCTTTAACAGGGACCATTAATTTGTCAATAAATCTATCCAAAGTATGTCAAAGAGGATAACATTGTACGTATTTGTCTCTATGCTGCTGTAAATACAACTTTCAAGTGTCTATTTATCTGCCAAAACAGATTGGCAGGAAGAATAAAGTAAATACTGTACCAACTACAAGAATCTCATCTGAATTGTTGAATATTGAATGTTGTAGCTAAATACATGTAGACAAGATCCAGACACATAAAATACAATGTCAGCAGTATACCGGTGGATTCGTTTTTTGCAAAGGAAGAAATTGAATAGACTGTGAAAACAATAATCAAGAGGTATCTCAGTACATTTACAATAACCAAACAAAGAAACAAACATGATAAACAAACAAACAAAGGACAAACCAATGTGATGTTTATTTTATTCAGTTAAATCTGGGCAGCCTCGTTGAACCTCAGAAGTTGTGGATGATGATGGGCTCCCTGTGTTGGGCGCAGAGGACCTCGTCGATGTACAGAGATCCAGATTTGTTGTTGATATTCTCCTGAAGCTCTAGTTGGCATCGCACCAGTGCCCTCTGCTCCTTCTGGCACCGGTCCACGGCCTGGGTCAGCCTGGGACGCAAACACACCAGATGAAAATCAATAGTAATAGTTGATGTGTTATTTTTTCGGGGGTATATGACATGTGAATATAGCAAATGTCATTTTCGCAAATCTTTGATGAATGTATAGCTTTAAACCTGTTGAATTGTGTCCTTACTTGGTGATATTTGTTTTTATTATCTGGATCTCGCTGAGGAGCTGTGCCTGCGCGGGGTCAAAGCACTGCTCTTTGGACGGACGTTTGTGGCGCAGGGACAGCCGCGCCTGGGCCAGACTCAAACAGCTCTCGTTCTCTTTGATGCACCGCTCCAGCTCCTCGCAGAGCGTTTTCTGCTTGTTGTATTCCAGCAAGATCTGAAAAGCACAGATATTAGGATAGTGTCCCACGTGAGGTCTGTCACTGACTGATTAGTTACTCGAAAAAAAAACTATAACAAACTAAATTTCAATGAGAAATTGCAATATTAAGTCATCTACAGTATATGGAACTTTTTACAGCTGAAATGTCCTATATTGACTTTTGAAAACAAATTGTACAGATGATAAATATTGAATTGTTTTGTCAATCTAATCAAACAATAAGCTGACGTTGTTATCATTGGGACGAGACTGAGTCAAGCATTGTGCAGATCAATGACAGTTTAGAGAGGCCTTCTAAGTATTCCTATGTTAATAATTGATTCAGACAAGCTTCAGGGGCAGTCTAAAGTGTAGTTTTTTTGTATATGGAAAACAATGAACCAGTAAAGAATCTCAAAGCTATCTCCTACTCTTTCCAAGTGTAAACAACGATATATTTCAATCTCTGGTCGTTCTTCAGTTGAATATTGCTTCTACCTTGGACAGGTGATCCTCTATTTGTCCCTTAAGCTTCTGGAGCTCATGAACATTGAGCTGAAAAGCCGAAGTCGTGGCCTGTATTTGTTTTTGTAAATCTGATGCTGTTTGCTCCAACAGAGACTCCACCAGAGCTTTCAGGGACATGGAGTTGTTCTTCTGCTGCTCCGCTTTGGCCACATTTATGTCTGAGAAGTTCTCCCACTGAATCGGAGTCACGGATAAACTAATGATCACAGGTCATTAGTTTCAGAATCTGCTGTGAGGTGAACACTTGGCAGTGATGAGGCTCTCACCCTGGCAGAATAGATGTACTCTGGATTTCGTTCATGTTGTTATTGGATTCAGGAGTCATATGGATGCATAAGTTGTCAATGGACTGAGCCTCAAATTTCTCCTTTAAATCTTTCTCCAGATGGTACTTTGATGATCGGTTGAGCCTGAAAATCCACACATAATTAGATTATTTTAGTAATCACAAATTAAGATGACACATCACAAGACAGATTTCACACACAGAAAAGTCCAATAGGGGTAAACTCCACCACCAATCAGCCAACGGCCCCAAAGACTAATCCACAAGGCTTTTTTGTACACAAATTTGCAAAAGTTACAAAGTGTTATATTTCAATTAATATAAAATTAAAATTCTCTTTCAGTGGAGGAAGAAAGACAAAATAAGGATTCAAATGAATGAATTGATCTTACCGTATCTGCTCCGTTATTTGCAGAACCACTTTTTGCAGGAGCAATATCACTCCTTCGAAGGTCTCACGCTCCTTCAGCAGCTCTCGATCTACAGCGTCATGGATTCTCTCCTGAGGGGCACGTTGTACCCTGAACGACCAAACATGACAAATTCCACAATATTCATCACATTAATACAACCCTTAAAAAATATGGGTCAAACATCCCAAATACAGATGCTCGTCACAAACCTTTCATTGATGCATTGAACAGTGACTTTCAGAGGGTCTTTGCATGCCTCCAGAGCTTTCTGCACCCTTCCTTCTAATGTAATGAGGCAATCTGTCTCCAAAATGATATCCTCTAACTGCTGTTCCAGCTCCTTCTTAAGAAACTGTATGTCTTTTACTCTCTGATCTAAACCGAAATATGTTGTGTTTGTCACTTAAAAATAAAAAATTTTGCATACATAACAGTGGTAGAGTTATGTATCTTACCAAGACGTTTTTGGTCATCATCTTGCATACGTTTGCATGCTTTGTTGGTTTCATCCATGAGACGCATAGATTCTGCCCTAAAAAGCTCAGAGTGATCTCGAATAACTTTGAAATTAAGAAGGTTTGCGCTTGCGTCATTTTGGGTGTAGTCCTGCCAAGACATTTTCTCCAGTCGGTTTATGCACCTGATTTGAATGGAAGAGACACACAAAAAGTGTATAGCTCTATTATTACTTGAAAATTAAATACATCAAACTATGCAAGAGATTTGAATTTATAAAAACATAACAAAAAGGCTGTATACGTTAAGATAATACGTTTTGTGTTCAATAAAATAAGAAGTATGATCCAGACTATGATCCAGACAAGTGACCCAATACCACCATGGTCTGAAGAACCATCGATGCCCTGAACTTAACACAACCTTAACTTAACACAACATTGCTAGCGTCAAAGGAAAACCATATAAGTTATATTAACTGCTTAACAAAACCATACGCTGTTCGCACAATAGTATGTTTGTCTTACCTTAATGTCGGATTGATTCCCTGGCCGAGAACAAGCACCAAACTGAAGCTCGTTTAATGCCCAAATGTGTAACAACGGCTCTATGGTAACAGCCTCTAAAACAAAAGGTTGCTATGACAACATCATAGGTTTAAAGACATTTTCTGGTATTTTTTATTCATAAAACTGAGACTAAATTTATTGTAAAAAATAATTGCACATGGTCTACACTTACGTTAGTGTAAATTTTAAGTGTGCAGATCACGGATATACGAATACAAAGGTTTATCTTTTCAGAGTAACGCTATATATATGAATGCATTGGTTAATCACATATTGCATATTATACATTATTTTGCAAATATAATACATCCATGAGAGAAAACCATGGAGAAACAAATGAATAATAATAAAAAACGTGCGCATGCGCGTAGGGTCGATGACGTAGCAGCTGTTTTTCGTTTCAGGGAAATGGCAAGTTCAGCTTTACCACACATGAAAAGAAAGCACTTATTTCAAAGGTAATTCGGCGGTTTGATTTATCACTGTATTTGGGCGCGTATACATTTTGCATTAAAGTGTTGAATAGCTATGTTTATATATTTTGACCATAAGCCGAGGTTTCGTACCTCTGTACCGTGACATGTCAACGTTCTAGTATTGATTTTATGTGATCAAGGTAAACTGCTCAATAGAACAGTTCACACCGCCACAGAAAACTTCTCGAGTTAAAATTCTGAGTATGACAACCACACACTATTGTTTACAAATAGTCATCAGAAGACATCTGACAAGGTTAGCTGGAATTAACCTAGCTAAGCAGTTGAGATTGTTTACACTTGTCTGCTAATGGTAATGTAACGTTACTAGCTTGGTGTAGCACATGCTTTAGTGTTGAGAGGACGTTTAACGGTAAAATGTTACTTCAAACAATCCGATAAACAGTTTCTACTTATTGTGGTAATGTCCCAGTAGTGCCAAAAGTAACACTGGTGTTATAGCGTTAGACTAGTGTTAACCACTTGTACAATAGCCACAGCTATGTAAACAGGTTTTCACAGGCACATTTCAGGGGAGAGAAAGGCATCTTATGTATAATTATTATGTACTGTCTGTGGTTATTATGCATTCATGGGGTTCAGTCAGAGAAAAGACAAATGAGGACTCACAGTCACAGCTATTGCCAGAGTGACAATTCATATTGTATACATTTATTGTTATATATTAAGAATGAGCATAGGGTTCCGGGTGGACATTTTTCGTGTGTGTGACTTATATCCATCACATTATATTTGGTACTCGGTGCCCTCCTTCTACAATGTAATCCTACCATAACAATCATAATACTTTAATTGTATTATATTTCATACCATAAACTAACGCTACTTAAGCTAAATGGTTTGTAACAGTATTCATCATAACTAACAAGCTCTAAGGATTAAACTAGAAGCAACAACAGAATCTGAGATAGAATATTTGGCAGTATGATTTTAATTATATTTTTTTTGAGGGATAATGCTTAAGATGCACCATTTTCAAAATGTTACACTATCAGTTTACAAAACACTGTTGTTGTTTCATACAAACATTTATATTTCTTTTAGGTTGATGATCCAATGAGGAGACCTCGATTGGCGAACCCTGTCCGTTGCCCTTGGGTGCCATGGCAACATCATATTTTGTCCCATTTCTTCTTGTTGTATTTCTCGCCTCTACCACACTTTTATTTATAGCCCTTATACCTTTTGCTTCTCCAACTTACTCTTTCTCGCACTCCTCCTCCTCTCCATGGCCTCCTCCTTCTTGTGGACCAGGTCAGTCCTGGGCTGTGAAGATTCAAGATGGAGAAAACATTGAAGACCTAAATTTAATTGCAGACCAGGTACTACCGATAAGAATTTTGTGAATTTTCTGACTTGGTTCTATTTTAAGCATAAAAAAAAAAAACATATATCCCGATGGTTCACTTTAAAATCAAACCATTTCACTGGTGAAATAATCCACCAAACAAGTGTCCAATGTGTACATCTTTTGAAACAGATCTGTGAAGCATTTTTATCCCAAGTACTACTGTTATTATATTTGGGTTGTGAAAAATATAAAAATCAAGCTAATAATTCCAGACAGAGAGCAATCTGTACAGGCCTGCTCTCTGACAGTACACACACTAACTTTTCCATTGCAAGACATCTCTGAGCTGAGTTATATAAAAATAATCTGTTGAAAGTAAAGCTCAACCTTTCATCTTCTTGTATATTTGTCATTGCATATTGTATATTGTATTTACACAGGTTGCTGAGAAGGCCGGGCTGGAAAATCTAGGCCAGATCGGACAGCTGGAGGGCCACTTCCTTCTGTGTTCCTTTAAATTTGGATCTGGTGTTTGGAGGAGGCATGTTAACCCTGCAGAAGTACTTTCTTCTCACCCTCACGTCCTGTGGTACTCCCAGGACAGAGTGCTCATCCGCACCAAAAGATCTGTGGCTTTCAATGACCCACGATATCCCCAACAATGGCATCTGGTAAGAACGATTATAACATTTACCTGTAATAGGGCTGGGCGATATGGCAAAAAAGTAAAATCTCGATTTTATTTCCTGCTAGAGACGATTTCGATTTTAAATCGATTTTCATTAAAGTCACTGAAGACAGACTTTGCCCTTAAAATATTTGGTGATCTTTCCGCTCAATATTCAAGTTTCAAAACCATTTTTTATTTGTTTCCCCCAATACGTATTATAAAAGTCTTGTACAGACTGTGCTGATATTGCAAGTATAATTGATGTGCTGCTGGAACTCTCACAATATATAAGCCCCCTATGGACAGGTGTTGAAAATTAGCACTTGTGCTATAACACTTTAAACAATGCATCTGGTTCGTCCAATGTTAATTGCTATGTCCATATTAAATAAATAAATAAATGAAATGAAAAAATGAAATATCCTTCATTCGATTTCACAATTTTCACATTTTTCACAAATTAGATTTTTTCAAAAGCCGATGAATTGCCTAAATTCGATTTATTACCCAGCCCTAACCTTTAATAATACAACGGTACATACTGTATTTAGATAGATGGATAGAGCGATAAAACAGCATGCTTAAATCTCTGTGTTAAAAAACAATTAATTCAACTTTGCCATGTAGATGAATGTGTTCATATTTGTTGCAGCACAATGATGTAAACAGAGGCATGGACATAAACGTGACGGGGTTGTGGGAGCGTAATATCACAGGACAGGGCGTCACAGTGGTGGTGGTCGATGACGGAGTGGAACACACTCACCAAGACATTCAGCCCAACTATGTAAGTGCATTCACCTGTATCTGTTCACTGAATAAACAACAATTGTGTGTTCATGGGGGAGGCTCATTTGCTAAACAAAAAACACTTTTGTTGTGTATTTCTAAGTAAATAATGCAGTTCTTTGCACTTAACACTAATGTAATGACATTTTGTATATCTGACAGAGGGGTTGAGCACATGAATGGTTACTTATGTCATCTTCTTTGGTCCACTGTGCAAGTCTAAAAACACAATATAGTATAAAATCATAAGAATAAGAATTGCACAGAAAGTCAACCCACTGAGTTAAAAGCCAAAGTAATAGCCATGTACAGTATCTATTCAAAGTTTGTAGCATTTTGAATAGATACATGAACAACAAGAATGTTTTTATTTGTTTCTATTTTTTTACATGACAGTAGGATACCACAGTAGCATACCACTTTGTTTGTTTCCCTTAGAGTCCTGAAGGCAGTTATGACCTAAACTCGAATGACCCTGACCCCATGCCCCACCCAGACTCCCACAGTGACAACCACCACGGGACGAGGTGTGCTGGGGAGATCGCTGCTGTCCCAAACAACAGCTTCTGTGCTGTGGGCGTGGCTTACGGCAGCAAAGTGGCAGGTACAGGATCACATGTCAAACCACACCTAGATTAAATCTCATTATGAAGGTAAGGATGTAATTATTGTTGTCTGTTTAAGGAATTCGAGTCCTGGACGGTCCGCTGACAGACAGTCTGGAGGCCATAGCTTTCAACAAACACTATCAAGTAAATGACATCTACAGCTGCAGGTATATCAAAGCTTTTTAGAAACTTGTAATAATACGAATTATACTTCTTACCCTTAATTATTCATTCAAATCTCACCATGGATAACTCGTTTCCCATTTATTGTAGAGTATGTATATTTTTTACAACCTGCCTTTTTAATGAATATTTTACATTATTTTACCAAGCTGGGGTCCAGATGATGATGGCCACACAGTTGATGGACCTCATCCTCTTGGAAAGGTATGCAATGCTCAATTTGACCTGTAGAGGGAAGTATAATGCAATCGATTAATACTATGGCCCATGTTATTGAATCCAGTCTGACTAAGTTTCATCTATGTATTTTATTTACAGGCTTCACTGCAGCATGGAGTCATCGCGGGCAGACATGGTTTTGGCAGTATCTTTGTTGTGGCTAGCGGCAATGGCGGCCAGTACAATGACAACTGCAACTATGACGGTTACGCCAACTCTATTTACACTATAACAATAGGTAAGAAACATCTTTGTGTGTAGTAGTTCATCCATGGCAATCCTGGAATTCACAGAGATTGGTGGTTTTTTGCCAAGAAGAATGAGCAGATTTATCATCAGAGAGGATAAAGAACAATCACAAAAGGCTCCAAGCTGTCATATGTGTTACAGGGTGAAATACACAATATTGAGGACTGGGGGGTGTAAACTTCTTCTTAAGACCTTGAAGTTTGGGGTTGTTTCGTAATTATAATAAAAAAATAGAAAAGTGGCAGGTAGTTTTTGTTGTGAAATGTGAAAGGTGTCTGTTTTACAGGAGCTGTAGATGAAAAGGGGAGGATGCCGTTCTACGCAGAGGAGTGTGCATCAATGCTCGCTGTGACTTTCAGCAGTGGAGGAAACCGACTTAGAAGCATTGTAAGTTTGTACAAATAGAATTTCAACTTGGTTGGTTACTTGTATATCCGTGGTAAATGGCAAAAGTTGACTTTTACTTCTGCATAAAGAAGTAAGAAATACTATTACTATTTGGCTTGATAATGCAAAGTGTGCACACTATAAAAAGCAAAGATCTGCTATGCCAAACTACTCTGGTCTTACCACACCATATCGTACTCATTTCATTTCATACATGTAGAGAAATAACAATTGACCGGAGTTTATGGATGGCTATGGCTAGGCTATTGCCAAATTTCATTTTATATACAACAATGAAGTTTAATTTATTAACAAGTTCATCCATCCATCCATCCATTTTCTTCCGCTTTATCCGTTGCCGGGTCGCGGCAACAACAAATTCATTACATGTAATATTATTTATTTGTTTAATGTGAATAGAATTTCTATGGGGAAAAATAAATATAACATTTTGCTCTTGCAATCATTGACCACTTTTTGCATATGACCACACTTTCATCAATGTCGTGCAGCCCTGACTGAAGCATTAATATTACAAGCTAAAAACATAAGATTGTCTATGACTGTATCTTTTTTAACTACTCTGATTTCTCTGTGGTTTAAATTAAAGGGTATTGAGAATATTTTAGGACTTTGTAACTGTATCTTGGCCTTTACAACTTGCTAGAATATTTTTTCTTGACAGTAAGTTTGAAAACAGCCACACCCCACATGAAAAAGACCAGATGCTATTTTAAACACAAGAGTGATGGATGCTGACATGACAGAATAGCCCTGTTAAATCCATTGACCCCCAAACATTTGCTGATGTTTGGGGGCAACGCCAGAGAAACTGAACTCTGCACAACCATGTCATTAAATAATGGGCCTCAGAAGAAAAGAGTAATGCCAAACAACCACAACGTAATTTGCCAAAAGGGAGTGCTATATGCATGTACTGGGATTGAAAAAACCCAGCTGTTTGCATAGTCGTTCTTTGGGAGTCGAAACTTGACTAATGTATAGATAAAACATATAAAGGAGCTAAATGTAAAAAGTGAATTTTGTCTTCTTATGTTTCAGGAAAGAAGCTACTATTACCATTACTCAATTAATTTATTCCACAATGCTATGAAGTGCCTTTTATTCTTTGTGTAGTAATTTCAATAGATAATTTAACTTGTTTGTAAAAGCCGTCGCCCTCTGTCATGGCTGCACAGCTGTTGACTCTCACTGTGTGTAAACATTGTGTCCAGTCTACAAACTGGATCATACTTTTCATTATGTTCGCAGTTGTTGGGCTCACTACCATTTCAAACACAAATCAACCTTTTTGTTAATTTTTTTCCTGGATGCAGGTGACTTCAGATTGGTCGATGCAGACAGGGACAGGCTGTACAGAGGGTCACACAGGGACCTCGGCCGCCGCCCCTCTCGCTGCCGGGATGGTGGCTCTGATGCTGCAGGTCCGACCCTGTCTCACCTGGAGGGACGTCCAACACATAATTGCCTTCACAGCAACAAAGGTACTGTTAAACAACAGTATATAGTATTCAGAAACTTTGTCTCTATATGTCACCACTGGACCATTATTATATTATTACATTGACAGTGTGACAGTAGCGCAGACTGGGGGCTGAATGGAGCCGGTTTCCATCACAGCCATCAGCACGGCTTTGGCCTCCTCAACGCCTGGAGACTCGTCAACGCAGCCAAGGTAAGTCTCTTTTCTGTCAATTTCTGTTTTCACGTAGTGTATGATGTATAGTAAATTAGTATTTTCCTAGGTTTGGGAGTCTGTGCCTTTCCTCGTGTCCTATCAAAGCTCGCTGATAAAAGAGGAAGTGCCTATCACTACATATCCAAACGATCTGATTCGCATGTGGAATGGTAAGCATGTGGTGACTTCTTGTCTTGTCACTTTTCTCTAGATTTGGGCTGAGAGATGATTATATGAGTGAGGGTAGTCCTGTCTTCTTCACATTTCTATCTAAAAGGCTGATGTTATGACATGACAGAGGCCAAATAGTGATAGAACCAAACATGCAAGGAACTAGTTATATTGATTTTACTATAGTTCAATGCTTTGTGATTTGAAAGTCAGGTACCCTAGCTTTAACTAACCCAAATCTCAAACTTAAGACTCCTGCATTGTACAGATATTTTCAGGGGACAACATGGAGTATTACTTTGAATCTAATGCATTATAAACATGAAATATATCTTGAAGACTGTGTTTAAGTTCTATTGTTTCATAATAACACATTTGTTTTATTTACTTTGTTTGCAGCTTTGGCGCTTACTTAATTGTGACCATTACATTTTGCTTGTGAATTGATTTCTAGTCCTCTAGAGCTTTACTGTGGACAGCTGATCACAGAGTTTATACACTCCATTCCTCCTCATTCCCCCTCCCTGCTTCTGTCTCCGTCTGACTGTCCATATTAGGAAATATTCTCAGTTCGTCAGGCATGGCATTCACTTTCAATTACTCCTGGAGATTTGCAACTCATTCAGATTTTTTGAATTCCTCTGAGTTTGACTTCCTCTTTTACATCATTTTTCTCCCGAGACTTACCGACCTAATTTGTTTGCTATGATCTCATTGTAACTCAAATGTTTTCTTAACCTTTGCCCTTTTCCCTTCCTCTTCAGATCCTTTAGATTCATATAATTGTTGTTTTTGAATCTTTAAAATAGCTGTAAAGAAATAGATAGATAGATATATATATACTTTATTGATCCAATAAGGAAATTGTGCATTGGTCCCTTGCTCGCAATCATACAAACATACAGACATAGGATAGAGTTAAAAGATAGAGTTAAACAGTTAGCCCAAATTAAATCACAATAGAGGTCCAGGAATTATTTTATGGCCGCCTTGAGATGATTCTTGAGCTTGGCCAGACTTGAGCACTCAGAGTTGAACTCAAACAACAGAAGAAAAACAGTTTAAACTAAAGCGACTTAAAATGTGTGAGCAGTAAATCTCAACAAATATGTGCTATTTTCATGTCATCGCTTTTGTGTGCGTAGACTGTCTGCTAAATAGTGTAGTGGTCTTGTGCTCTGGGTGGCCATCCCCACAACAATGTTTGGGATTACTATAAGAATGTATTCCCGGACAAATGAGAAGACTTTTTATGATCCGAAAACACAGCAGGGAAAGTACATTTGGGTCTTGACTTTAGGATCTACACAATCTCACAATCTAATTTAATGTTATAAAAGTAAGTAAGTAATCTGTATTTGTATTGTGTGTTCGACAGATAGAATAACAAAGCGCTTTTACAATAGTTTTTGATTTGTTTTTTTTAGGATTTTTCCTCACTTGGTCACCATATACTATAGTTCATTACAATAACCTGGTCTGGCCTGGCTTATGCCTGAGAGGTTTAAAGAAATACTTGAGTTATTATTTGTGTCTAGTTATGAATATATAGCATATGATATAATATAGCACTGTTTTGTTTCTGTTTTTTTTTACTTATGTGAAACAGACAAGCTCAGGTAGAGCTTGGACCACTAAAATCAATAACACAAATAAATATGGTATAAAAAACCTTGGGAAACGATTGTGGTCAGCCAGGTCACTGAATAGAGAGTGCCCATTTAACAATTCATGTAGCACTTCTGCTCTGTCACCTTAGAGAATTACAAAATCTGGAGAAAAAAAAAAGCTGAGATTCAACAATCGTCTGGAGTTCCATTTGATCTGAATAGTAAACTCCTGACATCATCCATGCTCAACTATATGATAAAGCTCCACATCCTCCACTTTAGATTTACGTTGTATTTAGACGTATTTATTCCCCCTCTTTGCACTCAGTCTCTTATACTCACCCTGCCGCTTACAGAGTATAATTCTCCCTTTCCCCTCTCCTGGACACTTCTGTTTACACTGTAGTCTCTCTGGTCCCCTCGTCTCTCCCTGCCTCGTGGAGTGTGCGGCCGTACATGGTCAGACAGCTCCCAGGACAGACTGGGGGTCCTGAAGACAAGTGTGCACACAGAGAGACGGTTCTGTTTTGGAGTTTGTTTCAACATTTATTTAAAGCTGGGGTATCTATTTTTCAAGCCACAACTCATTTAACTATGTAATATAATCCATCTGACTGGTGGCTTGCTCTCAGTTTGGTCACATTTTTAGATCAAGTTTTTCAGACAGGAACTTGAAAAAGCAAAGGCCACCCTCACTCAGCCAATCAGATCTCAGCTGAAAGAATAGTGACTTTGAGGGCTCTTTCCTACATACACAAATATATACATTACAAATAATAAAATTTCCTATAAGATGACATCAGCATGTTGTGGTTTGATTTGTTCCCAGTATTTAGTTACTTTTAAAAGACTTTCTTTTTAAACAACATTTTAAGAACATAAAAAGTTTGATAGCTCAGCTTTAATCAGGACAGTCAATGTGATCTCTTTTCAAAGGCTGTGTGAATACTTTTGTGTGTGATTCTTGCACTTGTCATAAACTATTATAACTATACATCTGCAATGATTTCTGTCTCTCGCAGTAAGTGCAGATGACCTTAAACATTCTGGGATGCAGACTTTGGAACATGTGAGTGTTACCGTGACGATCACTCATCCCTGCCGTGGAAACTTGGAAATTGTTCTGACGTGTCCGAGTGGTATGTCCTCCTTGATCGGAGCCAGACGAGCCATTGACAGGTGAGTTTTAGTTTTACTCCACTTTGTAAATATTTTACTCCAA
This sequence comes from Knipowitschia caucasica, assembly GCA_964034765.1. NCBI lineage: Eukaryota > Metazoa > Chordata > Actinopteri > Gobiiformes > Gobiidae > Knipowitschia > Knipowitschia caucasica. The sequence goes on from OZ035832.1 coordinate 15,380,523, forward strand.
CAACAAATTCACTTATTTATTTGATCTGAACTCATTTTTCATAGTCTGATTTTGTTGCCTGGTTACTGGCAGACTTTGTCATCTGGTGATTACTAACCACACTGTAAACAAGGGCCATAACATCAAAAAACAGTGAAGATTATGCCATAAATGTAAAAATGTATATAGATGGTAGACTGTCAAAGATTTTTTCATTAAAAATTCAGATGCCCTGAAAATTTAGTAAAAGTCCCTTATTCATTTACAAACCAACACATTAATGTTCAGTGCACAAAGCAGAGCTACAGACAAAAGTATCGAAACAAATAAACCCCAAAACCTGTTTCACTTTTGAGGATCCTGTTTAAACAGGTTCCATTGTCTGTGGTTCTTCTAACCTCAAAATCTCACATCTTGAGTGTGGCACAATCCATTTTGAAAAATGTATTTACAGTTAAATATCCTATAATCACAGGGATACAGGGGGGTACCAGGACTGGACCTTTTCCACGGTTCGCTGTTGGGGAGAGAACGCTGCTGGACAATACAAGCTCAAAATCTCTGACCACAGTAAGATATTTTGTAGAATTGTTTTTTTGTTTTTTTATTGAAATTCTCTGTTGAAAGCACAGTTTTACAAGTACAATTACTGTTTACTGTAGAAGAGCCTCAACTGCAGAAGTGTGCAGAGCTGGGAGTCCTGAAGCAGTGGAAGCTGTCTCTGTACGGCTCCTCGATGTCGTACATAGAGGTCAAAGACAGGCAGAGGTGACTTTCTAAATAACATAATTTTACTGGACATAATTCAAAACCACGACTGATTTCATCTCTGTTTTTCAGGTTAGTGAAGGATGCCATGAGCGGTAAATATCTGGATGACAGTTTCTCTCTGCCCTGTCCTCCAAGCCTGGACGTACCGCCAGAGATCATCAGCCCCTTCTCCTCCAACAGCTTACGGGTAAATCTCTTTGAGTGTCCTTTCTAGGGGCTCGGGTTGAGATTAACTTAAATATTTTCACAATAATATTTATGGAAGAGAGCTGTAACAAACTGGTAGCAGCAGCTGGGGCATTTCGTGTGTAGGCTTTCGACTCAATCACCATCCTACAATCGCCACTGTTAGAAACGTCATGTATGGAAAAAATATTGCATTTTTCTCATTCGCCTATGGTACGTGTGAAGTGATGTAGGATCTTACTTGGCTGCTACATCAATAGCAGCAGCTGTAGCAGATCAAAGAACAGGTTATAATGTTATATAAGCAGATAGTAATGTTGAAATACGAATAAATGGGTGTTTCTTAAAGTGCAGAGAAAAGCAGCTTATCGTTTGGTCATATAATTCTCCCATAACTTCATAATGTTGATGTTCTAACCTGATCTAAGGCTGACATCACTGCCCTCAATATCCACAATAAAATACTGGCACAAAGTCTCTATAAATATGGAGATGGAATTAACGAGCAAACTTTGATCAGACAGATCCCCAAACAGAATACCTGGTTTTTATAGACTTTTAGTGCTATTGGCAGGAATGAGTGGTATGTTTTGTTGCCCTTTCTTCATCCAAAGATTTACCTCGTGTTTTCCTAGCAAAGCTGGTTATAGCAAACCATTTTCTATATAAATGTCATCGTAAACCGCTTAAAAGTGTAACGCAAATGCAAGATTCAGCACATAAGCTCCGGTTTTCATGTTTTGTGGCCCTCATCCAGGTCAAACAGGAAACGTCAAACTCAAGACATGGTTTTGTACAGGCCAGTGTTAAGTGAAAGCATTATTTTTTACCACATCTGGCGAGAGCAGATTGTGGGGGAATCCATAAAGCGTTTGAGCTATAACAGTACATGTCCCATTCCTTGTTTTGCTCATATAAAAACCACATAAAAGTTTCATGCCAAAACAGAGGCCAAACAACCTATGAAGCACTCACCGTCCTTTCATTTTTATTCACCCCATAACACAAATTAAAATTTCTAAATGGCTCTTTTAGGAACAGTAAGAACGTTATAGTCCACAGAATGCATTTGCAAATCAAATGGAATCCTTTGCCTTCTCCAATGTAGACCCATGTATTTGAGTCTGTTAACCAGTCTGTTTGGAATAACTGGATTCAACCATTTCTACTGCGATTGATCTGGCTGAGTCCCCAGGAAAGCCAGATCCTAATGAGACATGGCTGGCAGATGCATTTAGGAGCACATGGGTAAGCCATGCTTATAAGAAATATAGGAAACTCATTCAAGTTGATCATTGCAGTGACGAAAAACTAGTCCCTCATTGCACATGTTAAATTATTTTGTTATTAGAATCATAGTGTGTTTAAGAGCAATGCAGAGTGTTGTGTGATTACCTTTACCAATTAACCGTGTGCTTATACTAGATTAATGTGAAAAATTATATCTACCATTACAGTTGCAACTAAATAGGCAAAGTCACAAATCTCTACACTGCATCGTACAAGCTCCCAGCATGTAAACCCTGAACAGAGTGGTTTAATTTTTATGCTTCGTAAACGTCTTCACTGATGCCTTTCCGTCTCCTCAGTTCCTGCTGCTTCTGGGCTGCTTCGCACTCTTCTGGTCGGTCTACTGCGTGCTGGAGGTGACGCTGGCGCATGTGGACTGCGGGACAATGCTGTGTTTGGGTCGTAGGCGCAAAGGAGCCAGAGGCCGGAGGTCCCGGCGCGAACAGGGCGGCCCCCAGGTGCTGGTCATAACCGGAGAGGAGCTGCAGAACAGAGAGCAGCTGCAGACTGTGCTAGAGACTAATATGCCGCTTTTGAACGGAGCGCGCACGGAAACATAGCATTAATCAGATGCTATACTCAGAACTTATACATTCTACTTCAAATCAGGGTCGGTCCTATTGAATGTTACAAAATTGAGTCCATTTCAAAGATCGCAGTCAATAAACTTTCTGAACGGTTGGATAATTTGGTTTCATACAATTATGGACACATTTTGAACTTTTTAATGTGGGTAAATATTCATGCAATTCTTAAAATTTCTTAGCTCAAACAAAAAAGGGAAATCGAGGGACAAGCCAAAGCTCATGAATAATTTATTTAGTTTAAATTAATGATTATCAGTTTTATGATTCAGGGACATTACCTGTCATTATTTTGATACATTTTTACATTTAATAATGTTCAGTGGGAATTAGACAATAGAGCCAATGCTGAAGAGATAAGGCCCACATAACATTAAACAAACTTTTTGCTGGTCATGGGATGGGAATGTATAGGAAATCAATCAATCAATCAATCAACATAATCAAGGTGCATGCAAGATATGAAAACTCAACTCTGAATGACAACTGCCTCTTTGGTATAAAATCAAATCACTGGTTAGAAATGCACTATGTATTTTTTCTTGTGGCGGGCTACACATTGTGCCCAAAGAGAAGAATCAATGTAATGCCACTATGGGACATTTTAGGATTGGTACCAACTTCTTGATTCAAATTTGTTATGGCTGGTGTGGCGGAGGGCGACAGTGGCTCAGTTGGTAGAGCATTGGCCTTTGAGCCCGAAGGTTGTGGGTTCGAGCCCACCATAAGACCTACTTCACGACTCCCACTGATGACTGCCGTTCAACTGTCGTTGTGTCCTTGGGCAAGACACTTAACCCCACTTTGCCTGAAGCCCCCACTGAAAGATCTCAGCTCCTGTGGACTCACCACCTACAGGAGGATCAGTGAGGGGCTGGTGCTCTGTGTACTGGGTGCCACCCCTGACCCAGAAATGGATTAAGGGGAAGAAAATGGATGGATGGATGGATGACTGGTGTGTTTCCAGAAGTGAGAGATATGCCGTTATAATTGAGCACTGATGATGATGACCCGGACCCTCAATTAGAAAACTTATATAATGCATTTTTTATTACCTCAAATGGAGTTCAACATAATTCATTCTGCTTCTTCACCTGTGGCCTCTGAGAACTTACTGGGAACCAGAGATTTTCATTTGACATTTTGGCTTATTTGGTTTGGCATGTTGTAGATTTGCACTTTTTGTTACCTTATCCAAATGAATGTGATGTTTTGACTTTTAGATCGTACCTTGGATTTTACAGGTCAAGTTGAGCCAGTAAGATCAACATCATGTAAACAGACTTCTCTCAGGATGTAGTCGACCTAAACCATGCTGAACTTTTCTACAAGTGGCCTTTTTTTCTGTCTACAAAAGCAACTGAAAAGATTACATATATTTTAATTACCTGAAATGAAAAACCCATTGGCTCATTTGTATTTGTGTTACTTTGTCAGCCCCACACACCTTAACGTGATCGTAAAAGTCACTAGTTTCTGTTTTGGTAGGTGGTGGTTTGTGTGGTGAATAATTTGGAAAACATTGCAGCAAGTTTGGACAATGCACTTTGTATGAAAATGTTACTATAGGTGTTCTTCTACTTCCAGTTGAGCGAGCTTTCTGTTTAAAGGCGTACTATGCAACTTTTTGGAAGAATTTTGCCTTGATATTGTGTGAAGTAACTATTCTGAATACCAGCTAAAGATAAAATAACTGTACTTACTGTAAATTTAGTATTTTGATATAGTAAGTTACTCTCTAACATTCAAAATATCAGGGTTTTTTAGAAGCTAGACAGGGACACTTTACTGTAAGTGGGGGGGTCACCTGTCCACAGATATGCTCCGTAACTGGGTAGTTCTAAAGCCATACTTTCAAAGGCATTTCCATTTCTGTCAAAACAAGCAGATGAAGTTGCATTGTGCTCCTTTAAAGTGACCGGAAACAAACTGCACGACTACATTTCCTTCTTTAATTTGAAAAACTATTGTGAAAAGCTGCATAGAAAAAGTGCGATATGCTGTTTACATTTTAACATGGTCTTCCTTCTCGTGATCAAGTTCTAAGGGCATCTTCTCTAGAATGTGGCTTGACCTTTTCAGTGGTTTTTCTGCAGGTATTTGAACTACTGAGCAAAAACTTGAAGTGGGGTTTTTCCAAGTGTGCATATTTATACAGTGTAATATATACTGTAGATACATAAAAGATATAGAGTATGTTTGGACATTTATATCATGTGTTTTTAAAGAAGTCTAATTTTTTATTTTAAAATGTTTTGGAATAAAGGTGGCTCTGTGTTTGCTGTGCAAGTCACAGGTGAACGGGAATAAAAATATGAGTTATTATTGAGTGGTTTTCATGACCTGTAAGAACAAGTAACAGCTTTTTCACTGGCTGTTCTGGTAAAGTGTAAATCTTGATAATAATGAACATGCTTATGAGGCCATCTGTATTATCCACCATAGACACTGTAACATCCTGATGTTGCTTCCTGTTTCATCAACACTAATATTGGTACAGACATGTCGCCCTGCCCCTTCTGTCTAAATACTCTCATCTCAACTGACAATTCTTACTCTAATACATCATGTTCGAAGCCATTTTCAAATATGGTTGCCTACAAATATGTTAGGGCAATTTCTCTGTGTGGCTGCTTATAGTTGGAAAGCTTTGAACTTGGGGGGAAAAAAGGACATTCTGATGGTCAAGCTATATATTTATTTTACTTAAAGGGGCATATATGTTCAATTTTAGAAACTCACAACCCATAAGAATGAGTGCATGTAGGCCATTTGCAACCCCCTGACTATTTGGAGGTTTTTTTTGCTCACCCAGTGCAGGTTTTTGTAGCTGACTCTTTCAAACTCACTCTTCAGAACTTCGGTCTTGGCTGTGTCTTTTGGGAGCTCCGAGGAGCCGGGAATAACTCATTGTTTTTTTCACCCAAAACCTACATAATGCAATTTAAGAAATAATTTCACTTGAGATGCCAGAGTGAAAATATCCAAGTTTACGGGAATGCATTATATTTTAGTAACTTGAACACAAACAGAATTTTCTCAAGTCATCATTTATTAAGAAAATTTACAAAAAACAGCGCACGAACAGCATGCAGAGTTACCAGATTATGCATGTATCAACAATATCGCGTACAATTTGGATTCACAAACATGAATAAGTTGCATTATTTTAGTCTTGAGTAAAATAGGGCTGGCTCGCAATGGCTTTAGTAAAAATCATTTTGTCATTTTTTTTATGTTTTAGGGTTAAGTCGGCAAATGCTCATAAGTGCAGTGCAAGCTTTAGCACTAATAATGTTGATTTGGAATAAATATATGACTTAAAATGTCACTAATTGCTATCTGGAATTCTATGTTTCTTGAATGGGACAGTCACTCAAATTGCTGTTGGTAGAAATTATTGAAGGATATAGATTTGGAATAGTGGTGATTGACCTGCCACAAAAAACATAAGTCCCGATTTCCGATGAATGTTGCCATATATTTTGGGATTCAGTATTTGCCTTAACATTTCTTGCAATAGTGGGACGCCTTTTGCTATTTCCTCTATAATATAATATCATTTTAGCTGCATATGAATCACTTTTATAGTTCACCACTTCATTCTTGTTCACTAGACCGTTTAAGGATAGTATGTCATTTTATGTGGAATTATTATTGTATAGATTTTTTTTCTAGTGGAATGAATTAGTTTCTCTATTATCATTTATCTCATTATATATTTTATCCAAATGTATTATTGTGACAGGTCTGGAGATTTGTTCCTGGCAGACGTTGGGGTGGACTTAGAGGATCTGTCTTGGTCTTCCGTAGCTCATTCCCTCCTGTGACGCTCCTTTGTTCGAGCCCATCTGCAGCCCAATCACATTCTTCCCCGCCTTCAGCTGGTCATCGCTGAAGTCACGCTTGTTCTCCTGCGCTTTCCTGAAACGGTTTGAAAAATATGTGTAAAATACATGGGAAATGTGGTTAGATGCAAGCCTTTAGGGGGCCCCAGGCAAAATTTGACTTTAGGGGTCCCTAACTGTCAAACCACATAAAATGGTTCCTTGCGCGCAAATGTTTTTAGGTTAGATTTATCATATTTTCACTATCTTTAGGGACCCAAGCTTATCAATAGGACACACAGCTGTGATTGGACAATGCAAAAGTGTAAAAATAATCAACAGTATTTGCTTAATATTAAAATACAAACCGGTAATTGGGTTTAATCTAAAACCCATGCTCTTTGGTTACTAAGGTCATCACCGTGTGGAATGATTGGAACAATATCTAACTCTGAACATTGTAAAGCGCTTTTGGTGACCCTGGTCTGTAAAATGCGCTATATAAATAAACATTACTTACTTACTTACTACGGTGGACGAAATATTGAGAACAATATTTTTTCCTATTAGGTCACATAGCTTCTTTGTAAAAAATAGTGAATATATTTATATATATATATATAACTTATGGCAATCATTACAAATCACAAAATGTTTTATGACTGAAACATTTTCCTAATTTTCTGCATAATCAGGATCTGTATACATGAGTCTCTAGTCTCCAATAGTTGGTCTAAGTTTAATATGAGACGTACTTGAAGAACCAGCTGGGGTCTCCTTTGTATGTGCCTTCTTCTTTGGTTACAGCCAAACTGCCCAGAGCCGACAGAGTCCTCTGAACAGCAGCCAGGTCTTTACCTGAAGGCAACGCACATGACAGTCAAGTTAGTCATTTAAAACCAGAAAATATCAGAGAGAATATGGTTCATGTATGTTTGTGTGCTGCCTCTTTAAAGATGCACCGGGAAACTTTTAGTGGTGGAAGGTCAGCCGCCAAAAGATAGGATAAGTTAAGATAAGTTATTGAATGTTCAGCAATATTGCTTATATTCCAACATGGTGTTAAGGCTCAGAAATACATTAACAAACTTGCAATGTAACTGTAAGTGGGAACCCTACACCATCTCAACTAGATTGTACCTCCATCCATCCATCCATTTTCTTCCCCTTAATCCATTTCTGGGTTGGGGGGGTGGCCAGAGATGCCACCCAGTTCACAGAGCACCAGCCCCTCACTGATCCTCCTGCAGGTGGTGAGTCCACAGGAGCTGAGATCTTTCAGTGGGGGCTTCAGGCAAAGTGGGGTTAAGTGTCTTGCCTAAGGACACAACGACAGCAGTCATCAGTGGGAGTCGTGAAGTAGGTCTTACGGTGGGCTTGAACCCACAACCTTCAGGCTCAAAGGCCAATGCTCTACCAACTGAGCTACTGTCGCCCCAGATTGTACCTGACACGCTTTAATATAGACCCTATAGACCACATGTGTCAAAGTCAAGGCCCGCGGGCCAAATCCGGCCCGCGAATGAATTATCTATGGCCCCCGGGACATTGCCTGCCATTGAGGCAATGTATTGACCCCTTAAGCTCGCTAGCCCCCGCCGGCGGGAGCAAACGAGGAAAAAAATACATCTGCTGGCAATAGCAGATGTATTTTGAACTTCATAAGCCACAAGCTATATATCATTTTAAAGCTTATTTTCTCAGCTATATTTATATGTAAGTGTAAACAATATCAGACTTTGCATTAAAAAGATATAACGCATAATATCGGCACAAAATAAATCTGTCTGTATTTGTTTTTTACCTTTCGTCTTCTGCTGCTCCAACAAATTAGACTTTCCCCATCCTTGCTTAGTCTCTTTCTCCCCGTAACTGTTCATTGAAGAAGAATATCCACTTGTATTTCCCAAAGTATAATCCATTCTGCAGATTTAATCAAAAAACGCCCCGAAAAGAGGTCCAGACTGCTCTTTTACATTTCACCAAGTTTGAGCTTATTTTTTTTTTTTACTATTTTCATGTTCTCAGATGTCTATTACATCTAATATGTACAGTATGAGGATTGGCTTTAGAGCATATTTTATCGAGCCAACAGGTGTCACCGGCACTGCCTCTGGATGTTGAGAAACATTGAACCAGTCCGGCCCTCGGCGCGTAGCAAACATTTTTTTTTGGCCCTCTGATGTATTTGACTTTGACATGCCTGCTATAGACCAAGACAAGGCTACAAACTATGTGCCTCTGGCTAGTTTCTCACTAGTTTTCACATGGATTTTTGTTTTGGCTTCTGTTGAATCTTTAGATCAGCTTTATCAGACAGAAAAGTGAGCCGCTGTGCTGTCAGTCAGAGGAGGTCAAACTTAGAACAACCTTCCAACAGACATGAGAGAATGCTCAATATATAGCTCCTTTAAAAAAACAACTTAAACACCATATTAAAGTAAATCAGCCTCGAGACTATGGATGTAAATTAGCAGTTGTGCTATAATCTGGCACATTTACAATTTGTGTACAACTTGTATATGATTGTTCATGTGTGTTGTGCGATCAAACAAATAAATAAATGCATAAACTTAAGTATAAGAGGGCTCTTATCTTTTGCTAGAGAAAACATGTTTTATAAAATCATGAAGACAGCGTGATGAGGCATTTTGGCAACCTTTGATTCATTCAACACCTGTTCTGTTGAAGTGGCCCATCTTTGGCAATCCTTTCTGCCCCTGCTTTAATCATCTTCTATTTCTCATTGTAAAGGTCACGTGAGTGTTCCTTGGTGGATCCCAGTGTGTGCTAACCTTCCCACAGGTCGACGGTCTGGAACATGTCTGTTTTGGTGACGCCGTATTTCTCGGCAGCGCTCAGGAACTGTGAGATCTGCTCCATCTGCTTGAAGGCCATGGTCGAGCTCTGGATCTTCTTCACCGGTTTGTCTCCAGCGGACAGACTGTTGATCAGCTCACCCAGCACCTGAGCACAAACATGAGACGTACTCTGTAAATGTAAAGTCAGAAGTTTTGTACCTGCTTTCTTCATTATGCTAAAGTCACAGATTTTATTTTATTTTAGTATAGACTTATTGTACATTTATTTTGCCATGTTTTAATTCAACACCACAGTAAGAAGAGACTTTTCCTTATTATCACCGTGTGGCTTTTTAAGAGTTAAAGAGAAGAATTTAGGCACCAAGGATTTTGATGCAATCCAGACAAATATAACAAAAAGGGTGGTGAACCAGGTTGCTGAATAAACATATAAAAAAAAGATCTGATGTTTCAGTGTTAATGTTTTTTGGCAGTACAGCGGAAAGAATTTCAAGTAAGTAAGTGTTTATTTCAAACTTATATTTTCATACAGCAGAACAAAAAACATTCACTTTGAAAAATACAGTTTGAAAAGGCGTCTCCCTTTGCTCACAAAAGGAGGACACTTTATTTGTAGGGCAAAAGAATAGACCTGGCTTTTCTTAAAACGACTTGGTAAAGGGCAATTTTTAAGCTTTTCAAATATTTGTCAATATGGGACTTCTCTGTCTTTACAAATGAACTATTTTCAGCATAGAGCTAAAGAATGTGCAAATAAAAACAGTTTTATTATGAGTCTAAGGCAGAACATTTTTACCTTTAGAAGCTATTGCTACAGATCTACTTAACATTCTTACCTGTGTAAACAAAAGATGTTTTGAATTTAAATTATTAGAAGTATTATTTTATATGGATTCTTGTACTGTGATTATACATGCTTTTACTTGTGTTATTAGCATGTCTCCTTTATTGTCTGTAAAGCACTTTCAGTTTCCATGTGCAGGAATTGTGCTATACATATAAACTTGCCTCACCTTGCTACAAATATATGTTTCCCTAAAGTGCCACAAATATGATAAAGGGCCCCAATGTCACACAGCCGCAGTATGTCCAGTCAACGAGAGATTTTAATATACATTTCAGTCGAGTTGGACAAGCCCCAAAATACAATGAAAATACACATAGGCCTTCATGAGAAAAGTTTGTGGTCATATTTATGTCTTTTATGTCCCATGTTTTCTCCTAGTCCGTACTCACACATCCATCCTTGAGCCAGGTCTGGAAGCCAATCTTGCCGGGTTCGGGTTTGTCGGCTCCACACTGACGGGAGATCCACTCCACCAGCACCAGCTCCAGCTCCTGGTCGTACTTGCTGTCGATCTTGTCCTGCACCTGCCTGCTCAAGCCGTATGAGGGCCCTTTGTTAGCCATGCCGACTCCCTGAATGGGACAAACCATTTAGACACTGGGAAGATGAAAGAAGGAGGAACGGACCAACAGAGGTGGTTCCCAACTCATTGATTATCTACAAATGAATGAATGAGTAACAAACTAAATTAAAATATATTCTTCCCTGGATTCATCTTATTGTCCATTGTACATAATCAACAATGTTAAAGAAAACATTTTATGACTTGAATTCAGGATTTTGTTTTCAATTCCTTTATTTTTTTGATAGTTTAACATTATTTGAACCTTGATTATTTGACCAATTGTTGATGTTTCTAACCATTTTAATCATATCATCGCTATTTCAAGCTAGAACTCCCAGTAGTGTAAGGGAAAAAGGTTTATTGTAACCAGTCAGACATCTTAGAACGGGTAAAATATTTCAGGAAAAGCCAATTAATCCACCCTGGTACTTTATTTATAGAGCATGCCATTCTTCATACCCATTTACAATAAATCACTGGTCAAGACTCAAGATTCAGGAATTTATTTGCCATTTGCAGTAAAACCACATTGGAAAAACTGTGCAAGACTACCCCAGTGTGCACCAGGATAGTACACACCAGCGCTCCTGCCACAGTGCCATGGTATCTTTCCTTGTCTCCAAAACTTTAGAGCACTGTAAATATACTTTTTTGGTTTGATTTTCATTTCTTCGCCTTAGCTTCTCAATGCTACATGAGCCCACAATCTTAGTAAAAATAAAAGCCTGAATTCAAGTCATCTTAAGTCTGTACTATTGTATTGTATGTATTGAAAAGAGCTTTGAAAAAACGATATTCTAAAGCAGTGACTATGGTATTAATGCCAAAAACTAATTGTATCATTAGATTTCGCCTTCTCACTATTGAAAAAATCATAAGTTTTAAGAATAATAGATGAAAAAACACAGGGTTTCGACATTAGCATCACCAGTTGGGAAACACTTCTGTTTAACTGTTGCCGGGAGACAAGAAAAAGAGGACAGCTTAACAAAATTACAGTAGAGATAATGGCTATGTACACACCAGTTCAAACCACATAAAAAACAATGCAGCCACCGTAGTTCTGGTGTAAACATAGCCAAAGATACATAAACAAAAACATACAAAAATGACACTATGACATTTACCTTTTGCTAAAAGTGTGTAGAAATAGAAGTTTGTGTCAAAAACAAGCAAGCATAGAGTGTGTCTTACATTGAACCATCTTTTCGAGCTGCTTAGACACAACTCGATGTAAATTGGGCATATTTCTCAGCTATTCTTGCAACATCATGCAGTGGAAACCCATTGTTCCAGTTTCCTTTCATGCAAAATTTGTAAGAAAAGCATGTAAGCTCTAAGACTCTTTTTGCCAGAAGCGTTGTGGCTCCTTACTCTGTTAAAGCCAGTCCCCATCGGCGTACATTGCACGCACAGCCTCAGCCAACACATTTTTCCCATCCACACTCTCTCATTCATCACTCAAGGTCTGTCAGCGCGCAAGTCAATGCCAGCACTTTTTAAATCTATCATTTCATTGCTTTTTTTTCTCTTTTCTTTTTTTTTTTTCGTTGTTGCATTTGAGCTCCAGCCAAGAGCCATACTCGGGGCACACCGCTGTCTGCAACATACAACCTTTGCAGCCATGTCGAGGTCTTCTACTTCCTGTTCCTAAAGGACGTCAAATGTCAAAGATTAAACCTGTGTGTTTTGAGATCTGTGTGGGTGTCGGTCTATATCAGGGATGGACAAATGTTTTCTCCAAGAGGCTACATTGGTGTATTGTTAGATTATGGGGGGCCCAATTTCACTTTTGATTATATTTTCCATTTTCTGTGAATGATAGTAGTAGTAGTAGTAGTAGTAGTAGTAGTAGTAGTACTTTTCACATGACATTCCTGACTTTTACCATCATCATCATCATCATCATAATCTTGTCGATACAAACAAAAAACAGCAAAAGTTATTAATATATGTTCCATATTTCACTGCAATAATCAATGTAAATGTTTTTTTTATTTTTTATTACTATGACGTGTGGTGCACTGAGAGTTGGGTTAGGGTCAGGGTAAGAGTCACTCCCCTCATATTCTGATACTTCAGTTATAAATATGATTAAAAATATACTTAAAGAAGAGCAGGAGAAGGAACCATGGAGCCAGAATATCCTGTGTTTTCTTTGTGTTTGTGTAAAGTTTCTTCTCACAGCATGATATTACACTGATAATGAGTTTCAATACTCCTTTTTGGTTTTGCTTGGATTGAACCAAAACTGAGAAGTGAAGGCTGATTTACAGATTCATATTTGTGACAAATTCTTACTGGAAAGAGTCTGTATAGATGTGAGTAGGGCCCAGGTCTGGTCTGTAGGTAAAAGGTCTCTGTCGCACCTTTCAATGTGTAATTTGGTTTCCCGGTGAATATGTCATCACAAGGTGTGGCTTAAAGAGAAATGAGAAAGCATGACTCTATATTATTAAAATACTAACTCAGAGGTGTAATGCTATTGCTGTATTCATCCAGTTTGGAAACGGCATGAATCTTTTAGGCACTCCCAAATGATCTCAAAGAATAGATGATAGATTTGATCACTGCTCAAGGTTTCAGAGCTATTTGACATGGTTACAAAAGAAATAGGAGAGTCAATGAGTAATGCTATTCAATTATATGAGTTCACCTTTTTGTATTCTTTTATTCATAATGGGGCAAAAGTAACAGTAGGCTTCTGTGTTGGTACCAGTCTCCTGTATGGAAAAAATCTGTATTTCTGTATTCATATATATGTGAGTCTTATCTTACACTGCAAAAAGTGATGAAAAATTGCTAAAATTTGGCTAAATACAGTTTAATTTGAGCACATTTCAATCAATAGAACATGCTAAATTATCTTGTTTTAAAAAGATACAGGAAATTTCTCTTTTGGAATGAGAAAATCAAGCAACAGCACTAAATGGCTTTGTTCAATTGGAAAATCGTATTGATGGCCAGAATATACATAAAAAAGCACTTGTTTCACACAACCATTACCTCATATTTTATCAATTTTTGCAGTGTATGTGTCCGTCTGTGTTTATTGTTATGTCTTTTTACAGTCTGGAGAGTCTGTCATCAACACAAAACGACAAAATAGCTACTTTTTTCTCCAACAAAGCATTAAACAAAGACCCAAAAGAACAAATTGCTCAAAAATTATCACGTTCTACTCTTTGCATCAACGGTCTGTAGCCATTACCGGCCGCACGCAGAAACCACATGTCTGCTCACTATTGTTTACATTGCCTTGGGTGCTTTTCCAAAAAACGCCAAGAAACCAGCAGCTTGTACTTACTGCATACCAGCACAAATCAACTCCCTACTTTGCCTTTCCAGTCCGTCTCTCACATCGCTCTCCATCTTGCTTCATGCGTCACCAGGATAATCATGCGAGTTGTTTGTCTCTGGTATGCCGATGCCTTTTTCCATCTGGTCTATAAACCACTCGCTTGCAACCACAAATTCACTTTCTAAGCCTAATTTGCAGAGGATATTGCATCTCGTCACGTCCATATCGAGCTGTATTTTTAGAGGTTATCATATTTCCGTAGAGCTGGATCAGATTTATGCATACGCCGGGACCTTTTGTTGTGTTTGGGTCCAAGCCCAGATCGAATAAGTCAGGATTACGTCAAACAGGCTTCAGAGCCGTCTGTCTGGAAACTTAATTCACCTGATATATGTAAACAGAACGTGGGACGGAATATGGGAAACAGCTTAACATGTTAAAAAGAGGACAATTACACTCACAGAATGCAGAGAATATAACATTTTCATTTAAAAGAGTGTTTGCCACGAGGGGTTGGTTTGGCAGTGTGGTTTGGCTTGTAGATCCTAAACTTCGACTTCAAAAATACCATAAAAGAGACCAACAAAATAAGTGTTTCATATGAGAACTGTATTGATCTGAGTCTATTTGACTTGGTAACATACAATTTAGGGATGGAATTACAATACAACATATAGTTTGATGCTAAAAAAACATGCTGCAGTAAAAAACATACATGTCAGGGGGAGCCTTGTGAGTCACTATTTGACTCTTTGGGTTGTGAGCTGTGGCTGAGTGAGGCTGGTTCTCTTTTTGTCACTTTTCTGTCTGAAAAAGCTGATCTAAAGAAGTGACAGAGGCCAAAAATACATGGATGTGAACATCTTTTTTTATTTTATTGTTGTTGTTTGAAAGTTAGCTTTAACTTTAAATTGATAAAACCTACTGGTTCTTGTCTTATCTCTAAGACAAAAAGTAACCAAGTACATACAAATTCAAGAAATTATTAACTTTGTGACCTATTTCAGATCATTCCATTCTTTCTCAGCGTGACTAGAATCTGGCAAATAGTATTATCCATCAGTAAACTTTTAAGAAATTATGTTTTTCATAAAACCAGTGAACATCCTTCTGAGCTGTTGAATATATTGGAGCTTACCCTTTCCAAAAAATCAGGGACTATTATCCACAAATGTCATGTATGATATTCTGTTTTATGCAGACTTTATTATTGTTTAAGACCAGTTTAGGCATAATTCTTTCCAAGTTTTAGACCATATTTTAGTGTTATGTTGCCATGCCACGACTCAGGAATCCACAACATAAAAGTGAACAAGAAGACAAAGCAAAAACAAAGAAATTGACATCCTCCCAGGGAAAAAACAGCTTTACATACCAACTAGAGTCATGCTGCAAAAAGAATAATCATGTAACTTAATGCTTCTACTTTGTTGGTTTTAGAGAAAATAATGTGCAAATGGAAAAAGCAGTTTGTGTGTTATCTCAAGAGTTTATTTTTATCTGATACCAAGTGGAAAAAATGCTTGTCACTTCCAGTCCAAATATACTTAAATCAAGATAGGAAAAAAACGAGTTATTTCAAGCACGTCGTCACTTGTTTGTGCTCTTTCTCTCACTGAATATACAAAGAGAACATCGAAGGCGTTGGAAAGACACAGCCACATCATCTATAAACTTCCTCATCTTTCATGTGTTTATTCTATCTATTATGTTGTGATCATGTTCTGGAATAAGCTTTAGATACTTTGCACCTCTTTGTCCCTCTGCAGCTCACTAAATCCATACCATACTGCAGTGTTAGCTCATAAATCCCTGGTCCGGCCTCAAAGTCATGACTTCATTCGTCTGTACGTCTGTGTTGTGTGACTGTTGTGCCATTGTTGCCATGGTAATGACTCTATCAGGGCCAGGACAGGAAGCGCCGCAGTCCCGGTCGCAGTGGATTGGTTGGCTAAAGGGCGGCCCCAACGCGAGTCTGCGTTAGATAAACTTAGCAATTACACGATTAACTACTGTATGAAGCCATCTCTAAGGAGTTGGTAAATGTGTTGTAAAAGTCCAGGGTTGGTATGTTGCTAAATTGCTGTAATAGTAGTATAATAACAATACTGTAGCAATACGTTGTAATAGAAACGGGGACGAATCTCAAAATATCCTAAAATGCAAACTACAAAAAGTGTAATGCACGTTTGAATAGGCTGCAAAACTGAGGTCTTTAAAATGTCAAAATTAAACAATAAGAACAATTAAATATATATTCTTCTTGATGATATAAGTTGCACAGTTTGCGGAGGCACTGGTATCGGATACTAGTGCCGATATTGGAAACGTTGTCGGATCAGATATTAGTTTGATGGTATCAGTGAAGTGGATATCCGGATTGGGCCGTTCAGTTCATTCGGATTATGTAATAAAACAAGTTACAGATAACAGATAGTGTGTGTGTGATGAACATATATATATATATATATATATACTGTATATATATATATATATATATATATATATATATATATATATATATATATATATATATATATATATACAGTATATAGTTAACAACCTAAATTTTATTATACTTTTATTTTTTCTGTGCTAAAGGTCCCCCTCAAAAAAGACACAGTTTATCTCAATGGGACGATCCTTAAATAAATAATAACTCTATGATGCTGTTTGCAGGGGATTTTTTTTTTAATCAATTGGCTGCGATTTCAGACTCTCAGTATACTAGTAGGATGCGTTTATGGAGCTAAAATTTGGAACAATCTTCCTGAAGATGTGAGACAGGCCTCCTCTCTGACAATGTTAAAAACCAGGTTAAAAACAGTTCTGTTTAGCTGTGCATACAACTGAGGGATTTTATATTTTTATCTTTCTTTTTAATGTACTGTGATTACTTATGATTTTAATGCTATCTTATTTGGTTCAGCACTTTGAGTTGCCTTGTGTATGAAATTGTGCTATACAATTAAATTTGCCTTGCCTAGCCTAGCATTGACCAACTTGTTAACTATACTTGTAACCCTAACACTAAGCAAACATAGTTGAGCAGTCAGCCAACTCTTAAATTCCAAACAAAATATATTATACTATCAATTTGTTCCTTTATTTTTCCAGATAAACAGTTTTTATTGGCCTTAATAAAAAAGTGCTCCATGCCTTGTTCTTTCTGTATGAACATGATGGAACGTATCTGACACATCACTCAAACACTGGGCTAGCTAATGTACCGTAGCATGTTTTCCATCTCTTTTCTAACTCTCACAGTGGGGCACCAGATGCTGAGTCCTCCATTGTAACTGCAGCCATTTTTCATACAAGCGTAACCGCGCTGGTTTGAACCTGTTGCCAAACTATGTCAATCTTTACAGCTTCTGGGTCTTTGAGTTCATGGAGTCTTTGCGTGCAGATAATGCAGATATAAAGCCCCCAAAGACAGCCTGCTATGGATAATTTCACCGCCTGTAAACGTCAGTGTTCATGAGTGTATAGTATTTCAAACTCTTGGCAGGTTCAGCGTGTTGCATGTAAAGTCTCGCTGAGCCGGAGCCAACGGAGGAGAGGGATTTGACTTTGCAAATGAGAAACAGCTACTGCGTGCCCTGTTGACCGACACATCACTGCTGCAGGGAACTTCATTTGAATTTGACAAGTTCCTCTATTTGTGAATCCAGAAAGTAAACTAATAATCACTAGTTGTTCTCATTGTGTTTGTTTTCTGAAATCTTTATTCTATACAAGCTACATGACGGTAAATCAATATGCTATATCAGAATTATGTTATCTGACTATTTAAAGGGCTCTGTGGGAAAAAACATGACACATTATAACATCTAAAACTGAATAAAGACTTTTTAAAATTGCAATCACTGTAACCTCTATATTGTCTATAACATGTTCTGGTTTATATATATATATATATATATATATATAAATAAATATATATAGCGTCTAAAAAAATGGTAGCTTCTCATGGTATAAACAATACATAATTTGTTTAAGAACATAATACTATGAGTCAAAAAGATTACAGATACTGCTCAGTTCCTTATTGTTTTTGTCACTTAGGGCTGGAGTAGCTAACTTTACTTTTTACATTTAATATATATAAAAAAAACAGAAATAGTGTCGGGAAAGTTAAAAACATGTTAATACTTTGCACATTTGTCAAAAAATGCAAATCTATTTACAAGCCAACAACTTTAGTAACATGTATTTTATTATATAGTTTGATGTGTTTGTGTTTGGAAAATCAGGTACCCCAGCTTTAATTAGAATAAGATGTTATTTTAAGCCCTTTAGGACCAAGAAATATCACTGTTTTGATCCAAAACTGTTGAACCACATCAAGAACAAAGGCACACACAATAAGACGCACAATAAAACATCATGGTAGAAATCTTATCATGTAAAAATCACCAACATTGTTAATCTTATTATACACAAACAACTCTGGATCTAAACATGGATCACACATTTTTAAAACTTAAAACGTATACTCACTGTGTGTAGGAATGGGACTTGAGTGCAATAGACTGATGCCGCACTGAGAGCTGCTCTTTGCAGGACAGGAACCTCCCTCTTAAAAACCACCGCCTTAAAAAGTCCACATCAGGGCACGATGACTTCACTCAGGATCCTAGGAGGGAGGGAAGGAGGGAAGGAGTTAGGAGGTAGGAGGTAGGAGACAGTGCATGAGGGTAACTGGAAAATAGGAAACTACAACCTTAAATGGACATGCCCTTTCAGCGCCTCTCTTTCTCTCCTGAGCGTGTGTGTGAGTGTGTGTGTGTGTGTGTGTGTGTGTGTGTGTGTGTGTGTGTGTGTGTGTGTGTGTGTGTGTGTGTGTGTGTGTGTGTGTGTGTGTGTGTGTGTGTGTGTGTGTGTGTGTGTGTGTGTGTGTGTGTGTGTGTGTGTGTTTAGCATCTCCTGCAGTCGGACGCCTTATTTGGGTAGAGCCAGTCTGACAGAGCAGAGGCTGGTGTTGGTGTGGTCACAGGGAATTCTCCAAATAGTTTTCGAGGAGCTGCTACTTTGTCCCGGCTGAGTAGAGGCGGTCTATGGAGGAGAAGAGACAGAGAAATCATTATTCATTCACAAAAGTCCATGTATGTCCTGGAGGAGAGAGAGGACACAGTGTGAAGGTGCTGTGATGACCAATTTACAATAGACGTAACATTTGACATTACTTGGAGAGTGATTTATGTGTAGGATTTAGCAAAATACAAGATACAAGTCTACATACATACAAGTCTAGCCATCTTTAGAGTTTAAATGGACAGGGGGGAAAAGGTACTACACTGCAAAAAACGTGAAAAATCAGTAAAACATTCAATGTATCTTAATTTGAGTACATTATAATTTTCCTTTTTAAAACACAATGATCTTACAAGATACAAGAAATGTCTTCTTTGTAATGAGAAAATAAACCAACTGTTCTTGGGTTAGGGTCAGGGACTAAATTGCTTGTCGCATTGGCAAATCTCTGTCATTGAAATTTCCTCACTGTGGGACAAATAAAGGTCTATTGTTTTCTTTTTGACAAGATATGCAGAAACAAAAATAAAAAATGTTGCCTCATATTTTATAATTTCTTGTGTTCTGAGATTTATAGTCAACTGGTCATCTGTTGGTTAGTGACTATATATTATATATGTGTGTGTGTGTAAGGTTCCCCTGTTTCCTATAATATTATCAATAGTTGTAATAATTATAAAAATACAATGAGTAAAATAATAGTTACAAGTATATGAAAAGTCTTGCTGTAAACATTCTCACACCTTGTGGGAATAATAATGCATTTGAGAGTGAAGTCATCCAGACCTCTATAAAACAGGTCTGGTGCTTGTGCTGACACTTTTAATTTCTAACAGCCAATAAAACACAATGTAAAGAAAGAAAGAGTGCAACTGAGAACTCAATGGTCCACAATAAAACATATAAACTCAGGTGTTCAGACTTCAAGAGTAAGTAGTATGGATTTATATGAAGTGAGTAAAGAAATACATGTCTCCTACCGTCAGATTGTAGAGAAGCCAAAACCTGCTCTCAAAACTGTGACTTCCAGGAAGTACGAACCCAATAAACTCAAAACTGAGTGATGTGTCTGGTCAATGGTCAAAGACACGGAGCCAAAGATTTTGTGGCATTAAACCATTTCCATGACGACAGGAAAGTGGCAGCAGGTCAAGGACAGAATTTTTTGTTTTGTTTGACCGACTTTACAAACATTTATCCTGATAATTTAACGAGAAAAGTACTTCATAAATGCAGTATGTGTTCGTAGGCCGACAAAAAGTGAATGAAAAATGTACACAATGAACCTTTAAAACAGGGCGAGTCAAACTAATTTGGATATTTTGAATTCTAATAGTTATTTATACAAAAAAAAACACTTCTAATTATGAGTTTGGTAGAATAGATTAAAACCCTCTTTATAATGAGGTATAACATGCCATAGAAGCCCATTGTCATCAATGCACAAAATGTTAATAAAAACCATTGAAAATCATTTCAGGAGCCACTAAAGATAAAAACACAGAAACCAGTTAAAAGTGGATTTATTGAACTACAATTTTTTTGTTTTTAAACAAATTTTCAAATGAAAAACAAGTTAATTCAAAAACTCAATCCAGGTAATAAAAGTGCAATTCTAAAACTCCAAAGCCAGCGCTTGTTGTCTCTAGAAAAACTGTGAAACCTGACTAATTGCAGACATAACTCATCTTCTGAAGGCAGAGAGCCGGCTCCATTAAACAACCTTCTAGAGAGAATTTCGTCTCTCGTCTTTCATTACGTTGGAATGTGTAGAGCTAAATATTTTCACCACTGTTTAAACCAAGACTATAATAAAGCACTCGGAGAAAACAATCTTTCTGGTCAGAGAAATTCAAACTGATTAAAAAGGCACAGTATTTGCAGCTCAAGTATTTCTGACCTAATATTGATAGAAGATGCAATAGCGCCACCTACACTTGCAGGTGATCTGATATTAATTAAAGTTCTAGATACAACAATATGTCATGATTAGAGTCCTGTTCACTGAGGCGAGTTCAAATCATAAAATTCAGGCCAGCTGCACGATAAAAAAGTATCCCAGTTTCACCCAGCAAATACACAATTCATTTTAACCAGGATATGAGAGATTTTGTTGTTCTAAATAGATGTCAAACTAGACTACATAGATTAATATACGTGTTTACTATAATATACGAGTTATATCTACTAAGTCTGATTATTGATGCATAGTTATAGACCTGTTCTGAGCCGAATGTAAATATTGAATCCCTTCTTAATAAAGACCAATCATAGCAGTAAAGGCCGCTGCTCGGTTGTGCAAAAGAAAATTCTATATCCTCAGAGGAGTGGTGGGAGACGGTGAAAAAAAAGTTTTGGATGTATTCAAAATGAGAATAAAGAGCGCCAAAAACAGACCAGAGACCCGGCTACTCAGTTGACAAACACTGAAATACATGGTGAGTCAGTAAAAAGGGACTGTACACGGTTTATTCCTCACGTTCTCTGCCATAGTCTTCCGATACTATGGCGATTACGGTAAGCTTTTTAAGACCAAACCACATTTCCGGCCCCTCAAGGCAATAAAACTACAGATAATTACTGAAAATGCACAGCAAGTGATCTCTTAATAACATTAACTGCTTATACGACATCTCCACAGATCCTGGATCAGCTACAGGCTCTAACTTATAACATATAATCAGTATAACTATTACAATTCCCCTTAAAGTCATGTTTAGTACAATCTCCTACATGCAAAATTAACTATTTTGGTCCAATTCTGGTGAATTTACTGATGTTTTGTTTTTGTTTTGGTCAAGACTTAAAGCTGAATGAAGCGCAGACATTTACAAGTGAATCATTTTTCAAATATAGATAGAATATTGTTGTGAAAACGTGCTCAAAAACAATGTTGTCAACATCTCCCACCACATCCTTGATTCACCCATTGCAATAACATGCTGCTTTACATTTCAAACAACAAGTCCATCTAGACCTATTTTCTATAAAGGTGGGTACCCTCTGTAATCCATCTGAAGCTTTACACTGAAAAACAGGATAGAAAATAATATAAGTCAATAGGTGCTTGACGTAATTCTTGGGAGCCTCTTCGGCCTGTTTGTCCGTGGGAGCAGATCCCTCTCTTGCTGTGGGTCTCCCCGAAGTTTCTCTTAATTCTCCCACTGGGTTTTTGAGTCGATGCAGTAAGGTCTGAAGACAGTGATGATCCGGGACGTTTATGGACATACTCCTGCATTTCCTGTGTTCTAATGACTCTACTCTCAAATATGTAGTTGGCGATTTGACAATTTTGTCCTCCGAGACGCCTGCAGTTGTGAATGGGGCTGTGCAACTACGTTTGAATTGAAAATGGTACTGTGCTTGAAAATAAGTCTACATACAGTTGAGTTCAGACCAGACGGAGACGGAGACAATGGGAGTATGCGTCAATGGATTAAGCCCTTTGTTGTTGATGGTGGAGTGCGCACAATGTCCAACTTCTGGGCTGAACACGCAATCAGGGAGCAGGGTAACAGAGGGAGATACAGGAGCTAAACCAGGACTGACATTAGTGGAAATAGTGATTGTGGCCGTATGCTTTCACCCCGAGTTCACAGTCTACCGTGACTGTATTAAACAGGGCAGAGGAGACGATCGCACCAGACAGAAGAGAGGCCCCCTGGAGGAAATGGTGGTCCTCCCTGTAATGTCTGACGTCTCTGGGTGATCTCATGAACCCAGACGTACACAAAAAAAACACTCAAACTGATCTGCCATCAAGCTTGCCCATCCCTTCCACCCTGCTGTTTCCACAACGCCCTGGGGTTTCTGTCTAAATTTATGCAGCTGATAAAACAGATAAAAATCCCCAGTAGCACAGTTAACTGTTTTGGCCTGAATCCACCTTGAAACTAGTGGTTCCATTGTCTTTTTGTACTTTTTTAAGACAGTTGAAATGTACTCACGATAAGTTGTGCCTAATTCAAACATTTATAAACGTAATTTTATCATTTATGCAGGGGTCTGTGCATTGGTCTTTGATTCGTTCTTGCTTTATCATCAACCCCTTCGTTCTTTCACACTGCAAGTCCAGGGAAGACACACATGTGGTTTTCTCTCCCCTCTCTCTTTCTCCTCAGAGTGCCTCAGGTCGGGCGTGGCAGCTGTCGCACACTCTGACGGGGTGATCCCAGCCTCGAGACGGCACGGGTTTGAAGTGGGTGGAGCAGGGTCCGCACACGCCCTGCCCACACGCCCTGCAGTGGTGCTTGGACATGATCGCGGTGAAGGCCTTGGAGCACTGGTGGCACTGCGTGATGTCCGCGTCCGGGACCCAGTAGTCTGGACGCGCTACCTCCTTCACAAAACCTGCGCGGAGACAGGATGTGCAAATTGTAAAAGGCAGAATTCACTTTCCAAACCCTACTGTGAGTAATCTTTTTGAGGAAAACATTTATGATTGCATGCATTTAACCTAATCTTTATTGGAAGCATCAATAAGAAAGTGACAAATTTCCTTACAGATACACAGATACACTGCAAATGAATAGTTACATGAAATTCATACAGATAAAGAATAAAAGGGAGTGGGGGGGGCTCTAATTGGATTGAATGCATTTTGAAGTGTTTTTTGCCAAAATCTTCAACAAATTCTTACATTAATCATATTATACTTGGCAGAAGTTTTATTTAATAGAACCAAGTTATTATCCATTTCCAGACTGCTGATCAAATAAAAGCTGGTATATCAAACTTTTGTGCTGTTGTTAACAGATCAGACCACAACATACGGTCTTCAATTTGTTTTTATATGTGCGTACTATCTCGCTCCTACCCCTGTGTGGAGTGAGAGACAAATGCCCACAACAATTGTAAAGCGCTTTGTGACTCTGGTCTGTGAAAGGCGCGATATAAATAAAGATTACTTGCTTACTTACTTATACTACCTATGAATCACTATTTTACGTTTTGGGTTGAGAATTTATTTCCTCAGAGGGAATACTTTTCTCTTCTTCACTTTTCTGCCTGAAAAAGCTGATCTAAAGATTTGATAGAGAGCCAAAAAATGCAAGCGTGTAAAAACTAGTGATAGAACCAAACACACTTTTAATCTAATGCCAATGAAGATTAGAAGGAATGGCAAGGAAGGGGGTATTTCTAATTAATTTGGATCAGTGATAAATTATGTATCTGCAGAGGACGCACCACACGAGGGAGCCAAAGACTAATTTATAAATGATCTTTGAAACTTGTCAACAAGATGAAGCAAATAACAGATACCCGCATGCAACATCATATCACTTTTCAGTCCTAGAGAATGAAGAACGCCACACTCACAAAGGGGATAGTCCACAGCTGTAGAAACCATGTCAAGTGTGGACTGAGCCACTTCTGTGACTCTGCGAGCGATCAGGCCTCGAGGTTCCACTTTGCACACTGGGAAACACACATCTGCATTATTATTACCACTGCTTCTATTACTATGTATTTATTTATAGATTCATAGTCTGACCCTGGCTGCTGGTGTCGGCTGGTCCTCCCTGTCTGTAGCAGGACTGACAGACGCGCACAGGCCCGCTGCCCCAGCCTCGCTCTGGGACAGGCATGCGGTGGCTGGAGCACGGGTGACAGAAGCCTTCCCCACACGAGCGGCAGTGGTGCTTCCTCTCCAGCTCCTCGAACACTTTCTGACAGCCGCGACAACTCTGAGGCCCACAACATACAGGGTTTTACAGGAGAATTACAGGAACTATTCTTTAAAATCACCAGACAAATAAACAACAGCATATCTCAGCTAGTAATATAAGTAATATTAATATAACTTATAAAACTTATATTATAATCAATAAGTAAGTATAAGTGATCTTTCTTCACATTTACACAGAGTTTTTTGTAGAGATTCAAGCATATCTGTAATTCTGTAACTAGCGATTATTTTGAGAATGTATTAATTAAGCAATGCTCCACAAGTGTGTTTTTTGGCCCAAGAATAGCATTGTAATAAGCCTGACCATTAGCGCCAGCAGTGAAATACCTATGACGACCGTAATTAAGTTACGTCAACGATGCACATCCTGACATATCACCACGGGAACGACAGGAAAATGGCAAAGAATAGATAATAATGATCTGCTGCCAACAACGCACCAAACAATGTATTATTATAATAATGTACTGATATTTACCGTAACGTAAAAAGGAGCAAGTCAATACATGCATTTCTTATGTGGAAGCTACAAGACTTGTTTCATGACTTTTAAATTTGTACAATATATGAAGGACTGTCACAGGTTGTTACAAAACAAAGCACAAATATGATCTTGGGTCAGAAGATAAGGAACAATCTGAATGTATTTGTATATTTGGTACATTTCTTACAGTGATGTCATTGTTGGGTCTCCAGTAGGGCGGCGCCACTTGGTCTGTGAGCCATGCGGTGACAGCTTTAGTGGGACCAGTGCTGTACTCAGATACAGACTGGATCACAAAGTTCATCCCGTCCAACACTCTCTGAGCAGCATTCTGATGGTTCGTCAGAAATGAGTCAGTCTGGGAAGAATAAAGCATTAATATAAAAATTAAGTTTCAAAAGAAAGATAATTTCACTCAATAGACAACAGACAGATCTTTGATGAGCGAACGCAAACATGGTTCAGTCTAAATGTTAATTAGAGACTGCAACAGTACCACTAACTAAATATAAACATATATTAAAAAAAAAAAATATATATATATATATATATATATATATATATATATATATATATATTATATATATATATATTTATTTTTTTCTTATAGTTTACAATAGTTTTTATTCCTTGAGCTCCAATAGTAATCATACAATATAACCTTTAACAATGATTTTCTTTTCTGTGTATTTTCAACAATAAAAACTATTTATTTAAAGGGGTCTTGACCCGCCAAGTCTGGTTTATTACAACGGTTTTAAGAGCAGACAATTGCCTCACCCCTTCCCACACATGCTTGACTTCCGACCGGACCACGCCACTCTCTGGGTCTTGGTTTCCCATCCAGTACTGTCTGCTCCGGTAGATCACGCCACAGCTCGCACACTCCAGCACATAACTGAGAGCAGAGAAAAGTCAAACGGTTTTCTAGAGAGCCACAGAACAAATGTTCACAAACTTTTCTAATACTACATACCCTGCCCAGGCGTACTTGGCCAGTCCAAACCACGGATTATCACCAGAAGCAGAGGTTTTTGGCACAACTATTACCTCTCTACCCGCTTCATAACATCGCTGAAAAACAAAAGAAAAATCAATTACAATTTATTCATAGAGAGAGAACTTTTAGAACACTAAGGTTGAGGAAGTTGCTTCTCACATATAAAAAGTTAACCACCTCTTAAGAGTTTAATGTAGAGCTAAACAAATACATCCAACTAGGATTTAGAAAGATGGTAAAAAAAAAGACTGAAATTGTAAACATTATACTGTGCAACAACCTTTTGCATTTAAAAGACAAAATATTAAGTCATCTTGAGTTGATGATATTTTCACTTTCTTAAACAATCATTTTCCGATTAAATAAAAGATAAAAACTTCAGTGCTTTACATAAAAATAATACCAACTGCTAACAACTATTAAAAAAAATGTCTGGTTCTTCTCAAAGATCATAACATTATCAAGCACAAGTTGAAAAGAAAGTTTTGTGCTACACTTGAATATAAGATAAAGACTTAACAGCAGCTGAGATGACCAGCAGCAGATACCAATGACCGCACTCCCTCACCTTACAGATCAGGACCTTGTTGTTAAACTGATGGGCGTACTGACACAATCCATCTGCCACGTGAGGAACCCGGTCTCTCAAATGATTCATCCCGTTTTTACACCGAATACTGAAAGACAGACGTAGCTTTAATGGATTTATAGTAGTTACTAATAGTTAAAACAAAATAGGTAAAACTAGATATATGAATACCCCTAACATTACCATAAATTTGCACTATTAGGCATAGATAAAAGCCTTTCAATTCAACCATGCGCCTTATAACCCGGTGCACCTTATATATGAGAATAAAGGCAAAATTGGATGAATGTGCCTTATAGTGCGAAAAATATGATACGTGAAAGAAAGAGACAAAAGAAAATGTTTCAAGATTATTAAGATTCAGGACACAATATGATAATATTGTACCGTGTTAATCAGGGGAACTGGATTTTTTTCAAAACAAGAGAGTTGTGGGAGCATCAATGAGTTTGGAGACACAATAATGTGAATGCAAAAATGTAAAATGTGTTTTTAATTGTGGTAAAAGCCCTAGGGACGGACATTGCTAATTAGCCTTGGCTGTAACTGTTGCAGTGGGTCACATGTTGGTTGTGTACACTCAAATAAATAAATCATTTTCTGTTTTTAATTAGTGAGAAAGAAAAATATCTTAATTTTCTCCAGAAAGCCCATCCCTAGTTCCCGGCCTAATTATAACTGTGTGAAGAAAGCACCAAAATAAACCGTACTTGCAGCTGAGGCAGACAGCAGAACAGGTGAAGTACTCGTCAGGAAAGAACGAATACAAGGTCATTTTTTCATCGGAGAGCTCTCCACAAAACCGCTCGCTCAAGGCCTGCATGCATTCAGTGAAACAGCATTATAAAAACTGAATTGAAAATGCAAATGAATTTACAAACTTAACAAAACGCACTTACTTGCAAAGCCCGAAAAACTATGGCGGGCTGTCGAGGGGAGCGAGTGTGCGTGTTTCTCACTTGTTGAGTCACTGCCTCCAATAACCTGCTGTAGTCTGTAGGCGGCGCTATGGTCTGACTGCCCACATACTGCACGGAGCTGAAGGCCTCGGTGCCCAAACCCAAGTCATGGAAACGCTTCTGGAGCATTGTGTCTGCGTGGCCAGGCACTTTGGAGTCTGCAACAGTAGATGAAGGGGATTTGGTCAATTACATATTACAGGTATACTGCTGCGCATTCTCCACACTTTATAAGGGAACTATGCCAAAACTTCAACTCAAGACTCAGTTTTAAATTCAGCGTTTAAAAGGAGGAATTGTAATAATTTCAAAGTGACTCAAGCACTCAATATTCAACATTATTTATGGACATTTATCATCACATGGACATCGGTCATATGTCCCTAATGGACCAATACCAACGTGTTTTCTGTTTTATTTCTTGTTTTTGAACTGTCTGATTCTCTGATCTGCGTTGGCAAATTCAACGGTTGTGTAAAATCCTCCGAGATAACTACTGTTGTGATTTACAAGAATAAGTTGAATTGAATTGAATCACTCAATCAGTTTTGACACTCAATCAGTTCTGATTTTTTTTTGAACAGCCTATTCTTTTATTTTATAGTAAAATAGATTTGCATGCCTCCAGTTCAAAAATAATAAGTTTTAACACTAGGAGCACCCCTAGTGGTCAACTGACCGTTACTCACTTTAATATGCTAATTAGTGTATTCAAAACAAAACGCCAGAAGTTGAAATTTTATGACTTTTACTGGGTACTTGTTGTTTATATAGTTTGGTGTGTTTTGGTTTTGGAAAAAGTAAAGAAAACAAGATTTACACGCATCTTAACTTTTCTAAACCACAGCCCTTTCTGCTGCCCCATAGGGATACATGGCGCAGGGGCGACTGTTGTCATAGTAACCTTTCCCGGGGGTTTTTCGCGCCTTATAAAAATGTATCAATATGTTGTCATTAGATTCTAAAGGGACTTGAGTTTTTTTTTATTATTATTTGGGAGAGAGAAAGAGTTTTGAATTGAGAGGAGTACAAAATGAATAGAGCTGCAAGTACACGGTATGAAGCCCTGACACGGTGTTCTCCCTGGGGAGAACACCTATAATATTCTAAATCTGAACGTAAACCCATAGTGCATTCACGGCACGGACAGCAGTGTTGTAACAAGTCCAGAAGCAATAACGCACATGACCCGCGTAATGCCAGCCATACGCAGGTGTCTGTGTGCGCGCTGTTGCTCCATTCTGCCTTTTCATTCATCATCAATTACATTATTATATTCATACATAGAAGAAGGCAATAAAGCAGAATACAATATCGCAATAAAATAGAACAATTAGATGAACTATCAAGGCAGAGTGCAGATGGAGCGCTGTGAGGCTTCTCGTCACCCGCGGACACTGCAGGAGGAGAGCGACTGTGGGGCAGAGGCGGCCCTCATATATCAATAAGGATATAATTCTTATTTCATCCAGATAACACTGTGTGTTATTCTGCACAGCGCGCACTGCAAGGCAATGATTATAATTTTGTTCTGAGCATAAAGAGCACTGCTTGTCTCAAATAAATACAAATATATATATACATATATTTGTCTTTCTAACGTGTCCCGTGTAAAATTGAAGATTTTACATTGACGATGGTAGCCTAGCTGATGATCTTGTGTCAATACGAATACTATTATTATTATCTAGATAATATTTCCCACGGTGATTTCGGCCTCTAAAGAGAAAACAGTCTGGAGATGACGTAAGAAGTAGACGCATACAGCAGCGCGAAGACGTTATGGTCCCGTGCTCTAAACTATCATTTATATTGTTTGAATGTACATATTGTTACTGAGTCAAATATAACATATAGTGATCAACCTTTTAGGTGTTTGCAAAGTTACAGAATAAATCTAGCCTGAAAAGTCATCACAATGTGTCATCTTGGCCTTTTATTTCGGCTAGAATTAAAATTACTTAGCATATTTAGACAAATAATTTACACAGTTTCATTATGATCACGATTTCCCTGCAACATCAAGTTCTGGTTTCGTGAACAATCAATTTGGCAAAAGGCTGTATCAGCGCAAAATATATAGCGGTCAACTGACCGCAGGGGGCGGTGCAAGGTATGTTTAGAGCACGGCGGTCCTAGTGTTAAGCAAGCAATTGTAATTTGTAGGCTTCTGGAGAGTAATTATAAATAAAGTCAGTGTTTATAATAAGTATGGTGTACAACTCAAAAGAACACACACATTTCCCGATATTAATAGATATTGTTTTGTAATGATTGAAGGCCAATTAGGTTATTACCATGTCCGAGCAGCTGTGTATGTGTGGTCTCCTGAAACACTATGGCGGCTGGTCCCAGGCAGGACAGGGGCACATCGAGGCCACAGCGGCTGGACAAAGCTCTCAGTTCTGGGGTGAAGTGTTTCAGGTAAGCCCCAGATGCGCTGCTCAGGAACTGGAACATGTCGTTGTGAAGACGCTCGGCCCGAGTTCGGTAAACCACAATATCTGATACTGCGAGCACCTGGGAAAAAGAAAACATCACTGAACATGAAGCATAAAGAGGCAGACACAATCAATACAACACATTCACACATGAAGTTGGCTTTTATTTAACCATTTTAGGTCAATATTGAGCTTTGTAGAGGGATTGATTATGAGTCGAGGTTTGTTTGCTGGGATCAACATCAGCCACATTCTGTCATGTGTTTACCTTCAGGAGAAGCCTCATGCGTTGGTTCTGGTTTGCAGCAGCTCCAAGCAGCCCCTCTGTGTCCAGAGCCACTAGACTAAGTGCAGGGTCAAAGGCGGCCCACACACCCACAGTGCAGGAGCTGGGGGACTTGGAGGTGAGGAACACACTTCTGCCTCCAAACAAGATGTGGTTGAGCGTGTGGGATTTGCCATCTCCAGTGTTCCCAAAGATAGACAGTACTTTGACTCCCGACACATCTCCACAGCCCAGTCGGTCAAGAAACTCCGACTCATCTCGAACCTTTAGGATGAGAATAATATATAACTGTTTTCAAAAGAACATTAAGTTTAATTCTGCTACTTAATATGCAATAAGGTACACATCCAATCACGTCCATGCAAATAGGACCCTTTATGTATTGCCTACTGCACAGGGAATTAAACTTATGGTACCGGTGTTTACTTTTGACAAGGAGCTAGACCTGTCAATACTGATTCCTTTCAGGTCAGATTCATACTTCACTGGACCACTTTAACTGGACCAAGCCTGGTTCACTTGGGTAAAAAAGGATTCACAGATCAGTTTCAAAGGATAAAACCGACTTAAGTGACGACTGAACACATGTTTACGCTTGTTTGATGATTGTTTTTAGGTGACACAGCTGTCAATAGATGTTGTTAATCTTGAGTAACCCGGAGTAAGTAATTCGAGTAATGGTTTCAGAGTTGTCAGGTTGCAATCCTCTGAGATAACCTTACATGACTACATAATACATGAACATGTCGTTTGAGTACATTGTTGTAGTGGACTTTGCCCCGTGACAAATACAATTTCATTAAGCAGATCCTAATGCTAGATCAGCAGGGACTGAGTCACGATCAGGGACTTTCCACAATAAGACGCCTAAATAGCGTTAGACAATTGACTAGTTGACAGCTCCTTTTAGAATAGAGAACAGGAATATGAGCCGACACTTCAATCCATTATAATGTTCAAACCAGGTTCACAATGCATTCGTGATATAGCTCATGAAAAAGAACAACACTGGAAGAGCGTAAGCAAAGTAGTAGCATTGCAATTTCTTCTGAGCATTATAGTTTTGATTTGGCAACTGCTAGCATCTCATTTAAGGATTCATAAGTTAAAACCATTTGGCAAGACATGACACGTTAAAATCCCAGTGATAAAACTGTTCATTATCAAAAGATTGGCGGTGTTGAGTCTATTAGCTGTCAGCGGCAGTAAGCTAATGTGAGTTGTTAGCATATGTTAGCTTAGCATCGGTGGCTCGCTCACTTTACCTGGAGGCTTTCTTGTTCGTCCACCAAAAGGAAACTCCCGTCACCGCCTAACCTCTCCTCGGGCTTCAACGGGACGATAGACAGACTCTCCATCTCCTTCATGAGAATGTCGGACATGCTGGTGAGTGATTACGGCATATTTGCGAAGGAAATCGAAAGTTTATCAAACAGGAGAGCCGTCAATCACAACAACAACAGCGCGTGGAGCTGCAGAGGGGCGGGGCCAAGGCTCGAGTCAGTTCCTGATGATGGAACAGCGCCCCCCTCGGGTCACAAAAGGTAACACATGGTGGTTAATGGTGGGTACATTTACATACATGTAAATCTGACTTAGAAACTAACTTTCAAACTACATACATTTTAACTATGTGGTGAAATCTTTGTCACTTGTTACTGGCTCTAAAATGGCTTGCTATTTTTGGCTTCTGTCACATTGTGAAATTGTTAGAGGGCTGTTTCTTACTATACACAAGATAAAAAGTTTTCTGTTAAGACAAAGTCAATGTCAATTTTTTTTATGAAGCATATTTTAAAACAACCAGAGGTGACCAAAGTTGTCTGGTGACAATTTATTTACAGAAATAGAACACAAGTGAAGCGCAAGGGTTTCAGATCTACATAGAAGTAAAAGCCAAGGTAAAGAAGTACATCTCAGTTATGATTTGAACTCATTGTCTGAGCATTGTGGACATAGGCACAGCTAAACAAAACTGGTTTTGACCTGGATTTGAGCATTTCCAGAGTAGAAGCCTGTCTCAAATTTTCAAGAAGAGCGAACCAGATTTTAGCAGCATAAATCTGAAATTCTTCCTCCCCATGCCACTGTAGTCTGGACATGGAAACAACCAGAAAGCAAATCTGCAGATCTGAGTGCTCTGATAAATACATCATGTTATGGTTTGATCTGTGCATGATTTGTCCACACCATTTTACTCTGTTTTGGACAATGCTTTATTTATAAATGTATTATTTACAGGAGAGAGAAGTTAGATAATCCAGCTTTAACCCCAAATTACCTATTTCCTCTAAAAATAAATCTGTATGAGAATCCATTGAAGCACAAATAATGATTTGACTCTCTGTGAAGCTGTAGTTTAGTCTGTATATCATGGAATCAATGTCCATGGGATCAGGGAAGTGACGAACCACCTCTAAAAATGAGAAATCTCTCATCAAATTATACCAAGTTATGTTTCTAAAATTGTAACAAATTACAAAACGGCTCTCTGAAATAGTTGTTGACGTCGTACAAGCATAACTGCATAAGAATTACTCAAAAGCCTTAATTTGCATGAATTATTCCTGGATAATTGTGTAAAATGGTTTCTTATATTCATGTTTAAGATAGATCCAGCATAATGAAATACTAATCTGAAACTAAAGCAGAACAACACAAAAACACCTTTAAATTGCAGTGCACTGTCGCAAGTAGTAGAACACAATTACAGTTAAATAATCAGGGCAACTATTCACAATTCAGAATGGGAGGAGGGGATGGTCTGTCACATTACATCATCAATAATTAGAGACAGTTAAAAGGCCAAAAGTCAACCTATAATAAGAACAAATTACAGTCCAAATCAGAACTGTCATGCAGCCACAGTTTTTTTGGTGTCGAAGGAAGGATGTCATGTTAGAGCTCCTAATGTTCATTAAATATTTGTTAGGACAAATCTATAAATATCACATGTCACAGAATGGGTTGAGAGTGGCGCCACGGCTACTGCATGTCACAGGAAGGACCTCACTTTGATTCATCTTACACAGGGCTGGCCACATGCTGTCCTGTCGTAATCCGGTCTGTCACACAGGCCATATACTGCAGATATGATGTACTTATTTAATGTATCATTTTTTGTTTTTGTTTATGAATAGTGGTTTCAAAGGTTTCCTCATTACTGGACCATATTATAGTGCAGAAAACTATATTATACCCAACAAAATTAGTATTTAAACTTGCCATGCTAAGCTTCAAGCATGTTGAAACCACTAGAAATTGAGCAATAGAATCCATCAAATGTCATCTCACATCTTTAGATCAGTTTTATCAGATAAAAACTTGAAAAACACAGGATCACCCTCACTCAGGCAAAGTGTCAAATACTCACAAGGCAAGACGAAGATGGCATGTTGTGGTTTGATTTTATTTCTTTAAAATATTATTCATGAGAGAAGTTAGGTACCCCCTAATGAATGTCACTCTTTAAAAGACAAAAGCATAGAGTTTGACTGACTAACTAATGTAGGCCTATTGTGAAACTTAGTAAAGAAAGTTCTAAAACATATAGTAATAATCATAATGTTATACAATGGTGACTGCACTATATCAAGTGTTTAGTTTCAAATTTGAAAGTATAATAATTTTACTGCTTACTGCTGATCTTGTATTGTTTTTCACTCTCAAATCGGCGGCACAACAGATGGGGCAGTCTTAGGGAAGATAAAGTGAAGTCTGGTGGGTGTAGCGTTTGGAGAGGGTCCCACGCACTCAGAGACAAATGTCTGAAAGAATCAATTTCTAACTCCAGCCCATCATTCGATTAATGAATAATTAACAGTGCTCTGTGCAGATCCACATAACATATATCAGGAACATGTTACCGCTGCTATAACGATATACTGTGGCCTGAGTGACCTCCTTCAGATGGACCCTGGGCAGTTCAAGGACAAAGACATATACAACCATTCAGAGGCTGAGCAAACCTTTCAACACTTCCATTGCATTAATAACTGGATTTCTACATTTCAGCTTGAACGCTGATCGGAATAGAGATGGAAGCACTTCTGTATAAACATGCATTATAAAAATCTATAGGCCACTTTTAAAGTTTTAACATAGAACAATACAGTAAATTAAATAGCAGTTCCGACAGCTTGTAGTCTTTTGGCATATTCTTCTAACTGCGTTTTAGAGAAGGAAATAAAACATATGGCTGTTATATTGTCTCGATAAAAGATGCCGGGTTGTATGGTTTGAAACAAGACAAGTATTTCTTATTGTAGCTACACATTTTATATGTTGGATATACACTATGAGGCTTATGAGCTTGAAAAAGCAGTTAGCATAAATGACTTGAGATGTGATAGGGCATTGTAAACATGACTGTCAATGCATTATGTGATACAAGATAAAAGTTTGAATAAAATGTCCTTAAATGGTTCTTGCCTGTATGCAATTTCACACACATTGCATTTCATTAATGGATGCATTTTTTATTTTTTTTATTTTATTAACTTTTATTTGAAAATAATTTCTGCCTGCCATCTGCTCCAACACATTTTCAAACACATTTGGCCCCTGGCCCTTGGCTCTGACACTAAAGCACTTTGCCCAGACTGACTCTCAGACATTCACAAGCAAACCTTGGCATGACTGTAGTCGCTTCTTCTTTTATATTTGGATGGAGGAGGAGGATTTGGCTTTGCCCTCTTGAACGAGTCCAAGGCGGGACTGTTGCTCCACGCGAGGCGCTATCTGCCCTGGTATTTGTAGTGCGTCCCACGCTTACGCGCCTCGTGTTGACATGCGTAAAAACTACACTTCCCCAAAGCTGTCACCGAGCGCTCCCGCCACCCATTGGCTGCTTGCCTCCGCCGCAGCCCCAGAGAATGAATGAAATTAGAAATAGCAGCTACATTACATGTACAATACCGGGCTCTGCAGTGTTGCATTCTATCATTCTATATCAAAATGGCCACAGCGGTACAGAACCCACTCAAATCGTAAGTAGAATATTTCTATTTTTACGCCGCTAATGTTTTCTTTTCTGTACGTGTATGTCACTGAATTACGAGAACAGATTCTTAAATAAATCCATGCATGACTATAGCCTATTTTTGCATGCAATTCACAGAAGACATGCAGAAAACGCACTCGTGTGTCTAGTGTAGAGAAAAGTTGCGCAGATTTTAAGCCATGGAGCAAAACGCGCGGTGCCTTTGCGCACGATTTGCCGGGTCGGAGGCAGCAGCTGGGGGATAGCTGTATGGAGGAATGCCGGAGGTATGGGTGACCCGGTGCGTCCCTAACCAGACTATAGGCAGCCAAGATCACGGTCAAAGCCACAGCCAGAGCTGAGGAAAAACCAGGGCTTAGATACCGCGTTGGCTCATGACACACAATTTTTAACAGTCTGTACAAGTGAATGTGCTTCTGTGCCGTTATCTGACTGCTTCAACTCTTAACTTGATCCATGCCCTGCGCGTCTAATGGCCATAACGAAATGATATGGCTGTCTATTTAATAGCGTTATCAAAAACTATAACGCAGAACCTGAGTGCTTGAAGAAGACATGTTTTGCACTAGAATTGCTGTCTATTACCACGGAAGTTTCCCCAATTATCACCCCCTTTGTCCAAATTTTGGAGAGGGCTTTGTGGTAAATAGTGGACAACGCGGAGACGCATGTTGCCTGGTGTCTGTCTGGGAACCTGCAAAAGGAGCTGATTCGATGTGCGACATAGAGTGGGTATTTAAACGTTTAATCAAAGCGGAAAATCGTTAGTATGCATGCGTTCAGGGGATTTTTTTTTGTCACAAAGAAAGTCACACGCCAGCTGAGGTGATGTGATGCGTGGATGAGGCTGCTGCTGCTGCTGCTGCTGCTGTGGTGTTGTTGTTATACCTGGAGTGGCAATAGGCAGGTTGCGCGCGTGTCTGTGAGTGGCAACCATCCTGCTGTCTGTCTGTCTGTGTCTGATTGTCAGTCATTGTGAAAAGAAGTAGAGGAAGGCGACATTTCGTGCATTCGTGGAGAGCTCTTGTCAGAAAGGACCGGGATGAATTGCGATGCTGATTTGTCATCTCACCTCTGCTGCTCCCATTGGCTGTGATGGTATTTGGGAGATCCGAGCCTCGACTCAGCATGAGATGTTTTCAGGGAATAACAGGTTTTGCATAATCTAAATAAAATATAACATGAAAGTGTCAGAGGGCAGTTTTGCCTATGCAGTGTTCCCCATTGAAGAAACTTTATTGTGTTAACTAATAATCTAATAGTTTTTCTTCCAAATATACTTTATTTTTTAGACTATAACTGTATAATGTGTGGTCTTATCTTAGCCTCTCATGATAATCTATAATAACATTGACTTATCCAAAAACAGATACAACAACATGTATTTGTATGTACAGTATAACATATTGGACATGGATTATCCTGCTTTAGCGTCACTGGCATTGATTTTCAATATTAATGTTTATCACAATTATTTTCCGTCTACCAAAATTTGAGATAGAGACAGGCCTCGTTCTCTTTGGCGTATTACTTCCCTTGTTCACGATTCAGAAGTATAACATACAGTTGAGGTTTCTGCTGTATCTTTGATACCTTTGCCGTACACTATGGTGAAATAGGTTTGCGACTTCTGGTAATAGAAAACTGCTTCCCAAAACAAAATTAGAAAAGTGTCATATGAATGTTGTTTGTTAAAGTGTCCGACATCTTTCTATTATATTGTATTAGACTATAGTCAACAACGGGAAAAGGATGTTGAGCTGTTGGGACTAGTACAAGTGCACTGGACGATGAATGTTGAAAGCATGAGTTTTGTGAAAGAAAGAGCAAGCAGAAGAATCATTAATGTTCTGAGGTGTCTAAGTTTGCAGCATTGATTTTTCCTACATTATCGAATTGAATGTGTTCCAATGTGTTGTGAAGGAACAACCACGGAATATTATCTGCAGTCACTCACATGTATAAATAAATAATTATAAATAAAAACAAAACTTTCAAAAAGTGTGAAAATTATATTCAAAGTGTGGTCCCTGCCCTGATCCCTGGGGTCCTTTGCCGTCCTGGGGGAGTTTAAATTGACTGATTTGCATGGAATATTCTGCGCCGGAGATGCACTTTTAGAAAACCAGTGTGAAGTCTCCCCAAAAAGTATCTAATTAGTGAAACTGTACTTTTGCGAAGGTCTTTGTTCACTCATCCTCCTTTTTCTATTTTTGCATAAAGGATTATCTGAAGAGCTATAACGTTTTGTTAAAGCCACTCACAACTAGTGAATGGAGAATAACATTTTGTACATTTAATTTGCATTTACATTTGAGCAGTATGCAAAACAATTATATTTCCATTTAGCTCAAGTGTGAACAATTTCATAGAAGGTGATTTTGTCCTTCAACAAACAGGTGGCTGAGAAACCCAAGTGATAAAAAGAAAGTGTTTATGCACCGCCAATGTCAATGGGAATTGCATACATGCCTCCAGTGTCTCAAGGGCTATTGTTAAGAGATACATATGTGTTCTGGGCTTCAACCTTGATAATTAGCACACAAACAGAAATGCCATTACAGCCTTATACAAATGAGATGTCAACTCAGTGAAATGAATGAATAAAATGAAACTGGACTGTTGGCTCTAATAAGACACTGGATGTGAGCTGGATGCACTGAGAACTAGATAAACCAAGAAAATCTGAAACCAAGAAACCAAGAAACAAGTCAATAGAAACAAGTCAGAGAGTACTCTCGTACATCACGCCTGCTAAAAGGAAATGCCATTCCTTAGAATACGTTGTTTTAATCAGTTTGATATTCTTTTGAATAATTTGGTTCAATCTCTTCTTTTATGTTTAAATCTTAGAATGTTCTTCTAATAAGACAAAGTGTAAAGAGAGTTCTGCTTAATTACGGTGGTAGATTTCCGCCTTGCTCAGAGGTGACCACTGACCAAGAGAAAATCATGTCATGAACTGGGACAGGACAAAACATAAATACTAAAGATGAACACAAGTGATGATTAAAATCAGGAAGTGGGGCAAATGGACCATCAACAGAGACGAGGGGGCTTTCACCTTGGCTCACACTTGGGAGTTACTTCTGGAGGGACCGCAGCAGGGCGGAGGGTGTGTTCACTCTGACAGATCTCGGCTGATAAGAGAACGTCACACCATCACGTGTCACCTCTGACCAAGGCGGAAGTCTTCCTTTTAAAACATGTAAGTATTTAAGCAGTAACAGTTTGTCTTGTTAGAAGAACTTTCTATGCCGAGTATAGTTCAGATCAGTGAATTTTCCCTTCCCTCTTACACATTGACCACATCAAAATGGGACTAAACCATGACTGAACAAAAATAGAACCAACCAAGTTCACTTCAAATAGCCTAAAGGCTAGCATGAGTCTGGTGAGTGAGGGCAGAAGGAGCAGGCTTCTGTCAGTCTGCCCCAGGACAGCTGTGACTTCAGTAATCGTTTACCCCCGCTGAGTACAAGGTGAATGAAAGATGACATGTCTTTGAGTGTTCCGAAAAGTGTTGCATTATTATTGTTTTAAGGACTTTTGATGGAATTGTTTATTTATGTCCAAATGTTGAGATAATTATTTGATAGTGATACGATTCACAAACCTGCAATATTATTGCCTAAAAGCCAATATCATGCACTTATATTTTTGGAATATTGTCACCATTTTATACACCTTTATGTTCCATTGTACATATAGCCAAAATGAATGCATGACTCCTGTGAGTCCATTTGTTTGTATCTGTCATCATATCCAAGATAAGTGTAAGAACATATTATAAGTTTGTTAATAAATAATGAAATAGCAAACACCATATAAGATATTAGTATTGTAAAGAGCCTTCTTGGTGGTTTTCAGCATTTTTACAGCAGTGAAATCCTTTGTCAGTGCCTGTAGTGGATTAGACCCTTGTTTAATCTCTGCATCTGTCTGTTTTCCTCCTCTGTCCCGCTTCACCCTCACTCTCTCTCCATCTCTTCCTTCATTCATCACTTCAGTCTCTTTTCTCTGTTCTCTCTGTTTTTAGCCCCAAAAACCATTAGTATCCCCCAACCCCCACCCCTCCAACACAACCCATTTCTTCTGCTTTACATTGAGAATCAAGGCAGGCCACTGGTTTAATATTCAGTAAGAAGCTCTCACACATAGGCACTGTGTGTTTAGTCCGATCCTAAACCTGCTCAGATGGGCCTCTACAAAATGATCCTTCAGTGGGATTTTGTTCTTTTCAGACATCTTGAGACTGAAAACATGTTAATGCCAGACTATGGCATTTGGAGACTAAACTTGTCATAAACATCTGCGATTGAATTGTTGGTATTTTTGGCGCATGCCTTTTCCACAATATCTAGCATAGAGCTGGGTATCTTTCAGAGCATGCCCATATGATACGTATCTAGATTCATAGGACTTTCAATTCGATATGTTTTGATACAATATATTTGTAAACAATACAATTCAGGAAAAAATAAACGCTCTTTGTCCTTATCTAACACTCAGCCCCATCTGAACAAAAATACAACAATATTGATGCATTTATATTTCATTTTTTGAAGATTCACTGTTATTAGGTTAAAATATCACAAAATCTGTACATATTCTTTTTGTATTGAAAAGAAAAGAAAAAAAGAGCCTAGCAGCTCTGAAGATGGCTCGCAGTTAGCAGCCGGAACACGTCACATTAAATACATCTCACCATTCAGATGTCTGACTAGAAGAAACTAAAGTGATGTTATAATAATTCAGTGCAAGAAGTAAAGGTAAACCGGCACATTTATTCATATTTTCAATAATACATGCATGCTGATTCATGCATCAATTGGGAAAAAATAGGAAATGAACAGGGCAGTGTCAGAGATGTGTTTTAGTGAGAAAGCATTTCAAATTGTTTTAGAGTTTGTTCCATGATCTTGATAGGGCAAAATTGCAATAATGACTATTTTGCGACTCATTTCTGTAAAGTTACCAAATGTAATTTCAGTACGGGAGTGATACATCATGACGGAGAGCACATATACTGGTACTACACCTGTGGCAAAGCCAGGTTTTTGTCTCTTGAAGCTGGAGTACTTAAAACACACACAAGGACGCACACATGCAGACACAGACAGAGAGAGAAAAGTGAAACTCTCTCACTCATCAGATCTCGGTATGTTACATCCTTCTAATGAGATAAAAACCATGTTGTGGTCTAACCTGTTCACAAGATATTACGTAAACAAGACTCTTTCAGTTGGGACAAACAAAATGTATTTATGAGGCAAAAAAAGTTAAAAGTACTCCAGCTATACTTTGTAATACACATTCATGTATTACCCACATAAACATTGGTTTTGGTGGTGTCCATTTCAGACAACAGCAATACATTAGCAGCAGTGTGCATACATTTGTGTCCTGCCTGACTGCACGGAGCTAAATGAGTTCACAAAATAACCGGCTGTGTGTGCAAACATGCATCTGGGCCCGAACAGCCACAATTTCAATCTCTGCTCCACTTCCTCATTTGTTGCGATGGCACAGTTGTTGCAGCCATTTTCCTCTCTCCTATAAGAATAAGCCTGGGGACTGGCATTTTTAAGGTCTTTAGATATTCCTTTCATGATCTGTTCTTGGACTTTGTAGTTTTAGCAAAGAGGATGGAGAGAAAGAGCATCCCAGAGAAGCATACATAAGTATTTTTAGCTGTATGACCTATTTCTCCAGTGCTACCTTATCTACGTCAGTCAGGGCTAACCTTGCATGATTAAAACCAAGCTCAGTGAAAAGTTTCTGAATTTTGGTTATAAATTGATCCCAAAGCCATGTTAATATTGTTACATGCAACCAAAGAAGTCTATTTAGAAGGTCTGTCATGGTGTCATTTATACAATAACCGGTAATCCTGAAATGGCACTGCTGGATTGATTGGTACCAGCAAATATAGAAATAGGAAACATATGCATCATACAAACACATTTTTGTATTCTACTTTGTTGTTGCATATACACATACCCATAATGCCTCTATTTACATTTACTTTTAAGACCACATAGACAACACAAGGTGATCATTTATACAGTAGTAGTAGTAGTAATCTTTATTTATATACCACCTTTTCACTGCAGATCTGAGTCTCAAAGCGGTTTACAATTGTTAATTTTTGGGCATTTGTCTCTCACTCCACACAGAGATGGGAGCGGGGTCGCCAGTACAGGAGGCGCATGCTAGAACTATTGGACATATTTTTAGTGGTAGGGGAAA
This sequence comes from Knipowitschia caucasica, assembly GCA_964034765.1. Lineage (NCBI taxonomy): Eukaryota > Metazoa > Chordata > Actinopteri > Gobiiformes > Gobiidae > Knipowitschia > Knipowitschia caucasica. The sequence continues at coordinate 15,422,434 of OZ035832.1, forward strand.
CCGGAGTACCCGGAGGAAACCTACGCAGACACGGGGAGAACATGCCAACTCCACTCAGAAAGGCCCTGGACCGACTGAGATTCGAACCCAGGACCTTCTTGCTGAGAGGCGAGAGTGCTATCCACTCAGCCACCGTGCCGCTGGAACACAGTTGGCTGCAGTGGCCTGTGTTTGACCGAGATACAGACGCTGTGTGCTGCTAAACCAAGAGGAACAAAAGTTGATCAAATTATTTATTCATTACCTGTTTGCTGGTGACCTACAGCTTCAGAGGGGGTTGGTTTTGTGTACTGTTGACGTAAACCCAGCTGCATTGACAATGTCTGAAGCTTTGAAATATTCTAGATGAAAGCAATTGTTATATATATGTTTGTTGGTTTTTATTCTTATTGAATTGAAAAACGAAAATGAACAGAAACCAGTCTTACACTACAATGCACACCAATATACAGAGCACATTTAAATAGGGTTGATAAATTTGGATATACGTATTTACTCAAAAAAATAAATAAACAATGTGGTATATCACAGTATTTATTTATTCATATTTAAATATTTATTATATTATTTATAATGATGTATTTATATATATACATACAGTATATGTGGTCTTATATTTATTTTATATTCATGAATGCATCTAATAAACAACTATATAGTATTGATCTAAAAATGTATATATGAGGAATGGTACTTCCTCGTTTTTGTTGTAATCGAGCATTCCTATCCATTCTTGGAACATAAAAACAGGTAAAAATACATATTTTCGATCTGGCTTTTCAAAATTTCAAGTCCAGATCATGTCAGTCGACTTTGGGGGTGGAGTCAAAAAAAACTGTCTGCTCCTTGCCTCTGTAGCACTTTAATAAGGATGCAGACTGAAAAGGGGGGGATGTGGGGGCTAAAGAAAACACACGCACGCACACACACACTCCAATCGTCGTGCACGGCCCTTCACGTGCACGCCCCCAGATACCGAGAATCCATCGCCATAATAAGAGGCCAAGTGCAGCGGTGATAAATCTCACCTGAAGGAGCTGTTGGGCTGGAGCAGATTGGCTTTGGCCTGATGTAGTGCCCTGGATGTTCACTGCTGCAGCTCTGGGCCACGCACACCCACACACATGAGCCATGGGCATGGGCAAACGCTGTTGATAAATATGGGGATGTACAAATGTGATTGCGTAAAAGTACAGGAGAAGCAGCCATGCATGCAGTCTGAGAGAGGGCACACACTCAGCCATGTTTTGAGATGGCCACACATAGATTATCTGAACATGGCTGTCTTTTGAGCTTGCCTGAAATAACATCGTTAGCTATAGGCTACATTTGCAGATTTTTCTATTTAGGTTTGTATTTAGGTTACTGTATTTATAGCCAATCATTAACAGACATATTTCAGATAAAAGGCAATACATACAGTTTGCGGAAGACCAAAAGTGAATTTTGCATGAGCTTTTATAAAATTATATAGACCATGAGAAAGAGGCTCAATTTCTTGTCTGAAACAGGAAAACTGTGGTTTATATAAATCTTACATACTGTATCTTTGTGTTTCTAAATTCTCAAGCAGACTTGCCTCTCCTCCTGATAGTGAGTGCTACCTGCTTCTCAAGTGAAACCAAATAAATTAGCCAATGCAAATTTCTCATCAGCGAGTTCCAGCCATTTTCCCAACAACACATTTAGATTGTTATTGATCTAGTCCAGTGATTCCAATTTGTCTGCAGCAGCACATAGGAGATAGAAAAGCTGCTGCTAGACTTCTCCTCTAACCACTACACCTATACTGCTCAGGTGGAATTCCAAAGAAATAGAAAAATGGATCAACGCTTCATTAGTTTGTTTGGATTGCAATTGTTTTACTTATCATTGAACATATTGTCAAGGTATTTTATGATTCAAATAATGTTGCTAGGCTTTCCATGTTTAAAACTGCCCAAGTCCCAGCTTGTGTTGAGCGACGGATATTTCACCAATGTCTGAACTCTGGACGATTGATCTAGTTACCAAACAAAGCAAGATAAATGTTCAAGTCTGACGCAGTGTGGACTGGACACAGGGATTCAATAGCAAAAAAATCAAACAATTGAGTAAAATAGAGGTCATAATTCAGCCACTATTGCACTTTTCTCCTCTTCATCCTTGCACATGCACAACTATACTTTCAATCAATTGTGCACTAGACACCACTCCGTACACAAACAAAACTGGCTAGGTCTGGTGGACGTGCTTATAAGATTTCTCATTAAAGCAATCACATCAATACCAGGGCTGTAGTCAACAACAACAACAACAAAAAGAGAAAAATTACCTTATTTCTTATTAGCCTGTTTTGGACATTGACTGTGATCCTTGTTTGTCTCAGCCTGTTCCAAACACTGGGACAGACATATACTTATGCAACAAGGTCATTTTCTGTCTGTGAGGGAAACAATAGAATCTAAATAATTGCTCTTTGCGAGTGGTCAGTCTCTGCCACCGTTGCATTTCCTGTGTTCTAATGGTTTGATTCCGTAATTAGCGTACTTGCAATTTTGTGATGACGACTGTTATGCATTAGGGCAATACAAAAATAAATTTAAAATTTAAAATCTAAAATTGTGATAGTTATATGATTGCGATTTATCATGCAGCTAAAAAAAAAACAGCCTTCAACCCAACTATAGCAATCTCACAAAAATGATTGTGTTCTTGAAGAAAATGACAGTGGGGTCTGGGGTCTCGTCTCAGACAGAAGACATGTTTTATTGATGTTAAAACGACAAGACCAGAGTTTTGCTGCGTGCATGTGAATGTATACAATAGAGGGCTCCAATCAGCACCTGCCACGGCACCAGTAGCTTCGGCCTTCAGATAACCAAAACATCCAAGTGGAAAATCGCCTGCATACTGTTAGAATGATGAGTTCAACTTTAACCACAGTTGCTTCAAAGTGTCATAAAATATTCATATTCTTCCTAACCTCACATGTTTGTTTTGTCCTGGCTTGTTGGAGCTCTCGTGTTTGTGTGCGGCAGCCTTCAGTGCAGCTCAAACTCCTGACTGGGGCTACACATGTGACAGTGACTGGACAAAGTGACAGGTCCCGGCTGCTCCCGTGTCAGGCCGCACTCCGCACTCCGCCTCACGTCCATCTGTCACCGAACACAGAGTGGAGCTTTCTCTGTACGTTTGCCTTTAATGTTGACGTGCAAGTGATAATGTCCCAAAGCCCATCCACAAAATCAATGCGGAAATGAAAAATTGAATTGACCTGTTGTCAAGGTTTCCACTAAAGTACTCTGAATACTATAAGGCTGTCGTCGACCAAAGAAAGTGTTGGTTGATTGATTAGTTGAAGAGGGCGGGGCAAAGAATCTTAAAATTATGTATGATGTTTTTTAAGTACTTTTGGGCATAAAATAAAACAGTATTCAATTCAATTCAATGTATTCTTGTTTTGCCCTAAATCACAACAGTAGTTACAGTATTTCGAAGGACTTTACAAAACCGTTGAATTCACCAACACAGATCAGAGAAACAGTTCAAACAGTAAAACAGAAAACACATATGTATTGGTCAATAATATGAAGATGACTAATGTCCATAAGTGTTGATAAATGTCCATACATGTTGTTGAACGTTCTGTCCTGGATCATCACCACTGTCACCACAGACACTCCTGCATCGACAAAGACAAACTCTAAACCCAAAGGGAAAAGTGACAATAGAATTGCTAAAAGTATTGATAGACTTCTGAATGGAGGTTTTCTTCTGACTTGAATTTCAAAGTCAATTCCAACATTTGCAGCTATTTTTGTCCATAGCTTCTGATTGTTACAATTGTACCATAGAAATGAATGTAATTTAGATAAAATAATTAGACCTCTGAATTTACCAGAAAACTAAAAAGTGACAGCCCTACTAACTTTCTCCGCTTTGATTCAACATTTTCAAAAGCAATTAAGCAGGTATTTCTACTGACTCACATGCAGTATATACTGCAGGGGATCTGTATATGGAACTTATTTATGTTTTGAAGATAATATAAAGATGGAACTTGGAAAATTAGAATATTGTTCACAAGTTCATTTATTTATTTATTTCAATAAACTAAATGTCGGTGTCAGCTTTATTTGAGTAGCACAACAACTCCAGCTGCCCAAAGTGCTTCACAGGCCTAAAAGATAAAAGCATACAGCATAAAATACATACAAATACATGTCAAATGTAAAAATGTAAAAAGTTGGATTTATCTAACTTTGCGTGGAGTCTGTGATATACTATTTTCACTTCAGAATATTTGCAATTACAGAAGTGGTCAACCTACGCTCTCATCCTTAGCTTTTAAATAAAACATATGTAATGTGTAAATAATGTGTAAACATGTTGAAGAAGATGACAAAGTCTGGGATTGTGTCTTTAAATCAGACAGAAGACATGTTTTATTGTTGATGGTAGAGCACGAACACGAGCACGAACAAAGAATGTTACAAACGGCAAGTGGTTATATACAGCAGGAGAAACGTAGACCTCCTATCAGGAGCTGCCACGGTGCCAGTGGCTTCAACCTTGAAATAAACAAAACATCAAGTGGAAAAGTACAGGCTTCTGCACATGAAAGAATGAAGAATTAGAACTTTAACCATAGTTGCTTCAAAGTGTTATGAAATCTCACATTGTAAATAAACTTCCAATGTGATGACCCCAAAAGCAGATGAGTTTCAGAGATAGGATGAGGAGCTCAGTCACACGGGAGCTCGGAGTAGAGCCGCTGCCAGCTGAGGTGGCCCAGGCATCTGTTTTGGATGCCTCAGTGGGGAGACACACAGTTATAAATTCATGCATTTTTTGGGTTAGTTTTGCAATAAATGCCGATCTTGAACCTCAGCCAGCATGTTTAGATTATAAAGATGTTTTAGCACAATTATGATGGATTGCCACTTTAGAGTAAAAGACTCCAAGGATATAATGAGATTTTTGTCAGTGTGTTCCATTTTCAAACTCAAAACAGCCACTTCTATAATGTTATTTCATGTTATATACTCAGATTAGATGATGTAGATGTTATATGTTTTTTTGACACCATTCCCCTGAAAATGCAAATACCATTGGACTTGTTTCTAATCCTGCTCCTATTCACATACAGTTTGTACATGATTGGACTCCACAGTGGCTGCACGATCTGCCTATGAGTAATGCTATGCAGTGGACAGTATTGGGACATGCATTAATCAAGCCACAGTGCAGTTCAATCTTTGGGATTAGTTTGGCTGTTTTATTGCACCATTTGGTTAAAACATGCTGACCTCAAAGAATTGGACAGGGCAGTATATTCTTCAAAAGCAGTGGAGTGTACGGCCTAGATTAGAATATTGTCTTTATACAGCTGTGCAATTAATCAAATTAGAATCAAGATTGAGGCGCAGTCATTTCTATTCATTTATGATGTTTGGTCAGATCAGCTCATGCTTGGTCGGTATTAGTGTGTGGTTTGGAGGAAGTGTTTAAAACATTATTAAAAGAGGGTTTCTGCCACTGTGCCCCATGAGGCTGCCCATTATGTCACGGTTGTTAAATGTACTGTCTGTTGTCACCTCGCCTTATGTGTTAGGAGTGATGTTGCTACTCTGTCACTTTTACTTTTTCTTCTTACTTGTTTCTGATTTGTTTACAAATGCATATGTCTCAAAAAGGATTTTACCTTTCCCTGAGACCACAGTGAAGGCAAGGCTAGGCAAGTTTATTGGCATATTCGTTTATTCATACACAAGGCAACTCAAAGTGCTGAACAAAACAAGATGGAGACATCACAACAAAATACAGAGTAGAAAATGGGCTTTGTAGCTAAAACTTTAAAAACAAATTTAACAGAATGTGCATTGTCCCTGTTCAAATAAATCAATAGATAAAAAACACAATATGAATATACTTTTATCAAGATAAATATTATGAGAATTCAGGTGGGCTCAAATAACAAAATTAATCTACTCTATTTATGGTTCATTAAAAAAAATATTTGGTGAAGTAAAATACCATAATATATTGTATTTGTATTTGTATTTTGATGTTGTATTTTGATATCCAGTCCTATATGAGAACTCCTGCTTGTATTGAGAGATTTGTCTGAGAGTAACAAAAGCTGATGTTGTGCTGCCTGCCTCTAAATAAACAAAGAAATATGCGCACCGAAATAGACATTGATTTAAACTTGAAAGCAGTTTCCCTTCTTTGCTTTTTTCAGATGCAACATGCACCAGACCAGAGGCTACAGCTGCAAATTGTGCTGCACATGCAACTGCTGCACAGAAAAAAAAAAGACAAATTATTTCAGAGTGAGCGAGGGCAAAGCCAGAGAGAGGAGAATTGAATTGCGGGTGGAGCGGTGGTGCGGTGGGGAGGGTAGAATTGGTAAAGGGTGATATTGCATAGTTTAATCTGTTGAGTTCAGCCGTGGCTCCGGCAGCGTGGGGGAGGGGAGGTACAGTACAGGCCCAGCGTTTTACTTCTGTCTGTCTGCGGTGGAAGCACAAAGGACTCACGGACACCACCAGTCCTCAGGGTCATGACAACTATATATTCATACATTTAAGTAGTTAGAGTATTATGAATAATAATAATAGGTAAGTAATATTTATTCATATAGCACGTGTCATCGGGATCAGGGTCACAGACATGATTAAAACAAAATGCTCCTACACAAGCTACATGCTGTGTTATTTCAGTGACTTAATTTAATGTCTGCGATAAAGATAATCATGTATAATTGTACATACAGTATCTGCTAACACTAGTAGTAGTAGTAGTATTTTTATTTTAGCAGTTTTACAATGTATTTTCTATTTCTTTTTACATGCACATATATTTCAAGAAAGAAAGAAAGCTCAAAAGGAGAAGGCAGAAGCAAAAAGCTGATAAATGCCATCCCCATTATCAATAATTTATTCAAGCGGCTGCAAAAAGATTTTAATTTAATTTTTTAACATGACATTCCTGATTTTTACCATAATAAGTTTTATCTTGTTGATGCAAACAAAAACACTAAACTAGTGTTATCAAATATAAAAACTGCAAATGGCAAATTGAATCTGAAACTTCTAAAAGCAGGTTGAGAAATATGTGGAAATCATACTCATGCTTTAGTCTTGCTCAAATGCTCCGTAATTTTTGATTATGTAAAGTTTTAACAGCCAACACTATCCTAATCCCAATGTTTTTTATGAGATATCCATCCATCAATCTGTTCTTTAATTAATGGTTGAATTATATTTTTCATCAATCAGACCTAAAGTGACTGTGCACAAGGACATAGTGTCATTTGTCATTTTGCTTTGTTGGAGAAAGCTCACTGTTCAGTAAAATAAAAAAAAAATATTACTCAATTATGTCTATACTTAATTTTTTCAGACTAATAAGCACACAGACTCTGGCAAGAGCTTATAGTGGCAAAGAGGAAATTAATGAAATATATTTTTCAAAGTTAAACAGACCTCTAATTAATGGTATTGCTGTTTAGTTATGCCACACTTTAATGTATTTGATCGGTCCTTGAGCCACTACACTTTCTAACATCCCAATTTGCTTTAGCCTCATCATTAGGCCATATTCACAGAAACACTTTTGTTTGTTGAACGTAAATGCAAGTTGTAGTAAAGGTTACCATAATTTAAGACCCGTTTTTGAGAAATATTACATCTATCGCTTTTATATTCAAACTTCTTAAATTAATTTCCTTGGCATATTCTCAGCAGAGTAATAAAACCCCTTCATTCATGCTATAAAAATCTCCAAATAGTTAATCTGGCTTCTCTTTAATTACCTCATTCACCATCGCTGGACACATCTATTGTTTTTGCTGGCGTGTTGTCAAATTGTGGATTAATTTTTGTCATTGAGGTTCAATTTGTCTTTGCCAATGAGCTGGTTTGACCTCATGGGGGAGCCCTCTGTTTCGCTATCAGCTGGACCAGGGCCTAATTGGTGTGGTTAATTGTGCCATAGCCATGAACTGCATTGGCAACAAGAGAAGGCAGAGAAATGGTGCAGCGCTCTGGAGTGGACCTCTAGTATCGGAAAGAGCTTGAGGGATCACCCCCAGCCGCAGACAATAGCACACTGGGGGTAGGTGTTGGGTGGGTGGGGGTCTGGTCTGGTTGTCTGTGGTGTAAATCTGGCGTTCCCAGTGCTGCCAGTTTATTCTGTGCTGATGTCTCGGGGATGTTTGCAGATACAGCGTGCATGGGGTGGGCGCAGGATTCAAGAGGCGCTCACACAAACACACACACACACACACACACACAATATGAACAATGCCCTAGACACTTAAAGGCAACACAATGGTAAAAAATGTGTAAACAACATGTACAATGCACTTGACTGGAACTGCAGGGAATGCTGTGGTAATTTATACGGCAGTTTAAGTTGACAGCGTGGGGTGTTTGAAAGAAAAAGGAAACCAAGAGCACATGGCTAATTTGCATAGACCAACAGAAAGGACAGGCTCAAAGCTTTTCATACTTATCCAATTACTTTTCAATTAGAAAAAACATGACACCAACACACTACAATTTATACATTTGACATACAACAGAAATAGGAAGAGGCATGGTGACTTGGTCTAAGGTTTCACAAAACAATAAGAACACATTTAACTCACTCTTTGGCATTACATTTCATGGTTGCCCAATAAAAAAATGATATTGTTTGTCAGTTCATAAAAATAATCAAGATAAGATTAGATAACTTTATTGATCTCACAATAAAGAATTTTATAACAATTTACAATTTCAACAGCAATGAAAGTGAGTTCAAGGCCTAGTCGCCTTCTAGTTTGTGCCATAACTAGTATACTGTAGTTGGAATCGGCCTATGATAAATAGTATATTGTGATATCAGAGGTTTTAATCACAAACATTTTGTAAATGTAGGCAACATTTTGTGGATCTTTTTTTCACCAATATTTTTCTATTCGGTCCCATTTGTTTTTAGCATCATATTCATCATCTTCATTTGTCCTTTGTTACCTAAATAGTAACATTTATGACATGCTCCCTATAGACATAATCAAGAGGAGTACGGTGGTAACTTTGCTGGTGGAAGGTGTAGATACAGTGTTGTTCCATTGAGGAATCTCTATGGAAACAAGCATGTGACATCTCCAATCCAAGGTTAGAGCAGTGGTGAGGAGCTCGCCACAAAAAACATGTTTCTTACAATAAAAATTGGTACATCATATACTGTATATACAAAGCGTAACTGTGGAATATTTCACTGACATCTTGGAACAGCTGGGCAGGGACCATGGAGCCACAAAGTTACATAGTCAATCTTTTTGCATCTAATCAACCATTAGGGGATAAAATTAATTGTTTCTGTAAATATTTAGACAGTTTTTGCATAATTGCCCATCCTATTTACAAAACATATCACTCATACATTTAGTAGACAGCTTATGCCCTTTCGTCTGCAGACTCTGCTTCCTGTTTGCGTGCATTGTTACGAGTGTGCACGTGTCTGCGAGCGTGCACGTGTGTCCTCTGTGCCCTTCAGAGTGGAGTGGGTGATTGTCATTTCTCTCATGTCGATCCGATCACTTTAGTCGGCTCCTGTTTGGAGGAGTGGGCACGGTGCCAGGTCATTACTAAACCTAGGCCTTTACTTCCTCTATCAGTCTGCAACAGATGAACCGAGACAAACAGAGGGCGTTATATCAAGTTAAAAGAAATCAGTATGAGAATGTTAAAAGTAGGGTTGGGATAAGTTAAAGTAGTTGTCAACTAATTTAGTAATCAAATAATTGTTGTTCTTTAACCAAACATAGCCTTAGATAACTATGACTGCATTTAAATATGAAGCTGTAGAAACTTTGAAGCTGGCGTACTTATCTTTCAGACCACAAAAAAACTGAACTATAGGTTATAAAATCCCTCTAACTACATCCCCGCGCTCAAAATAGTTTGGTTCTAGCAACAGTTATTCACATGCAATCATTTTTGGCCTCTGTCACATCTTTCAATCAGTTTTTTCAGACAGAAAAGGGAAAAAGAGAGGACCACCCACACTCAACCAATCAGCTCTCAGCCCGAAGTGTGCAATAGTGACTCACAGGGCTCGTTCTCACAAGGTTGAGAGAACAATGCCAATCCTTTATTCGTTCTTGCCAGTTATAGAAACAAAAAAACACTGTGCTTTCATTTTTAACAGCAGCTTTTCTTGAATGAGCAGCAGAACTATTGGCCCACTTTAGCTCTCAATCCCTTCTTTAGTTTAGTGTTTTATTGAAGCTATTCAATAAATTCACCAACGTTTGTTTCCATTTGAGCATGATTTCCGTTTTGCGTTTGGATTTTCTTTAGATTTATTCACCGATTGAATTATCTTTGCATTAATTTACCTAGAGTTCTATACAGAAAAAGCTCATATCAAAGACACATTGTTGAATTGTCGATGCACATAGTGTATATATATGATCCACAATAAAAAAATCACTTTTGCAGTTGGCTCTTTTTCCCCCCAATAAAACAAAGTGGCAAGGTCAAAACATCACAAAATGCCTTTTTCAGAGGCAGAATGAGGAGAAAAGAACAATGGAAAGAATTGGATTTTTTTCACAACTAGATGCGGTCGACGCTTGATTAACAAGTCTTCTATGGAAATTTCAGTGGTACTACTTCAATATTTATGTTCATTAGAGCTGCAAGATACAATCAAATTGCATTTCCAATTGTGATTTCCTTTGTGAATAATCAAATATCTCACCATACAGACCTGTTCCATCAGTATTTCTGTTCTCATGTACGTTAAAGTTTCTCTTAAATGATTATCCTCCTTGTAAACCGTGCTGTAAATGTATGTTATAATATGTTTATTATAGAAAAATGGAAATATAGAGTTCTGGAATTGTTTGTATGTAAATTTATCACTTACAAGAGGAATTCACATTTAAGGCAAGGCAAGGCAAGGCAAGTTTATTTATATAGCACAATTCATACACAAGGCAACTCAAAGTGCTGAACAAAACAAGAAAGCTATAAAATCATAAATTATCACAGAACATTAAAAAGAAAGATAAAAATATAAAATCCCTCAGTTGTATGCACAGTTAAACAGAACTGTCTTTAACCTGGTTTTAAACATTGTCAGAGAGGAGGCCTGTCTCACATCTTCAGGAAGACTGTTCCAGATTTTAGCAGCATGAATCTGAAAAGCAGCCTCCCCATGTTTAGGAGGAGGTCTTTTTGCGGACCATACTTAACGAAAGCCATTGTCAATCTGGTGGGTTCTTTCACACCACTGAAGTTTGGCCTTCATTGACTGCGGCTGTACAATCGCTCGGTGTCTGTCTGTGGTCTGTTTATGTCATTATAGTGGAGCTAATAGAGCCACAGCAGCCGCGGGCAAAAATCAAAGCCGTTTTTCAATCTCTGGAGCTAAATAGTACCGTGTGTAAACAAATGCTGGCTAATGCTTGCCCGATAAACTTTCTTCTATTTAATTGAATTGCAATGTGTAAAAGGACCAGCGGCCTCTCGTTCAAGCCTGATTCATTTTAATATGTGTTTGTTAAAGTTTGTTGGTTTGGGACTTTGGTTCATGAATATTGTTTTGCATAGTTTGGTGCTTATTGAAATATGGTACATGTTTGCTCTTGCGTGTTTTAGCTCACACCTCAAATATTTCTCATGGATCAAAAACAGACATGGATAAAGGTGGGATTCAATTCAAATTTACGACAGATTCTTAGTCCTATTTAAAACAAACAGACAAAAAGACAAAAAAAAATAGACAATGGTATTTCACCATATGCAATTCTTGGCAGTTTTTATCCTTCACAGTAGACAATCCCATCTCAGGTCTTTTTTTTTTATATTTAGAGGGCCCAAAACAACAATAATATTTTGACATTGCACTGTTGTCGAAAATGACACAAGATGCGGATCGGTCTGACATGTTTTGTTGTTGATTGTAAAGATGAGACACAAACAGAGTTTTATAGCTTGCATGTGATCTTATATCATGAAGGAATCATAAAGGCTCCAATCAGCCTCTGCCACAGAGCCAGTAGCTTCGGCCTTCAGAAAACCAAAAAATTCAAGTGGAAAATCACTGGCTTATCATATTGATGAGTTGAAATGTATACGCTATGCCATATAACTTTGGCTGGTTCTACCTCTAGTTTTCACATGCATTATTGGCCTCAACCGTCAGTGACTCAAAGGCCTCATTCTTTCAAGTATGCAAAAATAACTTGTTTTCTAATTAGATGATTAAGACGGCCTGTTGTGGTCTGATTTGTTCCTCACTCTTAGATTTTTAGTTTGTGTGTCTGTCTAAACGTGTGTGTTTGTGTCATGAATTTGTGAAGCGTCTTTGAGTTCTTGAAAAGCGCTATATAAAACTGATGTATTATTATTATTATTATTATTACAACATTAGTGCCCATTTCTACAATATCTATTTACTGATCTTAACACCTATTCAATTAACCACTAATCAAACATTAAGATAATTAAGACTTCACCATCTTTGCCCTATGTTTTTTTCCCTTCATAACATCCTGCTCTTTTTTGTCCACATTTTAACTTTCCCTCACTGCACCACTTTCTGCTGCTCCTGCCTCCAAACAGCCAAGCAGTCACGCGGCTCCTATCACATTATAATGAGATTGGGAGCACACCCCAACAGAAAGAAGCCATTTTCTACAGCTGCCAACTTATTATCAAGGAGGTGTGACTCTCTCCTGCCGCTCCAAAAGGCAGTGGAGGAGATGGGGAGGTTTCAGGGGCATCCTTATTTACATTTTGAGTGTTTTCTCCTTACCAGTCTCTTATGCCTTGTGCTGGTTTTGGTTCGGTCACTAGTGCAATCCCAAAGAACCACTTCCACACTTCGTGTTCCTCTTGAATTTTTAAAAAGCAGCGTCCAGGGATTTTCTGGACTTCTCTACCTTCTGAAATTCATTATGTGATGCTTTTGCTGGTTTTGAGTTGTCTCTTGGAGAATCCATCTCTTTGGCATAATTACTGCATCTATTAGTATTTACTCTTTAACTCAATGCAATCAATTCATTGTTATTTGGTCATTTCTGCATATTTTTTTCGTGTTCGGAAAGCTGGCACAAAAGTTCACGCTAGGCACAAACTCAACTTAAGTATGGGTTTCGTGAGAATACTTTTTTGTTAATAATAAAAGTGTGTAGGTAATATTATTTCGTTATCTGGTAACCATCACATACAGAACTTCCTGTAACAAACGTCTCGCTACAAACAATACTCATTTTTGAATGTATGGTTGCGGCATTTATTATGGTCACCCAAATTGTCTTATAATTGCAATAACACTTGAGATATTAAAACATGAAGAGTTCAGCTTCTCAGCCAAATTGTCCGTTGTAGTGCACAAAAATATTATTCTGTCTATTCTCCATCTTCAAATCCACTGATGGCAGTGAAAAGAAAATTACTGTAATTGACATATTTTCAAAATATCTGTGTCTGTAAAAAAAAGATTGTTTTGAAAACTTATTTTTACTTTAACAAGAGAATGTAAATAAACAATGCACAAAAGCCTTTTTTACCACATCGCAGAAAACATAAAAAGACAACGTTAACTGGGTCTCCATCAGGGCGTTCACTCTTGTCTTTTCACTTTCTACTGTTAATAAATTATGTAAAGGGTTGTACGTTAAGAATGGCATCCGTATGCACTGAATCTTACACAGCTTTAAATCATGTAATTCTTTCTATCAGAGTTGCTGCAATCTCCAGCCTAACATATCTCTTCCCCTGATGTTTGTACTGCCACATGAATACAGCAGATATGTCGTTGGGTGGGGTTAAGCTGTGACTCACCACTTATTTGTGTGTGTGTTTTTTTTCTCTCCACAGGCAATCTGGAGGAGCAGTCATCAAGAACAGGTACGATCCACTGTGAAGAGCCAGACAGCAGAACAAAGGCATACGGATGTAACACTGAATCTTAATCCATCTGGCTCGTTAACAGCCCAGAAAACACGGTGCATATATTGTCGTCAGCACTGTACAATGTGTGACAGGCTGCAACTGTATTTCCTGTCACTCAAGTCTGTTCTAATTATCACTTACAGAGGTATACTTCTGAGCTTAGCGGAGTTTCAGCCGTTCTGCATTTTGGTGAGAAGATTGTGGCTTCGTTAGTTGTAGACTTGTTGATAAGACTAGTAAGCTCTAATCAACTCCAAATGCCTTTGATGGTTGATACCTGTGCTGGTGCTACTGGTTCAATGTCTGTGTCAGAAAACAAAAAGTAAATATCTTTCGAAATACCTTTTAAAAGCAGTGCCAGTATTCATCAAAGCCACATCGTGAAAGGACTTGAAATCATAAAACTTATATGCAATATTCCTGATGCCAATCCCTAAAGATGAATACTATCCTTTATGTTTTTGGACCAGTATACTTCATTATAATGGTATAACTAGATTCCTGCCCTTTACAATTGCCACCTTATACTACTTTACTTTGACCTGCACTGTTAAATGTCCATAGTATAAACTTAATACTAATTTTAAGACCTGAATATGAAGATTTTTTTATGCATGCCTTTATATATATTTTTTTATTTTCACAGCTTGTTTGCACCGTGAGCCAAAGCTAATTCCTAGTTTGTGACCTCCTGTTACTTACAATGGCAATAAAGGAATTCTGATTCTGATTCTAATTCTGATTACATTCTGCAGTGACCCTGTAATTACAACTCAAGTAGAAAATCCAACCCCGACCATTAGTGTTTCCTGTACCTTCATACTAAAATAATGTATAATCATAGAAACATACAAAAATACACATTCTCATATGTCAATGTCTTTTCAGTCTTGGTGAGGAGTTTTATAAGGAGGCGATCGAACATTGTCGCAGCTACAATGCCCGCCTGTGTGCTGAGCGTTCCATGCGGCTGCCCTTCCTCGACTCGCAGACGGGAGTGGCCCAGAGCAACTGCTACATCTGGATGGAGAAGAACCACCGCGGGCCAGGTATGGAGCCCTGAGGTGCCCCTATGTGTGCGTGGGTTTATCCAGTCACATCTGCTCAGACAGGCCGTTAGTGGGACCAGGTTTTTCTTATTTGGAACCACCACCTTGCACTATTTATTTATTTGTTTGATGCTTTGGGGTGTGTATAGGCTATAGGATAAATGAAGGATTAAAAATAGTAAAGCATGGATAAAGATATTCAGCAAACTGGCAAGATTAGGATTTATCTTTGTGGCTTAACCTAATGTTAAACAGTCCAGCAACATGGTTAAAATCGAGTAATCTTTACACATATATTTTGAAGCTCTTTTCAGTTCTTTGTCTGGGTCTGTTATCTATAATGTCCTGGGACTTCATTTGCGTAGAATTTTTTTTACAAACTTCATACCTTCTCCACCTTCCACACTTCCCAGATTTCATTTATTTTAATTTTCCTTTAATAAATCTAACATTTAAAGTCAAATATTGTAAAAAATGCACACGTAAAATATTTTTACGTGTGCATGCTTTATATAGAGACTTTGATACGGCGCAAAAAATAAAGGGAAGTGAAATTATGCCCAGAAAGGAGCAAGTTCTAATGTTGTCTAGTGGCCTTTGTTAACCAAGTTGATTTTTGTGGTTCTCTCAAGTTTCATAACCTCTATTTACTCCTATTCCTATAGATATGCATTCAACTATAGTTACTGCAGCTGTATTGTCTGTCTGTCGGCTGTCACCATAATGTACATCAAACCCAGTGTGTGTGTGTGTGTGTGTGTGTGTGTGTGTGTGTCCAAGATGCTTACCTGCTGTGTGGTATGTGGAGGGAAAAGGAGCCTGCATCACTGGAGTGAAGAGGGGGAGAGGAGGAGACAGCTGTTGTGGCTTCAAATACAGTTATTCAAAGTGTATCAAGGCATCAAAATCTGTACTCAACCACAAAGGATTTAACAGCCTAAAATCACTCTTATTGATAATGAAAATTTCTCCACTGTGAGACTAATAAAGGTTTATCTTATCTTATCTTAAGACATTTCTGAAGATTTTATTCTCTGAAGCATCATTATAATGCGGTAGATTGGTATGGTGCTCCAACTAAAGGTGGAGTGTGAGATTCCCATTTGTCATTTGTGTGTTACTGGTCGAAATTTTACGTAAATATTTTTTTTCACAGGAGTTAAGTTTTTATGCTGTCCTCTTTTGCACTGTTTTTGTCTCCAGGTCACGCTCCAGGTCAGTTGTATACATATCCCGCTCGCTGTTGGCGCAAGAAGAGGCGGTTAAACATCTTGGAGGATCCTCGACTCGTACCCATTGAGTTCAAAATTGGTGAGAGGAAAATTCAAAACGTAAACAATACACATGGATTCAATAGTGCTTCCTTTGCAATCCAATCCGACTTTTTCAAAGAGCTACACACAATATACTGTACATTTGGCCAATCATGGACACTACATACAGGGAGTAAATGGCATTGTTTATTTTGAATATATGGATTAGAATTTATGTAAACTTGGACATGTGGATCAAAGTGAATAAACTTTCCTAAACTATGTAAAAAACACAATATTAACTTTTTGTTGAGAGAAACAGCAATCACATGGACACAATGATCAGATGATTAGATGAAATAATCCATGCACCATGAAATAAACATGTTTTCATACATTCATCCTGTTTGTCCCACAGAAGTGTCTTGTTCAACTGTTTGAGAGTTGATTGGTTGAGTCAAAGCTGGTGCCAAAATACATGCACATGAAAACTAGAGATATAACCAACTGTTTTGAGAATGAGGTCCTCCAGCTTTAACGTCCCAGTTGCATCTATTTAACTCTTTGTAGTAGACTCGGACCATAGTGGCCTCCTCAGTTTGGGCTGGAAAAAAGAACCTAATTGGATTAAGTATCTTTCCATATTCACTGTATGTATTAATCTATTTTTTTTTGTCCCATCTCAGATTACGAGGCATCTCTGAAGAAGGAGGGGGGTCTCCCAGATGGCCCCGTGCTGGAGTCTCTGCTGTCGGGAGAAGCCCTCGACAAAAAGGTGGAGACGAAAGAGGAGGAGTCCATGAGCGAGTGCCAGGTTCACATTTGGTCCTTTCTCTGATCATTCGCATCATTCGTTATTATTTAGAGTGATTACAGTATTTTAGTTAATTTTCACTTTTAGTATTCAATCATTTTAGTTGTGGGTTATTATTCTCTCAATGGAAATCTATTTTGCAAATTCAAGTTTTATCAGACGTTTTTGACAATGTGTAGGAACTATACATTTTTCTCAATTTTTTTTCTCTATATTTGTAAAATGTAATATAATGTTTTTAATCTCCTTTATTACACGGAAGACTCAGTTTCTTTGTGTCTGTCTATGTGTCTGTTGGAATGAGTTTTTGGCTGCAACATCAGCTCCTGCTGCTCTCAAATCTCCTCCTGGCGTTAGGTCCGATGTGACTGCACAGACTGACAGATCGTCCAAGGATTATTATTTCATTTGACAAAAAAGGAGAAAATAAACTTGCTTAGGCCTTTGACTAATATGATGGCTTTGCACAATGCTGTATGTTATCTATAGTTGTGTGGCAGAAGAGGTCCAGTGAAGCTTACTACACCTCAATATATAGATCTGCACTTATGTGGAGGACAATGGAGCAATGACCTTTGTTATAGTCATAGTGTTTTAGTAGTGTCAAAATCATTATAGTTTTATTATTTAGAAATGTATAAACGTTGCAAGTAATACTACGTTAACTTGGGCTCAGCCTCTCCTGTTAATTAGTATATAACAAGTTATAAAGTCCGTTTACAGATACTACCATTTATAAACAATTAACTGACTATAGTATTAGAACTGGGGAACAAAACAAAAAAAAGTTGAAATCCACCCATTAGCTAAAATCTAGTGAGAAACCCTATACATTTGGCACACGTGATTTACTTTTTGTTGATTTCAATAAGAAAATACAAGAACAATTTGCATTTGTTGTGTGTTTGTGGCAAATCTCCTGGCGTTAGGCTATTTATATTAATTTAAAACACACATGACATTTGATGGTGAAAAAAATAATAATAATAATGCATCGGTTTTATATAGCGCTTTTCTGGACACTCAAAGACGCTTCACATGTGTCATTATTCATTCACTCCATACACGGTGGTGATAAACTACTACAGTAGCCACAGCTGCCCTGGGGCACACTGACAGAAGCGAGGCAACCAGTATGCGCCATCGGCCCCTCCGACCACCACCAACCATTCACACACACACCAGACTCATTCTAGGCAATGGGGGTGAAGTGTCTTGCCTAAGGACACAACGGCAGTTTGGCACTTTACAGCCGCAGCCGCCCCACTGTGGCTGGTGTTCCCAGAGGTTAAGTGTCTTGCCAAGGACACAACGACAGTAGACAGTGGGAGTCGATGGTGAAAGTCTTGAGCGGGGCTTGAACCCACGACCTTCTGGCTCAAAGGCCAAAGCTCTACCAACTGAGCTACTGCCGCCCTAGAAAAAAGGTCTAATGAATTGGTAATCGCCAGAGCACGTACAGTATATATCTATTCAAATATAATCAGCAGTTATTGTAAATCAAGTTAGTTTTTTGGGTGAAATCTCTTGGCTCTACAGTATACATGCCACAGATGTACTGTATTTCCTTCCTCGTGGTTTCAGCATCGAAGCCCCTCTTGTTCCTCGCGGTCTCACTTGTGGGCCGTTAGAATAAACCCGACCCCACCTTACTCTTCGCCCTGTGCTGCACATCTTGAACTTGGACGGACAGTTAATCAATCACAAGTGAACGGCTCCAGCGCACAGAGAGGCCCGAGCAGTTTTTAAAGTCAATAGAGCAGAATACTCTGCAGTAAAACACCACTCACTACATCCAGGACAAAACCACCGGTAATGAATTTTAGATCTCGGCCCAAAGACGCACAGGTGCACAATACGGGTACTCTGCTGTCTATGTCTGAGAAGAACTGAACGAAGGAATCACCATTGGAGATGATGCTTTGCCCAAAACTATGAGAAAGACTATAGGAAAGAAGGACATTGCAATTGTCCTTGTGAAAACACACACTTTGTATTCCGTAATATAAGAGGGAAATATCTTTTGGAGTGAAGCAGGTGGCAAACTGTAAAACCATAAAGACATCTCCAAAACACAACTTCAGTTCAGTTTTGTTGATGTTGATGGAGAACAATATGGAACATAGACACATTTTTTCTTGCTAGCTTTTAGTTAGTGAAATGGTCTGAGCTAAGGCTAAATTTAATAATAGGTTGTTTGCATTCTTTTCAGGTGTCTAATGTTGAAACCACAAAAAAACGTTAATGATGAAATACATCTAACAATCTCTCAGTTTCCTTCCATCACTAGTTTTCACATGCATTTTACATGACTTATTATAATTTTTCTTTTACTTCTGTCTCATCATAAATCAGCTTTTCCAGAGAGAAAAGTAAATAACCTCACAGAGCCTATCAGCTCAAAGCATCAAATAGAGACTCCTTTTGCATGTATGAAATAGACAACATATTTTCTAGGCAGTATATTGTGGTATGATTTGTTCTAAAAAATATATATTTTACAAGATTTTTTTTTCTTTTAGAACAAACAACATCTACTATTTGTGTAGGAAAAGGTTAGGTACCCCAGCTTTAATCTACTGATTGTTATACTTAATGATTTTTATCAGGGAAAAATGCAATTATGTTAATAATTATGAATACAACAACAATGTTTTTTTTTAAACAATGACCATATATAAGCAATATGAAAATGTGTTTTAATCACACAATGTAATAAATATCACTCAGGTATTTTATTTTCAACAAACTTTTTATTTCAACAATCATTTCAGCATTTTTTTTTTCCAGGTTGTATTTATTTTAGTGATTGTTCATTTGATTAATGACAGATGTTGCATTCACTGTATCACAACCAAAAAGGATTGGGCTAACACACATTAGCTACTCATCTATCCCACTGGGTTTTTTAAGAGTTTTTCCTTGTCGATGCAGGAGGGTCTTGTTGGACAGTTAGTGTCCAACAGAAAGGATTGGTGATGATCAGGACACTTTAGCATTCTACAACATGTATGGACATTTTCTTCTGTGTGTGCTTTATATTCTTCATGTGTTTTAACTGTTGATTCTCTGACCTGTGTTGGTGATTTCAATGGTTTTGTTAAGTCCTCTGAGATGACTTCTGTTGTGACCTAGGGCTATACAAGAATAAATTGTATTGTATTGTATTGTGTACTCTGTCTTGAGACCAGTATAATAATGTTTCCAAACCAGACA
Source organism: Knipowitschia caucasica (assembly GCA_964034765.1). NCBI lineage: Eukaryota > Metazoa > Chordata > Actinopteri > Gobiiformes > Gobiidae > Knipowitschia > Knipowitschia caucasica. The sequence continues at coordinate 15,442,709 of OZ035832.1, forward strand.
ACATGTAGATGTTAGAAGTTACAACCTCAGAGTGAGCTCCAAGATAAACATGTTTAAAGCTGAATCGTGCAGTTGCTGTAATTGAGAGTCTTGTACCTGGTGTCTCCTGTAGCAGCAGCAGCTCGCGGCCCGCTGCGTCTGGTCCGGCAGGTGGTCCACAAAACCCTCGCTTTCCAGGGACGTTCTTAATCTGGCCACTTTAAGAGCAGACACATCCCCACTCAAAATAGCTCCACACCCCATCACTATTGCACAAAAGCAAATCAGCCTGACACCACCCCTTTAATGCCACACCATATCAATTCATTATTTTTCTTACTGATTTGCTTCCACCTATTTAACCACCAGTGTGATAAGCCGAGTACCATGAGTGAAGCTCTTATCATCAAAGTTTGGGCTTTTGCATGTGCAGCTCTTTCCTTAATAAAGTTGTCCTTGTAAAAAGTATGCCAGACAATCTTTATTATGCCCCACATAGATGATAAACTTGTCCTAGTCCATTATTTTTGCAATATTCCAGGGGCTTAGAGCGTACTGCTGTGACTGTAGAGGACTTGCTGTATATGTTTTGACTCTTTATTTGGGCACGTTCCTGTCTTCCTTATTGTGAGAATCCAGTTCAGGTTAAAACAATATGCCTCCATTTCCCACTTGTGTTTCCTTGTGGGTCAAAAAACAGGTGTGCAGTGTATAAATGCCCAAAGTGTCCATTGGTCATTGCAGAAGATAGGAGGCAGAAATCTGAAACCCCAAAAAGTATAACAGTAGTAACATTTAGATCGTCTCATCTCATATTTACACTTTTATAATTTTATGTTTAAGCTAAATTGGGAAACCTGCAAATAAGTGATCTACTGCCTGCCTTAAAAAAAGTCCTTCATCCTAAAACTGAGTGCCAGAACTATTACAAAAGCAATATTTCTGGTTTACAGCATAGACAGCCTTAGTTATAATCATATGGTCTAAAATCTAAATAGATCCCTGTTGTTGGTGATGCTTCAAAGACAGAGTTTGGTGTCATCTTTGAAGTAGCGCCTGAGCTCTTGTTTTCTGGCTGCAGATTCTCCTTCATTTATTTTGCCGTTGTTTTGTCTTGCAGAAGCTGCTGGTCGGAGATTTCCCTCACGAGTTGGAGACAGACGAACTGGAGGAAGACGTCCCAAAGCGAAAGAACCGCACCAAAGCACGAGTAAGACAGCTGTGGCCTTTACCTATGCAACGCTTGCTCATTTTGACCTTTCTGAAATCGCTGAGAGTTGTCCACTCTTATTTTTGTTATTGATCTTTTTTCATGCATTTTATTTTATTCAAAAAAGAGGCTTTTTGGTTTAGCTGTAGAAGTGTAGTGAAAGTTTTCTACAGACCAAAGCAATTTTACAGAAACAGAAAATATTCTTAGAAATAACATAAAATATGATCATTATCTTTGTTGCTGGAGGCCGGCTGACATTTAGTGCTTTAAGAGTTAGAAAAATTAATTAAAAAGAGGATAATCTGATTGGATTTCAAAGTTGACATGTGCAAAATCATTATAGTTTTCCTGTCTTACTTAACAGCACAAAATTGTTTTCAGAATCATTCACGTTTGAGTAATTGAACAAATTTACTTTGTCTGTGACGCACATTTGATTTGAAAGCATGTGGCGTGTAAGAAAGGATAGATTTGAATAAAACCAAAACAGTTTCTCAATGTCAACTTTATTTGTAAGTGCTTCACACAAACAAAAGAAAAGAAAAGAAAAAGCAGCATGAGAAACACACAAATATTTGTGGAATATAAAACACATAAAACTTAGTTGGTGTTTAAAGCCAAAGCAAATGTTCTGAACTCAATATGCAAAGTATGGATCAGTCCTGGACTGTGCTGCAGCATCTGGTCGCTTTTTATCACATTGTATATTTGAGTTTTTCCTCGCTGATGCAGGAGGGTCTGAGGACTGTGGTTACTTTACATTTTCGGGCATTGGTCATCCTATTTGTTTTTCGTATTCTGTTCCCTGTGTTCTAATAGCTAGATTCTCTAATCTATTCTTGCCAAATTTACCTTTTTATTAAAGTCCCCCAATAGTTTGGCTGTTGTAGTTAATGGGCATAAATCTTTTGCCTATTTAAAGTTAAAGTATTATTATTATTATTATTTTCCATAATCTGTGTGTTTGTCTTGGAATGTGTATGTAATTACAAGCCAAGACAAATATCTGTCAGCACTACGAATGATGGCTATAATCCGGTGTGATTTGTGCATTAACATGTACTGTCCCAACCAAATAAACAATAAAATAAAATAAAGAAAAACAATAAATGATGCAGGACAAAATTCTGTTCTATTCAATTCCAAAAAGAGAAAGAAGCGAGATTATATTGATAGGATTTGAGCTTGAATGGCAGTAATTCCTCACAAAATGTAAACAAGATATCTTTACTTTTCCTTATTTCAAAGGTGCAAAAACAACCCTTGCAATCACACATTATAATGACTCATTCCTCTACTCATCATTCTAATCAGATCTTAAATTATGCCAACACTACTTCACTTTTTTTTTGATAACTTTGATTAACTCATGCCGCTTCATTCTTCACTTTAGCGTCCTACGGGAGGATAATCTGGTGTTAGCAGTTATTCTGGCAGCGCACACACAGACAGTGGCGTTGCTAATTGTGGCAGTGGCTCCCCTGCTAAGTGTCATCAGCCCCCCCCAGCTCCAGGGCTCCTGATTAGCATGTAGCAGCGAGAGGAACGTAAACAACACGTTTGTCTCAGCGCATCTTGACAGAAGTTGAGAAAACATTAAACTTTATGTGTCTGATGAGACAGAGGGAGATGGGATCCTAATGAGAAAAGATGAAAATTATTTATTTGACAACTTTACCAAATGAGTTCTGAATAAATTATTGTATTGTCCATGGAACAATATATAAACATGTTTACTGTAATTCACCAGCAATTGTTTAAATATAAAAGGCAGTGCATTTTAAGACTAAACTGCTCTGAGACTGGTGCAGGGTAGGAAGAAGGTTGCTGGTTTGGCTCCCAGTTTTTTGTTTTTTTATTTTTTACTTTATTGCCAAAAGTTCAACTAACAGGACGTTTACATTAAAACAAACAAAAAATTATTGAGATTGGGCTCATTCATTAATAAATGTACTGCAGGAAAAACATACATACACACAGCACAAGTATTAAGAGGCTGAGATCAAGAAATAGTATAACTATATAATATTGCTGATGCCAGCGGATTCATTGAATGGGGTTTGGGTGTTTCTTGCCGTGTTTCCTTTCCCTCAGCCCAATACATGCACCATAGGAAAACCCTCCAGCTTATTCTATTTTCTACTTTTGACTTGTTTGCACCGAGAGTCAAAGCAATTTCCTAGTCTGTGACTTCCTGTTACTAACATAGCAATAACAAATATTCTGATTCTGATTCTAAACTGGTCCTGACCAGACCAAGCAGCTGCATCTGGAGATGGGTTCCTGGTCTCCTCACTGTAAGCTGCTGGTTGATCGCAATCATTCGTGTTTCATCCAACATGAAAAGTACACAGATTTTTATTAATAAACAAACAAGTACATTTTTGAACAAATAATGTAATACAAAGTATTTTTTCCTGCATACAACATGTGAATGAGGAGTTCATTATTTTTCCAACAGTGATTGATAGATAAATGCATCGTAAATCAAACCAAATCTTGCTATTCTTAAAACAGATGAGGTATATAATAACCTCTGGATGTTTCAGTAAAAATCCTCTTCAGTATAATTTGATTTTCTTTAGACATTTGCTGATCTGTGTCTTTCAGGCCTACGGCGTCGGAGGAATGAGAAAGAGACAAGAGCCATCCGCCATCGAGGACAGAGACAAGCCTTACGTCTGCGACAGTGAGACACTTTTCCATTACATCAAAAGAATAATGTTCCTCCAACTATAACATCCCAAACTTTGCGGAGTAGTTTGTTGAAAATTTAAAAATGAGTGAAAATACACACTCATTGACTCATTACATAAAAAAGGAAAAGTGCTGTAGGATTTATAAATAATACTTGGACAATGAATATATAATTCCTTGCCTTTCTCAGCATCACTCCTAGTCTGATTGTCGTTTCATGTCACCGTACGGTCTGATAACAAACCTGAGTAAATCCCCTTTTCCATCAAGCTGAAGCTAATGCTGGTTATGGGCCATTTCTCCAGTGCAGAATCGTCCCTGAACCACCCAGAACCAGAAGGGGCAGAAGGGGGATACAAAGTGTGCTATACAAATAAAGCTGACATTGACATTTATGTGATTTTATTGTAAAGCACTTTGGTCTCCTGTTGTAAAGGGCTCTATAAATAAAATGTATTGATTGATGAGTGATTGACCAGCGCATAACAAAGGGACTCTCGGAAATCTTGGTATTTAGTTCCGCAGAAAGCTAACCTGGAAGCCTAACACAAAACTTAACATTAGCAACAGTTAATTTGGTTATCTTAAACATAAAATCTCTTAAAAACAAATTCAAATGAAAAAATAGCAACAAAATATGAATATTTACCTCTGCCCGGGACGAAACACTAAGATTTGATTGAGTCCCGTAAACACTCGAAGTGATCTCGTGAACGCTTGAATTGGCTTAAACAGGATAATTTTTTTGTTTCATAGTCTGTGGAAAGCGCTACAAGAACCGCCCGGGGCTGAGTTACCACTACACTCACACGCACCTGGCGGACGAGGAGGGCGAGGAGGAGTCCGAGAGACACACACTCCCCTTTCAGCGCAAGAACAACCACAAACGTGAGTCCCAATTCCGCCATCACGGCTCTCACTGCCTCCTTTCATATGGTCTTTGTGAAGGAAGTGGGAGTTCACCTCACGATAAGTCGAATCACGTAAAAGCAGAGAGTTTAGAGGAAATGTGTTGATGGCATGCTAGTTGTTTTTGGCTTTACCGTAATGGCAAATATTCTCACTTGGCTCTGGAAGGCTAAGCTGTGCAAAGTGCTTGTAAAGTCATTGTGGTGAAGAAATTGGGAAATTAGTAAAGTGTGGAACAAGTTTGAGCAGTTTTTTCCAAGTTTTGCAGGACAAAGAAATGTAAAGTATAGGTTTTGTACAAATGCAGCCTTTTTAAAGTTTCGGCATGATTTTTTTAATACTTGCACACTTTAGTCTGCTTTCATTTATAAGCTATAAACGTACTATACCGACCCATTTGAAGACTTTTTCTCCTGATTAAGTCAATTTAAAGCTTTCCTCGCAGAGTCTTTACCCAGATTACGCTCAGCTAATTGCAAAATAAATAGTTTTGGTGTGATCGATCCGTGCAGGGCTGGTGCAGTCATCCTTTACAATCAGAATATTATTGAGACTCATTGATCGTTTTGTGGGACTTCTACACTGCAACGCTGAGGACTGGGTTTAGTGCTGATGGAGCTGAATCTAAATGTGCTCTCGTCGTGTGGATAGGACGTCCCAGCGGAGGAGAGGGGTTTTAGCTGATTTCTTCACTTTTTCTGTCTTTCCTTTTTCAAACTCATGTTGCGATGCAGGTGAAAACTCGAGCTAATTTCACTGTGGAACCCCTTTTTCTTGGGCAAAACCGATGGAAAAAAGTGGCTTGGGATTTTAGGTATCAAAAAGGTTGAGATGATCTTTTCAAGATTGTGTGGAGTCACGGTTTGGTAAAGCTTTTTGTCTGTAAGGTCCTGACATTTTTTATCTGCTGGAGGGTTTGTTTAGAAGCACAAACCAATTAGTTGTTCCTCCCTGATTCATGTATTTCAAGTATTATACGTAAATGCACGCAAGGTCAAACATATATCACATTTTAAGAACTTACTTTTGCCCCATTCTTTGTTGTAAAGCAAGTAATCTGTCACTAAATTATTACTCCTCATTTTTTCATTCAATTTGAAAAACCCTAAAAACAAATGGTTCTATTCTATTGTAATAATTGACAGTGTATATGGTTCTTATGTGACTTCATCTAATTACTGAGGTATAATATATGCACATTTTCCAGTCGTTTCCAGAGTGATCCCTTTGTATTTCATATTCTAAAAGTTTTCTTACCTCTAAGGTGCCACACTACCGCATTCAATCTGTATGCTATATGCTATGTTACAGGTCATATCTGGGGCAAGTCTGCTCACTGTAAGAATTGTTGTTCAGGGTAGTAAAAAACACCTCTAATTGTATATCACAGGTTTAATTTCACAATGAGGTTAAAGCTAGAGTATCTAAAATGTTGTGAAAAAGTCAGACCACAACATGCTGTCTCCTGTGAGTCACTATGTTACACTTTTCTGTCTTAAAAAGCTGATTTAAAGATGTCTCAAAGGCCTAAAATACATGCATTTTAGTGGTAGAACCACACTTTTAGAACCTGAAACCACCATAAATCACATGGATTTAATTTTACATTGTTAATATTGCTGTGGGTTGAATGTTAGGTTTCTTGGCTTTTATTCCAAGCAAAGCAAAAACCCCTCCAAGTGCACTTAGCTTGAAAAAGTCAACACAACCAAATTCATTTACAGGTAAAAATATGTGGTGAGATTTTGTATCTTCATAAACATGTGACCAGCCTCCTGCAGTGTATATTTCCCTGTCCTGGTTTCTCTTCCCCCCATGTCACCTCTTGTCATCTGGTCTCACTGGGATCCTTCTCAACTATTGTAGTGTTATTTGCACCACCCGCTCTGTCCCTCATGTGACAAGTCAAAACGTCTGCAGCAGTGAGCAGACTTCTCTTCTGAATGTAATTTACTTTTGCTGCATCGTAGTGGCTTTCTCCTGGCGCTGCGTCACTCCCAGTGGGGCGTTTGGCTTTTATAGAATAAGATAAACCGCTGGAAGTGGCAGAGTTATTGAGTATTGGCAGACTTCCTGAAGCTGTGAAGAGGAGTAGTGCTAAATCTTTGGGGGATTTGACTGTACAAGCGTTTATTTAGTGAGGAGCTGCTCTGTCAAATTATCACTTGTGTTTGTGAAGTGTTTCTTTGTGTTTAAAACCAGTCCTGTCTCTTGATCCTGCCAGTAGTCTTTCAAAATATCATAGTGACAAAAGAAGTTTTTCATAATGTACTGCAAAATCCAGGAAATTTTTTTGCTTCAAAGGTCCGTGCATGTTTGAGTAAACTCCTTCTCAAACCATTGCTCCTAGAATTTTTTTACCCACACTATTGAATTCCCACAGTACATAATTAAAGCTGGGGTACCGGAATTTGTTTCATACATAACATGAGTCTTGCTAAAGTAAAATGTGAACAAATCAGACCACAACATGATGTCTTCACCTTTACATCTGTTTGCATAAAAGTACATGAAGGAAAAATACATGCATGTGACATCTAGGAATAGAAATGTATTTGCTCATTCAGGTGGGTGCGACTCCCTGGTGGCACGGGGCTTTTCTGCGTGGAGTTTGCATATTCTCCCTGTGTCTGCGTAATCTCAGTGGGACTCTCCTATAGTATTATAATAATCTGCTTGTATGTCAGACTTGGTCCCTTAAGAATTGTCATTTTCAACATGCAGTAGATCTGTTTATATTACTATATTGATACAGAGCAAGTTAATAGATTATGACAATTAATGTATTAGTTTAAAATGTATACAAAACAGAAAGCATTCCCAGATTGAAAAGGGGTTTGAGAACAGCCGACGTTTATTTGGCTCCCACACTTCTCACTCAATCTCCTTCTATTACATGCCTCTGCTTCTTGTTTGAATAGCCTTTTATACCGAATCAGTCCTGAACATGTCTTCACACTGAGCAGACAAGAGCAAATTATTCTTATAAAAGGTTTTTATCAAGCTGTTCTTGTTAAGTTAACATCATTTTGAATGGTTTTGTCTTTGTTAAGAGTTAGTTTAGTGCTGGGCAATCTGGAGGATTGACTTATCTCAATTTCTGATTAGATTTTTTACTTAAAAAAAAATAAAACAAGATTGCTGATATGACAAACTCTCCCATCAAGTGAGCACATAATTTTACAGCCATTCCTGCTGTGACTACCACATGATGGGTGTCTTTTGATTATAATTCAAGTGTCTATAATCACAAACTACCAAAATTGAGATTGCGATCGCTCGATGTTTCATTTTTTGGCATAGTCCCTGGTTTAAAAATGATACATCCTGATCTGCTCTTTTCTCTCTCTGTGGTTATTTTTACCTCCTGAGCTGCAGATCTCTACATGTGTCTTTGTGTCTTGTCATTTGAGCATTTATGTGAAGGACAATGGCGGTCGGTCTATGCACCAGTGTGATGGTGGGACACTGTGTTTTGGTCAGAATAAAAGGCTCGTTCATGACGCAAAAACAACAAAAGAGAAATAGCTCTCAAGTTTTGAAATGCCAGAGTAGACAATCCATCCACTCGCTTTGTTCCTTTGGGCTAAAAAAAAAACAAACAAAGTAAGCAATTTGTAGTGAAGGGGAAAAAATGGCAAAATTGCTCTGATCTCTCTCTGGTTTTGATCTACAGCTTTGAACCCTGCAGAATATATATTTCAAGTACATGTAATTATAAGATTTGTCATTTCCATTTGTAAGCAATATTTATCTATCAATATAGTAAGACTCAATGTGTGAATTAATAAATAATAAACACAAGAACACAACAAAATGTACACCAAATGTTAGCCGCCAATGCTACCACATATATATTGGTTGTGTATATTTTTTGAAAAGCTGATGTCTATTAACTGCATTTGCTGATAATTATATTACTAGAAATGCCTGAATGTCTAATTTTTTACCTTAAAGAGACTGTTTTTTTGGTTATGTCTGGGTGCAGATGTTAATGTTAGAAATCTTGTCCAAGAAACCAAGTAGTACAATGCTGACGCGTCAAACTCCTGTTAATTTGACTTATAGAATAAATAATATACCTTCACTGCTGTGTTAGAATTTGATTAATTTTGACTATTTTAAGAGATATCAGATACAGGCAAGTTCAGTTGGCATTTCAACCGCTCATTCCCTCCACAAAAGGGTGTGTCCACAGTGGAAAAGGAAAAAGAACAATCAAAGCTGTCACTCAGCACTGCATGGCTCTTCTCTCGGTTCCAACTAAAGCCAATGTAATATGATTAAATCAACAGTTTGATATTACAAGCGACATTAGGATAGAAAATATAACAGCATATACAAGTTTAAACAGCCAGTCTTTATGAATAGCATTCCCTAGTTGAGTGCGCAGTCTATACCGCGGACAAAAGCAGTTGTGAGTTAATTAGAATGTGTTTTAAATTGGCTTGTCTAACCAAACAGACCAGTTCAATATGTGCTGCAGAAAGGAAGGGGCGACTTTCGAATCGTTTAATATCCCCCTCTGCCTCAGCCCTCCCCAAACCCCCAGTAATCGCACACACCAGAAAAAAAATGCAATCTTCTCTGCACAAATGAAAAAGCAGCCTTGGCTCTTTTTGGTCTGTGTGAGTCCATGTGCATGTGGGAGATGAGAGGCACTTCTTCTCCCTATAGCGCCACATATGTAATAATATTAATATGGGTCCCTCAATTGAGAGCAGGCCAGCATACATAATTCATTATATATCGTAGATTCTGGCTTAGGAGCAGTCTAGACAAAATACAGTAACCACGCAAAGGTTGTGGTTTACAACTGGTTTAGACTCTGTTAAAATGTCCTGAAATTCAGTTTCATTTGTAATTGTAAATTATTAAATCCTACTTCATCACATTCCCTAAATCCTAATTATTTACTGTGGTGTGTTTATGAGAGCTTTTCACATATTCTGGAAACCAGAGCACGGCTTGACCAACAAATATGCTGCATTACCAGAGAATATCTGGTTCTCTGGAATATTTTTCTGGAAAGATTTCCATACAAAATGTAGTGTTATCTCCTTCTTAACAAAGCTGCCCGAATTGTATTGAGCTGCACAACAGTTTAGCCTGGCTCACTGTAAAAAGCAGAACACAGTATTATTTATTAACGTTTATCAGGAATGTTTTAGTGTCACACAATCCTGAAACAATATATAATAAATTGAGACTGTTTTCAAATTCTCATGATCATGCCACACGGCAAATTAGTGATTTAAGGTATATAATATTTTCTATTTGAGTTGGACTGAAGCCACTGGAGAAAGTTCCTTTGTTATTATTATTATTATTTTTATTATTATTATTTTTTTTCATGGTTGTAAATGATTTCTCACTGAGCTGTCATATCGTCGTGTGTGTGCGTGTGTGAGTGTGTGTGTGATTTATGTATAAAAATATGTAAAAGCATGTAATGATTTTGAGGAGACCCCAGGAAGCTTAATGAAAGAAAGGACAAGACTGCAGATACAAAACAGTCGAAATGAGTTTCCTTCCCTGTGACAGAGCTCTCCTCCAGAGATAGGGTGAGGAGCTCGGTGTAGAGCCACTGTTCATCTACATGGAGAGCAGCCAGTGGCTCAGGCAACTGTTTTGGATGGTGGTGCATGTCCCACTGGGAGAAGGCCCCAAGGAAGACCCAGCATAGACTAGTCTCTCTGCTGGTCTGTGAACCCTTTGGGATTCCCTCGGATGAACTAGAGGAAGTGTGTGTGGAAGGGGGAGAAAAAGTATTGTATTCTTAATTTTTGTTCCTATTCTACATATGCTACGGTTCTAAAGAATTCAATCCTTTTTGAAAACCCAAATTTTGATGTGGTTATTGTTATTAACCTAATGTGCCACATTATTATTTAAAATGTGCACTGTCATTCATAATGATGGCTATGGCAGTGTCACTTGTTACTTTTGGTTTGTCTATTATTAACTATAATTCTTGAAAGTACAAAGTAGCGTGGCATGGCTACGTTTTATAGCAGCAATGTTTTCCTCTGACTTTGTGGTAACCAGTAAGTATTAAAACAATTACAACTGTTGATGATAACAAACAATATCAATCAAGTCTTAGACCATCATAAAAAATAATAACTTGAGTCTGAAAAATATCCCAATAACTCTGGAAGAACATTTAGATGTAGTTTCAGAGGAACTTAACAGTGTATATATTCCCAACACTCCCATTACACAGCATCCTTTGGAAACCATAAACCAAACCTCCATACAGTGTGTTCTGGAGCTCTCTCTGCTCCAGCACTATGGCGGTGCTGTGTTTTTCCATTAGTTTGATAAATGACAGATTATTCCACCTGGAGATGAGATTTTCTCTGTCTCCTCCTCAGGCCGTGCATCCTCACTTAACCCCCCTCTTCACCAGTGCTGTTTTCTGCACATTGTTTGGCTCCATCCATCACGCGGCCAGGGCTTTTTAATATATCTTATTGAAATGGCTTTCTGCTGTCTCCTATCAACATCTTCGATATTAGCCTCTACTGCCAGTATACTCATTGCAGAATGGATCTTCGATACTCACACAAATGTACTGCTGAAACTACTACCCCAGTTAAGGAACCTATAGAGCAAAAGTACTGAAAAAAGTTAATGGCATTGTATAGTGGTAATACATTCATTTGATACAATACATCAAAAGAGGCATTTAAGTGCACAATATATAAAACAGCCAGGCTAATATTATACATATAGTGTTGTGGTCCCTGATCCTATGAAAACTTTGCTCAAAATTTCCACTCATAAAGGGAATTTAGCTTCTGGTAAAAGCCAAACACTATACAGGGAATGTCACACTCCTGCGATAGTCAGGACTATCTCCTAAACTATACTATACTCCTAAATTCTGCCAGTTCATTGTTTTTTAAAATCATTTTATGGTCTTAAAAAAATCAACTTGTAGAATCTATCAGAACACAAAATAAACATTGTTGGACTAATACTCCTTATGTATTGTATGTTAAGAGAAGGTCTCTTAACGTACATTGTTGCATCCATTCGCTTGTTTGAACAGAATGTTGGAACAAAAAGGGTCTGACTGATTTGGGGAGATAGACAAATTGACCTCTTTTTAGCATGTTCCAAATCCTCTTGTCTTTCTTGTCTCTGGTTGTTTTGGTAAACTACCATGCTGTGAAAGCTTCCAGCTCACTTACCACCAGAAAATAAATGCACTGCACTGTTGTTTCTCTTATAAAGGGAATACGGTTTGCAGAACATGCCTGGAGTGGTCCAAACTTTACCTCCGAGGTTAGCCCTGCAGCATCCTGAACTTGAAATTGGTTTTGCGCCGATGGAAAGAAGCAGAGAGATGAGGGGTAGAGGCATGGAAGTGAAAAAGGTGCCACGAAATTGCACTGAAATGAAAGGGTTTGGATGAAAAAAAGATAGGAATGGAGGCAGGACGTGAAGAATGTGAATGAATTTGTGGAAAGAGGCTTTTGGAAAGAGAGGAGTGGAGCTGGTGTGAAAGTCCCTAAAGTAAGTCAGATGAGGACATGTGGGAAGACGGGGGCCATTTTAGATTCAGACAGACGGCGGTATAGGGCAGAAAGCATCTGTCTGGTTTAATTGCAAACAAAGAAAATTGGACTTTGTGATTCTCAATGGGTGCTTAAGGTCACAGTAAATGTAGGATTATGATCATGGGTTATCCAGCAGAGGTACAGTACAAGGGCGTGGTCTTAATGATGCTCTTAAACCTGGAGAAATTATAGAGCTCATGAAAGAAAGGGCATTTGATATGACACGTTGTCCTGAAATCAAATGTGTTTATCAGATGTTGGTGAAGTAATAAGGCAAGGCTTTGCAGTTTCAAATTCTTAAACACCTTTTCAGATTTTTACACAAATCTATTGTGTGGAAAATAGTGCATCAAATGAGCAACAAAATATATGATAGATAGAAATTCAAGAGTACAGCAGCAGAAAAACACACAACAATACCAACAATGAAATACATAATTCTAAAAGTTACTAACAATAATGACAATTTCCAAAGAACCTGGTGCTTTCCTGATACAGTTGTAATAACAGTGTCCTGTGAGGCTTTTCATATACCCAAAAAATAATCTTAAAAAACAATCAACTTGCAGGATTTAGGAGTAAGCAAAGATAGTCCATATAGGAGTGTGACATCCCCTTTGCATTGCGTTTGGTTTTTACTGGAAGAAGCTATAAATTCCCATTCCATGAGTGGAAATTTGGTGCAAAATTCTCTCATAGCAACCAAAGAGCCAATAAAGAGTAGTTAGTTCCCACTTACCGTATTCGCTAGCCGAATCTCTAGCAAGCCGGTTTCATCCAACAACATCTGCCATAGATATGAATATAATGAGAGAGTGAACTGATGGTGATGGTCAGAGGCTTCGGGAGGTCTTTGGTGTCTTGCTTCTGTCGTCTCTGAATCACAGACAAAATTGTGAAGCGCTTTGAGTGACTTCGGTCTGTGAAATAGTGCTAGTTTGATGCATATGATTATTTACAGATGTGACTTTAATTTGGATGAACACTGATCTATATTACTCTTTATCCTTTATGCTTTCTTGCACCTACTTTACAATGTAGTCAAGATGTCATTAATGAGTTGGGTTTTCCTTGAACTATTCACCTCCTGATGTGATTTCCCAATTGAAATTAGCAAAAGAAATAACCTTCACCTCATAAAAAGACCATATGATGAATATAATTCCCAATATTAGTTACACTTTTGCTCCTGCTTGTATAAACTCTTCTATCATTGCAGTTTTGTAATGAAATATGTCATTACGTCGCCATGCTGAGCTCAGAGAGGCCGAGGGTCAGACTGATAGTGGTCTACGAATTAATAAACTCCTCAGATCTCCTCTTGTGTTGCTGTTAATATCTCCAGGATTATTTGATTATGGTGCATTCAGTGTACGGTGAATTATGATTAATATCATTATTAGTTGTTGATGCTGTGAAACGTGTAACAGACACGTAACTGTTTTGAGGTCATTTGTTCTATTTTTTATACTCATCAAAAGCTATTTGCCCTATAAGGATTAGTGCTTTCTGCAAGGTTAAAAAGCCTACATCCATTTAAGATTAAGATTTAAGAGTGAGGTCACACTTATTGTTCTATATCAATGTCAACTTGATTTATATAACACAAACAAAAAGCTGATAGGTAGAATTATTATCTAAGAAAACTAAAACAGTTTTACTTCAAGTTAAAAAGCCAAGCCATGAAAATGTGCCTTAAGTTGTTTAAAAAGTTTCTTATGATGGAGCAGCTCTAATGTCAAGGTAAACTGCAGTTTGGGGGCAGCAACAACAAAGGCAAATATTCAGGATTTTTTTAAACATTTAAAAAACAAGAATCAGCAACACTTCAGCAGAAAAGCAATTGCTCGCATGACGTCACAGCTCTGGTTCAAAAGAAGTTTAGTAACTATTTATGTATTTTATGTTTATTTGATGGGGATAGAACAAAAAGCATTGTTACAGGTAACCTATGCCATGTTCATAGATACAGCTAACAGCTCATTGGCAGACCTGGCCCCTATAGTGGACCAGTGCCCCAAGTGCATTAGAGTTTACATTCCAAATATGAATGCACCCTTATTTTAACAGTATTTCTTTGTTATCCCCTGATTTGCATCAATTCTGCAGCCCATTGGTGTCATACTGTATTTCAATATTTCAAGAAATTTTCCACACCTCTCCAGATATAACTACAGATTTTGACTATTCCAAATATTTCTATCAGTCAGCAACAGGAAAAGAAATGGATTATAATGAATGTACAGTATCTTGCTATCATATTGTTATTGTCTTTGTGTAAATCTAAACAGGGGTAAATGCATGGGGATTAGTTACAGTGTACAAAAACATTGACTTTTGGAGAGTTAGTGTCTGTGCAGGTTGACACAGTGTAACAGAAGAACCCACTGTAGAAAATACATTGGTTCTGGGTCAAATAAATATCTTTTCTCTTCCCTTCTTGTTTGGTGGATCGGCTTGTCTGATTGGTCCTCGCTGGTCCCTGGTGAGATGAACAGTCACACATGCGCAAAATGGTGTAATGAAGGCACATGTTATCACTGTCTTGGCATAAGGCGTGCTGTGTTTCTGTTCACCGACCCCCAGAGAGTGAATCAGCAGGTCTGCATCAGGGTCTGCATGCATGTTAGGGCTGCCCGCTAGCAAAAGTAAGTAAAAAAAATATCTATCAATGATTAAATGCCTCGAGCTGGATTTCAGAGCTTGCAGACTATAGACGGAAGGAGGCAAGGAAGCAAGGAGAGGTCTAAGGGAATAGGAGAGGACTGAGCTAATGAGCAAGAATAAAAGAAATAGTGGACAGAACAAAGGGGAGTTAGGAGATGGACCCCTGAATCTTGGTGTGAGGGAATATAATTGGGTTTCTATGCTATTTTTCCTTCTTACCAAAAACATATCATAATGAGGCGCAACAATGCAGTTCAGTCAAAGAACCTCAACCTTAACCCAACTTTGCAAAGGTTTTTTAGCCACACAGTTTGCCGAACAGTTCTATAGGCAATACTGTATTAGTTTACACTCAAATAGTTGGTTTACAATACAATTTCTCTATTGGACAAAATACAGTACGTTGCAACACAGAATGGGATGAAGAAAGATACAGTTAAAAATGTAGATTAAGGGGACTTTAGACATAAGAATAACATGATTGCGTTGTGTGTCGCTTTATTAGTTCCTAACAGTAAATAATATTATGCTCTCATTCACTTTTGTATGATTGTATCTTGTGTAAAGGTTACACTTGCAAAAACAGATTTTACGTCATATACACAAATCACAGACTGTAAATTTGAGGAGCGGTGGTGCACTATAGCAACAATTCAACTGGTTTGCCGACCCCCACCCTGATTATACATCTCATATACATACAAAAATGTAGATTAAGGGGACTTTAGACATAAGAATAACATGATTGCGTTGTGTGTCGCTTTATTAGTTCCTAACAGTAAATAATATTATGCTCTCATTCACTTTTGTATGATTGTATCTTTGTGTAAAGGTTACACTTGCAAAAACAGATTTTACGTCATATACACAAATCACAGACTGTAAATTTGAGGAGCGGTGGTGCACTATAGCAACAATTCAACTGGTTTGCCGACCCCCACCCTGATTATACATCTCCCCATCCCACAGTTACCTGACCCCCACCCACCACCCCCAAAGCCCTCCCCACCCCGACATTCGCTCCACGTCCAATTACCAGGAGGACTACAGCAGAACCGCATACTTCACAGCTTTCAAGTCCTGGAGAGAAATCCTCATGGGAATTATCCACCAAGACATGAATCCCCAAATGCCCCCCAAACCCAACCCCATCCTGTCTCAGACCCACTGCCAATGCATTCAGTCTCCAGCTCGTTTTTTGCCTCGGTCCACTGGGCTGTCAGTATTCTCAGATTTCTCATAATTAAATGTCTTACTTTTCAGGTTATTAGTGCTAAATTGAAGCTATGAAAAAATTACCGATACTGGTTTGAAGATAATGTGTGAGATTGTTGAGAATTAGGGACATCTAGTGGTTTGTGCAATTTGCAGTTGTTCTTATTCTGAGTGTGCAGCAGATGGACCACAATTCAATCACTGAGCTGAACACTGATTTATGTGTGAGGTTTTAGGTGGTGGCCGCTCAGACCAGAGAGAGGTATTTTAGGTTTGAACAAACTGAATGTTCCCCTTTAAACTGGCAACGCAAATAAGACAAGGCAAGTTTATATGTAAGAAAACGGTTCACGCAAGGCAATTTGCAAACCGCTTTATAAAACAAGAAAAAGACATTTTAACTTTAACACTAAGCAATGTTCCCTCCTCAAAATCAGGGATGGAGTTGTTTTTTGATCCATCCACGCTAGCATTGCACAAACATGTGACTCCGCCCCTTCAGTCTAAAAGCTTCCGCCTCAGTCCTGTAATAAAATAATGTAGTTGTATCCCTATGACATCATGCTCAGAGCGGTTTTAAAACAAAAGAATAACCCCTAGAGGCATGATTTGGCAATTTTTCAGGTGAAATTATGTTCTTTACAATTACGTGGCTGCGCTTTCAGCACTGAAGAATCACTTCAACAACATGACCATTGTTTTCAATGTAATTTTCAGTTAATGTTCTTGGGTCATTAAACTTTATGGGAATATATATCAGATATTTCTTTGTGGGAAAGTACAGATGAAAAGTAACATGACCTATAATTTGAATTCATTTATTTTTATTCATTCTTACGTATAGTCCCTTCAGATGAACCATTTCTTTTTCAAGGCGGTCTTAAGACAGCAAGACAAAACAGAAACGTTTATTGTTAATGTTATTGCACAAAAAAAGAACAAAAAACCAAAATGCCGGACGTTCAGCACTGCACTTCCAGACCCACCGCCCTCAGTTCCGCACATCTGCCGTTATCAGTGGGCTTCAGAGCTAAATCACAGTTCTTGTACTGTAGGTTGATAACCCAGACCCATGGATATAATAATAGAATTGTTTTCAACACTTAAGCATTAGATCTTTTACATTAGAAACAATCGCAAAATACATTTAATCTCATAAACAGAGCTGCTTTAAATTGCGTCAGAGAGGACAGCGACCGCAGTTCCATGGGCAGATAATTATTCCATGAGCTATAAGGTAATGAATGCTTGAATCTAGCATTTTTCGTCTTGAAATGATTTCATTTTGACAATTGTCTAAAAACAATTTGCCAATAAGACAAACCAATTAGTTTTCTAGTTCAAGTGCCAATGGTTCAACATGTTTTTTTTATCATTTCATTACCTAAGTTTGAACTATTTGATTCTTTTGATCTGCGTTGGCAATTCGAGATGACTACTAATTGTGATTTAGGACTAAATAAACTTTATTTGAATCGCACTATATGTCTCATTCCATGGGAGACATTTCTTGATTTTCCTTATTTCTTAAAAGCCAGACATTTTTGCTTGTTGTGGAGGCAAATTAAGATACATTTACAATATTTTTTAAATGTTTCCCCCACTTTTTCCAGTGGAACGTTAATAAATCAAAGAAATTGTGCATTAATTAATGAAAGAAATGATGAAAATAAAGCGACGCTTGAAGTCCTGAGGTTTGATAAAATACCTTTTTGAATAAGTGGTGAATATAATGAACTTGCCTGGTTTAAGGCGGTATATAAATAAAAACTTACTTACTTACTTACTTTAAAGGGCCTTGAAAACTACTGCTGCTGTGGAACTCATTTGAACATCTATAGATATTATGTCTGCATGTAAATATCTGTTTGTATGTGAGGATTTGTAATTATTTTAGCTGCAACCATTTTTTTTATTGTTAAAAAATTAGACATACAATACAAATGCAGACATGACATAGCTTCAACTGTTAAATACAAACTTGTAATTATAAAAATCCAGTTTGTTCATAGCCGACAAACTTTCCTACCTGCGTGGAGACTTGTTTGGCTCTTTCTTCACAAAAACACTGCTCTACCTTCCTCTCTCCTCTTTCCTAACTTTTTTTTTTTCTGTTGTGTAAATGTGCTCAGGGAAGGGGAACCGTTTCCCTGGCAACGCTCATCCCCAAAAATTTAAATCACGTTTCAGGCTTTTGCAAAGAAACTTTTCTCACTTTTTCTGAGAATTCTTTCAATTACTGCAGGCGGCGCACATGTCTGTCACAGATTGATGCGAGGGACAAAACCAGGGCAAAATTATAATTATGTTTGGCTCTTTATCCTTGTTTACACCGGCCACAGATTACACAGGTTAAAAGATATTGAAAGCCAGCATCCGACTCTAATGTCATTTTTCAACGACAAAATAAATTGATCCATTTTCCTTTTGTAATAATGAAGGTCTGAAGAGTATGTATGCAATAAACGATGTCTTAACTGCTGGTAAATCTGGAAGTCTATCCAATTGAAACTATTCAATTAATCCGCTGCTGAAGCTTCTGATTTCTAAAACTATTAAAACTAACTAGGTCTTTTAACTCGTTGTAGTTGATTAAGCAACGTAATCACAATGGTACAATGTGTTACTGAGATTAAATGAGCAGACTATTATCGATGATTAGGTTTTGCGTTTATAGCCAACACAACTTCCCTTTGAGTGACGTCAGTGAAAGGTTGGAACATAGATGGAAATGCTAACCCCATAGCTCAACGAAGCAGCCGGAACAAAGTTTTGCTCCAACTCGCTCTGGTCCCTATTGACTTACGTTGGAAAGTAAACTACATTTTGGACAATATTGGTGGTTAGCAATCTTTGTGGTCTTGGTGTTTTTATTTTGATATTGACTTTGTAAATCCAGATATAAGCTATTGATCAGAGACACGTATCCCTCCAGTGTGTCCTGGGCCTTTTCCGGCAGAGAATCAGCTCTGGGTCTATAATAATAAAAATAAAAATAATGCTGTGCACTTGTAAATCACTTTACAGGCTTCTCGACGTTGCTCTGTAGTAAGCGCTGTATCTGTAAGTCACTTTGCATCCACTCTGGTGACGGAAGCAAGGCCGCTTGGGCGTAAACCGGAGCGCCTGTAGAAACTGACCCAGACATGGGGAGAATCAAGCTAACTCCATAATACTTTCTTGCTGTGAGGCTTGTTTGCTATGCCGATCCTGTCAATCTATTCATGGACTTCTTCAGGATGAGATATGTAACTCTACAATAACACACCGTCCTACTTTGGTATTTTGGTCACAAATATAATACTACGGAAAACGTCATACCAGCACAACCCTATGTCCTCTTTTTCTGCGTATATTTCTGTTGTAGTAGTTGTTTTGGATCAACATGAGATAATTACATGGAAAAAGACATGAGACTTATATTTAGATGAATTGTTGATTTTCTGTCTGAAGTATAGCTAGATGGAAAACATAAAAACGTACAGTAAGAAGTCATGGTTATCTTTTGGATTTGAAAAGGTCTGAAAAACACGGTCGTTGGAGGAGTGGGTGGAGGCAGCGCAGGCAAAGTAGGTGTCTTCAAGAGAGAAAGGAGAAGTATTGTAGTTGCATATAGGAGTGTAAAAAAACACACACTCTGCACTATGCTTGCCTAATGAGCACAGCCTCTGGAGAAGTCCCACACAAAACATGAACAACGCACTCAGAAAAATGAACCTATACCTCCGCTGCAGCAGGATATAGGCCCCATCCATAGATTTACAACTGGGGTTTTTGCATAATAACTTTAGCTGTCCACTACCATCCCCCACTAATCTCTGAATCCTACTTTGATGAATGAAAGGGCAAGTCTCTAATCCTATCTACACATGGATCCACTCTATATGCATCGACAAAATCATAGTAAATTGCAAGAGAAAGAAATCATGTGTAAGATATCCATTTTATGCATTATAGTGTAAGTCCTGTGCAAGCCAGGATGGAGAAATTAAACGGCAAGCGTATTTAATGTTGCCAAGTGGTGTCAGCATGCATTATATGGCATAACTCCTTGCTGATTGGCTTACAGTACATGTCAAAATGAAATGTAGTGATTCATCATACAAGGGAGATGTAAAGTCTATGCTCTTTCACAGGCGTTCATACATTGGGATTTAGAATAACGTGTAAAAAACATAGCTACTGGGAATCCTTCTAGTTCCCACATAATACTGTTTTTGTCTTACACTGGTTCTGATTGAGCTCTAAATGATATTGTTCCAGAAAAGTCAAATAGATAGATAGATAGATGCTTTATTGATCCCCTTTAGGAGAAGTCCAGGAAATACTGAATACACTAATATAAAACTGAATACTGTAATCTTCGGAAATATTATTTGTGTTGCCATGTGTACTGGGTGGCAAATTCTGGCAACCCCCTCGAACCAGAAATGGATTAAGGGGTAGAAAATGGATGGATGGACCGTTTGTGTTGTTTATTTGTGATTGTATGTTTAATGTATGGTTTAATAGTGTTGAAAGGAATATATACGGTTTCAATACTACATATAGAGAAGAGTAGATTGAGATTATCTTTGACCCTAAATCATCTTCATCCACAACACGACTGAAGAAAAGTAGTGCTGATGAATCACTACAATATTAAACTATTATACGCTTCTCGTCTATGCACAGATGAAGTTCCGTTTTCCTCTCTCCTTTTCTTGCCTCTCTTTAACTTGATGAATGAGGTTGTCCAGCCTGTGTCCAGCCTCACAGCGCACACATATCCCACTTTACATCAAGGATACGCAAATGTCTCGAAAACCGGAGCGAGCGCAGACTGGAGCCCAAAGTCAAGGTGCACAAGGACACGCCCTCTTCAGACGTCTCCCGGGACAACAGCAGAGGAGGGACCAAAGAGCTGGTGGTGCTGTGCACGGGAGGCTATTGTTATTACAGTGAGACAGTATTATATTAGAAAAAAACATGTGTAGGTTGGACTGATTAATGACCCAGAAAATAATTAATAACTTTGTCTTGTCTTGGGTAGGAGAATATGGTAGCTTATAGATGGATAGTCAGTTAATTAATATCATGAGAAGACATTCAAGGGGCAATCAGTGGCCAATACAGACAACAAAAACAATAGACCCAAAACATTATAAATTGTAAAATATAATAGGTGTTTCCAGGAGTAAACCCGCCCATTTACCGTGGCCATTGTTGAATCTTATGCAGTTAGGGCTCGAATGGTTTCGTTATGAGCTTCAATAGTTCCCATTTTATTATTAGTAAAAAGTAAGAAAGTCTATTCAAAATCCTCTTCAGGTAGTAGTGCAGTATTACCAATGTGATGCACGTTATACATGATTACTCTCTGCAGCAATATTGGTGTATTATAATATGTATGTGTACAATAGATGTATTTGTATTCTTTATTTTATACAATATAGGTATTTTGTCTTATGAACTTAAACAAAATAATGCTGGTTTGCTCAGTATACACATCATGTTATTGAAATCAGGAATGCACTTTTAAATATATAAATCTATACTTAATTAATCCATCAATCTTAAAAATACATTATGAATTGTTGTTACTTACGCGTCATTTTTGGGAGAATGCATGATCATTGCAAATAGATATATCTTCCAATGATTCACCCTCAATGTTCTTACTCATTCATCAAAACTTAAAAAGAACATATGTAGAACTAAACATATGACAAATACTATCTCCATTAGACCAACTGCAAATACTCCATCACCAAAAATCACCAACAATGCATGGCCAGAGGTGTGGTGGCATAAAGCCGTGTTTAAATGCAGCAGCAGCAGTCACATGTGAAGCCCCAGTCACAGATGAAGAGTCACTGCCTCCTCTTCCTCACGGCCCCCTCCCCTCATATATCCTCATTACTGCTCTGTCTCTCCTTCGATCTCCTCTCTGCGCCTCATTGTGCTTTACACCTCCACTTCCTGTTCCATATTTGGTCATTTTATGAGTTTTTGCTCCTTATGTCGAGTGAAGACTTCTTGCCATAGATGTGTTATTAAGGATGGACAGACCCAGACTGTGGCCGCTTGGATTTACAAGTAGTAGAATTTTAATCTCATGCTGCATTTTCAGTGAATGCTCTGAATGCTCAAGTTAAACATTTCTAACATTAAGTCCTAGAAAGACTTGAATTAGGTGTTAGTATATTTTTGGTATTTCTGGTACTTTTAATTATATAATTGATAAATTTACTTTAGATTTAAAAATCTTGTCTGTTAGAATCAAGACCATCAGGAGGCCTTTGCTCTCATACATGTTTTTTTGAGTTAGTTCTTTGATGTTTCAAACCCTCTTCATTCTCCTCATTCAGCCGCAGATGTATTTATGGGACATAAGCTTTTGTACTACAATCATTCACGCTTGTAATTGTGTAATCCAGGATTGTACCAATCCCAAGAAAGAACATGTTTTATTTATTACTTAGAAAAGTATAATGAGAACAGCTTTATAGGAAGGATGAACAATTACAAAGTTGTCTTTGATGTACATGAATGTTTTTTCGCACCTGGACCATGTAAAGATTCCAGCTCATTAGTCCAACTTCAGCATTAGTTGTTAGAGTTGGCTGTCCCAACTTTATTGTTTTTGTAAAATGTCTCAGTCCTGTAATGTATTTGTATTACTATGACATCACTCTCTGAGTAGTTATCTGCCTTTTAAAACAAGGTATTGCATATAAATTAGTTTGGGGAATTTCTCTGGTAAATCTTTTTTGGTGTGTTTGCAGTCTGTAATTTTAGAATTTGAGTACTGGTCACACTTGTTTGACCATATATTTTCAACTTCATATATTATTAGTAAATTACCTCTTTATCATTTTTAATGGCCAAGAATACCTCATAATATTTTTTTAACTACAGTAAGTCCTTGAACCTCATTTGGTGTTTATATATCATCATAAACAACATATTGAAGTTAAATTAACATGGGACAGTCAGAAAGTACATAAATCAAGAGAATGGTCCTTTCATCATTCACAGGTCATAACGTTTATTAAAAAATGAAAAAGCACATTCTTACTTCCCCCCAAGTTTCATCAAAACACATTTCTTCACATTTCGAGGCTCGGCACATCCGCTGTCGGCCGTTACGCTGCAGGTTTGATGGTGGTGTTCTTTCCTGTTGGGGCTGATCTATTGAATTCCCTGCATGGCTCCTTCTCAGTTCTCCTGTCTCTCCTCGTCGCGTCTTGCTTTAGTCATTCCCCTCCACCGCCTCTTCATTCGCACATAACTTTCACTCATGTCCAGTCAGCAGGTTGCGTAACTCCCATTGCATTGTGGGATACATAGATTTACCGATTGTGTGTCTGTCCCAGTCCGGGGATGACATTGCAAACTGAAAAGGACATAGGCAGTTTTGGTGCATAATAAAAGTTGATGTATGGCCTGCATGGTAATCGACTGTCCGTAACAAAACAGGCCACGCTGCAGTCCTTGGAGAACGCGTCTATAAATCATGCATGCAAAGAAATCACATATTTAGAAAGAAGGCACTTCGACACTGAACCAACGGCATGGCAGGAAAGAGTTAAAATGCAAATTATTAATCCCATTCAGTTCCAGAGAGGACTGGCTGCGAATGTGGCTGTGAAATCCGGTTTGAGTCGAGCCAAAAATCACAACTGCAGAGTGGAGATGTCAAGAATGACCAGCTGGCTTCAATGAAATGAAAATAAAAATGTTCACAGTAAGTCCCAGTCACCTAAGTGGGCAAATCACCACGGGAAGAAGATTCTAGGTGTAATTTAGAGCTAAAAAACCTAAGAATGTATTAGCTTGAGAAATGCAAGTGATACATTGGAGTTGAAAAGTTTATTTGTCAAAAAGACGAGGCCAAGATTCATATTAAGTTCATTTGCATTTTTCAGTTTAAAACCACATTGGAATATGAATACCCAGTGTGCACCAGGGACAACCATTAAAAAACGTTATGAGGCAAATACAAGAAAAATACAAAGGAAAACACTGTGAAACAAAGAGATTTTAAGACGAGCACAAACTGAAACAAGAACAAACTGGATCAACCGGTACAGTTCTTTGTTCAGATGGAAGGAGCTGGAACATGGATTTTCAGGATGGTCAGAAGAGTGGACCAGAGAGCATGGTTTAAAGCTGAGGTACATAGCTTTCAAACAATAGAAAAATGTCATAAAATCTATCTTCTATCGATCTATCTAACTTCTCCGCTCTAAACAGTATGTATTTTTGCCCTCCGTCACATCACAGAAGAGTGGAGCTACGAACAGAAAACAGGGCAAGACTACTGGGGTCTGATTTGTTCACAAATTGTTACTTTTACTCAGATAAATCACTCATGTATTCTTAATGAGAAAAGGTAAGGAACCCTTTAAGACATTGTGAAGTTTTCATAAATATTTGTTGTATTTTAGTCTCAAAGCGAATATCATGATGCTTCTGTATTTTAGCTTTTGAATCTGACTCCCATCCATCCATCCATCCATTTTCTTCCCCTTAATCCATTTCTGGGTCGGGGGGGTGGCAGTCAGAGCTGCACCCAGTACACTTAAACTGTAAAAACGAAAAAGTTTGTTCAACTCAAAATTTCAAGGTAACTGCTGCACGCGACTTTTGAGTTGAAGCATCAACTTAATTCTTTACGTTTTGAAGAACTACAATTATTAAGTTGTGTCAGCTAAGTGTTTCTAGTTCTGCCAACTACGTTTTTGTAATTCAAGTTACTGGGACTTTCAAGTCTGTAAAAACAGAATACAGGCTGCTGCAATAACTCACTATTTTGAGTTTAAATTACCCCCCACATTAAATCATCCTATTTCATCCTCATGTGTATTTATATAGCGCTTTTACAGACCAAGGTCACTTGGGTAGGGGAAACCGGAGCACCTGGAGGACACCTATGCAGGCTCAGAGAACATGCAAATTCCACTCAGACAGGCCCTGTTCTGACCAGGATTCAAACCCAGGACCTTCTTGCCAAGAAGCACGAGTGCTATCCACTTAGCCACCGTGCCACACGCTGGAGTGTGGGAAAACTAAGGTTTCTTAAGGAAACTTGTTCCCTCAATAAAGATTAGTTTTATAAATACCATAAACATAACAATATAATTAAACACTGTCTTTATTTACACTCATTAGCTCACTAGACTAACTTACACATTGTTTGTACTAATCCATTTTAGTTTTATAAATGCCATGAACTTAAGAATATAAGCTCATTCGACAGTCATATAGTAGTCATAAAGTCCTGAACGCTACAACTCTCAGATTGAGAAGCGATAATGTAACGTATTTAGAGCTTAGTTTCTGTCAAGAACTGCATTCAGGCACAGTGACCTTTGATTACAATTAGAACATCCTAAAAGGTTGACCCAGGGCCTATATAGGGATACTTTGGCTTGGCCCTGTCGATTACGGTTGGTAAAAATATATACACAGATTTATTTGGTCAAATTAGTTGCAGCCGGTTGCCATGACAAATATTTAAATGAGCATGCGCAGATGAGTTGACCTCACTCTAACTCGGTGCACTGTAAAAACGACAACTCAAATTTGTTCACCTTACTAAGATTTTTGCATTCACTGACAATAAAATTGCCAGTTGGAACTTGAACTGTCTGTTTAGAGCCACTTGAACTCACTTTCAGAAGTTGATTTTACTTTAACTACAACCTCAAAGTAAAATGAACTTAATTTATCAAATGAGATGAACTTTTCATCAGTAACTTCTGAAAGTGAGTTCAAGTGGCTCACAACAGACAGATCAAGTTCCAACTTGCAATTTTATTGTCAGTGAATGCAAAAATCTTAGTGAGGTGAACAATTTTGAGTTGTCGTTTTTACTGTGTAGCTCCAGCCCCTCACTGATCCTGCTGTGGGTGCTGAGATCTGTCAGTGGGGGCTTCAGGCAAAGTGGAGTTAAGTGTCTTGCCCAAGGACACAACAACAGCAGACATCAGCAGGAGTCGTGAAGTAGGTCTTATGGTGGGCTCAAACCTACAACCTTCAGGCTCAAAGGCCAATGCTCTACCAACTGAACCACTGTCACCCCGACTTGTTGTGATTAATTGTGAATCCCTTCGTGATCCTGCTCTGTGAAAGGCGCTATACGAATAAACTTTACTTAAGGCAAGGCAAGTTTATTTGTATAGCACAAACCATACACAAGGCAACTCAAAGTGCTGAACAAAATAAGAAAGCATTAAAATCATAAATAATCACAGTACATTAAAAAGAAAAAGATAAAAATATAGAATATAAAATCCCTCAGTTGTATGCACAGCTAAACAGAACTGTTTTTAACCTGGTTTTAAGCATTGTCAGAGAGGAGGCCTGTCTCACATCTTCAGGAAGAATGTTCCAGATTTTTGCGGCATGAATCTGAAAAGCAGCCTCCCGATGTTTAGTTCTGACTCTGGACACTAACAGGAGTCCAGTCCCTGTGCTCCTCAGAGTCCGGGCTGGTTCATATGGCATACTTACTATTATGTTACCATCCATCCATCCATTTTCTACCCTTTAATCCATTTCTGGGTCAGGGGGGTGGCAGTCAGAGATGCCACCCAAGTCTCATAGCACCAGCCCCTCACTGACCCTCTGCAGGTGGTGAGTCCACAGGAGGACGGCTGCTCTCTGAGTGTGAGCATAGCCTTGATCTTTCAGTGGGGGCTTTGGGCAAAGTGGGGTTAAGTGTCTTGCCCAAGGACACAACGACAGCAGTCATCAGTGGGAGTCGGTGGAGAAGGTGCAGAGGTGGGAATTGAACCCACGACCTTCTGGGCTTAAGGCCAATGCTCTACCAACTGAGCTACTGTCGCACTATTATGTTACAATACTGGGAAATAGGCTAATAGACTTCTCATCTGTATTGTCTTATTTAACTAGTTTATATAATCCACAACATAATGAAATCGTGCAAAGCTGCTGTGATTTTGGGCTAGATATACTGTATATGCATTCAATTCAATTTGTGTAAAACTAAAAACATATGTCTCTCTGATGAAAAAAAAAAAAAAAAGGAACAAAAAGTTTATTCATTCGTTCAATCAGTTTACTTGGTAAGGAAAGAGATAGATCTAAACAAATAGTGTAAAAGTATGTAAAAGTCTGCATCTATTCCGTATTTTTTATGGATGGTCGTTTTTATTCTATTTACTTAAGTTTATGTATTGTATAGTGTGCCTATTGTCTGGCATCTGGTGCTTTTGTTGGTGTTATTGGTGTCTTATAAGCCCATTAGGGCTGGGCATACAGTGTGTATGCAAGACACAATAATAAAAACTATTCATTCATTCATTCATACTTGCCAAATTGTAAATAGAAATGCATTTGCAGATACATATTGATGTGGTAAATATACAACACACTAGGGCAAATATTGTTGCTTTTTTGTATATTTATGCTTATATATTTGCATGTGTAAGTGTATACTGTGAGCACAGAAGTCAACATTGTACATGCCTGTAGGTCATGTAAGCTAAGGAATGTGAATAATGTAAATACTTATAAATGTAAAATTTCTGCTAAAAAAAACAATTTAATATTAATAGTGGTTCAGTTGTCAGAACAAAACTGTCAAAACAAAATCAACAGCGTTTCTTCCCATTCAGTCAAAGAACAAATAGCTGAAAATCTAAACTTGTGCCAAAATCTTAAGTGAGGTATAGCAGTGGTATAGCTAGAATTTTAAAATAAACCCATCACTATTTTTAGTTGAATGTAAAAGTTTGGATGGCTTCGTTGGCCGACCTTGCTTGGGAATGTTACAGTAATGTCGACTTTATAAATATTTCATTGTGTAGGAGACCTCAAACTCGACTGACAGCAGCGCGTGAGGAAATATTGGATTGGATTTGGTTTTGCTGTGTGGCATTGTTAGACATTGTGGTCGGGTTCCACTCCTCTACAAAAATAAAGAATGAAATGTAAAAAATAAAATAGAAATGGCGGGGGCACAGCCACAGAAACCACAAGACGAGCTCAGACATCAGCCCCAAAAGCCACTGCATCTTGAGACAGAATAGCAAATGAAGCAGACTGCGATAGTACCCAGCCCGCACTGCTCCAACTGTCTGGGGGGGTTCTATATGATGAATCATGAAAAGGGAAACTGCGTTTTTTATATATATATATGTATATCTTTTATTCATTTTACAATTCTGTGCCTCTCGCTTGGTTGCTTTCTTTCATGTTTTGCCTTATATTATTTTTTATGAGATCCCCAGGACTTAGAAATAGACTGTACGATTACATTTCGATATAATTCGTAGAACGCAAGCGATTTGATCATTGTGTTATTCTCTTATATTATTATCCTAATAATCTTGAAAGCAAAGACGGTTGAATTTAATGTTAAAGTATTATTCAGTTATAAGAATAAAGCAGAAACCTTGTGTCCTTGGGCACAACGCTTTAACTGCTTTGTGTCTGTGTGAAAGAATGAGCCTCCTCAAGTAAACATTAACCTATGACTAATCCTGGCAATAGTCTTGATTTAACAGAATCACGTTGCATTTGTTCTTTGTTCTCATTATTTACAACAGTTTTTTATTTTACCCAATCGTCCTTTATGACTTTCCGCGCTTGAAACCATATTTTGTTTACTTTAGTATTATTCTATTCCCAGACCATAACTTTTGGCTTCTTTCCATTGTACTGTTTTATTATGCTGTATTTCTCAGCCTCGTCTCCAGGTATATTACCTCCGCTCGTCATCTTGTCTTTTTGGCAATGTACATAAGGCTTTCTGCTCTTTAGGAGGCGGTATCCATGGAGACGGCATTGCTAGGCAACAGCCGTGTTCTCTCAAATTTCTTCCTCCCCTTCCACCAATCAGAACCCAGGGAAAGAGTGGCACCATGTGAGAAAAGTTCACAACTCATTAAAGCTGTGGAAAAGAAAAAGATAGTGTGCAATTAGAGTGACTGAATGAATGTAGGAGGCTTTGAGTATCTCAATTATTTCAAATATTTCAGTTAAAAAGTCTTTGTCCTAAACTAAATATTGAACTAGTCTTATAAATGAACTGAAGCTTGTTTTAAAGCTCTCAGTTTTGTGTCATGATTCTGGATCACACCTGACCAACTAATCAAATAAATAAATAAAGAATAAATAACAATAGTTTTAAGCTGTGTTCAGATTTAGACACACTGCAAAGAAATATGGGATTATTGTTTTACTTTTAACTTTTTACCTGTTTTGAACAGATGGTATTTGATCATTGTGCCAACTCCATTTATAAATTAAAGCTGAAGGTGGCACAATGGTTGAGATGCTGATAAACATTCTGTATGTAAGTGATCAATAAATTACTCTAATGAGTAAAAACTAATTTTAGGTCAAACAAGAATCCTGTCTTTACAAAAGCAAACAACCCCCCCAAAGATTCCGTCTCATATTCTTTCTTTTCTAGTGAAATGAAATGTCATCAACTAGAAAATAAAATAAACATAGTTATTGTTACACATTTTCTTAGTGAACACAAATATTTTACCACAATAATGAAAACAATAAAAAGGCTGAATGTGTCGTAAACGTTTGAAGTTAAATGTAAACGTGGATTAGAACTCTGTCAGAGGTCTGTGGGATTAGCAGGGAACTGATGAATTGAAGTTAATGAAGGAACACCAGTGAAGTTGTCATGAAACCCTCTCCCTGCTGGAGTCCTGGCAGCAGACAGTGGAAATGAGCAGATGGAGAGAAGTAGAAATAGTAGAAACAGTCAACAGCACATATCACACAACCAGACAAACAGCAGCATGTGTAAACAAGTGCAGTTTTTATGAAAAATGCAAACAACAAACCCAACTAAGAAAATATTGTTGCATCTTATATATTTGTACTAGTTTTGCAGCAGCAGAAATATACTAAAGATGGCGGCCTGTCTTGTCCTTTCTTCTGTTGTCCTGATCCTACCCATTCATCTGTGTGATTACTGCTTGCATAGAGACACATAAGCAGTCATGGCATGTGGCTGTTTAGATTTCACTTGTTATTTATTGATATCTTGATTAAATTCGACCTTCAATCTTGTGTCTGTAGGCAATCGGGTGTGTTGGTCCAAAAAAATAATAAAACAAGAAAGAAACAAATAGGAGGAACCAAACCACAAGACTGAGTAGGCAGAGTGGAATGACCTTCAGAGAGACTCGATAACTTGCGTCACACTCACAGATAAATGCATTGTATGTTCTCAATGCCCAGACTAATAATGGATCTTTGAGAACGGTTTTTTAAGTGTGTGTGACAAGTTGAACTATTCACTATTTAACTTAAAACATCTATAAGTGTGTGTAAATGTCTCAATTAAAGATTGTGCACTTGTACATGTATTTTGTCACATTCGACATTCGTAAACTATAGTAAAGGCCTGCAGTATATATCAAGAGAAAATTACTGGCTCGGATCTTCTTGTGAACCCGTGTCTCAGACCTCGACCTTCTCGCTGTTCCTAGTGTATCACTGAACGTAGGAGAAGCAGATTTCTCTCTCTATGTTCCTTGCAAATGGAATACTCACATTTCAGAGTAAACTAAAGGCTCATCTATTCAGACTTTTTAATGTATCTGTGATCGTGATTCACTGTCTCAGCGGTTGTCACGCACGTGTATCTGTATTTCATTATTTAAAAAATTGTTTTACATACATTTTATTCTTCTGTTTCTCTTATTTAAATTTAGTTATATTTCTGAAAATATTTCTGTATTTTTGTTATGGTCTAGTTTGGGAAAACACATAAAAATAATGTTATAGCTAATATATAGCTGATATTACTTTTTGTACTACTGCAATCCCGGCTAAACAGTAGAAACATCTCACATTGAGAAGTAGGGAGCACTGCATGGTACAAATCTTTTTTTTTTAAACTACAGGTGCTCATTGGAGAGAGATTAATCTGTAAAATACTTAGAATTACAATAAATCCACGACGCTCAGCTCGGAAAATATTAAAACCCCTTATTTGGGCCTTCCCCACGGCGCAAGTAGCTTCTGCCTTGGATTTTGTTTTTTTCTCAGAATCTTACATTAAAAATATATGTTGCTGATGTTAAAAACAATAGTACTGTAACAAGTGAATCACAACTGATTGATTATTGAAATAGTTCATTACAGATTGAACCATTTTGGGAAGAAGTCACATAACTCCCAGATTATTGCAGAAATATTATTGCAAATGTGTAAACGTGCCTCATGAACAAAAAACAAATTTGTTATAACTCTTCAATGTTCAGCTTTGTTTTAGATTTGTTTTTGTCAAATCAGGGCTTTTGTGATCCAAACAACAACATAAGAAGACATTATGAACATTCACAATAGAATGAATAATCAGCCAACTAACTATAAAAATAATGGTTAATTACACAACAGCATGTGCATCAGATCTTGAATTGAATAGTGAAAGTCCATCTGTACCTGTGTGCATGTGTTGTGGTGTGGAGGTACCATCTGTACCTGTGTGCATGTGTTGTGGTGTGGAGGTACCATCTGTACCTGTGTGCATGCATTGTGGTGTGGAGGTACCATCTGTACCTGTGTGCATGCATTGTGGTGTGGAGGTACCATCTGTACCTGTGTGCATGTGTTGTGGTGTGGAGGTACCATCTGTACCTGTGTGCATGCATTGTGGTGTGGAGGTACCATCTGTACCTGTGTGCATGCATTGTGGTGTGGAGGTACCATCTGTACCTGTGTGCATGTGTTGTGGTGTGGAGGTACCATCTGTACCTGTGTGCATGTGTTGTGGTGTGGAGGTACCATCTGTACCTGTGTGCATGTGTTGTGGTGTGGAGGTACCATCTGTACCTGTGTGCATGCATTGTGGTGTGGAGGTACCATCTGTACCTGTGTGCATGCATTGTGGTGTGGAGGTACCATCTGTACCTGTGTGCATGCATTGTGATGTGGAGGTACCATCTGTACCTGTGTGCATGCATTGTGGTGTGGAGGTACCATCTGTACCTGTGTGCATGTGTTGTGGTGTGGAGCTGTCCATTGTTTGCCTGGTGCTGGTGAGTCGTTGTAAGAGCAGCGGCTGCACATACAAAACAGTCTGCAGTGGTTATGTGATTGCTTCCATTAAACGTGATTATGCAATCAGCAGCAGTAAGACAGGAGGAGGGAGAGCACAAGGAGAGGGAGGTGGGAGACAGAGGCAGGGGTGCGGGCAGCGGGGGGATCACTCGCTTTATAATTATTATGAAACAGACTCATGTGGAGATGGAGAGAGAGCAGCAGGTCTGCCCCGGAGCAGCAGACATGCATTTGGAAAACAGTTTAGTTCACTCCTGTCTGCTGCCACTGTGCACCTTTATTTACCTTTACAGTGCCTTGCAAAAGTATTCAGCCCCATTGGCATTTTGTGTGTTTTGTTGCCTCACAACCTGGAATTAACATGGATTGTTTGAGGATTTGCATCAGTTAATTTACAGAACATGCCCACAACTTTGAAGATGTTGTCTTTTTTGTACAGTATGTGACGCCATAGCTTTTCCTGGACATCTGCTCCAAACCAGTCAGACCACTCTTGTCCAAAATGCAGCCCTTAGCATCAACTCATGATAATGTATTCAT
Organism: Knipowitschia caucasica; assembly: GCA_964034765.1. Lineage (NCBI taxonomy): Eukaryota > Metazoa > Chordata > Actinopteri > Gobiiformes > Gobiidae > Knipowitschia > Knipowitschia caucasica. Next base: position 15,475,544 of record OZ035832.1, read on the forward strand.
GAGAAAAGGAGCATGCAGGAGCGGCATGAGGATTTGGTTGAAAGGTTTTGTAGCACCAGTGAAATGTTAGTGGATTGTGGTGTGAGGTCAACCCTAATGCATTCATTTCAGTAATTCAACTTAAAATATAAAGCCAAAATACGATTTAGCCCTATGTATAGTGACACACACCAAGCCTTACAGCCTTATATATTGTTTTTTTTTTAATAAGGTGTGAGCCAATTATTACCATTATAACAAAGAAAGGCTTGTTACTGTCTGCCTCGCCCTAACGTGTTTTCTGTGCTCTTTCCTCTGTTTATTAAATTGTATATTATTGTATTTTGAGTCCTCCTTCTTTCTTTGAATCATTGCGATATTAGTTAAATCACTGAAGTAAATGGACTTTTGAACTATATTTTATTTTCAAAGCTTCACCTGTATTGTTTATAAAAAGCACCATATATAACATGTATTGACTGATTGTTTGACTTGTCTCTTTGTGCCTAGTGTGGACCTGATGAGTGAGTCAGTGGTCAGAGGGGTAATGATTGGCGGTCTGACTTCCATTACCCTAGGGCATCTGTGGCAATAGCAGCTTTGATTGGAGATGATTGTGAAGCTCTCAGTAAACAGTGCAGCCAAAGTTTTCCTCATATTTGGTTCAGTGACTTTTGCCTGGGGCTTGATCCAGAGCTCAACCCTCACTGTAAAAAACAAAAGCCATCAATACACTTTTCCTTAAATTTAGTTCTTTCTCTTTCAGCCAAGAAAGCTGCGGACGGCTCGGTAATCGCTAACGGCTACTGCGACTTCTGCCTGGGAGGGTCGAAGAAGACCGGGTGTCCTGAAGACCTGATCTCGTGTGCGGACTGCGGGCGCTCAGGTAGGCCGCGGCTGCAGGAGGTGCTGGGCCGGAGAGAGGCGGTGCTCTGTTAATGCACAAACCATTATAAGGACCATACCAGTGCTTCTGTCCCAAACACTATGTACAATACAAGATTAAGCCATTGACAGCCCGTGTCCGCTGTTACACTTCATGTGGAGATACCGTTGGAAAACACTCATTCATTTGCAGATGTGAAAATGCTTGAAATTTGCACTAAATTGTTTATGGACAGTATAATCACTTTCAGTATGTTTTGTTTTTAAATTAACTTCTTACTGTGAGCTATGGATTGTGTGTGCGCCATGATATATCAGCACAAATATGCATTAGTAGTGTAGTATTAATTAAAAATGCAACTTATCATTGAAATACATACAGTGCAGCTGTTTCTTTGGGGGGCTCACATTTCCATAGCTCTGAACATGTAAACTATTGATGCTTGTTTGTGATAATTGTGGTCCACTGTAAGTTGTTTACAACTGAAGACTTCTGAGGGCAAAACGAAAAACTTGAACATGTTTTTGAAAAATGGATGTAAATTATTTTTCTTCCTGCTGTTTGGTTCCATTAATGAGCACCGATATCTGTGACCCTGTTTGTTTTGACATGTAACACTGTGGCTGTATTTGATTTGGTTTTGATGTATTCATGTTCACGAATGATGAAAGTGCATTTTGGCATTTCCCCTTTATATTATTTTGGTGCATGTCCAGTTTTTGTACATAAAACTTTACTTCAAGAGAATTGTCAAAGATGTATCTAGCAAGGCACCTTTGCATTTGTATCAGAGCAGTGTGTTGCTTTTGTGAATGTGGTAAAGTGAGATTAGAGTAGATTCACTTTTTGTATGATAGCTCCTGAAATGTTTGTGCTTTTGTTTGAGTTTGAATAATAAGACAAACTCTGAAAACTGAATATTTATGTGTAAAATGGCCTAATTGTATGTATTGTACAAAGCTCCTTCCCTACATGACTCCAATTATACAATAAAAATGTGAATCAAACGTGCACATGTGGCTTGTAGTAATTGGGCACGAGAAATATTGGTATGGTCCTTACACCTCATTTTATGTTTTTGTACTGACATAATAATCTGACCCAAGAGGGTTCAAATTCTCAAATAATTGCTCATTTAAAGCTGAGGTACCTAACTTTTATTTTTTCCCAAAGTAATACATGTTGTTTGTCCCAACAGAAAAAGTGTTGTAAAACAATCTTGAACAAACATGACCACAGACTGTGGTCTGTGGTCATGTTTGTTCAAGATTGTTTGATTGGCTGAGTGAGGGTGATCCTCTCTTTTTCACCTTTTCTGTCTGAAAAGTCTGATCTAAAGATTTGACAGAAGATAAACTAATACCAAAACTAGAGATAGAACTAAACTGTGTTCAGAGCGAGGACTAGTAATATTTTCATTACAGTTCCATTTGCTGTGGTTTGAAAGTGAGGTACCCCAGCTTTAAGCAGAGCCCAAAGGCTTGATAGTCATATGGTAGAATGCTCACACTCCTTTAGATAGATCCTGTATTGTATAATTGAAGCTAAAAAATCCACTGTAAACTGTAAATAAAAGGTTTATTTACAACTGAACCGACACAACTAAAAACAAAAACAAATTGAAAAAAAAAAAAGATACATGGAAATTGTTAAAGAATGTGAATGTATATCAGTGGGCAGTATCATGTGTGTAAATAAATCCACAAAGTCCAAACTGTCCTGTGGTGTGCACCAGGCCACCCCTCGTGTCTGCAGTTCACCGTCAACATGACGGCGGCCGTGAGGACCTATCGCTGGCAGTGCATCGAGTGCAAGTCCTGCAGCCTGTGTGGCACCTCCGAGAACGACGTATGCACCACTCCGTCTTCTTCACAAAACTAATGATGATACATGTGGTGTGTTGAATATAACTGTGTGTGTGTGTGTGTGTGCGCGCTTTAGGACCAGCTGCTGTTCTGTGATGATTGTGACAGAGGCTATCACATGTACTGCCTCAGCCCGCCCATGTCCGAGCCTCCTGAGGGTAAGACTGCCCAACACTACTGCTGCCTTTTCCATTTTTACTTTTGAAAAGTCACCCACGCTGATTTTAAAATGTTTTAGACAAAGACTAAAAGGTGTTTGGCCCAGGGATATCACTTTTGTTCAAGTTCAAACTATTGATCTTATGGCAACAAAATTATTTTTGAATTAGATAGATTAGATTTATTAAAGCTGGGCTAAGTAACTTCAGTATTCATAAATAATAGACGTTGTTTATCTATTATTATTATTATTATCCAACCAAAAAAATCTTGTAAAAGTTGTGAAGAAATCAAACCACTTCATGCTTAATTTTTTTTTTTTTAACACTTAAAGAGCCTTGTGAGGGTGAGGGTCTTTTTCACTTTTATGTCTGAACCAGCTGAAACAAGCTCCAAACTGGGAGAGGTTTTGTAAGGGAGGAACTAGTTACATAGAGGTTGTTGCGAAGTTAGTTTGAGTGGTTTGAAATGTAGGTTGTCCATCTTCAAGAGTTGAGAGAATTTACCGGCAAACACAGAAATGTGCCGAAAGTACCTAGAATATACCGTACAAAATCAACTTTAAGATTGAAGGAAAGAAAACCTGGCTCTGAATCAGATCAATAACATTATTCTTTAGTGTCTTGCCCAAGGTACGCATATATATACCACATAAACTAACACCATCCTCTCAAAATATTTTGCTGAACTTTGAAAACCTGCCTTCACCTCCATCCCATTGCAGCACAACATATAGTTATTGTGAAGGACATAAAATGGTCGCCCACTGTGATATTTGATTTGGTTGTTATGGCGATGTATTGAGGGAAATATTCTGTTTCCATGGAAAAGTGTCACTTTGTTGAACATACAGAAGCCACACTTACTAACAGTGTCAGCCGCTGCCCACGCACCCTTATTTGCAAGGAACCAAACGGCTTTACACCTTCAGCCCCTCTCTAAACATGATTGAAAAAAGCAACAAAACTAGAATATGTGAGGAGGTTTTTTCAGCAGGAGGAGCCAAAGGGTATCACACACTGTAATAATAGTATATGGACAAATTAATGTCACAAATGCAGCAGGATATATTCAAACTGAACAAGTCCAATCCGATTTAGTGAGGCACCATGGGAGCTTTCATCGGCGAGGTACTTAGCACAGTTTAATCTGCACAGCTTTACAATGGGATTAACATGGATAAGGACAGCTGTCAATATTAAGACAAACACTCGCGGCGGCAGTCACTTGAGACACGTTTTTTGTTCAAATAAAATGTAAACAAATTAAATATGGTTTAAGTTCGAGACACTGAGAAAATATTTCACTTACAACGTCAGTGTTTGTGTTCATAACTTTTAACATTTGCATTCCAAGTTGTATATATTTCCAATTTAAATGTAGCGTGTCTAACAAAATAGTTAGTTTTTTATGGTTCTCATTTAAACACTGACCAAAAAATGTGAATATATTTTTTTTTTACTGCCACCCACCATCACAGCCACTGTTCTTTACTTTTCTTTGTTACTTTTGTTATGATCCAGCAACCACATATTATTAGAGAGGGAAAAAGCAGCGGCGTTCAGGCATTTTGGCGCAATTTTTGTGTACTGCTACTTCATTCAGCCCTTTGTTGGGCGGCACGGTGGCTGAGTGGATAGCACTCTCGCCTCTCAGCAAGAAGGTCCTGGGTTCAAATCCCGGTTGGACCAGGGCCTTTCTGAGTGGAGTTTGCATGTTCTCCCCGTGTCTGCGTAGGTTTCCTCCGGGTGCTCCGGTTTCCCCTACCACTAAAAATATGTACAATAGGTATGGCATGTGCCTCCTGTACTGGCACTCCCAAAAAAATAACAATTGTAAACCGCTTTGAGACTCCGATGTGTAGTGAAAAGGCGGTATATAAATAAAAGCTTACTTACTTACTTACTTACTTTGTTGCAGAGGTGGGACAAAGTCATTGTTTAGCAAGTCACAAGTCAGTCTCAATTCATTGCCCTCAAGTCCCGAGTCAAGTCACGAGTCAAGACAGGCAAGTCCCGAGTCGAGTCCAAGTCAAAGGCCAACAAATCTCAAGTCAGTCCCAAGTCCTACGGTTTGACTTTCGAGTCCTCTCGAGTCTTTTTGACCGCGATTTGTTTCTTGTTGGTCTCCACGTACTTTTGTAGGCAAACAAAATAATGTTAGGAATCATTTTGCTGGTGCATTCTCGTTGGTCTCTGACCCATGGACTAACAGTTTGTTCCATGTCGTTGGCTGCTGGTAAATCAAAACTATCTACGTGATCTAATTGGATGTTGTGCCAGATGCAGGCTCAGTTACACATGCACAGACCACACATAAAATCAGAGCAGTCCATGTCAACATACTTTTTATTTTTGGGGTTTTTAATGGGAAGTAGCAAGTGCAGCAGTGCAGCATATATGAATATGAGTATTGGGCTAGGACCTGTATCTATATAATCAGTTTAATGTCCGTAGTGGTTATTGTTCCAAAGGACTGAAGGGACCAATGGAGGGGAAGGACCCCGGCCTGTATGAACTGGACCAGCATTAGTAATATCTCATAATTACCAATATATCATTACATAATAAAATGTCTCATATAAATTAATTCAATCAGTCAAAGCACTGATTCTCATATCAATGCACCATAAATAATAGTGCAAATATTAATCTAGCTTAGTGCACATAATCAAAACAACTATCTAATGTATGCAAACTTTAGCAGGAGGAGCACAACAAAAATATACTCATAATAATAGGCCTCGGCGCCCACACAGAAAAATATAAGAAAGAGCCAACAGAGCAGCGCAGGCTAGCGCTAGTTTGACTCACCAGTTCCTCTTTAAAACACGGCACACAGTGTGACAACTGCGTCGATTCAATTGTATGAGGCGCCTGTAGTGAAAGCATATCAATTACGGTTTGTAGAACAAAGTATGACGTTAGGTCGCGATAAATACCTGCAGCTCGCTCATTTCCAGCTCCCCTAGACAACACACCCACCGGTGAATGCAGTCCGCTTGTTTAGGGAAGTGTTGCTGCGCGAACTGCGGGAAACTCACGTTCAAACTCTCTCGCGAGCGCTACAACTACCGCGAGGCTTTGTTTCTTCAGAGACGGCATAGATAGAAAGAGAGATGCGGAGAAAGGTAAAAATGGCCCGGGTTACGCAAGTCTTTGCAAGTCAATTGGCGCAAGTCCAAGTGAAAGTCAGAGTCATTGATGTTAAAGTCCAAGTCGAGTTGCAAGTCTTTTTACATTTGGTCAAGTCGAGTCTAAAGTCATCAAAATCATGACTCGAGTCTGACTCGAGTCCAAGTCACATGACTCGAGTCCACACCTCTGCTTTGTTGTGATGATGCGTACAATGATTTACATGAACAATGAAAGCACAGGTTCCAATGGACATGGTCATTTTTATATATGTTCACATGATGGAGAGACTGTACTGTTTTAATTTCTTTCCAGTAAGAAAATCAACAAAACACATGGTAATTTCCAATAGAGAAGTAATTTTCTTAATCCTAACCTTAAAAAAATTGTGATAAAAATGAAGAGTGTATAGCAGAAGTCATGTTCTTTCGTGCCCAGGCATTGATTTTGCCAAATGTATTGTGTGTTGCAGGGAGCTGGAGCTGCCATCTGTGTCTGAGACAGCTGAAGGAGAAAGCCTCAGCCTACATCACTCTCACCTAATCTGCCCCTCCGCTGCTGCACCCCCGTCCCCCACCACCACCACCACCACCTCGGTCCCGCCCACGACCCCCCTCCCCCTCCCTGCAGCCGTATGTGACGTTACACTGAGCACAGCATCGCGGGGCATCTGTCCTCCTCAAGTCAAACTCTGCCTCCATCAACAGTCTCTGCAGTGATCGACCAGTAGAGCAACCAATCAGAGAGCCCCAGTGCGTCCTTAGCCCCGCCCTCCGGTTCAACTTTTCTTAAATCATAAATTATTCAGTGATTAGGCGTCCAGAATGAGGCCTGGCCAAGCAGATTTATACAAAATCTTCGACTTGCCCCATTTCTACTACTGTTTATACCGACGGCCGTTAGAGAAAGATAGTATTTAATCAGATTACACAGACTCACAAGTAAAAAGGAGAAATCAAAAAGAAGCCCAATACTGTACTTATTTACTGGTACTTTTGACAATTCTATTATTACAACTACACCAATCTGGTCAGTCATAGAAGCAATGGTAAAAAAATGAAATAAAATCCTGTACGCATTTGTTATTAGGTTGGAACAAAATTCACTTTGTCACCGTGCAGAAATGTTGTAAAAAGTAAGAAAGAAGAAGCACACTATACTAATGTGGCCAGCTCTTTTTTTAGCTGCTTTGACAATACCACTTTCTTCAGGCTCTGAAAGTTGAAACATACTCCTATAGAAACTTTTGTGTTGAATAATTAACTCAGGACTGCAGCAACTGGTTAAAAATGAACTAATTCCTTTTTATTTAATTATTTTTTGACAATTCTAAGGCGACCTTTAATTAAAACAGTGGCCAGAGGTTTATTGTAATTTGTGCTGTTGGCTTCTGTAGCCAATAATGGGAACCTTATTATGAAAGTGAATAAAACTCGTTTGCAAAAAATAGTCAGCAAAAAGAAAACAAAATACACCTCTGCTTGTGCTGCACACCAGGACTCACTGATTAAACATATTTATTGACCCTGCAGTGGTTTGGTGTTTACACAATATTAAAATACAACATGCTGTGTCGTTGAACTCAGATTCCACCCAATTGCTTTTTTTTTTTTTTTTTTGAGGAATCAGATACAGAAACGTGTGTATTTTCAAAAGTGCTAAGCTGCCACCACCTATTTGTCTCCATATCTGAAGTAACGTAACTTCCTGACTATAAGTTGCTACTTTTTTAAATTCTTTGAACCATGTGGCGTACATACAGTGCCTTGCGAAAGTATTCGGCCCCCTTGAACCTTTCAACATTTCGCAACATTTCAGGCTTCAAACATAAAGATATAAAAAATTTATTTTTTGTCAAGAATCAACAACAAGTTGGACACAATCGTGAAGTGGAATGAATTTTATTGGATAATTTAAACTTTTTTAACAAATAGAAAACTGAAAAGTAGGGCGTGCACTATTATTCGGCCCCTTTACTTTCAGTGCAGCAAACTCACTCCAGAAGTTCAGTGAGGATCTTTGAATGATCCAATGTTGTCCTAAATGACTGATGATGATAAATAGAATGCACCTGTGTGTAATCAAGTCTCCGTATAGATGCACCTGCTCTTTGATAGTCTCAGGGTTCTGTTTAAAGCGCAGAGAGAACCATGAAGACAAAGGAACACACCAGGCAGGTCCGAGATACTGTTGTGGAGAAGTTTAAAGCCGGTTTTGGATACAAAAAGATTTCCCAAGCTTTAAACATCTCAAGGAGCACTGTGCAAGCAATTATAATGAAATGGAAGGAGTATCAGACCACTGCAAATCTACCAAGACCTGGCCGTCCCTCCAAACTTTCATCTCAAACAAGGAGAAGACTGATCAGAGATGCAGACAAGAGGCACATGATCACTCTGGATGAACTGCAGATAACTACAGCTGAGGTGGGAGAGTCTGTCCATAGGACAACAATCAGTCGTGCACTGCACAAATCTGGCCTTTATGGAAGAGTGGCTATTTCTCATAGATAGCCAATAAAAGTTTCTTAAAGTTTGCCACAAGCCACCTGGGAGACACACTAAACATGTGGAAGAAGGTGCTCTGGTCAAATCAAACTTTTTGGCCACAATGCAAAACGATATGTTTGGCGTAAAAGCAACACAGCTCATCACCCTGAACACACCATCCCCACCTCAGCTGTAGTTATCGGCAGTTCATCCAGAGCGATCATGGGCCTCTTGGCTGCATCTCTGATCAGTCTTCTCCTTGTTTGAGATGAAAGTTTGGAGGGACGGCCGGGTTTTGGTAGATTTGCAGTGGTCTGATACTCCTTCCATTTCAATATAATTGCTTGCACAGTGCTCTTTGAGATGTTTAAAGCTTGGGAAATCTTTTCTATCCAAATCCGGCTTTAAACTTCTCCACAACAGTATCTCGGACCTGCCTGGTGTGTTCCTTTGTCTTCATGGTTCTCTCTGCGCTTTAAACAGAACCCTGAGACTATCAAAGAGCAGGTGCATTTATACGGAGACTTGATTACACACAGGTGCATTCTATTTATCATCATCAGTCATTTAGGACAACATTGGATCATTCAAAGATCCTCACAGAACTTCTGGAGTGAGTTTGCTGCACTGAAAGTAAAGGGGCCGAATAAAAGTGCACGCCCCACTTTTCAATTTTTTATTTGTTAAAAAAGTTAAAATTATCCAACAAATTTCATTCCTCCTCACGATTGTGTCCCACTTGTTGTTGATTCATGACAAAAAATTTAATTTTTATATCTTTATGTTTGAAGCCTGAAATGTGGCGAAATGTTGAAAGGTTCAAGGGGGCCGAATACTTTCGCAAGGCACTGTAGCGATGTGGCTTAACTTTAGTATTAATTTATTGTGATAGAATTGTGTCAGAGCAGAGTTTATTTTGACTCCATACAGTTTTAGTTCCTACAGGACTCTTGTTTATTGTCTAAATAAACTGGTGAATGAGTACTGCCATAGATAGATAGATAGATACTTTATTGATCCCCTGTAGGAGAAACTCATGTAAGGTAACGGCTAGGTATCTAGCATCATCAAATTACTTTACAACATGAATACCTGCGGCTTATATTCAAGTGCAACCTATATATGGACAACATTTCCTTTTTTCTTAAAATGTTGTGTGGTTTTTTATACAGGTGCGCCTTACAGAGTGCCCAGAAAGAATGGTATGTCATAATAGGCATTAAACTTCCTCCGGGACATAATAAATTAATCTTGGATTTCAGTAGATAGGTCTGTCATTTTGAAATATTGTGGCAATCTATACTTGACTGAAAACAAGAATGGTCAATTTAATGCCTACAGTGAAACAAGTCAGAGCAATAACAAACACTGTTTTAGAGTGATATTTCGATAAAAACAAAAAAACAATTCAAATATAGATTAGGACCTTGATAATGCTAATCTAAACGCTCCCATGAGCATGATCAGATCCTTTTGATCCAGGACCTTTAACCCTATCAATGGTTGGTTTGATACAACATTGATCCTGGTCTCATAACACTCAATCAATATCAATCCATGATCTGCGCCTAGTTTTACAACAATTTTCTTTGAGAATTTTGCTCTTCCTCAAACCATGATTTCCAGAACAGGACCCCCCCAATAGCTTTTATAACACTTTGGGCGAAGATCTTCCAATCAAAACATTCCACAGTGCGGCCTCGGCACGAGCGCAGGGCGGGGCTAGGTCTGGGCTTTTCACTGCGGTCACTTCATCAGCTGTTAATACGACTTCAGCGGAAACCCACACTCCAATCGACCAAGTGCCCTTCAGCGGCGCTCTCCCGGCTCTCCGCAGGGCCCTCACGTCTCCAGCTCAAGCACCCACTGAATTAATAAGACTGATATGTGCAGAGGCAGAGGACAGAGGCTTGGGATGACTTGGAAAACCCACCAATAGCAGCAGAATCTAGCAGGTCAAATCAACTGTGAATCCTCTTTTCAAGACTTTACAACTCCTCCATACTGTCTGGACGTGGCACAGTTAGGACATGTCAAATTGTAAAAAAAAAAATGCCTCCATGATCAACTCCCAGCACAAAATAGCCCATTCATAAGACGTTTTGCATGGGATTTCAACTGCATTTTTGAAGTGGAACGGCCGATCAAGACGAACTGATCCAAGAACTTTGTAAAATGACGATTTAAACTTCTCTTTTCACAAAACTTTTTTCTTCACTTTTCTCATCCAATGACACTCCAGGAGCAGAATGTACAAGATCAAGTGTGGATGATGCAGAAATTGTTAGGCCCTGATTAAAAAAAGGGCTCCTATTTTTTTGCATGTCAATTAATTAAGTTGCTTTGATTGTTGGGGGGTAAAAAGCACACTTAATTCGCAATAATGTGAAGTCATGTGTGCGCCTGTGTGAATGATGCTCTCTGAGGTCAGCGGACAGAGAGGATGTGTTGAATGTACGTCCATACCTCCCAGAAGAATAGTGTGGGTTTGGTGATGTCCCATGACCACTTAATCCAAATCAAGCACTTAACAATGTGTCTAGTTTACATCGATACTGGCTTTATAACGTTGAATTAACAAAACATTCAACAACAAAACAAAGTTTCAGCACTTGTATAATGTGATGCCAGGGTGCAACAGTGGCTGAGTGGTTAGCACTCTAGCTTCTCAGCAAGAAGGTTCTGTGTTCAAATCCTAATCGGAGCAGGGCCTTTCTGAGTGTTCTACTTTTTCTACTGTGTCTGTGTAGGTTTCCTCCAGGTGCTCTGGTTTCTCCTACCACTAAAACATGTACAATAGGTAAAACCTTCCAGCTTGGTTCTGACCAAGAGCATCAACATCTGGTGCTGCACTGCGGCGACCACAGCTAGAGGCATTGCAGGGTGGGTCAAATACAGAGGACATATTTCCCTCCTGGAACAATAATGTATAACTCAACTTAATTTAAAATGCAGCTATAAGCAACTTTCATTCCTCAGTGTCGATTCACCAAACTGGAATCATACAAGTTTACTTTAAACTAACAGACATATCTTTTGTCTGTTGAGTTGTATTATTTCTCAATCAGTTAGTTTTGAGTTCATAGAAAAAAGAAACAGTACAAACAGTGACATGCACCTGGAACCATCCTTAAAAAGTGACATTGTGCAGCCATAGACTGTAGAAAAAGCAGACTAAAAAGTCAATTGGTTTTGGATCCAAAATCCTTATATGCGCATTCTTTATGATGGGGTAACCCATTCGTCGAAGCAGGGGCAGTTGTCAATCTAACGTGTGGCTTAGGCTCCTTTTAGATGGAGACACAGCATCTCCGTGTAAATACCACCGAAGGCAAGCGGGAGTTTCCACCCGGCAAATGAAAGCATCTTATTGGTCCAGCATTAAAACTCATATCTGGATTTACAAAAACAGTTGCAAGTCAAATGGAGCCAAATTGAGTTGGAGCAAAACTTTGTCCACGACCACTTCCGTATCAGGTTTCATTGGCCTTGAAGGTGAGCGTTGCCCATCTCTACGCAGTCTGTGTGCGTCGCTGGACATGGCCTTTTAATATGGCATCGATATGACCCTCAAATGAACTGGACTTATAGAACACATGTGGGGTATTTGGTGCTGTGTGTAGTAGTAGAAGAGCGCAACGTTGTTCCCAAATTCCATCCATCCATTTTCTTCCCCTTAATCCATTTCTGGGTCGGGGGGGTGGCAGTCAGAGCTGCACCCAGTACACATAGCACCAGCCCCTCACTGATCCTCCTGCAGGTGGTGAGATCTTTCAGTTGGGGCTTTGGGCAAAGTAGGGTTAAGTGTCTTGCCCAAGGACACAACAACAGCAGTCATCAGTGGGAGTCGTGTAGTAGGTCTTATGGTGGGCTCGAACCCACGACCTTCAGGCCCAATGGCCAATGCTCTACCAACTGAGCTACTGTCGCCCTTGTTCCCAAATTGTCTCAATTAAATGTTTTTGGGCACTTTGGTGGAGTTACATTGGTTATGCTGTTGGAGGAGAGGATTTTTAACTTGAAATGCAATGGGTATGGTGTAAGTGGATGGTTTTAAAATACGGCATTTTGACTTTTTGTTAAGGAAATTCAGCAAAGAAATTTAGTAAATGTATTATTTTCTCCTTTTTCTTTTTACAACTGATCCCTCCTGGGAAAAGGACATACAACTGAAAATGTTTTGATATTCTATAGATTAGATTACAATTATTTTTGTTTTAAAACTATTTTACAATGTTGCAAAGATCTTGAGTAATATGCCATAGAAAAAAACTGGGCTGTCTATACTGTCTGAGTGTAAGTGGCCGGTGGGATGTTGTTGAAACCATAGGTCATTCATGTAATATTATTGTTCTGTGATCTTACATTGCACTTTTTTATTTCTAAAAGTATTGAATTGTAAGTATGTATGTAAACGTGAGTGCAAGGGACAATGTCATTTATTTTTATCAACAATTTCTAATGTGGCTATTGGTTGTATACACTGGATTTTTTACTTTTTGGGAGGACAATTTAGTTTTTTACACCTCCTCATATTTTACATTGAATTTCTATGTTGGGGAGTTGAGGCTTTGAAACGTGGACTGTGATGCATTGCTCGGAAAACTGCTGTCTATCATTGTGTGAATTCATAAGGCAAAATGAACACTTTTTTCTCTCTATTCCCTCAATTCATTTTTTCCATTAAATTATGAGACTGAACAGTGACCTTTACTTACGCCTACCATTATTGCGTGAAGGATTTATGGTTTAAAAAAAACTAAGGAAGAAAACATCCATACAAAAGTTGTATGGATGTATTATCCGATCAAGTGCAGGTAATATTTTTAAATGTTTTGTCTCGTACAAAAGCTTTATTACTCTTCTCATATTTTCAAAAAGATGTCGATAGAAAGGTTGTGCTTTTAGCAATCCCCCATTGTCTCAAATGTTTGCGTAGAAGGAACCAGAAGTCTGAGATCGCAATAATATCGCAATACATGTGACATTTTGCACCTGATATTATACAACATTTTTATACATACTACTGTACAACTATTTTACAAATATTACTCTATCATTAATTACATAATCATAATAGTAATAATTTAAACAATGATTGCGTTTCAAACAAAAAAACACACTTATTAAGACTTATAATCTTTTCAGACTATGGTCAAAACACTCATACACTCATAACATATATTAGCCAAGAGCCAGAATTAGCTCCCTAGCAACTGTTGTCATGAACAAACTAAAGACGCATACACAGAGGAGAAGTTTTCCAATTTAACTTGTGACTTTTCTTGAACGATAAATATAGTGTTTAACAACTTAAAACATAGCTTATAAAGTACTCAATGCTGTGTGTTACTATGACAACCCTCAGGTGGAGTGATATGGAACCTGTAATGCAGTTTACATATTCACAGTATTAATCAATAGGAGTTTGAAATCCTCACTGACCATGGTATAAAAAGGTTGACACACAATATTATTAATTACTGATGTTTTTACTGCTCAAAAACTTCAATTCTTACGGTGAGTGAACTCGCCTTTACACAGATATGATCCGTGTTTCAATGAATGGATAATTTCTGTCAAGGCTAAAGACTACCATTTAACATGGACAGGAGAGTGACTAGAACAAGTGAAGTATCATTAAACCATACAGACGTGGCGTGTAAAGAATCATAAAGACTAGTTTTACTGCAATGGCACGTCAACACAGAATATGTCTATTATTTCAAATTATATCAGTGCAGCACGCAGAGGTATGAAGCATTGTCGTATTGTCCATTCAAGTCTGCCCATGCTCTATTGCAAGGTGATTTTTTTCATTATTAGCTTTGATGGCATGGGTCAGAGCTATCCGCAAAGAAATGTCAGCAAGGACCTAGATGGAGGTGTCCTTGGTGAAGCAGAGCAATGGAATTTTTACATGAAATGTGGGTGTCTTTTCCAAGCACATAAAAACTGGTTGAACTGACATTGACGGATGGCCAAGGGTGGTTATACAGGTAAGTATAGGAAAATAAGTATTAATCACATTTTAAACAATAAATGAAACTAGACTCATTTGAAGTATTGATACAACATTGGACATTATACTCTAAGCAGCTTTGAAATAATATGAAACATTTAATTAACCACAATCAAAATAAACTTTGTGGCATCAAAACAAGCTGTTATTTTGTGTTGAAAATGACATTGTGGTGTTGACAACAATTGTTCAACAAAGACAGCGTATGTAAAATTTGTTCCAATAAGACTTACGGACACATCATTCAAAATTGATTAGAAAGGGTATTTAGTAGAAATTTGTTTTTTAAAAGTATGAAATTAGACATGAATCCAAATCCACTTTTGTTTATATGGCACATTTACACAAACATTGTTTCAAAAGTGCTGTATAGGAGTTGGCAGCCAAAACAGAAGACAATGCAAATAAATTGCCCAATCTGCCGACACTGGTTTAACCGCAGAACCAGGAGCACACGACTCATCCAGTGTTAAAAGCCAGTGTCTTGAGACGAGACCGGAAAAAAAAAGATGTTTAGATGGGGGGGGGGGGGGGGGGGGCGTTGGACATTGGGTCCAGCCACAGAGAAGGCCCTGTCCCTTGGTCCTCAGACCTCAGCAACATGTCTGTATCTTGGCAACACTCAACAATACTTCTGCAGAGTCCTAATTTATTATTTGTTTTTAAAACATTTTGCCATTTAGACACTCAATGGCTGCAAATCTTTTTATCTGCAGCAGTCCAGTGTCCACCATTGTTTTCCCTGTGCTGCAGTGGAGCAGTTTGCTATTCAGGGCAGGTAGACTTTTGCTATTTGTGATGTATTCCTCCAGATGAGACATTCATCATTGCAGTGGTGTTGGCCAGAGCTGGCAGAGCTGCTGCAGCGGGTGAAGTCAAGCTGATCAACCATTCCATTTTTTCCTCTCCGGCTTCCTCAAACAAGAAAGAAATAAAGAAACTACTGCACACTTGGCTCCTTGGGGGGGTATAGGTATTTTTAACAATATGCTCCAAAGAGAAACTCACAATTTCTCCATCCGTCTTCTCATCCGTTGGCAAGGATCCAGGCTCTTTCCAAAATTTCACAGACAGGCCCTTCCCCCCTGTTGCCGAAACACTTTTGAAGAATACGCAGGCGAGAGGGTTCATTAGTTTGACCTCCAGCTGCGTGTAGACTAATTCAATTCAAAGCTTCGACTATTTTCCTTCCGTATCTTTTTGTGTCGCAAATCTTTAATTAATGGAAAATGCAGATGATGAACCTCCTCCATTGTGATTTTAAAGTGAAGCAGGAAATATTGTATCTCACATTTGAACCTCATTTGAATGTGGGCAATGTGGGCCGGCAAAGCAGCCCTATTGGCCCCAAGTATTTAGGATGACTATATCTAATGTCTCAAATTTATTCATTTAAATGCTGCACTTACAAAGCATACAATGTCACTATTTGATTAGCATTGATCTTAGTTTTCACTTTAACCTAATTGCCCGTGTATAATTTCATATGCACTGATACGATAAAAATGTATATATGTATGTATTTATTTTATAAGATGAGAGAACCTTTAATTGTCCTACAGTGGGGAAATGTCAGAGTTGACACGCAACAGCAACAGTAGGATAAAAAAGAACGCTCAAAAACAAGATAATTTTTTTTCTGTAGCATTTAGGAAATAACTCAAATGTTAATACTTTAAAATCTGTATAAGTATAAGTCTATATTTGTTCTTTATGTGTACACTATGCATTTAACATTGGGGGATGTAGACTAATATATGCAGTAATGGCTACATGTTTATCTGACAGAAGCATAAAAAATGAACAGAACAAAATTGCTCGAAATGATTGTAAATATTCTAGATTAAAACTATTATAGATAAATATTATTACATTTGGAGTCAAAACTGTCTCCAATGTATTCTACTGTCTACTGTACACCGCTCCATCTGTGAACTCCCGGCCAATTACCACCAGTCCCAGACACTCACACACACACACACACACACACAAGAAAGCACACATGCACAGCCAATCAGACGCCTGGCCCGGTTACTATGGCGATGGACAGGCCTGTTTGCTGTGTCTGCTGCTGTGATGGATTACAGTAATGGGATAGGGGGAGAGAGAGAGACTCATACATAAAGATATTGGGAATGTATAAATGCAACTGAAATGTAGGCCCAAAGATGAACAAATTAGAGGCAATGATAAAAGTGGAGGAGTGGTGGTGAGACTGGGAGATGGTAAATATGTTTTAATGTGGGAGGAGGTGGGGGGTAGTTGTATGTGATTGAATTTCTCTGTCTGTCTGAAGGTGTCTGTGTGGTGGGTTTCTGACCGTCCGTCCTTGAAGTGAGTCCAAGGGGCTCAACTTTTGCCTTTTCCAGCTGCGCAGTGCAGTCAATGATTTAACAAACTTTATGGATATGAAGCACCCTCAGATAACTTCAGTGTTATGACATTGCATTATTCGTCTTTTAACAATTTTGGAGCTGACTTAAATACTTTTTGACACTTAGTGAAGTACACAGACCAAACCTTTCTGTGTGGAATTTGCATGTTCGCCCTGTGTCTGGACAGGTTTTCTCCAGGTGCTTAGGTTTCCTCTACCGCTAAAACCATGTGCAATAGTTAATGTTGAATGACTGTGTGTTTGTGAGTGTGACTGTGGGACAAAGAATGGAAATCAGAAACAAATAAATGTTATATGTATGAACATATAACATTGAACATGTTATATGTTCAAAAGATCATACTTACCTTTATTATTCACTGGCACACGTGGTTCAAAGTACTTAATGATCTGCGATCTACTTGTTTCACTTGTCATATAATTAACTTTATGGCAGTTATTTTACTGAGGAGGATATAGAGTTCAAAACTAGACTTCTATGAACTCAAAGATGCAGCTCAACAGTGACACCCAGAGGCAGAAGATGATCCAGAACTGACATGCAACAGCTTGAGTCTTATTTTTAATGATTAAAACATCACACATAAAACATGTGTGCTTTTATAAATACATTCATCAACATCATCTTTTTGAAGAAAAAACAAAAAAACCAAATCCATTTTTGTGAATAGGAAAGAACTGTAGATGTCATAGGTATCCTCACAGAGGAGCATAATCCAGTTTCTTTGTAGTGCAAACAATATTATCTACGGTTAATATTGAACTAAATGTAAAAAACTGCCCGTTAGATCGAAATTAAAAACACACAACAACATAATCCAAAACATATTTGGGTTAAAGACAGAGATAATTACTTTATTACTTTACTAGTACCTTAAGTTACCACGAATGTTTTCTTCGTCCTAGAATGGAAAAAAAGATAAAAACATTAAAAACAATGGACAAAACCAGAAGAACGTTGTTGAACTCTACCTCCGAGGAGACGTTGCAACAGCAGAAGGAAGCCCACCACTATAGCAAGTACACCAACACAGAGGACAACAAACAGCTGTTTGCTTGGCTCTGTGGGGAGAAAATAATAACTACCCAATGCATTTGTGAGGAGATTCCGACAAGGTAAAAAAAATCTCTCATGCATCTCATTTGTGTAAGAAACTGTTGTTAAATGCAGAGGGACATGGAGGAACTGAGAAGTTGAAGCTCAGGTAATCCACCACATGATCTATTTTCTTTGTTTTTTTACATAAAATATTAACTGCAGGTGGACGTCCCAAATAATAATCACAAATGCAGCTTTGGGGCCCTCTAGTGTTTGTGTTTGTTCCTGCATATGCGCCAATGCTTCCATATCTAAACACAGAACAGTTAAATACATTTTGTTTTTTTTTCCCAAAATAAGTTTAAGTTTAAGTTTAAGTTTAAGTTTTGACCAGATGAAAAAATGCCCCTTTCATCTAAATGAAAACATTTGATCTTTTACATATTGAGTGACGGCCGGTGAAAACCAGTGAAGGAGCCGAGCATGTCACTTGTTAGGAACTAGAAATTTCCCCACTGTGGGACGAATAAAGGAATTCTTATCTTATCTTATCTTATTATCCTCTCCACACCATTGGGCCAGGATTTGGTTTTCTAGTGCGTTTTATCCTATTATAATTAATTTATTTATTTATTTCACTGGCCACTGTTACCATAAATGTTACAACAACCAAGTGCTGACGTAGAGGCTGATTAGTCTCATTCAGGCTGGAATCTTGTGTGTCACAGATTGAGGAAATGGAGTAATTGAAGAAAGCACAACTAAACACTACTTACCCTGCACAGTAAGAGTAAAGCTCTTCCGGATGGGCACCCTCAGGCTGCGGTGGGACACAGAGCAAGTGAAGTGTCTCCCGGAGTCGCTGAGTTTGGCGCTGAGGTAGAAGAATGCCGACAGAGACAGAGTGCCGTCCGGTTTGGCTTTGTGGCTCGAGTACATGACATTATCCAGGACTTTGGGGAGAGCAGCTCCTACTCTTCGGCCCACGTCAGCTGCGTCCTGATGCGTCCAGAGGATGTCCACGTCCAAAGGGTAATAACCGTCCGCTTCACAGACCACCTTCTTCTCATCGCCTTCAGTCAGAGTCAGAGAGGAATCTATGTTCAAGGAAACTCGCGGAGGCTCTGGAAAAGGAGGAAAAAAACACATGAAGTAAGTAAGTAATCTTTATTTAGTAAAGCAGGTGTGGGCAATTATTTTCTCTGTGGCCTGCTTTGGAATATTGTCTTTATTGCTGTGTTCAACAACAACAAAAGTATTTACTTAATAAACAAAAGTATTTCAAGGGGAGAAGTAGAGGGTTACATCACAGACCGTTGTGAAAGTTTGTTTATAGCTAATATTTGGCATCTGTGCTTTCATGCATTGAATCACACCTGGACCAATGGCAAAGATGGCTGTAAATCTTTTTCAATTCATTACTACTAATTACATTTTAATTTCTTTGTAGCACATTCATTTAAATAGAGGAAAAATGGGGGACTGAAATTGTCCCAGGGCTGACATAGCGTCTTTCATACACAGTCACATTACAATAGTTCAATACATTATTCTAATCTCACCTTGGATTTGTAAACTGATGTCCATACTCCCATGCAGCGGCAGAACAGTGACAGAGCAAATATACGTCCCCTCGCTGCTCATTTTACTGAAGGGGATCGAGTATGATGCATCTCCAGAGGACAGCTTCTTCAGTGCCACTCCGGAGCCCAGTGTGACTCCAGACTGACCGCTTTGGAACAGAATGGTCCTCTCCCCACGTTTGCGCCACTCCACCGCAATGTTCGCCGCCTTGTGGTCAACCGCGAAATGACAGTCCAGGACCTGTGTGGATCCTAGCGCGGCTTTCACCTGAGGGGTCTGCGTCTTCATCACCATCACAACTGTAGGAATTTATGTGTTGGACTTACTCAATGACTCAATACTTTTACATGCTCAGAGCAGATTGGCTGAGCGTGAAAAAGCTGATCTAAAGATGTGACTGAGGCAATACATCATTATGAAAACAAGAGTTAGAGCTAAATAGTTTTGAGAGCAAGGAACTATGGTAGTTACATGAATTGTATTATTATTTATAAGTTTGTAGTGGTTTCAACACTAGGTACTCCAGCTTTAACACATTTTAAGACACAATAAACACCTTACAAACGATTGTCTTGTTCTATAATTTCATAAATGGTCACGCCTGTAATGTCAGAGAGATTGTAGATATTATTTATACGAAGACTTCAATAGTAGTTTTTATGTTTCCCATACATAAAAACAATAAAGGTAGAGGATGTTGAGTTAGTTTGTCCTTTTCTGAACAATGTTAGAATAAAAAGGGATATTTGGTTTATTTGTGTGTAATTTATACTTGTGCAACACTTCTCATTCATTCCCTACGCACAGTGCTGGTATAGGACTAAACGCGGTCATTGCTTAACTCAATAGATACATAAACAAAAAAATAGATAAATAGATCAATAGACAGATAGTTAGCTAGATAAATAAATAAATAAATGTAAATATTACTGGAGTCTTGTTTTCTCTACCTGTTGTGGTGAGTATCTCTCTGTGCTCTATGGCAGTCCAGTTGCGGTAGTCGTGTTGTCCCGTCGGGGGCTGTGCGGTGGACTGTCGGATGAAGCCGAGGACATTGAGCTGGTTCTTCTCGTCCCTGATCCTGGAGGTGAACCAGCGGTTGTATTCGTGCTCCCCGCGGACGGGCCAGCGCACGTGGATGCCCTCTGTGCTAAAGCGCTGCAGCTCACACGACAACTGGTCCATCTCCACGGCCTCAAAGAACCGCCGCATGTCCAACTTGGAAGCTATGACAAAACGCAGAGCAACTTACGAAAAGCTTTTCACTTCAGAATGTTATGACAAATTACTACAGCTTTAAATGTCTTCAGGAGTGGGGGTTTGCAAGTTGATTTCAAAACTTATTTTGGGTCCCTGACTGAAATGTTATACTAAACATTATAGACATTTATTGTATTGATTCAGAAATATTTCCTCTGAAAACTGCTTGGTTCTATCACTAGTTTTCACTATTCACTATCATTATAGAATAGAATGAATAGGATGAAGACGGAATGTTGCTGGCTGATTTGCTCACAAAATGTACTCAAAGTAGCAATATGTAAGATTTTCATGTCAAGTCATCATTAATTGGCCCTAATCCGTCAGAAGACATTATTAAATCTTGCTCTTTTCAAATACTTCATTAACTGATAACAATAGTTCAGCCGAGATATTAGAATTTCAAGGTTAGGTTTACAGCCCCTAAATCTTGTTAACATGTATTTATGAAACAGGTACTTTAACTGCTTCAATCAAATCTGTATTATGTTGAGTAATTATTGTCATGGAATCAAACTGATTTTTAGAGGAAAAAGGTTAAATGGGATCTGTTAGCCAGAATTTTAGGAATACATTTCTATACATACATTTTTTACATGCATCGTGCATCCTAGGTAAAACATTCACTTATACTGTAGTATTCACTTATACAAAATGTTGAAGGTTCTATTGTCAATACTCACAAACCTTGAGCCAATGTAATGTATGCATTATAGACTGTCTTTGGTTGACTAGGAATATTCTTCCACTTGAGGTAGAAGTGGGTTTTAGAGTAAATAGTGTTCATTGTGCATGTATTAACAGCTCTAAAGTTTCGCGTCATCCTAATTTCCATGAGCTCTGATGCAAAACTATTTCCACTTTGCCTCTAAGTTTGAATACAAACAAAACCAACAGGGTCAACATTTCTAACATATATTTTATTTGTTACAGTTTCTTACTTTATGTTGAAAAATATGTTAAAGTCCTTTACACTTTAGAGGATGATCTTTGCTTGGAGATGCATGCAACACAGAAACACCCACCTTTGATACTTATTATTTGGATTCATCAACTTTATCAAACTTACAAGTGATAAGGAAAGTGATTGCGTCCGGGTTGATTGGAGCGTCGCCTTTGTGGCCAAACTGCAGCATTGCTTCTCTGTTGTTGTGCTGCGTCTCCACTTGCCCTTTGTCATTATAAAACACTTCTTCATCAATGAACTTGCAAGGCAGCCATGGAATCTGAGAGGCCTGGAGCACGCCTACAACACAGACATGCATTTTTAGTGACACTTTTGGTTTCAGCAAAATGAAAAACAAGTAATATCATGAATTTTGTAAGGCACTGTGTTTAGATAGCTTTAGAATTCACATCATAAAGACATATAGTCATAGTACATGGTTGACTTATTGTGAATCCCTTTACTTTAATGTATATATCTTTGCATTTTAATGGTACTAGTGCATAAGTATTTTTTAAGCGTCTGCTTCATTCAACCCCTTTTCAAAACAGATATGTGTCTTGTGGGGGATTTGAAATAAACAGCCAGATAGTAGTTGGGGTCGTACATGAGGTAAAACGTTTAGGATTTGCATAACAACGTGTGTAGGATAAGTGTAGTTAGGACAATTCCGTATTTTAAGGGACGGTTGGCAGCCCTAAGTGTAGTAGTCATAGTAGGCCAATGTGAATCCAAAAACACTGTATTAGTCAAGTGTGATTCATATGATAAATTACCAAATAACTAACAAACAAACCTCCCAATCAACTAAAACCTCCGGAGAACTAAGGTTGTGAAATAGCAGCAGCATTCCTGATAACATTATTTAAGTGGTTAAAAAAAGTTAGCTCATAACAGTAATATCCACGTAAAGAAGTGCATTTCTCATAAAACCTACCTGTAAATAGACTTGTACACATTAATGCTAAAATAAATCCCATGGCTGTTCATTGGTAAAACAGGTAGATCTCGCTGTAGTGACTTCTTTCACTTTCATTTTAGCAAAAAGTAGATGTGTCACTAAACTGCAATGCTCAAGTTTACCTGAAGGGGCGGTGTGGAGTAAACTGTGACCCGGATGTGAAGCACGCGCTGTTAAACTTGTGGGAAACGCGCATGGATGTATTATATTATTGTGTTGATGAATATTTATATACTTCTACAGTAAAACACGGGACCATATAATGCATACAAGACACGGAGAACTATAGGACGAGTTTAAGCCAAAAAGCCTTGATCACAGCAAGATGAATAAAGGTAAGATTTTACTATTTTTATAACTTTTTATCACAAAGCTAAGCCCGTGTAGCTTCTGGTATGTTGTTGTTTTATGTATCTGAATTTAGCATCGTATTTCAATAATGTGCACTCTAATAAAAGCAAAAAAAACTATTATGAAATATGCGTTCAAAATTATCACGAGAAGGTGTTGTTTTGGGATATTTTGAGCAATACATTGAGAAGTAATGTTTGTCATAATCTAATTATTGATATCTTATGTTGTCTGACTGCAAAACGTATTCAGTCTTTTTCTTAGCCCTAAGGAGCCTAAACGCAAGCTGAACAATGTATGAAACCAAATTGTTCTCTTGCTCTCAAAGAATTCTTTCTATGCTGCATAATCCATACAAATCAAATTTAAAAAATATATCACTCCAGTAGCACTTCATGACAGGTTACAGTGCAATCTTCATGTGCTATAGAAATGGATATTAAATAGATAGAAAATAGATAGAGGTTGATATTGAAATATTTTCCCCCGTCTGAAAATATGACTAAAATACTTTTCTAAGGTCTTTTAGCTACAGTATATACATTTACAAGTACTTTGACCAGTTATTCTCTTGTATATTGACTTGTATATGTCAAATAAATATTAATGTAATAATCAAACACGTTTTTTTGTGGTTTCAGACTTTGCTGTCATCCAGGGTGCCTTCCTTTCGGCCAATAGGATTTCTCCACTTTCTTCTTTACAAAAAACCGACTGGGACAAAGTTTGCGATCCAATTCTGAAAACTCTTAATGAAATCAACCAACTCAAAGTCGACAAGGAAGACCTGCCCAAGACTTTAGTGTGCACTGCGTGGCTAAAGCTGCTCTGCGCCGAAGATAATGAGAACATAGACGTTTCATGGAAAGAAAGTCCATTTTTTGCTTTACTAAACGGCCTCCCTGAGTTGAACCGAATCACTTTTTTGGAACTCATCAGATCGACAACCTCTATAAATATCTTTGCACGGCTACTGTTGTGTCTTCCTCCATCGCAGTTGTGCTCAGAGGTTGAAAATCTCGTCCTACACATTAGCAGCAGCCCTGTGCGAGGAGAAGACATCACATTTTTTTTCAAGGTTTGGTGGGAGTTGTGGAGGTGCAAAGATGTCTGTAAAGATCGCACAGAGGAGATGTTCTCGCAGGAAGTCGCACGCATGTCTTCAAATTCCTTGCAAAAGCCGGCGAAACGATTGAAACTCGACCGCCCAGACTTGTCCCAGGCAGATCCAGACCTTGTACAAATCCTTTTTTATGCACTTAAAAATCTACGTGACCAAATAACGCAACACAAACACATTTTTACAGCTCTTTCTGTTTCCATAAATTCTCTTTATACAGCCTTTCTTGTTGATGTTCGGCCGGTCATTTCAAGCCGAGAGAAGCTGGAAATCTTATCAGAAATCGCAACTATCCGAGAGCAGAATCCTGAAAATCTAACCCCTGAAATCATTGCAGACTCATTGAAAGATCTGAACGCAATCCAGGGACCATTCGCTTTCAAGCCTCAGCAAATGAAGTGCGAAGATGCGTTACAGATAATGATAGACGTTACTGAAAATTGGAATAGTATTGGTCTGCTGCAAGTGGAGGACATTTCTAAGATAAGTTACTCTGTGTTTAAATCCAAGCTCGGGCTACAAAATGTTTTTGCTGCTTTAGACGATACAAAAATAAGCAAATATGGCACACTTTGTTCCTTGTTTGAACCAATGAACTGGATAACTCAAAAACATGTCGACGTCTCCCCGAGCGTTCCAGCTAAAATCGTAAAGACTATTATCGCTCATAAAATGGACGATTACCAAAACTTTGCCATGCTCTTTGCCGGCGAGCGGAGCTGGACGACTTGTGACACAAACTACGCTGACTTTCTGGAAAAGAACCAATCAGCTTTCAGGAATAGACACACACTAATTCAACTCACCCAAAGCATTGTGGGTAAACTGAGCTCTGGTTCTGTTGATGTGACTCAGTATCGCAAGCTTATGAAGGTAACGATAGATATTTTCTCTTCACTTCCACTTGATGATAAGAATAAAGTACTGTCTGCTGTTATGAAGATGAGCAGAAAAGGGTTTTTTGGGAATGACACGCCGTCCACAGTGGCCGCAAGCTTTGAACAAGAGCTTAACATGGCGTTTAACTGCATCATCCAAGGAGGAGGCGGCCCATCCACATCTTCTAACCTAAACACAGCCGTTTCATTGGTCGCTAGGGTTGCCTTTCAAAACCCAGAGGCGACACTAAGAGCCATGTGTAATTCAGCCATTTGCAATAAAGGGGCTTTCACCATAATGGCAAAGATGCTTCAGCAGCTGCCGGGACTGTCGGGAAGGTTAAGTGAGCCAAACCAGAGTGAAGAGGGAAAGGATCTCCTCTGTAGCTGCGTTCAAGACGTTATCAAAGTGAAACAAATGTCCCAGGAGGAGAAGGAGCAGCTGGTGAAGTTTCTGTCATTGCTGATTCAGCCTGTGGTCATGAACGAAGGAGACGTAGGAGAAGGCTTCCTGCTGCCCCAACAGGTGGTCTGTGCTTTCGTCCTGCCCAATATAGGTGAGAATATTGTGTGTTCAAATACCAAGTACAGTTTTGTAAAGCAATTCGTCAAAATGAACGGTTGAACCTAACATTCAAACTATAATAAATGGAACTATGGGGGGAAAAAATCCAGGTTACTTGTCCCTAGATCAATTTGGTTTTATCACTAATTTTCACATGCATCTTTCACATCTTTCAAGTCAAGTTTGTCAGATTAAAATGTCAATTTGATAACATTTATTTTGTACAGCCCTAATTCACTACAGCAGTCGTCTTGGAGGACTTTACAAAATTTTTGATTCACTAACAGCAGAACCACACAATTAGACAATTAGTTTCAGATTCTCTGTTGGGCATAACAAAATGTACTAATAATAATGTAACTATAAAAGCTGGGTTACCTAATTGTTCATAATCATTGAACAATCTGTAATAAGTTAGCTGCAGCCTACAATAGAGTTGAACAGCGATTTATTTAAGCTTAGAAAATGCCATTTCTCATAGCTTAGTATTTTTTGTGTATGTTCATGTATGTTTCATTTAATTGTTGAAAATGTCATTATTTATTTATGTGATTTCAAGCTGTGCGTTCTATGGACCTTGACCTGAGCTTGCAGCTGCTCCATAGCGCCCTCTGTCTTGACCTTCCGGACGGCGCGTCTCATTGGGTGATGCTCTGCTCTCCGTTTCCTCTGCTGTTTGTGCTGGTGCAGATTTACAACCACACGCTCAGGTACAAGTCCTGCACCACAATGTTGACCTCTGGGGCACTATGATTATCGTTAGAACTATAAACGACACAATCGTTTCTGTTCTTGTAGATGTGAAGACTCCGCAGACCAGCGCAAACTTCCACTGTGTTCCCCGGAGACTCAGGAGTTGTTGGTGACTGTCGTGTCCGCCCTGGGGAAGGTGGTGGGGGCACAAGTGGCTGCAGACCCTGACACTTGGTCCAGGGCACTGTTTTGGCTCTACGATCGGACGGAGGAGCTGGACTGGACGGTGCGGTTCCTCCTAAAGCCTGTGTGGGGAGAGCACTTCAAAAACGAGGTGCCAGCGTCTCTGTTCACCGTCTGTGATCTCCCAGAACAAGTAAGACATGGGAACGTTCTGAAGCTGCTTTTGTTTCGTATGAAATACATGTTTCTCGCTTATTGCAGGTTATTTTTAGAACATAATCCCTGCGATCAACGAGGAACCACTGTTTATTGCTTACTTTTTTCTGAATAAGATGAAAAGAGGAGTTACTCAATTGTTTATAATGACATTGACATAAAAATGTTAAAAAAAAAAAAAACTTTGGTCGATCACTTTTTTATCAATATATCTACTTAAAGCTTGGAACTGAAATCTACCTCTTTGTGATGTCTTGCTTGTTTGGATTTAGGCTCTTTTACTATCAAACTGCATCTCAACCATTTGGTAAAGTCCTATAATAAAAAAATAAATGTAAAAAAATATATTTGTTATTAGTGCTCCTAAAACATTTGAAAAAAATTGACATTGTTTTTTTTAAGGAATGAATGGGTTGATATAATATATAAGATATTGCTGATGTGTGTATTCAACCACCCTGTCTTTCTTCAGGAGTGGTCTGGACTGGACCTGCCTCAGTACGGTCCTGGCACTGGCCTTGTAGCCTGGACCGAGTGCTGCTACATCAACGAGTCCCTCCAGCGCACGATGCTGTCCCATCTCAGCCTGGACCAGAGCAAAGCGGATCACGTCAGCATGTTCAGCAAAGGCCTCATGGTGGCGCTAACACAGACCCTCCCCTGCTGCTCCCCACCGCAGTGGTCTCTGCTCCTGAAGGCTCTACGCGCCCTCATCACCTCCGCTCGCCTGCACGTGCCCTTCTCCCTGGAGTACTGCGACTTCCTCCCGCTGCTCGACCTGAGGAGTTTTGCGTGTGAGCTGCGGCTGTCCGTGCTGCTGCTGAGGGTCCTCCAGCTGCTGTGCGGGTCCAGCTGCGACCACTGGATGTCCCGGGACGACTGGGGCCACGTCGGCGCCCTGTACGCACTGGCCGTGAGGGACATGATTGGCTCGCTAAAGACGAAGCTACCGGCGTCTGAAGATAAAGGCTCCGAGGGGGAAAAGGAGAACGCCCCGAGTCAGGAGGTTCTGTTTGTGCTCGGACAGATCTACTGCCATGTGCAGCACGTGCAGGTAACACACGGGCGATACTCTCGGCTTTGTAATTACTCTATTCATTATAAACGGTTTTGATTTTTTACCATTTTAAAGCTGGGGTAACTTACTTTGGTCATAAATGGGAACAAATCATAAATGTCTTAAGAGAAAGTCTACTCTTGTAAAGGCAACATTTCTGAACAAATCAGATCACAACATGCTGTCTTCATCTTAACAGAAAGCATTTTACCTTTTGCAGACTAGTAAGATGAGTCATGACATGGCTTTTGGGCTGAGAGCTGATTGGCTGAGTGAGGATGGTTCACTCGTTTAAACTTTTCTGTCTGAAAAAGCTGAGAAAAACATATGATGGAAGCCAAACAAAACAGCTTGTATGATATAGTTTCTTGTTGTTGTTTGAAAGCTAGGTGTCCCAGCTTTAACATTGTAATCTCATGAAAAACTCCTGCCCCTTTGGTTTAGATGCTCCTATTTAAGCTTTTGAATGACAGTTGCATATACATATAATATTTGTATTGTTGGAAATAAATGTATTTTTTCATAATTTCGATCATTGTTAGTGGTTGTGTGAAGCAATTTATTTTCCTAATGAACCTGTATTCAAATTATATGGACGAGAAACTACCAAAATTACCCTGATTAGACGTTTCCAGCTCCTGTGTTGTCCTTTTAACGTCTATAACAACTTGTGTGGTATTTGTTTAAATCTGTCTTGGCAAAAAGCCTTCAGTTCCTATAAATTCCTCATGCCCAGGAAAAATCCAACTGGACATCCAGCAGCTCAATTATGTTATCATTTGAACATATTTGAAACAATTTTTTCATTATATGGCTTCACACAACGATGAATGACAAAATAGTGTCATTCATGGCCAAAACCAGGACATCTCTGGCTGGTTGTGAATACTGTCAATCACAAATGTACTATGCGTTCATGTAGCAGGAATGTAAAAGATGTAATGTTGTGGTAAACGTTGTCACATTCTGGGCTCTCAGGTGATGTTGCCGGGCGGTCAGTGCGAGCAGCTGTTCCTGTGCAGCCTGGAGCTCCTGAGTCACTACGCAGCCGTGATGTCTGCGTTCCCTCTGAGCTGCAGCGCCGTGGAGAGCGACAACACGCGCCACTTCTTCACCAC
Source organism: Knipowitschia caucasica (assembly GCA_964034765.1). Lineage (NCBI taxonomy): Eukaryota > Metazoa > Chordata > Actinopteri > Gobiiformes > Gobiidae > Knipowitschia > Knipowitschia caucasica. The sequence continues at coordinate 15,504,444 of OZ035832.1, forward strand.
CATCACGGAAAACCTCCACAACAAAGAGATGAAGTCTGTGCTGCAGCAGAAGATCTCGCAGCTCGTCTCATCCGAGGCTTAACTCAGGAGAAAACAAACGTGTGGGATCTATCCATATGCAGAATGTCTTTTGACATCTCATTTTTGTACACGACACGGAAAATAAAATGACTTTTTGCTCACATGTGTAAAGGCTTGACAATTTATCACTATTTGCTTAATAAATAGTAGCAGATTATGTATTCAAAACTGTCCAAGCTATTTTAGCTTTTCCTATAATCCTAGTTCTATCTGTAAAATCCGTTGAAGGTTGAATAAGTCACTTTGATATACAAATTTTCATAATATGGAAGTTCAACAGGTTCAATGTACAACAGTAACTATTTGCTCCGGCTCCCAACTTTCAAACCACAAATCATGGAAGCATGTAATAAAATCCATGTAACTATTCCTGGGTCTAAAAAAATACTTTAGCCAAAATCTCACTTAATTTTGTATTTTATGGACCCGCAATCCCACTAAAGTTCCCCACTCATTTCCCACTAAACACTGCTGCACATTCATGAATGAGTAACGGTGAAGATTCAGTTACCATGCCAATTGATTTTCTCATCTGCTTTTGGTGAATTGACAAACTATTTTAATACAAGTTCTAAGGCAAGGCAGGTGTGAGTGCAAATGTTTAGTGTGGCTCAGATTATTATAACCTGGCATGTTTATCTGCGGCTCAAAATGATAAATTCTAACTCAAAATAAGGCAGTGCATTTAAAAAGCTCAAAGTGGATATAATTCAATATTTGAGTTTAAAAAAATATTTGTTGAGATAAGGATATGCTAATAATGGTAAAGAGAGATAATTGTAAACATCTAAAGGTTAATCAAATAATCATTAATTTCTTTAATTGATAAAGTGTAAGATGAATCTGAACCTTCTATAAACATGCAATGTAGAATATAATATATTTTTTTCCTGGTGCAACTAACAAATTATTTTTACAACATTTTAAGTTGGCTACCCAACACAATCTCATTATTTATCTAATCAAATATTTGCTTAGTTTTGGCCTCGTTTATTACATGGTTGCTTGGTAACATGCCTACCGCAATGTTTTCTTGAAAAAAACAATATGAAATCTGTAAAATATTTAGCTAAATTTGATGTCGTTACCTGTGTTTTGTAAAATGCAATGTAATGTAAAATTTTCATTTGGCATATTTCAAACTAAACTTCAAAAACAGTGCAAATAAGATCACATTTCTCAGTTTATTTTTTCTACTATGTTTCCTTCCCTTTCTTTCCTCGAAGGTAAAGTCTCTTTGCCTTCTTCACAAGGAGGATAAACCAGTAAACCTGCGGTGCCAGGATCACTGCATTTCCCAAGTTGCAGTGCAGCGGTAAATGAAAAGGCACTTTGTTCAGAGGAATCCCAAACTGTCGCCCGTACGTCCAGTACATGAAGGGAAAGATCAGGATCCGACAGGTGAAGAAAGTCAGCAGAACCACCAGGCCATTGAGGCGGTGCAGCCAGGTGTCGTCCAAGCGCCGCTGCGACACAAGTGAGGACACAAACATGAAGAACATTCCACAGGGTTTCTGCTGCGCCAACTGTAAAACACTCATTCAAGGCCACCAATGAAGAAACCAGAATAATTTGTATGCAAAGCAAGTAAAACAGTCCTCATAATAAAGTCACAAGGCTTGAGACTAAGAAGAAAGAGCCCTGTGAGACACTATATAACACTTAGTTTGCACAGAGCGTTGATTGGCGAGGTGAGAGTGGGCCCAGTGTTGATTAAAAGATGTGACAAAAAGCAAAAATACAAATATGTTAAAACTAGTGTCATAAAATCTGTAACTATTTTGAATCTAAAATAAAAAAAAGTTATTTGAAAGTTAGGGATACAGGCTTTAACTTTTTTTTTTTTATGGGAAATGCACCCAAGACTAGAAAAAAGTAAGGCAAGGCACAATTCATACACAAGGCAACTCAAAGTGTCTCGTGACCAACTTAACATTAACCCTAACCCTAACAACTGAACATTTATTAGCATTTATTTCATCCAGTAGATTTAAGATTGACATTAGATTCAAGATCCTGCAGGGTCTTAAATGTCAGACTTAAGACCATGCAGAAAAACTGACTAGTTAATGTTTGATAATTGGAAACTTTACTTAATCAAGTTTGATCATCATTTGGTGGTGAGCAATACTGATTGGGTTATGACTGGATTGTGATCATATGTTGTTGATAATATTGAGGTGGCCATCGTAATAAACCTCATAATATAATAAGATTCAGAAGAAATCAGAAGAAAAACTATTCTTTTATTTTACATTCCGGGGCATTTGTTTGGTGGTCGGGAGGGGGGGGTCATGGACAAGGAGTAATTTTGTTTTGTAAATATTGTCAAGCTGTAAATATGAAGCCAATAAACCATAACGTAACACTAAAAGAACATTCAATTATGAGCAGTAATACAAGTTTACCTGGATGAGTATTTTCCCAATAGCGATAAACGGAGAACTGAATTCTGTTGTGAAAAAGCAGCCGATGAAGAAATCCCCCAGTCCTCTCCTGAGAAACTACAAACAAGCAATGTAGCTCAAAAGTGATGTTAAAAAACACAATTATCGTGTCTTACCAAAGCTACAGGCATAAAAACAGTGAGCAATGTCACGTGATGTAGAACCAACATCCAGTCTTTGTGCAGAAAAGCCTTTAGGGTTTGAAGGGAGTGACGTGAGCTGTTCTGAGAGTGGAAGTGGCTCAGGTACATGGAATAAATGTCAAATGCCATGTAAGGAGCTCCAAACACCACAAAGGTGTTTACCAACCAGTGGCTGTAGAGGAAAACAGATCACGCCAAGATTAATGACAATAATAATTATCACTTGAACATTGTCTATATGTGAGGTGATGTTGATCAGATAATGCAAATCTTCATAAACATACTTGTCATTCATAACATCTTGACAGGACAAGACCACGATAGCTCCTGCAGCTGTTGCCAGTGACCCATGAACTGCAGAAACCACCCTACAAAAAAATAAAAAATATTAAATTCATGCTGTGGTGCCTCATTTTCAGACAAAACATGAAACCATGTTAGGTAGGAAAAAGCTAGGCTACTTCAAAAGGAGTGAGATATGTATTTTTCTATAAGGGCCATTTGTGTTCCTAGATTTGAGGTGATTTGCTCAACTCAAAGACCATGCACTGACAATTACAATGTAAGGCAAGGCAAGTTTATTTGTATAGCACAATTCATACACAACGCAACTAAAAAATCAAGATAGCATTAAATGTATTTGACCAATGTATTTCGACAAACTTGGGCATGATGGACAAGTTGTTGTTATTTGGTGTTTTGATTGTTGCGCTCAGAATAATGAGTTAGTTTAGTCGTAGTTCTCATATTTACTTATAATTTATTCATTATTACCCTTCTATGTAAATTAGCATTAGATTGATTTGCATACGCTTCTGCTAATGTACACACACTGAACGCACACTAAACACACGCTGTACACACTCACTGACCTCTCGCTGATGGAGACCACGTCTGCCTCGGACCAATTCGGGAAAAGTCTCCTCAAAACTGCCCGAGAACTGAAGAAAAGTCCTGGAAACACCACCACTCCACAGGCCAGAGCAGAGAGCAGCATTTTACCGTGTTTTCTTCTCCACTGCAGCGGTTTAAATGTGAATTTAGTTACATCCCGAAGCTAGTCGCGTTAGCAGCGGGTTACTTCCTGTTTACGTTGATGACGAGTATAAAGTTGACCAATGAGGAGAGGGCATGACCTGCGATGACCTTCAATGATTTAATCTACGAAATAGTTGCTTAATAGTTTCTCATTGTGTGAAATACTAAAATCAGTATACCTACCACCTGTTTATTTATTCATACACATGTCTAGATTATTTTCATACCAATAAGAGCTTTTCAATTCAGTCACTACTCTATACACCAATATTTTTCTTTAAAATGTCTGTAGCATTCTGTAAAAAATCTAAATAAATCTGTCTGAGAACAAAAAGGCTCTGTCTCTGATGATTTATTTACCATAAGTATTGGTTCAGAGAAAGATTGCACCCTAAAGTGTGCCTGAATTTCCCATAATTAAACAAGGGTCACTCATGTCTGGAGATTGAATATTTGGCTGAAGAATGACCACATTTGGGGTTTTAGCAACAGCCATTTCACAGCTGAGGCAAATTTTAGGGAGATTTTTGGACGTGTGATAAAGCAAAAAGCTTCAGGAGGAACCCATGTAAATCCTTATTCACTTTTTTGCTAAAAAAAATACAGGGATATAGATCATTTCTTTGTGCGTGTTTGGAATTCATACTGTTTTGACTCTAAATAATAGTCAATACATAGTCATAAGAGTTTGATGTTTTTATTTGATTGATTGGCTGAATTTTTTTTAGTGGAGTCAAATCCAATGAAACTACAATCATTCTGAGAGACATTTGTGTGAGTATAAACCACCAAACTTGTTAGTGCCGTATGAACTAACTCGGACTCTGAAGAGCACAGGGACCGGCCTACTGCTCGTGCCCAGAGTCAGGAATAAACATGGGGAGGCTGCATTTCAGATTCATGCAGCCTGGAACCTGGAACAGTCATCCTGAAAAAGTGAGACAGGCTTCTATTTTGACAATGTACAAATCCAGGTAAAAAACCGTTGGTACAACTGAAGGATTGCATCTTCACTCTGTACAAATATACCTGCCTTGCCTTGCCCTACTATGAAGCATCCCAGTACTTTGTGTTGTTTACTTATTTCAAAAAGCCATTTATTCTGTCAAATAAACATTGCATCAACACTTGTAAAACGATTTCCAACCTCTGCTGCATATTTCAGTTCATTGTTTGGCATAATTTATCATCCCAAACATTCTCCCGCTCGCAAAAGCCGTTGTTTTGCTGCTGAATTTTGTGTTGTCTCCAAACGTCTACGTTCCTAAAATAAAGTTTCCAATGGTGCTCTTGCCACTCCGCTTTGGTCCCAGCAACAGAACCACCAGCAGCTCCACTCTGCCCTGAAAATACAACATTTCCAATCAAATGTAAGAAATATCAAATTAACAACAATTCCTTATTCTGTGTCCATTCCAAACTCACCAATGTAGCCTGCCATGTATTCTTTCCAGTTTTCTAATTGGACTCCTAATTCATGTGGCAAACAGAAGCAGCTCCTTGATTACTTGGTCTGTTTTTCTCTATTTGGAAATATCAAACTATTCTCCTCATATTGTGTCATACTGGCAGAAGGGTGAGTTGGAATCAAAGTTCAGAGCTGAGTTTCCACAGATGTGGTGATGGTAAATAAGAGACTGTTAGAATAAAACTGCTGGGAAGAGGCCTGACAGCTGATATAAAACATGAATGATTTAATTAGTTAGTTATTACTGCTTAAAATACAGAATTCTTATGTTGGATTCTCCTCTGTCTCCTCTCCACAGATATGACTAGTGATTAAGCTCAAATTAAGTAATTTTCTTATCTCCCGTGTAAATGTGATGCCATAATTATGTCTGTTGTTTTTCCAGGCAAAAACAACAATATTGAGATGGAAAAAACACAGGGAATGTATTGTCTAATCCTGCCTTACTAATTACATTGTTACTACTATTGTTATTTATTGTCTGTTTTGTACTGTAATGGCAAAGAAAGTTTCTAGTTTGACTTCATTTCCACAGATGATGACAATAATATAAAAAGGCTCTGATTTGCTGTATATTCAAAAGTAGGGCACAGAAAGTAGATGCTTGATTTTTGCCTCTGGCGTTAATGCAACTCTGTGACATAATTCTGTCCTGTTACATATAAGATGAACCATTTCCCTGCAGTTATTCTAACATTAAAATGTCCTACTTTCTGCAGCATGATTCACAAATGGCCTGTTTCCAGTTTGAACCGGTGTGAGAGGGGTCTATTTCCTGAGGCTAAAAGCACAGCGACCTGTCATTACATAAACCGCTCACTTTCCCATTAAATAAGCATGTTTAATATTCACGTATGTTTTCATTATTCAGCACAGTCACATTAGAGCAGCTTTTTCACAACACATCTGGATCTATGGAACCTTCTTTATCAATGTTTCTGATATAAAAACAATTGCCCATCTATAAATTCCAAACTGTGCATGAGGCTTACTGTCCTGTTTACCTACACATTTCAAAATAAAATGTTATTGTTGGCATATGGTGAAAAGTGAATAAAATGGCTCAATTAAATATATTTTTGTGTCACCCAAAATAACAAGTCATAGCAGTCGTCTCGAGGGGTGTCACAGAAATGTCGATTTGCCAACAGCAGATTAGAAAACAATTAGAATAGGTGAGAACTACAACACCCAATAGTCATATGGAAGCAGGTTAACCAATGTACATAAAGATCTTGGATCATTCTTTGTCCATAAACCCACCTGCATTTGTAAGGAAGACTTAAAAAATGATGAATTTCCATATACAGTATTCTATATTCTTAATCACAAGCACAAAACTAAACAAAAATCAAGCTTTTTGTTTCTTTTTTTCCCCTTTGGTATTTATGCCTTGTTCCCAAATTATAGTGATAGATGCTCCTTCTACACATCTCAGTAATTATTTTCTATATATACTTGATCTAGAATGGTAGCTTTTTGCATATTTAAAAAAAAAAAAAAATTCAGTTTATCTTGAAATTTGCTTCATCCTTTAATTTTTGACACATCTGCCTAGACTCCATTACTCTAGTCTAGCTAGCTTCCCTTGCATCATCTGTCCAAATGGTCTTTTTCAAAATTGGTACACTTCGAACAAATACTTAAAATTATGAAATCAAGGACAAACAAAAGTGTTTCCTTGTTTTTAAGTTTTTTCTATGGAATATCTCCAGTCAAATGATGTTAGTCACAACTGCATGCTTTCCAATGTATCGCACCTCTGCAAATGCTGCTTTGTGTATAAATGTTTCAGTTTAATCAAATCAGAATCTTTCCACTTGGCTGGTTTGTATACACAACAATCAGCAACAGTAGGGACCATCCAAATATGTTCAATTAAATTGCCAAATTATGATAGTTTTTTTTTTTTTCACGTTTGGCTGTAACATTCTTTCCTCAGCTTTGGCTCAGTTCATGTCAGTGCATTCAGGGTTTTTATGGTGTGTGTTGTGATCCTGCTCATCACCACTTGGCGGCGCTACAGAGGCGTCGCAATGTTTCATAAACTCATATCGTTGAGAGGAGATAGCGGTGAGATTATCGTTTAATAATGACCGTAGATCTGTGTTTAGACTGTGTTAATATAATACATCCATGGTTTAGACCAAACAAATGTTACGTTGTGTAATGAGAAAAGACTGTGATATGCTGTTTTTAAGTCTCCTTATTCCAACACCTGAGAATCACAGTTTGTATATTCTTGTTCTTTTCTTCTCATACTTTATTCTGCCCATTGGGAAATTTGTCCTCTGCATTTGACCCACCTTTCAAATCCCACCAGGGCCTGTGTCAGGAGCAGTGGTCGCAGTAGTATGTCCTGATGATGCTCGGCATGGTCCGGACCAGAGCTTGAGGATTTCACCCTTTATACATGGTTTTAGTTGCAGGGGAAACCAGAGCACTTGGAGGAACCCTACAGAGACATGGAGAGAACGTGCAAATGGAGCCAGGGCTTCCTTTTTTTTTTGCTGAGCAGCGAGGGTGCTATTCACTTATTAGCAGATTTATATTCTTGTTCACCGATTCAGTCTTGGATTCAGGATAGTGAAACCAGCTCAAATGTCTGTAAAAGTGACCATGAGAAAGGTGTTGGCGAGACCAATGTACTGAATTAAATCACTATCCACAGTATAATCACATTTAAGATTATGTTTATACCTGCCTTTTCTTCAAAACCTTTCACCCAATTTAATGAAATGGAGGGATCATTTTTAAATAGGTTGGAAAAGATCTACACATGAAAATGCTCTACAAAGTGACCGAAAAAAGGTCATTTTGACTGTCTTACAGACACAAAAAGCAACAATCTCTTATTTAAAATAGATTAGTACATTCCGCCTTAGATGAGAAATTATCTGGAACTGCCCTTAAACAAGACAAATCTTGTTTTAAAATAAAAACACTTGATTCAAGCTTGTAATTGTTCCCTTATATTTGTGCATGTTTTGAGGTGAATGAGAAACACACACAGACGTGTCCCTGAAGCATGCAGTATTTATCCATTTCAAAATAAAATAAAATGTTTTCCTTTTAATTAACATTGCATGTCATATTGGACACAATAAAAAGACCAGGAGTAAAAGTAAAACCACTGTTTGTTGACTTTATTTATATATACTCATATTTATATATCCATGTGTTTGACGGCCACTGTTGAAAGTGTGTCACATTATCACTTAGAAGCATAAATAATAGTTTTTGTCTCTCTTGAAACCTGGTAAAGAAACCAACTGAAAACAGTTACGGGTCATTTCAGCACCATTGAATAGTACATTCTCTATATTGCATCAGGATATAAAAATATACAGATATATCATGTGTTTTTTTAACTTCTTGAAAACATTCGTTTGTGTTGTTCAATGGCATGAGACGCGAGAGGAAGAAAAGGCCTCACATACAAAATGAGGCTGTAGTCGGCGTGTTTTGTCGATCCTAATACCGTCCGTTCATTCGTTCACAGCACTTTAAAAACATCGTTAGCAGCCACACGTGAAGGAGGACGCGACACGATTCAGTCCGGACGTCCCACCTCAGCATCGGGAGTGTTCACTGTCATCAGAACAGATGATAATGGTGAAGAAGCTCAGATAGACCCTTCAATATACATTAACAACATGAAATTAAAGTTTAAAAAGTCCCAAAAAACAAATCAAACCATTACAACAAATCAATTGTAATGGAGGCAAACAAGAAGAAGCAAAAAAAAGGCGGAGTCTGCAGTGCATAGAGAGGGACCAGAGGTGGACGGGATTTATTGCCCTGTGTCTTTTTCACGCACGCTTTAGTTAGCACCCATTCACACTTGTCCCATAGACACGCATACAAACAGGAAGGGGCGGGTTCAGGGTGAGGAGCTCCCTCTAGTGTGTGCCTTCAGCTGTGCACTTCATCAAATGTCCCAGTCCAAATAAAAGGCGCTCTCTGTGGGTTCGGGTCTCACATTCGCGAAGACGACGTCAGCTCGTAGAACAGGACGTAGGCGTCGCTGCTGCGCACTTGGCTGGACGACATTGGCGTTACTCTGCGGACAGAAAGGGAACGATTAAGACGGCTTGAAGAAGAAAGTAAGAAGGGATTTTGTGATGTGATGTCCGAGTGCTTTTGGATTGACAATTTCAGGATGGTTCCTGTTTATGTATTTTGAATCTGTTATATTTATGTACCAGTCTTGCGCACACTGGGGTTTTACTGAAAATGGCTGAATCTGAATCTAGTGGCCACAATACTGGGACGAGATCAGCTGTGGGTCACTTTTTTGATGCATGTGCTGTTTAGTTCTGTGTTAAAGCTGGGTTCCAAAGTGATAATTGTTGTTTGTCTGTAAAAGTCCAACACCGACCTCAACATGCTCTCTTCATCATATAAGAAAACATGTTATTGTTTGCCTAAGAAAGAGCCCTGTGAGTCACTATTTTCCACTTTGGGCTGAGAGCGGATGACCTGAAAAGGGTGGTCCTCTCTTTTTAAATTTTCTGTCTGAAAAAGCTGATCTAACGCTATGAAAACTAGTGAGAGAACAGAACTGTTTGGAGAGCGAGGGACAATATATAGATGTTATATGTTATGTTTTATATGTTTTTTTTTGTTTCAAGGCGAGGCACCCTTGCTTTAACTTGCTATGTATCATGAACTGTATTTTGATGTTTAAATATTTGAATACAGATATAATTTAATGGCTGTACACGTTCAGTTGTGGCATCTTAAACGGTTGTAAATATTAGTTGTAAACATTAAAAACGCATCTCAGTGAACTAAGCTAAATCCTGTATAGAATTGATTGTGTGAGTCTTGTGAATGCGGCTCTCACACACCTGGAGTCATTGAAGGTGTACCATTCTCCCGAGTTGGGGTTGCGACAGTAGGCCGTGTAGTGGCCGCCCATAGTGGTGCCTGAGTGGTTGGAGACTGCATACAAGTTGTACACTGCATTGACTGAAAAAAAAAAACAACAAACACAAAAATACTATTAGCAACTTTAAACTACATGTACAGACAAGTTTAAAAGTGGGTATTACAGTTTAAAGTCAATTTCAATAAAACATAGTCATGATGGTTATATTTATGAATTGATTGAATGTCTATTGACTTCTTTAGACTTGCCATAGGTACAGTAATAAGAGAGCAACGGACGTCTAAATTAAGTATGAATTGACAATTGTTTGGGAATTGGACAAAAACAGTGGACGTTGTGACTTACTGCTGTTGTCAGAAGTAAATTCCCGCAGGTCCAGATCCTTCATGGGGAAATTTACAAAAGTGGATAGTTTGCTGGTTCTCCGCGCCTCCGAAAAACGCTTTAGGTCTGATCAGGGTTAGAGTTAAAGGACTGATACAGGCACTCAGTGTAAATAAATGTGTTTAAGTTTGAAGTTCAGAACTGAAAAGGATACGAAGAACTAAAATCCTGGGGAACTTCTGGATAGTGAACTTCTTTGTGCATCTCCTGCGGGCTTTACACCTGTAACACGTCTGAAGGAAAAGGACAAACCGGTCATTTCACTGCTCGGAATGTAGCGTCCAAACACTTTATAAGTTCATCCATCGGATTCAAAACAACACTAACTATACACCTAATTAGAGTCTGGGCCTTCCCATCCCCCCATCTGTTCTAGTTCACATTTAGCAGAAAGTACATATAACACTTTTGTGGCTGTATCCCATACATAGGAGATAAGTATAGGGTCCAGAAAATCAAGCTTAAGTAATGTCAAAAAAACATCTATTATTAATTCATTGTAGAAATATTCACTTGCTTCTTTTTGAGGGTTAGAGTGATAGGACCAATTATTCATAAACTGCCTTCAAATACATTTGTAATTCAATGTATTTTTGTTTTAACATTGCCAATACTATCTGTGTGAACATTTTGTGCTATTCTCACTTAAACCTATTATGTCTGCATTTAGTGACAGAATCTGCACATGAGCTCCTGAATCCTGGACACCCTCTATACAACAACTTCATGGATCCACAAGGGAAGTTACTTGGACCCAAATATTAGCTTAAAATGACCCTAAATAACACTATCCCATCTTCACAGTTTTATAGGGATATACAGGGCAACCATTAAAATGCCATGGTATTGTTTCAGTTTTAGCTGAAGGTGACACAGTAAAATAAAAAGTGTAACATGTGGCACACACCGGTTTCTCGTCCCCGTCCAAAACGTCCTCTTTGGTGAAGAGCCGCATGCAGTCCATGAGGCTGACCTCGCCGTAGCCCTTCTGAGCGGAACACAGACGCAGCCACGTTAGCACACACACACCAGGACAACGACGCACAAACGAATACACAAAGACGTACGCAAGAAATACACAAGACAAAACAATGCAAAGACACAGAAAAGCACAGAAAAGACGAAAGAAAAGGAGAGCTCATATTAGGGGCTGAAACTGCAGGTGACAACTTGTATAAAAATCTATATCTATATCTCACAAAGAGAACAGAAGAAACAAAACACAAATGATTTTGTCAGATGTGTGGCTTTTTTCATTTTTGCGTTAATGTACAGCTTCCAAATACAAAAGGGCAGAAGTCATAGTTTAATTCATGCATATGCGTTTGTATGTAAGTGTGTGTGTGTGTGTTGTGTGCCTGACCTTTGCGATGGGGAGAGACAGGTCCCAGAAAGGGTCGAACACAGTGGAGCAGAAGCCACAGTGACTGCAGGTCAGAGAGCTCTTCAGCTGCCCCACGAACACATCTGCAACCAACACCACACGCCTCTTAATAACTTATGTGTGACTGAGCTAGTTAGAGATGCATTTTTAAAGACACATCCTTTTGTATGTATCTGTATTATACATCGGATATGTTGACAGAAAAACATCTGCGTAACAACGAGCCAACTTCACTTAGCTATAGGTTCATGAGTCAGATTTGGTATACACTTTACATTTATACTATTACATTGGAGATTGAATTAAGAGATTTGTATCTACTGTTGAAATAGCTTAAGTTGAGTGCCTTGTAGTTGAACCCTCCCCATGAATTAAAGCAAGATGCTTAAATTTTGGCCTATATGGCAAGTTTCAGGGCCCTTAACCCTTTAACATACACTCAAGCGATGTCAAGATGTAAGGGCACTAATAACACAAATCATTTTTTAATGGGTTTAATTGAAGTGGTTTTGCTGCAGTTTGATGGAAAAAGTGCCTAAAACCAAGTGAGATGCACCAAAAAGGGGTCGATTTCAGTTCCTAGTTTAAAGTAGATATATTGACTCAAAAGGTGATCTACTTTAAAGGACACGGTCAATCTAATCAAAGGGAGATCGCATAAATGACTCCCATCATGCAGTGTGTTGAACTTCTTGAACCTCCGAGTGAGCAGAGAGACCTCGCTCAATACGTTTGCACCTGGACTGGCACCAACACAAATGCGACCTATATTTTGTTGTTTTAAAGGATCAAGTTGCTGCTTGTAAGATCTGGCCGCTTTCAGAGTGAAAGTGATTACGTCAGACACATGTGGAGCAGTTTTTCTTGTGTCAATGATTTTTAACAACAGACGAAAGCAGATTATGAAGAAGCCTCAGTAAAACTAAGCCTCCATTTTATGCACATATACAGTACACACTGTATATATTTATGTTTATGACAATCAACAATCTATTAACAAGAAACACTGATCCACTGACTATTTTATCTAATCTCGTTGTTGTAAGTAGTTGTTTTGTTGTTGTAGCTGAGGTACCTATTTTTTCAGATTAATGATATTATTCCCATTGTCCCGACAGAAAGTCTCGTAAAAAAATACTTGAAAGAAAAAAAACCTTTGAGCCACTACTTGTGCTGATTGAGAGAGATTCAGTAAAAGTTGGTCTAAGGATGTGACCAAAAATACATAAACATGAAAACTAGTGAAAACTGCTTTTTATCATTATTATATTCATTACTTTTACTACTTGTTTGTGGTTTGAAAGTTAGGAACCCCAGCTTTAAATGAACACAATAGCACAGTAGATAAATGTGTCATAATCTGAACTAGCCCCAAGGTTAATGGTACGTGGTTGTATAACTAACCAACTATTTTGCTGTCCTCTCTTTCCAGGTATTTGCTCCACATCTTCTTCCCCTTCTCCTCGTCCCTGAAAGAGAAAAAAAAGATGTTTCATATTTACACCAGTGGATAGACAGAGTTGAAATCAGGAAAAAATAGACGTTTCTGGAGCGGCTAAGTTCTCAATCATGAAAAGTAGGAGACAGCTCTGGGTCTGGAGGCTATTTAGAAGCCTGACCTACTTCACAGCACGGATCTAGGTGAACTGAAAAGTACTACGAATTGTGCAGGGTAAATCTGGGCCACACATCATTTCTACTGACATCCTGAAGGAGATTTACATAACATATTCTAAGGCATGAATTAACATGTGACCTAGAAACATTTCAGGTTACAGAAGCAGATAACACAAGCTCATAAAGCCCAGCCCCTGAGTGAAATGAGACTGCAGAATTAAAGCTAAAACCAGTTTGTACCTGATTAAGCATTATAAAACATGTGCAAATGAAGATACAACCTAGAAATCCCTACTGTGAAGATGGTTATGCTTTTAGTTAGGGATTTAAAATAGGACTAACAGAAGTTTATTCTAAAAATATAGACCACAAACGATAAAACTTAAGTTTGTAAGAGGACAAGCTATGCATTTACTTCCTCTTGTGCTTGAAAGCTTACACACCCAGGCAGAAATGTTGATTCAATGTGTCCATATTTATATCTAATCATTCATAATCTCCGGAAAACCCTTCAAGCATTACTGTACATTAAATAATTCTCATTGCTGTACTCCTGTCCGTTCTTTGTTCATATTATACTGTTGAATTAGTCTGAATGGTCTCTGTTTGTGTGGCTTTGGTCTAAACTCACGGGAGGTGGTCGAAGTCCTCCACGCTGCCCCTTGGTCGGACTGTGACCCTGTTGACCTCGTTGTGCAAACCGTCCAGGAGGAATCGCAGGAACTCCTGAGCATCCTGTTGGCTGCACATCACACGCAGTATGAGGCAAGATAGTCAAGATATGAGTCAGTAATATTAGGGACTTACTTGTAACCCACAAATCTGGGTGCATATCTCTGAATCTGAGTTTTGAATTCAGAGGGGCTGACGGCCTCGCTGCTGGTGGATGACCACATTGTCTGTATCAACTTGGCAAATTCTGGAGAACAAAAATACAGACATGTTTGTCCACAACAAGGACTGGCCTCCTGCTGCTGCTCCAGAGACAGGACTAAACACGGGGAGTTAGCATGAACCTATAAGTGGCTAAAATCTAAAATTGTGAGACAGGTTTGTACTTTGACATTATTGAAATCTAACTGTGCATCCTTTCTTCTTGAAATACAATAATATATTATTGTATACAAGAAATACAATAATATATTATTGTGTGTACAAATTGTGTTACCTTATTGTTGATAATAGACAAATCTATCATTACTGTATCGAGGAATGAACTGTCCATTGTGGTTAAACTTTCACACGTACCTTCCATGAGGGCCGTGTTGGCGCGGCTGTTGTTGTTAAGGTCTCTGCGGTGACTGTTGTGCAGGCAGTAGTCTCGGAGGCTGTGGGTGTTACTGAGACACTGCAGGATACTGTTCATGAAGCACTGGAGACAACAAAAGACGTGTGTTCATTAGCGGTATGCGACGCCAAGGTGAAAAACAAAATGATCATCTCGCTATTGTTGCAGGTTCACATCCCTGTACTCTCTTGGTTCGAGGCAAACCACAAGAGCTGCCATTTGTTAAATTATTCCCCCTATAATGTACAGAAACTACAAGAGAAGACCCCAAAAATGCCACTATCGCAAAATCCAAACTGCCACAAGCATTATTTGTACTTCTACTTCATTTGATCTGTAAATTTTAAGAGCAACTAAACACCAAATCAACTTTTTTTAACTCATCAACTGCATAAATGGAGTTGGAGTATTCTGGCAACATCTAGTGGATTAAAATTAAATTACATCAGTAATTCTGAGATTATAGTGTGTGATTAGGTTCAGGTGTGTAGCTTTACAATTATCTTAGTGTGTAAACAAGGGTGGAATGAGACTTTCTGGTGTGTAAACTATTGCTTTAAGCAGCAATGACAACTGTCTGTTTTTTTGTGTGTGTAACAAGTGAGCTGTCAATCACAGCCCAGACCACGCCCAACTCTAAGCCCCCCTTCTTTTACTTTGGTCCTCCAGGCAACGCCCTTTTAAAAGAAACTTTTCAAATCTTCATGTGGGCGGAGTAAGGCTGGATACAGGTGTTTAGTCGCTCTTTAAACTAATCTCTGGTTAGGCTAATGTATACTTTTTCTCTTGGTTTATACAGTGGAGTCGCTTGAGGGTAAAGTACTAGACTAAAGTCACGAAAGGAATTTATTATCAGCTGAAAACCACATGAACACAACACAAACAGCCTGTTGTGGACACTATTGAATGGACTGAATTTGCAAACACTTAAATATTTCAATAAGTGTGTCCCAAAAGGAAAGAGTCTTTTGAAAGTAGAATATTGTGAACAAATCAGACCAAAACTCATAATCATGTCATCAGAAAACATGCTATCTTTTCCAAGCTTGAGTCATTATTTGACACTTCAAACTGAGCTGAAGGCTGAGTGAGGGTAGTCCACTCTTTTTCACTTTTCTGTCTGACAATATGTGAAAAGACATACAGTCGAAAACAAATCATGAGACCAAACTTGACTGTTTCGATAGTGAGAAACTAAAACAGATTCTAATATAAAGTAGAAATGTTTTGTGGTTTGAAAGTTAAGAGTTTAATTTGAAACCATTTAAATAAAATACTTGTGCTGTTAATGATCCTTCAAATCAACTGTGAACGTTGAGTAGAAACTTTACTAAGTGTTCGAAGAGAAAACTGCAAAAGACTGACTGTGTTTTGTAAACTCTTCCATTACGCTTGGACACACAGGACACATGCAGTTTGGGACGGATCAAACCGGTCGCACCCCCCACACCCCCCTTGCCACCACACCGCTCAGAGGCCGGTGATTCGGTTACAGCGCACACTATCACTGGACACTGTTTATTTTGAGAGCCTGTTGCCTGGTGACCCGCGTACAGCTGGGCAGAGCAGTCTGAGAAATGACTTTACTCTAAATCACTGCTGTTAGCAGCACATACATGGAACATCTCACTGTTTACGGTGACGAGGGAAGTAATAAATGCTGTTGTTACTCACAGTGTTTCCCAGGTTCTTGAGTCCCACCAGGCCTTGGGCACTCTTCGAATTCTGAAAAGAAAAAAATACACAAATATAACAAAAGCTTCCATCATCTCGCTTTCAAACCGCAGACTTTGTGTTTTTGTTTTCCTGTTTGTATACACCTGCAAGTTTGAAATTAATTTGTGAACAAAAATAAAATCCTGAATGAAACAATACAGAGCAAGGTTTAACTTTTTTCTTAACTAACTTTTATGAGGACAGCAACCTCCTCAATTTCATAAATATTTCAAGTCAGGTCGTCTTCTTTCAATTAAAGACAATTGGATTGTTTTGTTGTTTTTTTTTGCAAAATTCCATAGAGATTAGACAGAGAAAAAGCAGAGGGAAAAACCTAAAGCTGATCACTAATTGTGAAATCAAATTGTCAAGTTCTGAAGTCCACAAAAATCCCAGGTGACATTTTCTAGATTACTATAATAACTCATACCACACCGGATGGTCTGTGTAATTTTTGACTATGCAAGCTTAATTGACAGGGGAGCACAGCATCTGTTTCATTACAATATTATTCTCCAGTCTTCAAAGCAGAGGAGTGGGAGTTGTCTGTGAGCTGTCAGTAATGCAGTGCTTTGTGTGACGCTGAGTTTGATGTGGTTCAACTTCATGTGAGGTAATGCCACGACTAAAAATAGGGAAATAACAAGTGAGCATGTCATTGAGATAGGGCTGTTATTTTTCCTATACAGCATATATAGTCTAAAGTGAGAAAAAACTTCTATAAAAAGGCAAGGCAAGGCAAGTTTATTTATATAGCACAATTCATACACAAGGCAACTCAAAGTGCTGAACAAAATAAGAAAGCATTAAAATCATAAACAATCACAGTACATACAAAAAAAAAATAGAAATCCCTCAGTTGTATGCACAGCTAAACAAGACGGTTTTTAACCTGGTTTTAAACATTGTCAGAGAGGAGGCCTGTCTCACATCTTCAGGAAGATTGTTCCAGATTTTAGCAGCATGAATCTGAAAAGCAGCCTCCCCATGTTTAGTTCTGACTCTGGGCACTAACAGGAGTCCAGTCCCTGTGCTCCTCAGAGTCCGGGCTGGTTCATATGGTACTAACATGTCACTAATATATTTTGGTGCGAGGCCATGGAGAGACTTGTACACAAGCAGAGCTGTTTTAAAGTCTATTCTCTGAGCCACAGGAAGCCAGTGCAGAGACCTGAGGACTGGACTAATGTGGTCGTACTTCCTGGTTCTAGTCAGGACTCGAGCTGCTGCATTTTGAATGTACTGCAGCTGTTCAAGCAATGTAAGTTGCAAAGCTGTACACTAAGCAATGTTTTCAAGTAAATATTCAGAGGTAATAATGTTTTTTGAGGAGATATTATTAGGTGTTAGGAATGCTATTTTTTCAATGTATAGACCTACTTCAACATTATTATGGATAAGGGCTGTAACAAGCTAGTCGATTAATCAGAACTAATTCAGTAATAAATGATCAATCAACCATTTCTGAACCTACATAGACTTAAACATGCAGAGAAGAGCTATAATGAAAGCCCAATGTGTAACAAGTCATCTCTATAAAGATGTTCTCCATGTATAAAAAATCCTATATTAACTCGCCTTTGGAGATTCAAACAACAAATCGATTAATCAAAATAATAATCAAACAATGAATTCATTATCAAAATATTAAGCAAATTACGATTTACAATTTGATGCCGGTTTGGATAGAAGAATAATTGTTATGCATTATTGGTCTCAGGCCAATTCTGTGACTCAAAAGGTGTGATTTGTTTGTGTTTAATAGCACTGATTACACATCTATGCTCATTAAACTAAAACTCAACAGAATTTTTAGTTAGTAACAGAAAAAGAAAAAAAATTATTCCAATGAAAAATATTCAACTTCCTTGTTATTATCCATTTGCTCTTTCTCTCTTTATCTCTTGCACTGAATGCCCTTTTCACACACATAATCCATGTGCTTTCTCTCTATGGACTGTTCCAGACGGACAAATCATCTTCCCGTTTCGTCTTAAGAGAGTAACTTGTTATTGTTATTCGAGATCAGTTTTCTCCAGGCACTAGCTCGCACGGCACAACTCCTACCTAAGTTGACTTCTTCGCTGTAATTATGATACCAGGAGACAGATGGCATCTCAAAAGCTGAAAAATCATAAATTGGCATGAAATATGACAGCCCTTATGCCATGCTGCTGCTGTTAGCTGTCATTACATAAGTTGGTTATATAATTGAGCATTGAGAGATAAACAAAAGAAAGAGGGGGCGGAGGAGGGAGGAGCAAGCACCTTGGACTTGGCAGTAATAGATTGTGTAAAAAAAGATACTGACCGCTGCAAATCTACTGTACGGAGAAAGCATGACTCAAACCATGGTATTTCTGCTAATAATGGACGTGACATTTTACTGTCACAGGCTATTTTGACTGAATTGCACTTTTTGGAGTTGTTTCTCCACACATTACATTACTTATGGATGATTCCTGCAGATTCTTGCACTGAAAAACCGATGCACTTTCATGGCAGTTTTAAAACTTAAAGATGGAGTTGGTGATGTTGTTAGCTTAGCCGTAGCACCAACTCGAAACCACTCCCCCCTCCCCTCCCCTCGCCTCGCCTCTCCACCAAACCAAACATCCAGCATTTTATTTTCTTTGTCACAACAGGGAGAGTGGGTGGTAAACGTGAAATTGGCCTTTTCTGTTCAGCCCTTTTAGGTTTTAGAAAATAATCCGATAACTCAGGTGCGCACAATCGAGAGAAACAAGAAGAGGGTGAAGGGGGGTAAACGCATCCCATTGGTTTGTTGGGGATGAACGAATCCCATTGGTTAATTTTTATTGGTCCGCTCCAAAATATGTTTTATTAGTTTTTGGAGACTATAGGCATCTGGTCAATTCCATTACTATTTGAAAACACATGATTACTTGACTACTTTTAGGGTTTAGGGACGTAAAAAATGCACCTGGAAAAAAATCACTGACTGCATCTTTAATTCAAGAACACTTAAACACAGTTAGATTTGCCAATGGGACCAACAGTCATATTGTCATCAAGTGTTTTGTCTCTTTTTTAATAATCTATGCTTGTCTCATTAGTAAATACAAAAGGAAAATACATTAAATACATTCATTTGACTAAAATCAATTATAAAGACGTTTTTGCAGTGTGTCATGTGACATAATGCAACATCGACACAGGTTTTTTTTTCATTCAAAAGATGCAATGTGTTTTGTTAAAGTGTTAATCTCTATAGCAACAGCTATATGCCTCTACTGCATGTTTTCACAAAGGATATTGACAAATGATTTTAAATTGTTGCCATTTTAACACCTTTCTATAGTAATAACATAATGTTTACTTCTTCATATCATGTTGATTGAATAGAGAATTGAATAGAGTACACCTGATGTATGTGTGCAGTGGACCTTACGGAAGTCGATGCTCGACAGTAACCTGAGCTGGTTCCCTCCATGAAGCCAGTGGTCACCTGATCACCAACAATCGAAGCTGACCCAGAGTTCCTCCAGTATGAGCTCATGCAAGCCTACCACCCGGGCACCCAGGCACCCAACCAACCATTCAGCCAACCAATCAAACCACACAACCAAGCAACCGAGCAACCAACAACCCAACTTCCTAGACTGATCTGAGTCAAATGTGACATTTTAGAGGTTATTACATTAGGCCTTGGTGGTTATTGATGATAATAGGTTAATTTAAAAGAGAGTAAATGAGGTGTAACATGGTAGGCCTATAGTAATATTCACATTATACAGTGAATCCAATGAAAATCCATGAACATTTTTCTTAAACATGCTTCTAAATGGATGCATGACGTTGGTATCAAAACATAAAATGTATAATCTGATGTTTTGCCATCATTTCTGGTATTTTTACTAACAACAATACACTCAATAATAAAACTGCATGTCTTTTTACTTCAACTGTTGAGAACCTTGCTAATTTTTATTTTTACAATGATTTCATTGATTTAATCTAACAAAGTTCCAATTGCTTTATCTTGCTTTTGAGAACTTATTTATTTTTGACTCAAAAATAATGACTGAATTGATGATCAGGCAATTTGGAGTTTTCCTTTTGCAGACTTAACGACACCAAATTATGTATAATATCAACAAAACAATACAACCCCCATTATGCACAGTAAAGTATGCAATAGCTGGTGCTATGAGACTTGGGTGGCATCTCTGACTGCCACCCCCCTGACCCAGAAATGGATTAAAGGGTAGAAAATGGATGGATGGATGGAGTATGCAATTATCAAATCTAATCTCTAATGATTCATTTATGAATGGCCACACCAGTAGGGCATCGTGACCTTTGAGGCTTTTTTTTTGGAGTAATACACAAATGCCTCTTCTTTAACCTTGTGAGACCCACTGTGACGTCCTCATGATCAGCTGTAGGTTTGATTACATGATCCTGAAGCATAGCTTATTCTCATACAGAGCAGCCACAGGGCTTTCCAGTGCGTAACTTTAACACCATAGTCCATATGCAGATACAATTGCCAGTAAAAAGTTATATAATAGAGTGAAATAAGGACTAAAAGAATAATCAATATTGGCCCAGGACGTTTTTGAATGTATTCACTTTGTGTGGTTTTTAGAAAGATAAAACAATTGGATTAGTTATTGGGGTTGAGATAATAAATGCACTGGTTGAGCTTGAAGAAATTGATATTTTTTCATCATGAAGCAGTAGTATTAATATTATAACTGAAAAAGCTGGGATCATAACAAGTGTATATTTCCTATTCAATACATAAACAGCCTAAACAATAGATTTGTACAGTTTTTTTCCTCTAATCAAGCAGCTCAATGCCACCTTCTGTCGAGTCAAAGCATGAAGGGAAAATGTAGGTTGAGTAGCACATTAGTGGCTTATTTAAATCTTGCCTTTTGTATACTCCTTGTCGGTGAACTGTGCTCTTTATTGGACACATAACTCAGCACAGACATCCTGCCGTGCTCTTTATCCATTACATATTGCCTCTTTTGGACATGAGGCACACGGGCAGCCAATGTGACGTTTCATAATCTCAACACAAACGCTCAAAAGTGCGTTGTCTGACATTGCAGCAGCTGAGTAATGCCATCTCCAGCCCCCCCCCCCACCATAACAGCCTATCGTTTAATATTGTTGCTCCTTCGATTGCCCATTTGGGATTGGCTGGTGTTGAGCCCGGCCCCCACGCACGTCACTATTGAAGAGAGAGCGGTGGACTGTTTCTGTAGCAACAATATTCTGGAGAATTTTTTTTTTTTTTTTGTGACCTTAAAGCCAGAGGACGCTGTGACATCAGTGTGACAATCGGAGTCAAAGTTAGTGTGAAGGATTGACAGCAGTGGCCTGATGAGTGAAAGAGAGATGAGTCTTTTTGTCAGCACCCCAGATCACACTTTATTCTAAACACAGAAATTATTCAAATATGTTGTTAAAGTCATAATCCGGATACTACATTTTGTTATAATACATTGTGTTCAATATTACCCAGAACTCACAGAAAGCTTATCAAATATATTCCTTGCAAATTTTGTCTTGTATTTTGAAAAACGTCTTTTTTTTGGTAGGAAGAATAGACAGAATACAAACATTAATCGAGTTATTTAGATTCACTCACTATGTAAAACTCTCATAAAATAAATGCATTTTTTTATTTTCCCAAATCCACCATTAGTCATTGTTCTCATTCAGTGAAATCCAAATCGACCTGATGCTTATGCTCAACACAAGCCTGATTTCCTAAAGCGGTGTGACAGGCATTTAACACAGCACAAGTGAGAGAGCTGGCCTGAGCTGCTGCATGACTAATGACAACTAATACTGTTATGCAAATGTAATATGATTCTCCTCCTCCTGAGTGAGCGCAGTGTGTTTCTGTGAATAACAAGCATGAGCTGGAGTCTGGCTGTGAAAACCAAATGTGCCGCATTATAATAATAAATAATAAATAAATAAGCCTACCACATATATACTCACAATGAACTTTGGAAAGCATCTGAATTGAAGTTGTTGATTGGGTAGTAAATAGGTTGTACAAGTCTTTAAGTTTAAGAGGTGTGCCTCAGGGATCAATTCTTGAACCAACTCTGTTCCTCCTAACACAAATGACAGTTTTGTACCTCAACTGGCCCAATGATTATTCAGAATCAGAGAGTTTTCTACTCACAAAGTAGAAAATATACAATTTTACTTGGGCTTTAAAGGAAAATGGTTTAATCACAGCAGAACTTCCTTCAAACTACCCTTTGACTGTAGTGTAGTGATACAGAATTAATCATTTGATGATCTGGCTCGAACTTGCATTGTCTATCTTACCACTAGTAGACATCAGAGTTGCTTATAGATAAACTTTTACTTTATTAGCAGTAAGTGTGATTTGTAAAAATGTTTAACTATTAAGACAATTTACGGTTTTCCTTGCAAACAAAAGCTTGACTATTTAAAATGTGTATCTAAAATTTTGTTCAGTGTTCCCCCACAAAGGCTATTGTCTGCTCTCAGGAACTGACTCTCGCAGCATTCCCATGATCGAAACGTTCTGTAGATCTCACACCTGCAGTTGCTACAACACAAGCCACTCGCACCAACCTTGCAGCTTATCAAAGTAAAAGTTCTCACAGCCCGCTTTCACATCAACTCACTTGAAAATGATCTTGCTCGGAATACACAGGTGTTGTTGGAGTCCAGCAAAATGAATAGGCTTAGTATATTGGTTCACAGCTAAGCCTGGACAATCAATAAATGGATAGTACTGAAATGCAGACTGTTTACTCCATTCAATGAAAAAAAAAACAATCCATCTCTCTTATTTTCAGCAATCTGGTGCACACTGGACCAAAACCAGTCCACTGGGTAAATATGGATTAATGCTCTATTCATGGCAGCGCACCACTTTGGAAACACAACTCCTCCGAGGTCTTAAACCGTGCGGATCAGAGGAGGCCACACTAAAAGCATTCCCACTACACTATGAACTGGGTCTTTACTTCCAAAAGCTTGGAATTAGACAGAGCAGAAAATGCCCCTTTTGGCACGGCCCCAGCACAGTGTAAATAAAGTCTGTCAGTCCGCTGGGTTCAATTAACGGGAGATGTGTGGGTTGTGGGCAGGAGGAGTGTGGCTCTGGGACACAGGCACTGAGTCAAAGCAGGTGAGTGAGAGGAAGTCAATGGTTTAATCCTCAAGACTAAACCGGAAGCTCCAACAATGAAAGCACTGTACCAGGTGACAGTAACAGGCTCCACATTTGGTTGGTACAAACAGAAGTCATTGATAAGACTATAGTGGTAAGACTGTATTGGTGTGGATTCTTCATGCAAGAACAAGAGAGGCTGTACTAATAATGAAAAAATGTAGGTTCTCATTAAGTTAAAGGAATAGTACACCGTTTTTACATACTGACATATGTTCTTACCTTACCTGAGACTAGTTAATACGTACCTGTCTGGTCTTAGTCCGTGCGCTCTGTCATGCAAACGGAGCAAAAACGGGAGCACAAACGCAGCCTCCTCTGTATACTGTGTAGGACCAAAAGGTAGCTCCCGCTAGAAGCTACCAAACTCTTCCAAGTGTTCCCTATTAAATGTATATAGTTACGTGACGTGTTACACTGCAAAGTATAGTAACACAGAAATGTAACAGTCGATTTTCTCAGCGGATAAAACGGGTACTATATTGTGAGGCGTAGTAATCTGAGGAGCGCTACGTCCGTGCACTAACTTCTCTCCGGAGACTTCTCTCTCGCTGCTACTGTGTGTACTACAAGTCACGCTGCTTCTATTGACGGAAGTGAGCGAGAGAGAAGTCTCCGGATACTATACTTTGCAGTGTAACACGTCACGTAACTATATACATTTAATAGGGAACACTTGGAAGAGTTTGGTAGCTTCTAGCGGGAGCTACCTTTTGGGTACTATACAGTATACAGAGGAGGCTGCGTTTGTGCTCCCGTTTTTGCTCCGTTTGCATGACAGAGCGCACGGACTAAGACCAGACAGGTACGTATTAACTAGTCTAAGGTAAGGTAAGAACATATGTCAGTATGTAAAAACGGTGAACTATTCCTTTAATGTCAAGGTGAAATTAAAATGCTCGAAAGGTTAAATTGAACATTTAGCAGCAAAAATAAGTGGCATATTAATATAAAGGCACATTTTTTTGTGTTGTTTGTACTGGTCATTAGCTGTCAAAACTGTTTTCGAGTTGAGTTGTATTTTGTTTTTTTGTGCCTCTATCCCATCTTTAGATCAGCTTTTTCCGATAGGAAAGTGAAATAGGAAAGTGAAACAGTTAAAGGAGCAGTACAAATCTGGCAAAAAGTGGTACTGCACTCTCCTTGACTCGGGTTGCCAAATATGCAGAAGAATCCAGCTGGGACTATAATATCTGAATAAGTGTTTTGTCAACAACAAATCTATAACCAACATCTTTTTCACAAAGATATAAATCCTTGTTTTCTTCCTTGTTTTGTCATTAATGATTTGAGAATCATAACAAGACCTTTTTTTGTTTCGCGGCCACATGTTACTTTACCAATGAGATTAGCTCGATGCTGTGAGTTCTGGCCACCCGGATCACGGACTTCATGATTGGTAAAACGGTGGAGGGCGGGACATCAAAGTGAAAACAATGACAAGATTTAGGGGCTGTATAACTAATTTTGAAATTAAATTATCTCGGCTCAACCACGGTTATCAGTTAAATAAGTATTCAAAAAGAGCATGGTTTATTAATGCCTTTAGACATATTAGGGCCATTTAATGATGACATGAAAATCTTACATATTGCTATACTTTAAGGACCGCAGGACATCTCGATAACAGCGCTGTAAACACTTTAATAATTGCACATTTAACTGACGGTTTTTGTTGATTGTACAACTTGTAAGTACATGCTGCATTGTTTTATATGACAATTCTTTCTTCTTAACTTGTTTTATTTATTTACTTGCCGGGTACAAACTGGGGTACTTTTATCAAAGTACCCCAGCGGCACGGTGGCTGAGTGGATAGCACTCTCGCCTCTCAGCAAGAAGGTCCTGGGTTCGAATCCCGGTTGGACCAGGGCCTTTCTGAGTGGAGTTTGCATGTTCTCCCCGTGTCTGCGTAGGTTTCCTCCGGGTGCTCCGGTTTCCCCTACCACTAAAAATATGTACAATAGGTCTGGCATGTGCCTCCTGTACTGGCACCCCCACTCCCAAAAAATAACAATTGTAAACCGCTTTGAGACTCCGATGTGCAGTGAAAAGGCGGTATATAAATAAAAGATTACTTACTTACTACTTACTATCAAATGTATTCCAATGTGGTTATACTGTAAATGGGATATAAACTGAATCTGAATCTGTGCTCTGTAGCCGTAGCAGGACCTTCTATCATTCAGAAAATGTGCCTCCATGATGACGCAAGTTAACCATTACTTCCTATCTGTACTATGTTCCATGTGCACTCGATAACCTTTGGCAAACAGCTGAGAGATTAAACCGCCACACGCATTTGTGTTGACATCAAACAGCATCTCTGGAACCTGACGCTTTAAACACCAGATATGTATGACATTCAGATCAGACATTCAAACAAGTTCACTGAATGCACAGATAGCGCCTAATGAAATCCCAACAGGAGCTTAGTCCAAACTAAAGTACAGTGTATAGCTCATGGGAATAATTATACAACAAAATCTGCAGTAGAGTACAGTGTGTGTGTGTGACAGAGAGATAAAACATTGTATATGTTTGTGCTTGTATGTTTAAATCTGGAGTGCATCACTTTTTGCTTCATAAATACATTTTATTTGTCCCAACAAAAGAGTCTTATTAAAGTAACATAGCATACCACAACATGCTGTCTTTATCTTTTTAAAAAGATGTTATCTTTTACAAACTGAATGGCCAAAAATGCATGCACATGAAACAAGTGGTAGAACCAAACTTACATATATGTGCTATAGTTAAAGGTTGTTGTTTTAAAGTTAGGTACACCAGCTTTAATTGATTGTGTTGTTACAATTTGTCCCAATTTGATACTTTTTGAATAACTTTAGACTTTTGGCCTTTTATGCTTTTTTAATAATCTTTCTAAAACAGCGGAATGGAAATTAAAAAAAGAAAGTATTGAAAATCCTCTATATATACATAACCTTGCCTGCAAGCTGAATTCTCGCGGTATTTGTGAGTTCACAAACACTCGAGAATACATCTTGTACCGCTCCCGCTTACACTTTTCGAGTCAAACCACTGGGTGTGCGAGCCAATCACGCGCCAGTCTGGGGGATTAGGGCGGGATATCCGGGTTTGACGAAAGCAAGAAGTGCCGGGCCGAAGCAAAACAAACATGGCTACGCAGGAGGACGGACGCAAAGTCAGTTTTAGCAGAATCTCCAATTTCTTTTTTGAAAGATGAACAGCGAGAGGCGCTTTGTACATTTCTGGACGGCAACCTTGGTAGGCGGGCACACAGCGTCACTTCGCCCAATCAGCTTCAAGTATTCTGCTGCTTACCCCTCCTTTCCCCGAAAGGATTCTTCGGGAGAAATCCCAGATTGATATCGCGGAGAACGCGTTAGAGTTCTACACAATCATCAATCTGGCTTTTGCCAGGTTAATATATACAAGCTAGTATCAAAACAATATCATTATTTTTTGAGCGAGGAAAATCACATAGACAGTCTCGAGAGCACTTCAAGACTTGTTTCTTTGGCCTTTTGCCAAAATTTAGCTGACTCATTACGTTTTTGCGTCTAAATTGTCATTTTATGCTGTTGTTTACTATTTTCTCTGTGATATCTTTTTGATTTATCCCCAGTGGAGTGTAGTTGTAAATATGCGATACAAATAAACTCGACTTTTACTTCGTCTGGGCTTTATCACACCTAGCAAAAGATCACATGTCAAATCAAATGTTAGTGTTGTATGTGAAATAAATAGATATAAATTTGTCTTAACCAATGGGAATGGCTCTACAGAACTATTTTATGACAAACACCTTACATATAAATTATACTGGCCTATACTATAACTATACTTTAAGTCTGTTAGTATCAATGCACAAGCTATACCAGGATTTCAAACAGGACAAACCCTGTAGCAGCTCACTGGATGAAATGGCCCAGCGCTGCATAAATGTCCAGGTTTTAATTACGCTGCTTCCCACAGTAACTCCTAAATCAGCAGCACTTCTTCTCCCCTTTGTGCTGAATGTGTGCAGACGCAGAGCGGGTCTTCACACGGAGCACCTGGCAGCGCCCCACGCCAACTGCTGATTGGCAAAGCAGTGTGAGAGCGAAACGGCAGCACAGTCTGTTCTAACCTGAGTTTGGACATCGTAAACATTCTCCCTCTCCTTTCCCATGTGACAGCTCCTCTTTTGAGTCACACGCTTTGGCTTCGGCGCGATGACAGCACACGGGGAAAAGTGATTCAATGTGTTTATTTTAGCAGCATTAACGGTGCACACAGGGGCCATCGTGCCAGTGATCGGTGACGTCCATCAAGTAAACAGGCTCGTATTACCGTGAGAGCACCTGGTTTGAGGAATTCATGTGGAGAGTGGCAAGCAAACATGTTATGATTGACGCTGATCCCTTTGGTATTAAGTGATCGTGAGGTAATTATATTGTTTGACAGGGACAATGCACACTACATAATTCCTAACCAGAGATAGTGACTTCATGTAGTCCCAGATTCAAAATGACAGCAGATAAACAGTACGCAGGAAAACTAATATGGTGCGGTGATTAGTTCAGGAAGATTCTCATTACCTGTTCAAATATGTGTTTTATCATTTAGGCTTTAGATTATTTCTCCTGTGTTCATTATGCTTTCATACACAGGCGGAATATATGCAATTTTTAGTATACGAGACTTTATTTTCAGCCACAGTTGTAGTTGTTGGTTGAAAGAAATTCACCAATAAGAGCCATTCAAACTTTTTTTGTAGACCCATGAGCCCAAATGTTTGAAAAACTTTTGATCGGATCATTTGGATAGTTCTGTTGGCATTATACAAGAGTAAACACAGTTGTTTGTTAAAAATGGCTTTCTAAACACTATGAAGTTTTAGTGTCATATTCTTCTATGTGCATGTATTAGGAGGTGATGGTGTTCACAGCTGTAGCTCTCTTCACTGAAGGTCCACACCAAATTACGTAATTATTACATAATCAAAGAATCCACTTTAAAATATATACAAGACAACTACAACATTCCACACTCTCATATGGGAGTAGTCATCATGAGATAGTTTAGCTGTGATCCAATATTCAGTAAGTGCAATGTATAGTTTTAATATTGTGACAAATCGCAGTTTTCTAAATGTGTTTTACTCCGAGTGTTCATTATGAGAGCGGGCCTTTTTGCCTTCGCCCCAGGGTTATCTTATCCACATTGTCTGAATGACAGCCACTGCACAAGTGAGTATAAAGGAGAGCATTCTTATCCTGCCTTATGTAACGGGCCGATCGTCTTCACACTGGCAGCAGCAGCAGGTTTCTACAGAGAAAAGGCTCACAAGGAGGAGGCTCTTCAGACCAGTCCTGTGTTCGTGTCAGTGAGAAATATGTGAGAGCCAAACAGACCACTGGCTCTTCTGAAAAACAGCCCTCACATCAAAGAGAGAAAACAACATCAACTGCAATGAATAGCAACTGTTTCAATAATGTGTGCAATGATTGGAAATATGTGTATTATAATGGTCCACTATAACAAAAAACTATTACGGCCTTGCACACAGTCAGACAATTCCATCTCCTATGACTCTCACTTTACCAGGTAAAAGGTGACACCGGTGAGACTTTATTACCCTGCATTGCATCACACTGCTTAACAATCAACCTCATATATTTGCAAATCCTTGTCACTTTAATTAAGAAATCTGACCATGCACAAGGTGAGTGAACTAAAAGCAAGGGAAAACAGAGCAAAACAAATGTCATTGAATTCAAAATGTAATGTTTTATACTGTACATCCATACAAATCTGAAACGTGACAAATCTTCTCATGTTCTTCCCTGACTATAGCTTACACTATTATGTTGTTTCCGTCCTGAACAAGGTTTATCTTTGTTATATTTGACTACAAAATACACAATGATTTCAGCCCTACCGCAGACTTTAATTTGTTTATGCACGTGACCACACCAGGAGCTGAGGCAGAGGCGACTTTTAACCCCACAGCTGCTCCCTTCTCTGCCTCTTCATATTTCGGACAAATGTGTTGACAGTAAACGCCATAATCTACAGGTATAAAGACATTAATCATGAACAATGGAAGCAGTGGCTCAAAAGGAGCAGGTGGACGGTGGTGACAACAAAAACAACATTGAGCCAAGCAGCCGACTGTGGCCAAGTGATTTCTAATGTGATTTTATTACATAACTGAGCTGGCACATGTAGCTCCACCACATGCAGGGGCAGGAGAATAGACACCAGAGTTCAAGTCAAAGTCATTTCTTAAATATTTCCTTAAGAGATGGTTACAGCTGATGAGTAACCCTGTCAGCTGATGAGTAACCCTATGCAACTAATATATAGAGAGGAATGTTTGAGTCTTTAAGCTTTTTTAGCGATTCGAAAAAAAATAGCGTTTATCTGACCACTACTTCACTAAAAAGACTACTATTGATGTCAAACATTTTGGAGAAATAGTGATTATGTGGGGCAGGTTAAA
The DNA here is from genome assembly GCA_964034765.1 of Knipowitschia caucasica. Classification (NCBI taxonomy): domain Eukaryota; kingdom Metazoa; phylum Chordata; class Actinopteri; order Gobiiformes; family Gobiidae; genus Knipowitschia; species Knipowitschia caucasica. The sequence continues at coordinate 15,534,577 of OZ035832.1, forward strand.
AACCATACAGTATCTCCTGCTGACTCACTGCACACATTCTTATTTTGAATATATATATATATATATATATATATATATATATATATATATATATATATATATATATATATATATATATATATATTTTTTTTTTTTTTTTTTTTTTTTTTATTAGTCTAAATATGAATGCAATTAGTAGTCTAATTAACAATAAACTTTGACTAGAGGACACTCTAATCTAACTTTCATCTTTACATGGATTCCATAATGGATATTGAGAACAACACAATGAGTTCTGATATACTAGTCAAATGTCAAGTCATGATGTGTTTGGTACCACATTTGGACCCAAAACAGGCATCTCCAAATCTGTCACAGAGTTGCCAGTGCAATTTCATAACAGGGCACATTGCACATTTATTACCCTGAAGTAGATACTAAAATAAACGCCTTCTACAACCTCAGCTTAATACTTATACCTCAGCATAATGAGTGAAGTCAGGCTATGATAGATAAGGTGTAATTGTTTTTGATAAACTAAAATATAATAGATACAGTTAACATCTCTGTAATCTTGGCATTGAGACACAATCAATCATCAATAATGTCATAATGTCAATATTTCTCTACACATGCTCTCCTTGACCTGCATCAATCTGTATATCTCTATAGAAAAAAACCAAGCTCCTTTATGCTTCGTAACATAGGTCAAAGCATAAAGGAGCTAGCTGCATTACAAGAACATTATTTTATATTGTATTATTTCCCCTTTAGTGAGACTACTCGGATGTATGATCTCAGTGTATAGTAAAGTGAAGAAGAGCATGGGGGATTAAGCTGTGGTTATATAAGATGTGACCTGCCAGTGAAGGCCTTCTGATCCTGGCACAGAACGGTACATCAGCTTAACACAGCGGCTTATACCTCTACAATGACTCACCGTTCAACAATCAGATCATACACTAAATATGTGTCACCTTCAAGTGTCCATTCAACAGCTAAACAGATTTCTATACACATTCAATAAGTCTGTAATTACTAATAATGATATTGCCTCCATGCAAGACAACAGAGAGGGTAGGACGTGTGCGTATCCAATGGTCATCTATGGAAACTTGTCATAACTTTGGCATTTTTAGAGTTCGAATACGTCTTTGTTCGCACTGGAAGCTGCCGTGAGTACAGCAGCGTATCCCTCTTTGATGACATAACAGCGGAGACAATGCACGCACCAATTACACTTTGGACTGCGCACACAGAATTCACCGTAAAAAGATGTTTGTGCCCCTGTTCATGTGCACAGAAGCGGACACAAGCACGAACACGATTCTCCGAATACAGCTATTGTTTGATTGTTTGAGGGGATGAGAGAATGTATTTGTGAATGGAGCTGGGTTGGATGAGCTGGTGCCGTGATGCGTGCCTTACCTTGGCTTGGTTAATGAGAAGCCCTACAAAAGTTGACACCAGCACTGAGCCGGACACGCTGCCCTTTCTGCGCATCTCCTGTTTGATGAAAGGGAAAGCGGCTGATGGGGGGTCCTCCGGTACTGTCACGTTGTAGGTCTGTCGCATGGTGGGCATACTGCTACTGCAATAGTCCGGCTACCGGTGAAAGCCTGTACGCACGAAACGACCGCGTCTCCAGGTTTACTGTCTTGAACGCACTGGTGCCACTGAGTCAAGTCGCAACAGTAGAGACATTCATTCACAACGAGTTTTAATTCTAATAAAACTACAGCAGCGATACTGACACGCAAAGCTCGTATGCGCACCGCGTTTCTTGGATCCTAAAATTACGCGCGAGTAAAAGGACTGAATGTCAAGCGAATGGCAGGTTGTCGTTGTATTGCTCGGGTCCAGCAGGTCTGAAAGCTGTGAGAACTCTGTCCCACTGCACACGGCTGTCGCTCCTCCTCTTTTGGATCACGGACCATCACAAACCCACGTCAGCGCCACCCACAGCAGCAGACGCGGGCTTCTGCGTCACAGCGGATTGTTCTCCGCGTTTCTGGCTATTACCAAGCCGGCCATTCACTCATCCGTAACCTACCCTGCTATTAGGAGCTTTATATAAATCACGGCATTATAGACATTAGCGATGCGCGTGGGATCATAGGATGCAAATACACAGAGAGCAGCTAATAATAAACTAGCCATCTATCTGATAGTGCTATGGTTGGTTACATAAGCAACATGGGCACTATGGGATATAATCATGAACTAAGACCCTGTCCACACGAAGTCAAGCTCAGGCCTAAACGCAAAAATACTTTATCAATCCAGTGTATCGTCCATACGAGGCCGGCGTTTTGGGGGGGTGTAAACGAACATTTTTGAAAGTAGGTCCCAGAGTGGAAAGATTTCAAAACTCCGTATATGCCGCTCCGTGGTTACTGCCTCTCCGCAATGTATCTGAGAGGCTTGCGTCATCGCCCCGCCTCTTGTTAAAGCACGCATGCGCCGCACTCAGAAAATAATGACAACAACAATGTAGCTTGTTGGTTTTGTAATCCAGTGTGACCCGAAGCAACAGTTCAACCTCATCGTCCGTCCATACTAATGTAGTACCAGCTCGCCCACTCGCCATGTTGTCTGTTTACAAAATACCGCGCATGCCCACGGAAGTTTGGGCTTGATCCCGTCATTGCGTCACAGCGCCACCAACAGGTCTGGCATAGTTTCACAGCGTTTTCAGGCGTATTGACTACATTCATATGGACGCACACATTTACTGAGCTAACTCCGTGTTTACAGAAAAAGTTTCTGAAATTATAAGCGTTTTGTCTTCGTGTGGATATAGCCTAAGCAGGAGTAGTGCAGTGCAGGCCCAGTAGGAAGCAATTACACTGTTTGTAATTTTTTCAATCCAGAGCCAAAGCATAAAATGTTGCATAATAAACAAGTGTTTTGACACATGACCAGCCGAGTAGACCACTCTACCACCATAGATCTGTTTGGGTTCATCAATGTTTTGCTAGAATATAGCTTTTTTTCTTGTTTATTTTTTATGTTTTAGTTTTTGTCCCACTTATTCACCTGGTAGTTTTTTTTATTGATTTACATCCATGGTCACTAATAGGTTAGGGTAGATTTTTATAAGTGGGTGCAGCAGAAATTGATAAGATGCAGTAGGACCCGAGATGCGGTAGGAAGATAAATAAATAAAATTACCCTTTCAAGCAGGGGCCGTCATTGTCTCTGTTTGTGTGTTTGTCTGTATGGATTGGGCAAAAACTACAGGACGAATTAAACTGAAATTATGCGGAAATGTTGAGAAGATCTGTGATGTTGGCATTATAATTTGGAAATGTTTGATTTAGTCTTTTAGATACATTCGGTTTAATTTAAACAGGATTTAAATACATATATGACTCATGTGATGTGGGTAAATGCTGCATTTGCTTGAATTTGTAAACAAAGACAAAAATATTGTTGCAAAGATAGGAAATTGGCATGTGTTTCCTGCATAAAATGTGGTGAAAATAAACTTATAATACTGTATGTAATGTTTCACTTGAATCGGGTGGGCGTAGTGAATCAAAAGTCCTTAGGCGTAATCCCATGACCCAGAGACATGTGTACACAACAAACAGGCAGAAAGTGCATTCCTTCACCAAGCTGAGCACATATACGCTCAATAGAATGGAAAAGTACAAAACATAGTCTATATGTGGCCGAAGAAACCTATAGTGAACAGTGCAGGTTCTGTTATCCTTAACCAAATACTAGTCACCCTTCCAATATTTTCACAGTGTGTACATTGTCAGAGTTAAAACATTCAAATCCTTTCAGAACTATAAGTAAGTAAACACGCGAGACAGATTCATTTTTTTCTAAATCACTGTTCAAGAAAACCACATTGGAAAAACTGGTTGACAGTTAGTGCAGTTACTATGGGCAACGTTAAACTGGGGCAAAATGACTGCACTTTACACAGAGAAAAGGATGTTTGGTCAGCATTGTGGTTTTTGCATGTCAGGGCACCACTTCCTGCCAAATAGTGTGAATCAAAGCCTTTTATCATTCAAAGAGGAAGTGGATTCTTCATGTGACATCCTATTTTTCCATTGCCATTTGAAATTGCATGCTAAATTCAACTCAAGACTGCCACAATGGAACTGAACTCTTAATTTTTTTAGGAGATTGAGTTGACAAATATGATTAACTTTATCATTAATTAAACTATTTGGTTATTGTTATTCATTAATGACAGAATGTTTTGTTCAAGCAGCAAATTCTTCATGTATTGAGCTCAATTTAATGTCCCAAATTAACAGGAGCATAGCAGTAACATGTTGTGGTATCATGCCACTCTGTACATATTAAATCAGCCCTGTGGTTTGATAAGCTTCACTGACCCTAAAGCATAGCAGCTGATTATACAGTCTTACAAAACTCTCATTATTCATAGAGGTAAGCTGGTACTACACTGTGCTTTTCATTTGTTTGTAAGCCGTCTGACCGGGATATTGAGTCGGGGAGGCCAAAAATATTGCTGACTCAAAAAAAATTGAAAACACGGGAAAAATTGAGAGCAAGCTCTTGTGGGCACTACCAGACGGGTATTACTGTAGCTTAGTCTGGGGCAGCAAGGGCCTGGACCCATGTCTGCAAAAATAATTCTGTCACATGTAGGCCAAGAACTGTGTAATAATGACATGCACAGTGGATAATGTCAGCAAGGGGAATGAAGAAAGTCAATGTTGATACTCAGGGAATAGATAGATAGGTAAACACAACAACAAGCTGTTGTTTGTTGTTATTGTTTATATCTATTTTATTCATATGTTTTTGTTTTGAACAAAAGAGTGTGATTCACAGTTTCTCCTACTAGCTCTAATATAAATCTTAGAACAGGGATGGTCAAAATGTGTGTGTTTAATTTTTCTATTAGACAACCCTCTTTTCTTCATAGCTTTTATTTATCAAAACTCTTTTCAGTATAAATGTTGTTGCATGCGCTCAGAAGTTTACTATTTCTGGGTGAGATCATACCAACAGGTGGTCAGATGATATTTTCAGTTCCCATTTACATTCAACTGTGTGGTTATACGGGGAAATAGTAATTCATATTTAGCCAGTCATAAAGTAAACCCTGTCTGCTACACACACAAAAACTGGAAAACAAGTTGATGTAAGCAGCACCAGTCATCATGCTAGCAGCTTGTCTCATGAAACATAGCACAAGGTGATCTGAACCATGAGGCACTGGCAGCTGCTATTTTTGTGTTCACAGGGACAGTGTTTACTTTATCGCCAACGCTGCTTGTCCAGACCATTCCGACCTGATCACATGGTTGGAACTAAACTTTCAAGTGGACATAACGGGGAATTGCAGGTAGAGCTCAACAATTATGTCATGGAATTAAAGTTGTTGCTATGACAATGTATTCACAACAAATATATGACAGGCAATGGAAAATTGACAACACAGTTTTGAAGCCAGAGCCCGACTGTAGTCTTGTACAGCTCATAAATGTTAGATAAAGAATAAAAAAGTCAGCAGAAAAAGTTACCTTTTTGAATTGTAAAAGAGCCTTTATACATCGTAAAACTTTTTTGTGTTAAATATGTCCTGACACTAAATAATCACAGATTGTTCTTGTAAATTGCATGGGAGGGATGAGATAAATGAAAGCACTATTATTGCCTATAGTGTATAGTCTCTCTATATTCAATTGTCTAAAAATCATCATTCCAATGTCAAAAAAGCATTAGGTATTGGACCTTTTCAACAACAAAATTAAGGTATTTGCTAAAATGGCACAATGTACATTTATTTTCAATTTATATATAATGTATATTTCTAGTTTTTAAGTATCATTATTGACCTTTATTTAACTAGGAAAGTCCCATTGAATTTCTTTCTCACCATGCTGCCTTAATATCCTATCCGTGCTGCCCTATTATCCAATATCCTATCCCAATATTCTATAACTTGTCGTATTAGAAAAAATGGATTTCAATGTCACTTCCGGAGTGATCTTCTCAGACAGGCTATGGGGCCGCTTTCTTACATGGTGAACCTATTTAGGGCTAATCAACATATCCAGCGGAACTGTCTGAGCCCAACAGACGACAATATCAGCTATGCTAACAATGCAGAGCTAACCTGGAAGCAGCAGAGGGGGTGCCAAAAGAACCATTACACCTAATGACATGTCCATTTCAAGAAAGGCAAGAACATTTCTATCCACCAGGGGGAGTAGTGAAACCAAACAAAATAATTTGTAATTTAGCTAAAAGCTTGTTAAAAGTTGAGCTGTTTGTTTTCCTGTAAACATTTTTCACAGTACAAGCTAAGACAGCAATACAAAAACGTCTCTTTCTGTTCAAGTCCCATTATTTTCCCTTTAAAAATCAAAATTGGGTATGGAAAGCAATTGTCAATTTGAATAGCGGCTTCAAAGTGCTTTGTTTGCACTTGTTAGAACTAGGTTACAAGATTTTTGTATGACACGTTTTGCTAGCAAGTTTACAAGCCTATTTTGTCATAACCTTTAAAATCTAGACTTTGGACAAAATGTGTATGTGACATGAACAGAAATATAAGTTAAAGTGCTGAATAAGCTGCCCCAGAGGTGTGTCTGTCTTGAGGGAGGGGCAGGTCTAATCACCAGGGACTGCCGCTGAAGAAAAGCACAAGAACTGTGAACCTACCGATAACAGGTGTTGATTTGAGGTTTGTGTGAATAACAAGGATAATAAGTCATGTTGGAACTTGCCGTCCACTGCTGACTCCAAAAGGCAGTGAATTACAATACTGCTTCTATTGCATTAACTGTAGTCTATAGGCTCAAGGAAAGCCATATACATATATGTATTATGATATGTGTTTTAATTATGTTTTAACCATGTATTGTTTAATTTTTATGTAAAGGCCCAACTAGGGACGGACATTGAGAATTAGCTTTGGCTAAAATGTTGTAGTATGTAACATGAGCTTATGTGACATACTTGTCCCTATTCAAATAAACTTGAAAAAAAAAAAAAAAAAAAAATAAAAAAGAGGGACATGTTTCAAACAAAGGGAGACATCTCATCATCAATATTAAGACTTGGCTTTTGAATCAGCAGCTCCAACGACAATTTTCTGTCAGGAAAAGCGGAAATCAATGATGACAATGCCAGTTTCTTGTCTCATGTATACTTATTCACTCATATGGTTTGGTACTAGAATGATTCTATTATTATCTATCTTAAACATGTTTTCTTGTGGAAAATACTACATTTTAAACATGTAAATTGTCTTGATTGAGGATTGAAAGTTTGACTGATGACAGACTGGCCTATATTTTCATATAGTTCTTTTTGGTGTAGAATTAGCAAAGCTCTAGCTAAAAAGAAATTATCCAATTATTTATATAATGTTTTAACACAACATCAACAGAAAGTCATCAAATATGCAAGCACGTTTTCTGTACTATATGTGGAAGTACTTCTTACTGTAAGCACCATAGATACATGTACAATTGTTGATCCATACATTAACCATCAAATCTAAGCGATGTGTCACAGTACAGACAAACCACAGTAATTACTGTACGTACATGTATGCCCAAGTATTAGGCATACTGCATACAGCTATGAACATACTGGTATTATTAATATACGAAGAACCTGTAATAAATGCTATGAATGGATCAAACCTGGTGTAATCCTGTGTCGCCTGCACTTTCACTGCTCATGTAAGATGCTAGGGGCCTAATCCCAGAGGAAGTGGGTTAGTGTGGCTCTGGTCGGGTCATTAGAACCTTCTCGTAACACTTTGGCCTCAGAGACACAGAGAAGAAGAGAGTGGGGGGGAGGCTAAAGGGACACAGACACAGTCCACAGCGAGTCAAGTGTCCAAACACGCTGTCAGTTCTGTTTGAGTACAATATCTCTAATCAGGTCACAGATATATCACACTTGTATTTTCGGGTCAATAGTTGGTCTAACGGAAGAAGTGCTACTAAAATTACAAACTCGAAACGTGTCCTGTTTTTGTGTTTTTCTCATGCAGTATCAATACTTTCTCACAGGACTATCTAGTATTGATACTAGTTTTAGTACTAAGAGAAAATGATTAAACAAGAAAATAACAAAATCAACAAAAAGCCTGGTGAAATAATATTCACCATATTCACCAGTCAAGCCTCAATGTTATCAACAATATATCATTACTGTTCATTTTAAAAATCAATGAATAAGTAATAGTTGATTATTTGCTGCAGCTCTTCTTTAGACTCTCAGGTGCATTATTCATTTACAGTTTTAACTCACAGATCCACCTAAAGATAGATGGTTTGGAAAGAATGTATTTGGATATTATTTTCTCAGGTCTTATTTATTGAGGTCTAAAGAAAAACATGTTATTGAGGACTCATTTTGAGGTGAAATATAAATTTATAATTAAGTATTTATGCTTGATTGTTAAATTAAATTACAAATATCCTTTGGCCTCAGGATTGTTTTCATGTACATGTTCATCCTACGTGAAATTATGCCAGACACAGATACTGCTGTCACGCAGCATCTGTTAACTATTAATGTGAAATTACAGATGAAAATAATTAACATTTTAATATGTCCTGGATAGTCTGATGGTCTGTATCTAAAACAACAGTGCCCCCTTTTGGAGTAAGAGGACAGTGCACTCACGCCACTGTATTAAACAGAGGTGGCCTTTTCCTCTCTTATTTACAACAAATACCATGATATCACATTTTACTGTTGCAATTATTGTGAGATATCAGGCTTTAACAATCATTCCCTATATTGGCTTACAGACTAAACAATAAAAGAATCAAGTTAAATGCTTTTTCAGATGACACCAACCACAGTTGGCACCAACCACAGTTTAGGTTTTGATATTATGATTGATGATTCCATAGAGAATCCCCTCTTGACCTTGATTTGTGCATCTAGTGTGAGCCTTATGTGTAACTGAGAAGAGATTTCATTTCAAAACATTCAGTGAGTGGATCTATAATATTACAGACAGTATAATAATAATACAGTACTAACCTTCACTTAGCTTAACTAATCATTTTTATTATGTGAGTCATGGCAGACCAATATTACAACAAATAAATAGTAAACTCTACCAATAAAAGTTTAGCTTTTTGCAAAAACCCAGATAAATTAAGAATCTCAAATGTACCAGTACAGAAGTGCAACATATTGGGGCTAGCTTTCCATGAGGGGTAACTGTGCTCTGGGTTCTGAAAGCTGTGCAAAGACCTGCAAACTCATAATGGTGAAAATATAGAATGCTTTTATGCGATAATGTGAAGAGTGGTTGGGCTGCTGCAAATTCATTATAAATTGTATAATTTTCATTGTAAGACAGTGAAAAGAAGCTGCAGAGCCCTTCACTACATGTAAAATAGAATAAATAGAAATAGAATAAATGTAGTTCCTCATTCTTTTTTTTTTTTTTTTTTTTTTTTTTAATTCTAAAAAACGAAATCAAAACAGGACAGCAGTTAGACGGTCCAACTCTGTAAATCTAATTTCTGTTCCCTGTAGAAATCAATCAACCACATTAATCGACTCTGACGTTATTTTTAAACTTGCTATGCTTAATGTCAGATCTCTATGTAACAAATCATTTTTAATTAATAATTTTATCACTTCTTATGATCTTGATTTTATGCTTATGGCTGAAACATGGCTGGACCAAAATACAGGAAATGCAGTTCTAATAGAAGCAACACCACCCAATTTTAAATTTGAATCCGAAATACGAGAAAACAAAAGGGGGGGAGGCATAGCTGCAGTTTTTAGAGAGCACTTTGTCTCCCATAGAATGCCCCTTGGAAATTTTTCATCGTTTGAGTATATTTCTTTTAAAATGGAACAAAAGCAATCTTCTACTCTTTTCATTGTCCTGTACAGGCCACCACAGTCATGTTGCGATTTTATTGACCATTTTACTGAACTACTTTCATTCGTGTGCACAGATTTTGATAGTTTAGTTATTACAGGTGATTTTAATGTACATGTTGATAATGTTGATGACAGAAATGCAAAGGAGCTGGCTTCTGTATTTGAGACCTTTGGTTTCATTCAGCACGTGAGTGGCCCCACCCACAGCAGGGGGCACACTCTTGACCTGCTAATTACAAAGGGGGTTAATGTATCAAATGTTAATGTAGTTGATGTTGCTTTGTCAGATCATTTCTGTGTATTTTTTGACATGTGTTTTGCTAGCAAACCACCAGCTGAATTTACAATTGTTAGAAGAAGACACATACATGAAAACACAAGTGAACTGTTCATGGGAATGCTAAATTTTGAGAAAACTCCATGCTCTACTGTTGATGAATTGTATAACTCTGTCACCACCAGTGTTCTGACTGTTCTGGACGCCATTGCTCCTGTGACGGTTAAAATAGTTACCAGTAAGAAAAAGGCCCCATGGACTAAGGCAGACTCGGTCAGGGCACAGAAGCAAGAGTGCCGGAGGGCCGAACGGAAGTGGCGAAAGTCCAATTTCCAGGGCGATTATGAAATCTTTAAAGATGAGTTGGGTGAATTTAACCGGGTTCTACGTAGAACAAGAGAAATGTATTTTTCTGACATTATTGGAGGTTGCAGTAACAATTTTCGTGTTATGTTTTCAACAGTTGGTAGATTAACGAACCCCCCTGTAAAGTTGCCCCTAGAATTTTCCTCTAAATCTAGGTGTAATGAGTTCGCACAGTTTTTCAATGACAAAGTACAAGGAATCAAAAACACTATCACCTCCACAGCACGTATAACAATGCAACAGCCAGAGAAGCTTTTTGAGCTAGCTCACTTTGCACCTGTGGATACTGAAACTGTCAAAAAGATAATCATGAGTCTGAGCTCCTCCACATGTAGCCTGGATGTATTGCCCTCTAAATTTCTGAAGTCCGTCCTGAGCAGTTTGTTACCTTCACTGACACAAATAGTAAACATGTCTCTGTCGTCAGGAACATTTCCTATAGCCCTAAAAACAGCAGTCATAAGACCTCTCCTAAAAAAGAGCAGTCTGGATCCTGCGGGACTTCAAAATTATCGCCCCATATCGAATCTGCCATTCATTGGAAAAATTCTTGAAAAAGTGGCCTCCCAACAACTTACTGAATTTTTAACAATGAATAATTCTTTTGATATGTTCCAGTCTGGGTTTAGACCCCACCACAGCACTGAGACCGCTCTAGTGAAGGTAACAAATGACATTCGACTTCACACTGATGCAGGTAAAGTCACAGTTTTGGTCATGTTAGATCTTAGTGCCGCGTTCGACACTGTCGACCATGAGATCCTCATGCAGAGACTGGAGGACTGGGTTGGTGTCACTGGCACAGCCCTAGACTGGTTTAGGTCTTACCTGGAGGATAGGAAGTACTCTGTGGAGATTGGAGACTGCGTCTCAGATGATGTGGCCCTGACCTGTGGAGTACCACAGGGGTCGATTCTGGGACCTCTCCTATTTAATCTCTACATGCTGCCGTTAGGTCAGTTAATACAAAGAAACAAAGTGTCCTACCACAATTACGCCGACGACACTCAGATCTATGTCTCACTGACTGCAGGAGAACATGGACCACTGGATTTGCTCCTTCACTGTATCCAACAGATCAGTGACTGGATGCAAAATAATTTCCTCCAGCTAAATACAGACAAAACCGAAATCATTGTCTTTGGTCCCCAGAAACAAAGAGAGGGCGTCATTTGTCAACTTCAGTCTCTGTCCCTACTTCCTTCAGACAAGGTCAGAAATTTGGGGGTAATACTGGACTCAGACCTAAATTTCAATAGCCACATAAAATCAATAACATCAACAGCTTTTTACCATCTGAAGAACATTGCCAAAGTTAGAAATATAGTGTCCAGGGCAGACTTGGAGATTCTTGTCCATGCATTTGTCTCCAGCAGGCTAGACTACTGCAATGGCCTGCTCACAGGTCTGTCCAAACAGACCTGTAAGCAGCTGCAGTACATCCAAAATGCAGCAGCTAGAGTCCTGACAGGAACCAGGAAGTATGACCATATTAGTCCGGTCCTCAGGTCTCTGCACTGGCTTCCTGTGGCTCAAAGAATAGATTTTAAAACGGCTCTGCTTGTGTACAAGTCTCTCCATGGCCTTGCACCAGAATACATTAGTGACATGTTGGTGTCATATGAACCGGCCCGGACTCTGAGGAGCACAGGGACTGGCCTCCTGCTGGTGCCCAGAGTGAGAACCAAACATGGGGAGGCTGCGTTTCAGATCCATGCAGCTAAGATCTGGAACAATCTCCCTGAAAATGTGAGGGAGGCGTCTACTCTGTCAATGTTGAAATCCAGGTTAAAGACTGTTCTGTTTGCCTGTGCATACAACTGAAGGATTTTATCTCCATTTCTAATGCACTGCTGTCATTTTATTTTTTTTATTTTTTTTTTTTTTTGGTTTTAATGGTTTTATTCTTTTGTGTGATTTTAATGTTTTAATTGTGTTTTAATCTTTTGTGTGATTTTAATGTTTTAATTGTGATTCTGGTGTTTGTTTTATGTGATGATTTGTGATGTGGACTGTGAAGCGCTTTGTGTTGCCCTGTGTATGAAAGGCGCTCTACAAATAAACTTTGATTGATTGATTGATTCTCATAAAAGTTTGGTTTTATCACTTGGATTCACATGCATGTATTTTTGTCACATTTTTAGATAAGCTTTTTCAAACAGAAAGGTGTAAAAGACCGGAACACTTTTGCTCAGCCTTCAGCTCGCAGCCCAAAGCATAATAGTCACTCAAAGGGCTCTTTCTTACAGGTATGTAAAAGATATATCTTTCTGATGATACTAAGATAGCACGTATGGTCTGATTTGTTCACTTAGGTACCCCAGCTTAAACTTTGACCCATGAATTTGAATTGTAAATGGTAATTGTGGGGCGATGTGTGGGGCGGCGTGTGGGGTGGCGTGTGGGACGGCGTGTGGGGCGGTGTCTTACCGTTGATGTGTCCCTGGACGGCGACTCAGAGCGGGCGTTACTGCTGTGCTCCCAGGGCGAGGAGGTGCTGAGTGCTCTGCTGCTGCTGAGGATCTCCTGAGTGGAGCTGCGGGACAGGCCCGTGTACCCCGACCTGGCCCCGTACGAGTCGGACACGTCACTGTTTCGGCTGCGGTAGCTCCGGAGGGAAGAGGAAGTTGGGGTGGAGGAGGAAGAGGAGCTGTCACTGATGCCCAGAGAGGCAAAGTCCCGGCTCAGATCGCTTTGGGACACAGATTTGCGCCTGAGCGAGAAGCTGCTGGAGGCCGCTGGTGTCGAGGAGAGGTAGCTAGAGTGGACATGAGGGGAGTAGGAGCTGTATGAGGAGTAGCCCGCGCCCCCGGTCAGCCCTGACCCCCCGTAGCTCTTCACAGGGGTCCGACTCAGGCTCTCGCTGCGCCTGCTCCCGATGCTGCTGCTGCTGCTGGTGCCGAGGATATCGCTGCGCGGGACGGTCCGGCCTCTGTCCCGCTCGGGGTCTGAGGAACTGCTGTAGTTTCGGGAGCGGGCAGCCGAGCTCAGGTAGCTGGAGGAGGAGTACCCAGAGGATGATGTGGGGGACTTGTAGGTGGAGAGCCTGTCCCGGTCACTGTAGGAGCTAAGGCCAGTTCCCAGGGAGGAGGTGTAGGAGCTGTAATGGGAGGTGTAGGAGGAGGGGCCGGGGTAACGTTTGGCCGTGGACGACACGCGGGACATGCTGCTGCTGCTGCTGGTGCGTTCTCAGGCGCGGGGCGAGAGCTCCGCTGGAAGACCGCATTGACTGCAAACACAGCAGAGACCGTTCATCAGCAAGTATCAACACTTACACAGCAACAATGGAGCAGCAGATCACTGAAGCAGACAGAGAAGTGTGGGGCAGGAAAGATGCAGGACTGATGTCAGGCAAAAGAGGGAAAGAGGGAACATACATTTATCACATACATTTTGTTTATCCCAACAATCTTGTAAAAGTAAAATGTGGCGAACAAATTGATACTACAACATGCTGTCTTTATCATATTAGAAAACAATGAGGAGCCTTGTGTGTCACTATTAACTGGGCTGACTGAGAGCTGGTTGGCTGCGGAAAGGGTGATCCTATCTTTTTCACTTTTGTGTTTTGAAAAGCTGATCCAAACATCCAGGCATACACAATCTAATGGTAGCATAGTACCATAACTGTTTTGAAAGCAAATAACTAGTTAGATAACTATAACTAGTTATACATAGTTGATGGTTTGTACTAAGAAAGTTAAGTACCCCAGCTTTAAAGGATTAAATGTGAAATGCATGTCTTCAATTAGTTACTGCCAAATGAAGTTACTTCAAAACACATGCATCCTTATTTGGATTTGGCATGTGCTCACAATAAATAAAGTATTGCATTCTCGCAGCCCTTCCACAGCACTCCCACTGCTCTTGTATAATCCCATATTTAACGGCACAGTGTGTGCCCACAGAGAGCGTCCCGGGCTGAGAGGGCTCTTGTTCACGAGCGCAGCAGCGTTTGAATAAATAAAAGTATCTGGTGTTGTGGATGCGTGTTGAGTTCGGTTTGGGAGCTCCAGTTTCTCTGCTTCTCTCCTCTCTCTCCGCTGTGCTTTCCCTGCTCTGACTTCTCCTCCGATGCTCTAGATCGCTTTCTCTCTCCCCTCAGTGACCAGAGCACGATCAATTATTCAGCAAATGGATGTGGAGTAGGCACACACAGGCTGCTGGAGACATGCCACGGCCCAGCACTGCCCACAGCACCAGGGGCTGAGTGGACCGGTGCTGAACCAGCTTCTGTGCCAAGACGCTAATGTTAAATCAATGGTTCTTTCTCCTCTTCCTCATCAGCACAGGCCTCTCTGCCACACGAGAACATCTCTTCAGCTTTGTGTCAGGGCTGTCCGCTGACTCCAAATGACTTGGTAACACTTTGATTTAGTCAGCTAATCATAGCAACAGTCTCTTTGGGTCTTAAGTATCCTCATCAACTACAAATTACCACTATTTATCATTAAAGTGTATTGTGTGAGGAAACTAAACTTAAATAAAGTGCCTTTATTATCTCCTTTTTTAACTTGTTGGGGTTATCAATCTTTCTTTCTACACCTACAAACTCACATAGCATCATATCATCGACTGCTCTGATTGGCCAGAGCTCAGAGAACACATGCAGTATGAGGTAAACTCAGTTTCACACAGCTTGCACTATCTGATTTGTTGTGGGAGGTGAAGGATACAAACTTAGTCATCTACTCGAAGAAAAGCAAACTCCCCAAAACACGCCATTTGTTGGCAATTAAACCCAGGATATTGAAATCTGATGTGGAACAGCTAATGGTTCTTCCCACATAAAACATTTAGTGCAAATTGATCATATTTCATATATAAGTGTAATTAGGGATGCCACAATTCAAAAAGTTACGGTTACTGTGATCAAAAATGTTGTAACACAATAAAGTTTAAATGTTCTTTTCTTATGTCTTAAAAGTCAAGACAGCATGTATGGTCTGATTAGTACTTAAAATAAACCCATACTTATAAATTACTTTTGTCAGAATCAAACGCTACTGCACTTGAAATAAGACTAATAGTCCATTGGTTGATATGATATTTGTTGTAAGCAAGTTGTTCTTGCTTCTTAAATCAAATTATTACTATTTGTTAATATGTACCTGTATAATTGTGGATAAAAAATTAACTATACTAACCATCATTTTGTTTTGTTAGCTTTACAATTCTGAGTGCAACACTTAAAGTAGAGTAAAGTACAGTAAAGTAATTCTCCCAGTGTACTTTTTACACCACTGCAAGACCATACACTTTTAAGCCTTTCTTTGTTCTATAATCCTTCTTGACTTTCCCTCAAGTATTTTCCCCTTGCCTCCAGTCAGCCACTTTGAGTCTGTATCCATGGGACAAGCTCATGTGGGACAAGTGTAAACTATAGATTTCAGCAGAGATCTCCGGGGAAACTACAACGCGCACGCAGTCATGCCTTCTCTCTGGCTACTCTGCATTTTCTGCTCCCCCCCAGTGTGTTTCCACCATCACCATGGAAACACTGCATTTGTTTCTGTGCTTCTACCGACGCATAGACCGACCGAAAAGCTGCAGCAGCGGATGGGGCCGATATCCGCAGCCAATTTACAGCGTGTGCAAGAGAGGCAAAAGGGGAAAGTGCTGTCTAACGCTGTCTATATGGTTGAAATTAGCGAGACTGATAGAGGAAGTCGTGAATTATGAGTTAAGTGGACAGTGCAGCCCGCACTGCTGTGTGAGGGAGTATGTTTTACCAGCTAATGCCGGGCAAAGGCTGGGCACAGAGAGGGGGGGAGATGAGGTTTCAGTTTCTGGGCAAGGTTCAGACAAACACCACTTAAACTGGAGAATGACAGCAGCTCAAAGTGGATATTATCAAGAGCCTATTAAACAGAGTTATTGTGAGTGCCTGGGTATGAATCGGAACAATAATTCCTTTGCCAAGGTCTATTTTGGGATTCAATGAGCTAATCACATTCCTCTTGACTTTCCTCTTTTTTTTTTTTTTTTTTACAATGTAATAAATCAGAATAAATCTACACACACGCTTCCAACTTCACTCTGCATTTGATGGAAACAGACTTTGCATATCTTCACTAGGTTTTACTATTACTAATTAATAGACCTTTTAGCAATTAGACCTTTCATACTTGTGTGAAGTCTCTGCTATCTACCAACCCTTAGTGGAACCCATCATTTTATCAATCAATCGATTCATTGATACTTTTTGATGTTTAATTTCAAAGTAATAATTTATATTCATATTCCTGTTCCATTTGGTTAGAGGAACATTCCTGGACCATCTCATTTTGTGATCTGACTAAAAAAACTTGCCACTAAATTATGACATGAAATCTCTTGTTTACAATGACACTGAATGTTTCTGATGATAATTTGGGACAATAGAAATTGGTACAGACTGGGCACCATAAATGAGGTTGGGTTTTGAAAAGTATCCTGATGAGGGGGCTTCAGGTGCATGGGCTGTGTTGATCCGACGTAGCTAAATATACTTTGAAATGTGAGAGAAGACTGTGCTGATGCGAGAGCCACACTGACGCCTCATTTTCAGCCCCGGCTACAGACCTCTTACTGCACGGCCCACAAGTGGTGGTAATATGTGTGGGAAGTATAGTAGTTATCATGTTCAAAACAATACTTTGAGAAAGCTGCTCCTCTTCATCTTGTCATAACTCCTGCTATATAACCGCCTCATCCTCACAATTGGTGGTAAATAATAAAGCGATGCACCAAAAATGTTCATGTTTCTCCTCCATCCATCCATCCATTTTCTTCCGCTTTATCCGTTGCCGGGTCGCGGGGGCAGCAGTCTAAGCAGAGACGCCCAGACTTCCCTATCCACACACACCTCCTCAAGCTCGTCCGGGGGGACCCCTAGGCGTTCCCAGGCCAGCTGAGAGACATAGTCTCTCCAGCGTGTCCTGGGTCTTCCCCGGGGCCTCCTCCCGGTGGGACGTGCCCGGAACACCTCCCCAGGAAGGCGTCCAGGAGGCATCCTGAACAGATGCCCGAGCCACCTCGACTGGTTCCTCTCGACGTGGAGAAGCAGCGGCTCTACTCCGAGCTCCTCCCGTGTGACCGAGCTCCTCACCCTATCTCTAAGGGAGCGCCCAGCCACTCTGCGGAGGAAGCTCATTTCGACCGCTTGTATCCGCGATCTCGTTCTTTCGGTCATTACCCACAGCTCATGACCATAGGTGAGGGAGGGAACGAAGATTGACCGGTAAATTGAGAGCTTTGCCTTTCGGCTCAGCTCCCTCTTTACCACAACGGTCCGATACAGAGACCGCATCACTGCGCACGCTGCACCGATCCGCCTGTCAATCTCACGCTCCATCCTCCCCTCACTCGTGAACAAGACCCCGAGATACTTGAACTCCTCCACTTGAGGAAGGACCTCTCCACCCACCTGTTTCTCCTTATATTTCCAAAACTCCCTTCAATAGTAGATTCCAATAACATTCTAAGCTTTGAAGATCACAAGGTAAGTTAGACTTTTTGGAGCTGTAATATTGTGTGATGCATTCCTCCACTGTCTGTGGCCCTTGGGTTCATCTAAATGTTGTTGTTTTGCCTGGATAATTAACAGTTTGTCATTAAACTTTTACATGCGAAAACAAGCATGTGACTTCACTTGGCTAAGTAACAATTTATATCTGTGGAGAGGCAAGTCTTACTGTAGAAAAAAAACATCAACATTTGAAGCGCTAAAATCATCCATAGTTGAGGAATGTACATGTGTTAAACCAAACAAAGTAATCTCTATTGCAAGAAGCAGGTCACCACCAGGACAGTTGAGCAAGTCCAGTGTGTGTTTGTTTGTGTTTCTATTCTATTGTACGTGTGTCAATATCAATTATTTATTTCCACTGTTCAGCAGTTTTTTCAGTGTTTCTGAACACCCAAGCTCTGGATTTTGGAGATTAATATAACAATGGAGAAAATGGGTGGTTGTTGTGTCTGTGAGTCAACTGTCAATGCTGCTGCAGAGCCTCTATCACTGCGTTTCAGCTTGTAATTTTGACTACTTTATATAAAATAGTAATAGTTAAGTAATTGATAATAATAGTCTAATAACTGATCAAGTAATAGTAATAGTCCTCATTACTTCTCATTCAGAAATCCGTAGATAAAATCTAAAAAAAATTGGCAATTTTTTTTTTTACACACTATTATTTCAATCTACAGCAGATACTTTGTTAACATTACCTTTACACGAGTCAGATGAGGTTTAGTTTCCCAGTCAGATGAAGAACTTATTAATGCTGGATTAAGTCCATGTTTGGTGCTATTGAATTAGTCCTGCCTGGTTTAATCACATTAAAGAGTTGATCTTGACGAGGGTAACGTTGTGGAGAACAGCTCTCCACTGCACAATTAGTGTTACTTGTAAGTAAAGTAAAGCAGCTGTATCCAGTCTGTCCTTTGAGTGCCAAAGCCTTCACTGCACATAACAGACAGAGTAAAAGTAGCAGAAGCTCTGACGCACAGCACCAGCGACCCCAGTTTAATCATTGTGGTGAGTCACTGGGAGCAACAAAAGAAAACAAGCGTTTGCATCTTACCACTGTCACAGGACAGATACAAAATAAGAATAGAATTTCTTTGTGCCAATTTTCTTTTGCATCTTGTTGTCTGGCTTTGCCCTGTGCTACTCTTGGGGTACTTTGCTTTTTTCATAAATAATACATGTAGTTTGCCCTAACAGAAAGAGTCTTGCAAAAAGTAAAATGCAGTGAGCAGATCAGACCAAAAAATGTCGTCTTCTCCTTCTTAGAATTAGTTATCTTTGACATACTTATGAGACAGAACCTGAGAAGTGAGAGTTGTGTTGGTCCTCTCATTTTCACTTTCTGTCTGAAAAGCTGATTTGAGATTTTTGTAACATACCCGTAGTTTTGCGATTTGAAACTTAGGTACCCCAGATTTAAGTTCACAAAATAAGTTTTGTAAATAAATGCAATCTGTACAGATGTTTTACACATTGTAGGGCTACAGGAAATGTTAGCAAACGTTTTCCTCACATATGTCATATACCTTTGATCATGCATAGAAACACTGTGCTTTGTTATTATGGTAGAAAAGTTGTTATCATAGGAGAAAGTTGAAAACCAATATTCTACAAAAGCACACAAGCGAACAGTAGAAGTTCATAACAGTGTGTTACCTGCTGTATTTGTAGTGGCTTGTCAATCCACCCTGCTGGAAAAGGCTTTGGGGCAGCTCATTGTACAGTCGCTCCCCCGGTGCACATATTTTGGGATACAAATCAAACCTGAAAGAAAAGACCAGGAAATTAACACAACAACCAAAAACAGGTGTCTTGCCACATCCACAAAAATCTACTCAGCCTATTTGCTTGTGCGTTTAATGGCTTTTTTACAATCCTCAAATGATGTTAATAAAGACAGCATGAACCCCTACATTCAGCCTAGTGTGAAAGCAATATGTTTCAAAACTTTAATAACAAAAAACGTAATAAATGGTTATCAAAAGATGGCCACATTGTCAATCTTTTGCACTCGTTCGCGTTGTCACATCGCAAACAGGTCCAATATTTATTTAACCAAAAGTAGCACCAAACTGTTGCCATGCAAAACCTAAGCTCTAAAATAGTCGGATATGAGTTTGTCAGTTGTGTATTCAGCCAAGGGCCCCTGGGCATGTGACTGTCGGCAGGTAGAGAGAAAGGGTTAGTGTTGGTTACTGGTTTTGTCCGGAGGCTCACCCTTGTTGCGCAGCGCGGCAGTGGGCAGGAAAGGTGCTGGGGTGCTACTTGTGAGTGTGAGAGTGTAGTATGAGCAGAGCCACGCAGAATGCCACCAGATCAAGTTACAGCGCTGGTAAATATAGCAGCCGCCTATGACCTCCACAGGTCACTCAACACTCACTGCATTCCAATTTGTTCTTAAGGGACAAGCAACAGGACAGTGCTTCCCAATGTGTTTCCTGGGCAACTGGTGTACAACACAGCCTGGTGAGGGCAGTCTGGGAGCTTTGTTTAGACCGAGGCCTGGTGTTTACCTCAAAGTCCAAGTTCAGCTGGAGCTTTTGATTTGTATAAGTCTAAGTTACAGGTCATATCTACGGAGAGGCGAGATGACACTTCTCTGCAGATGGGGTATAAAACACTTAAGGATGTTTTATACTCCATATTGTTTTTTTCCCCGTCCAATATTTTTTTTTCTATTGTTATTAAGAAAACAATATCATAACTGGTATGACAAATCTCATTTCTATACTGCAAACTTTCAGGCTGAGCGAGGATACGCAAGTGGATAGAGGAAATTGGATAGAGTCTCCTAAACAAAGGGATTTTTTTTTTTAGCCTGAAAGAGACAATGAGAACCATATACATTATTAGGACAAAATACATATATACAATTTGTTTTCAAATTACATTGAAATGAAAGGACAATACTATATATACTGCAAAACGACAAAAGCGTTGTCATCTTGTTCAGAGCTAAGGTTAATGTTCAAACAAAGAACTTTAAAGCTGCGCTAGTGGCTCATTTTGTTTGCCAGTTTTCCTTTTCCCTCCAGAAAGTGTATTTTACCACTAAACTTTGGGACAAAAAATAGACAGCTTCTTCAACAAACTGTTAAGAGAAAGTGTGATGTGAGTCACAGTGCCGCTGAATGAGTATAAGGGTCTGTAAATCTATTACTTATTTGTCTTTTAGGAAGGTTATTTCAAACTTAAATATCATACAGACTAAAACAATAAACAAGACACAGAAATAGTTTGAAAAGGGGTTGGGCGACGCTACACTTTTTTGGCTCGATACAGCACAAAACAAAATACACAAGACACAAGCCCAAAAACACTCAAACAGCTCCCTCCCATCACTCACTTTGTGCTGAGGGTGTCACTCTTTCTTTCACATATTTCTTCTTACTTAATATATTGTTTTGAACTGAATCATAACTGAACATGTTGATAAATCATCTGATAATTCATTCCAAAGAGTAACTCCTCGGACTGAAATACACTTTGATTTTTAAAGTAGCTATGAATTCACATGAATTAGTTTGCTTCGTCTTGTACTTGTAGTGATAGTGAGCAGCTTTATCATAAAATACAGTAGGTTTTGTAAATCATGTGACGGAGAGTTTTCGGATGCCCAGAACTTTATTTGAGTAGTTTTCAAATGAATCTTGAAATGTTTTATTTCTATGATCAGTGGGTTTGAATGAGGTCTATAGTGGACATTCTAGCAGTTTGTATCAGTTTCCCCAAACTTCAACACAATACTTTCAATATGACATTCTGAATGCAATTCGAGGAGAGCGTTTTTCATGCAAGTGAATACTCTTGTTTTTAGGTGTTTGTGATGGGTGACTCCAAGTTAGACCTAAATAGATTTAAATACTTCCTCTTTTCAGCCCAGTTCTAAGTCAGTAGGCATATCACACTGGCAAAAACCCTTAAGCTAACTGTTCAGACTGAGCCACACAGGCTGGACAATAGTTTACGTGTAGATATGTTTGGATGAGTGCAGCTATAACTTCAATGCAATTCAATTACATGTATTCTTGTACAGCCCAAAATCACAACAGTAGTTATCTCGGGAGACTTAACAAAACCTTTGAATTGGCCAACACAGATCAGAGAATCAAACAGTCAAGGTTAGGTACTATTTCCATTATGAAGTTGTCTTTGTAGAAAATGTGTCTATATTGCACCACATGGATGAACTTGCTGTAGTCCATTATACTGCAATTCTCTCTCTCCTTTAGTTTACTTATGTACTTAAAATTTAGAAAAGCTTGTTTTGTCTTCCCTGTGGTGAAAAGCCAACAAGTGTCCAACTCGCCAAGCTTTCACTGTGTTGTTTCCTTCAAGCCTTGTGTTTTCGTTCGGTGCAAATATTGTTGTCAATCAGTCACTAATATAAAGAGATCTTATGGAGAATTGGTTGGCATACTTTTGATGTTAAGTTAAAAGTTTGAGAATCCCACCATGAGAGCTTTGCAAGGCCACCGGTAACCATGGAGATTTGCTTCTGTCAGTAATGTGAAATGTGAAATGTGAAATAAATAAGAGAAGCGAAAAGAGCGTGACTCATCCGCAAGCATCTCCAGCGATAACAACCGACAGCATCTCCGTCCAGCAGCGGGTTCAAAGAGGTGAGGTCTGACCCTCCTTGTTAAGCTCGGAGTAAAGTAGAAGCAAATACAAGAGCTGACTGCAGCATTACAGAGCTAAAAGTGTTGGAGGGTCACAGGTGTAAACGTGTGGGTAGTGTTCCTTGTTTGTGGAATAAGAGAGTTTGGTTTTTTGATCTCGCACAAAAAGATTGATTTTCATGTTTTGCAGAAGTTAAGAGATAAGTAAGAGTAATCCAACGGGATACACAAAGACACATGGGTATCGTAAAATGTATGGCAAAGCTGCGTATGTTCTGGGTTCAGGTTTGAGACTATTAATTCCTTTTTTATCATTCTAGATAAGGATAAATACAGGTACTTGGTGTAGTTACTAATGCGAAAAACACCTGTGCATGTAGCCTCCAACATTAACATTTCATTTCATTTCATTTCATTTATTTCAAACCTGCAGGTGTATACAAACAGGAAAAACAAAATACAAGGTCTGCTTGGTTTGAAAGGGGGATGATGGAAGCTTACGCTTATTCAAAACCACCCCCCCCCACACACTCCACTTGCAGACAAATCATTTACACAAATAATTACAACACAAGACATTCAATATTCAACACAACACAACAAACACACACATTAAGAGTACTATAGAAATGTATGGTTGAATTCACTGTTATTGATGTTTGTGGGATTTTCCCTTTCTCGCATTTGAAAGCACATGCAATGAACCATGAAAAGACGTATATAAAAAGATACAACTGTCTGATTTACAATTTATAGACTGAATGAATAATGCAAAAAACCGCAAACCAACTTCGAAAATATGGAAAAGTGCATAACTATTGCATTATTGTTATTTCATTATTAATCCAAACTTCAACGAGTCAATTGTATTTGGGAGAATCTGGTCTTTTGAGCTTTGGAGACTCTATCCTGTAGAAGGAAGATAAGATAAGAGAACCTTCACAGTCTATCTATATACAGTCAATAGTTGGCACTGGGATACACATATACATTTTCCATTATTTTTAAACAAATTGCGTTGGAAAAGGGCTTACTTTTTTACCTTTGGCGGTTTGAGAAAAAAAAAAAAACAGCAATTGGAAATGAACCTGCTGACCTAATACACCTGCATGACCTCTGAACCAGAGCTGCTGCAAAGGTCAGAGGTGCTCACTGATGCTTCAAGCTGCCATTCAAAACCACTGCGTGAGTGACGTGTGGACTAAAATAAACAGAGGTTTCTAGAATGAATATACGCACTTCACAGACTACCTTCAAACTAGATTGAATGTCGAGAATGCTGCAGTTGCTTTTGCAGAGCTGCACTGTGGTCCTGGATGGTCCCTCGACGTATAGTAGTCACTTGTTTAATATTGACTATGCATTACACACGCATTACACAGGGAAAACGTCACCACGGGAAGAGCTTTGACGTAGTTAGTGTGTCAGTGGAACTAAGCGGTGACTGTTCGTAGTGGTATAGCGTTACATGAGATGGAGAGACGAGACAGGAGATCTGGCTAAATATAAATGCATGACAGCGATTACCTCCAAAATGATCAATAGATAGATTTATGTAATACACGTAATCCACACACACGTGATTACGATGCACGTCCATTCAAACAGCAGGACAGGGAAGCAGGGGGAGATGGGAGCATACTGGAAAGGGGCGGGCATGGATCCCTGAAACACTGGACAAGTTCATTTTTCTCACATAATGTTAAAATGCTAAAGAAGAAGTCATTGGATAGACGAGTGTATGCGCTGATCTCACGCCGACAGAGCAAATTTCTACACATTCTCCCATTAAGTCGTATGTGCCAGATAGATGTTAGCTAAAGAGAGGAAAAACAACATATACAGCCAAATATGATCAAAACAGCCAGGATTAGTCTATTTCTCAATGACAGCGCGTCGCGAATGAGTGTTATAAACTTGACAGCACGCAGAAATTAACGGTTTGCCGTGTAACCGTTGACGTATTGTTATAATATCCCAGCGTGGCATTGAAAACACGCATGGATGCAAGTTTACGCAGAGATTAAACGCATGGCTGTGCTGGGAAATGAAAAGATGTTGCTTATGAAAGATATGGTGAAGCGACGTCGGACCTACTCACCCGAGAGCAGGACATCCCAAAGCGAACATCCAAAAACGGTAACAAAAAATATCCCTTTTCGCTAATGTTTTACCCAATTTCGGAGGTTCGGCGATGTATGAGCTGTAAATGGTGCTCCTATGTGGGTTTTTACTGAAGGCAATGGTGGTTTCGGGCCATTTCGCCAGCTGTCCTCCCGCAGAACTGGACTTTTGCAGCGGTCGCAGTGTAACGGAGCTCAAGGCGCCTGTGAGTGGATGAGGCGACTTACGTAAGCGCTACTCGCCTCCACAAGTTCCGCCTTTCGACCCGTTGCCGCAGAAACGAACGTAAACATCAGAGTAATCGACGTTCATTGATGAAAATAAATAAATAAATAAATATGCTGCATTGTGGGAAGCATCGTGGGGAGGGGGGAGGGGGAGCAAGAATAGCACTAACTGGAAAAGAAAACAATATATAATAATAACAATAATAATAATAATAATACAAATAACACTCCGTAGCAATAATAATAATGATAATACAAATAATACCAATAATGATATATATGTTTTCAATAATCATGGGTTTACGCTTCCAGTCTGTTGGAACAATTCAACGACTTTGATTCAATTCAAGATAAATATGTAGACCTATAGCTATAATACACAGGACTGCTGATATGGAGTACCAAAAAGAGCCCTATCTAGATCAAAACTGAAAGGTTTTGGAAAAATGTGTATGAAACATTCCTGCAACATTTTGAGGATGCATGGTTTGGTTAATTGGAACGACAAATAATAACAATAATGAGACTCACCATGAGTTTCGGATTTTTTTTTTAAATGAGAACCAGAGTGAGGCCATGGTGATAGACACTTTAAAACAAAATATTATCTTCCGAATGGGAGAATGGTCCTCAACATTTAGCATTAAACTACCTGTTTGATGCAGAGATAGATGAATATGACATTAGAGATACCCTACAAAGATCTGGAAATAAACCTCTTAAGACTCAGCATCAGTGATACATTCTAATTATTTCACTCTAAAAATGTCCACCGCAAATATCCATTTACTTTCACACTGATGAGAAATGTGGACTGTTACCATGCCAATTAACAAAACAAAATATTCTTTTAAATTGAATATTATTTACCCATATAATAGGAGCCAGAATCACATGATTGCATATGTGCTTACCTAAATTCTGTGATTGGTATATTTTTGCGGTTCTAAAATGCTATTTTTGACCTTGGTGTCATCCACTCATCATGCAGCAGCCATTTGTGCCGAAGCACTTGACATACAAAAGGCTATGAGTCATAACATCAAATATCTGCAGTAATATACTACACATCAAGCAACATTTCCAAGCTGCAGTGGGTCTGAATATAGCATTGTTCTGAACCAGCACAGTGATATACCAGTAGGTTTAAGAAGATTACACACACCGATTGATTTTATTCTTTATTTATTATCTCATACTTTTCTCAACAGTTCATTGGATGTGACATGGAATCGAGTGGGCCAATTAGCTTAAGTACTGGTGGTGATTGAAAATGGTCAATGTTATAACCATTTGTGCACTAAAACAAGACATTTTAGGCAAGTTAATGGTACAGTGGCAGGTAATTGCTATTGATTTTACAGGGTATTTTAAAACAGAATGTGCTTTCGGCAAAGTATATGAAGATACAAAGGAGATTTCGGTAAGGATAAATAACAACAACAAGACATTTTACCTGCACACTAAAACAGCAAAAAATAAATGAAAACAATTGAATGCCAAATGTAAAAAACAACATGTAAAACAAATAATTGTCAGTTATTTTATGTACTTTGTTGATAGTAATTCAATCATTGTGCTTGATACAATTAATTTTGTAACATCCATGTTTTGGCATGAAATTATATGCAAGTCAGTTTCGGGACTCTGACATTTGGGATTTTACCCTAAATTATAGTGTCGCTATTTGAAAGGTGCACTACACAACTCCAGGTGAAAGATACAGCTTTCGTTTGGTTACAATAATTACCCAGTTTACATAGGAGAGCCAACTCAATGTAAAAACTTACATTACCCCCCCGACCCAGAAATAAATTGATAAAGGGGTAGAAAATGACATGACGTGACCAGTTCTGTATCATACTGAGCTACATTCTAAGAAAAGATACAAAATAAAATTTTCATGGCGACAAGCTGGTAGTGGACCCCACCTGGAAAGTTGTATAATGCACCTTATGCAATACATTAGATAAAAACAAATAAATAAAACCATTTATATTGATTAAACACATATTTTCCAAGTAAAACCACAAACCAAAAGACAAAAAACAACAACAACATGCATATTCAACATTGACCCAATAAAACATCTCAATCAGATTTCCGGCAGTGCAGATGGTGTCCAGGCTGGAAGTGGGGACTCAATCCATGCTACACTCAAAACAACTGTGGAATATTATTCAGAAAAATGTGTCACACTCTATCTTATACTTTCAAGTAATCAACAATGCACTAAATATTTGAACTCTGTAGTGTCTTTGTATAGAACTGTAATAAGTATATTTTTTCAAGTATTGCAGTATAGTGATACATGGGGTGTTAGTTAATACGTATTGTGATGTATACATGTTAGCTTGTGAACCACCTTTGTTAAAGCTTCCTCCCAAATGCTAATCTGACAACTGTATGAGGATGATTTTATGTACATAACTTTAATTCATGATACATTTTTAAAACATTAACTAACTAACTTTGCTCACTACAGCAATAACTCTTCTCTTTGGTCTCCCTTAGCCTCTATGATTGCATTCTTCTGCCAATAAATTAAAGTTTATATGACAAATTATGATAAAAAATAACATTGCATTGCGGCTGCAAACAAAATGGTTTTTATCGCCTTTGATTTCCAAGCAGCACTGTGAATATTTAATCTTGTGAAGTGACCTATAGGGGCAGTTAGTTTCCATCGTGGTCAGACAGTTTGGAACCTACAGTATATGTTCTGAGCTGAAATAAATGATTAATCCAGGAAGCCTTAACAACAATAACATAATAAATACCAAACTAGATGATTTGTATAAATTAACTTTTATATGAAAAGATATAATATACATGCTGAACTAACTATTTTTATTAATGTGCCTCAAATGTTCCACAGTAAAAGGCCATGTTATACACTGTAGCTCTATAAATACCAGTGGTCTCCAGTTAGGAGCTTCCAGTAACTTCCAGTAGCTTCAAAGTAACATACACATACTGTACAGGTAAACTTCTCCATCGCAAGATCAATATAGTTTTATCTGATCTTATCTTAAAGTAAAGATTTGAAAACCATAAATAATGGTTTATTTACAGTACCCGGTTCTTGTTTTATAGACCATTTTCGTTTTTCAATTTTAATTTTGTAAAAGCAGTTCAACAGGGTGAATGTTTGAAGACCACAGCGCTAAACCAAGATACAGATCAGATCAGTGGAGAAGTATGTTTCGATGGTTTAAATTCAAGCAATGAAGGTACTGTATATGTAATGGAATAATTGCAAGAAATTTAAAATGCATTTTTTTGGTGTGAAGAGGAGCATTTCAGGCAAAGCAATAAGAGATAAATGAATGAACTTTAAATGAATGGCAGAATCTCACCATCGCTTAAGTTTCAAAGTGCACTTTTACATTCCAGAGAGCCATTTGTTTGTGAAATGTTTTGCTGATCGTTTAGCAATTTTAAGAAATATTCCAACAAAGAAGAATTATAAATGCAACTGTAAACTGTAAAAGCAGCTAATATCACCTCATTAACTGACAAAGTAGAGGACAATGGATGGAAAGCTGCTCTCGCGTATACATTACAGTTACAGAGATTGTTTTTCAGTCTCCTGCGGCGTGGGTGGTTTGTTTGGGCGTTTGCGTCACCGCTTCTCAGTTCAGGTGCAGTTTTGTGGCAGGTGGCAGTGCGCAGAAGCAGGGCTGAAGCCAGTAGGGGGCAGCACGCAGGGAGCAGCTGCTGCGAGGGCAAGTGTGAAGACATTGCTCCTATGTGGTCATCTCAACAAGGCATTGCTGGAATACAGTCAGAAAGCCTCATGACTTTTTATACCACAGCTTTTACAATACACCAGCTTGAGCTTCAACTTTTAGCAGAGATGGGTCATACTCCCTAACATTTGACCTTTTAACAAAATTCAACTTTTTTAGAATACGTCTTGGCAGAGCAGTCCATTTTATGCATATGTGGAATTGTTTATTGAAGTATAACATCACTCTTAAAGCTGAGGTCAGCCTTTTCAGACAGAACCACCCTCACTCAGCAAATAGTGTCTCATGGGGTGAGCTACAGTAAGTATGCAAAAGAAACATGTTTCCTAATACGATGAAGACATGTTTTGGTCAGGACTCTTTCTGTTGGGACAAACAAAATGTATAATTTAGAGGGGGAAAAGTTGGGTACCCCAGCTTTAACAGGTGAAGACAATTTTCATAGAACTACTGTAAAACCCACACTACTCCTTCATTTACCGTCTAATTCTTCATATTATGTTAAGCAAATAACATACTTCAATGTTAGGTTTAGACATATAACCTTACTTGAGTCATTGCCCAATTGAAAAAGCAAAAAGATTGTCCGGTTTCGACTTGAGTAATATTTTTGAGAAACAAATCCAAACAAATATTTGCTAACTATTGTAGGCCACTATTGAGTGTTTCTATGTTTTGTTTTACAATTTGAGCCATTAATCAATCTAAGCCAAAACACAGTCCAGTTTTTTCCAGGCAGTATCTTTGTCGACTATATCTGGCCAAAAATAGTCCGCTGTTGCTGTTTCCAGTTTCAGTAATGCTGTTATTTTCTTGTCAAAAGGTTTACTTGTTTTTGGGCACCACCAGGATTTCGTCTCCATCCTGGATGCTGTAGGAGTGCAGACCACGAGTGTTGTACTTCATCTCCTCCGGTCCAAAGACGCTGCTCTTGTCGATGTAGTAAAGTCTCATGCTGTTTGCTGTGAGCTGCACCACAGTGGCAAGGCGCTTTTTCAGCTCTGCCACGTTCTGGTCCAAACGAATGTTCACCTGTTCAGAAATATATACTGTAATGAAAAACAAAAAATACCCTTTTGCATGGAAAATAAAGACAGGGTGAAATCCGAGGCACTCTGATAAAAAGTCCTTTAATGCAGAAGGGACCAACGCGTTTCGGCCACGCAGGGCCTTCTTCAGGGCAATGTCATGTATATACTGTATACATGTATATACATGTATATACTGTAATATTATTCACCAGAATGATTGACAATTGGGAGGACCAATAGTCTAGATGATCCGCCCGGGAAGATGAAAATCCTCTAATATACCTTTAATGTCAATAACTCACTTAAATGTCAAATCCTGTCCAGCTTAAAACTACTTGAAAACAGTTACCAAGCTTGGATACCTGATTATCAAACAATGAAAATAGAATGTAGACATTTCAATCCACCTAAACCTTTAGCCAATTGTTGGTATTTGCATGCATGATTTTTTTGGCCACAAGCACCTCCGGACAAACAACCCGTGCTCACATGACACTTTCTTACACTATTTTTTTAGACAATCTGGAGCTACTTCTTATCACAAAGTTCTGTGTCCTGAACGCCTCCCTGGGGAGGAGTTCTGGTTCTGGGGAAGACCCCGTGTCTTTCAGCTGAACTGGTAACGCTTCAGGATTCCCATGAATGAGCTGGAGAAAGTGTGTGTGGTTAGTGAAGTCTGGGTGTCTCTGCTTGGACTGCAGCCCCCGCGACCGATAAAGTGAAAATGAATGGGTGGATGAAACCAGGAAAAGAAACAGAATAACACTCCATGAAAAAGAAAGGTACCTGACTTTCAATCTGTACTGTATGTATTTATGTATGTATTATTTAACAATTGGTCGGTAGATTGGATCGCTTTTGAGACATTTTTGACTACTGTAGTAACAACCCTAGTGAAATGTGCGTACTGGCACAGATAACAGGTGTTCTTTTGAGGGTGATCCGAATCACCCTCTGGATACAGGGTGTGTTTTAAAGAATTGAAAGCATTGAAGCAGAGGTCTGCGCTCTACGAGTGCTTTCCTAGTTATTATTATTGCATTTCCTGCACTCTAATTGTTCAAATTATTTGTCGGTAAATTGACAATTTTCCTCCAAGATGACTGCTGTTGTGATATTAGGGCAGTACACAAACACATTTTATAGAACTTTCAACACTACATGTTGCAATAGTCTTCTCAATAATGGCTAATGAGTTTTTACTACAATCGCTGACACTGCAATGTTATCCCGAACAAAGAGTAATGTGGCCTAACAAAACTTGTAGCTAATCAAAAGTTCAAATTCCCAAAATAAACAAACTGGCTGCGTTATCAAACTTGTAGCAGCTGCTGTGAATACAATGTAGTTTTTAATTAGCTCTGGCCTCGTTATCCCACCTGCTCCACCTTGTCGTCGCAGTGCACCTCCACCTGAGCGCGACAGCGGGGTCGGAGGTCCACCTCAGCCAGTGGCTCCAACTTCCCATACTTAGTGACCAGACAGTGGTACCTACAGGGAGCAGCAGCTTTAGCAACAGAACAAACAACTATAATTGACCGTGTGTGGAGGTATGTACCTGCAGGGGGGCTCTTCCTCAGGCCGGTCCACGTAATAACGGATGAAAAACCTCTCTGCATCCTCTCTCTCGCTGTCAGTCACCACACTACCGTTCAGCCTCGCAATGGCAGGCAACCTAAAGATGGCAGACAGGAGAATATTTCACGCTTGCACTGAAGGTTTTTAATGGTGGAAAGTTAGAAAGTATAAGTGAAAGTCATTCCTTAGTTTTCTCTTTGTAAATTTCACCAAACATCAAAATAGGAATTACAGTATGTATTGCAATCATATAACTAGTCTCAAAAGCCTTTAAACAATTTGGTTCTATCAACAGTCTTCACATGCATGCATGTACTTTTTAGACCTTTGTCAAATTTTAGATCAGCTTTTTTAGACAGTAAACCGAAAAAGAGAGGACCATACCCAATAAGCTAATTAGCTTTAGTCTTTAGAAGACCATTAGTCTTCTTTTGTAAAGACTAATGGTTTTGTACACTGTCCCTGTTTCAATAAACAATAAAGAAGAAGAAGAAGCTCTCAGCCCAAAGCGCCACACCCTAATTGGACCACACTTTTACAAGACTCCTTATAGTGAGAAAAAAAGTGTAGATAATTTATTAACCAAAATGTTAGCTTCAAAGTTCCCAGTTTCCTTTGAACACAGTCTTTCAATTGGATAAATGTGAATACAATACAATCCAATACAATTAATTCTTGTATAGCCCTAAATCACATCTCAGAGGACTTAATAAAACCATTGAAATCACCACCACAGATCAGAGAATCAACAGTTAAAACACATAAAGAATATAGAACACATGTTGATAAATGTCCATACATGTTGTAGAATGTTAAAGTGTCCTGGATCATCACCACAGTCCTTCTAGTTGGACACTATGTCCACTATGTGAATGTTGGAACAACACCCATCTCACACATATTGTTGCTTCTTTTTCACAGTATACTTCATATCCGCAGAGCCCAAAGCACAGCTCAACTTCATAATAATAATAATAATAATATTGCATCGGTTTTATATAGCACTTTTCAGGATACTCAAAGACACTTCACATTATTCTTTCACTTCACTACTGTAGCCACAGCTGCCCTGGAGCACACATGAATTAAACAGATGCACCTACAAATTCAAGAAATAGTTACAATTATGTTTGCTAATTATGTCAGTAGAGGGACAAAAAACATATTTACTAGTTTTACAGTGAATTTTAATTACTGTAGCTGTAAAATTCACAGTAATTTATTTCACTGCATTTGAGAAAAAATTACTTTCTACTTCACTACAAATTGAAATAAACTCAAAAGTAAGAAAGTTTGACTCACTGTGCGATCATGAGGCTCCGTCGCTCTGTGTTGGTGTAGGTTTGTAATAAAGGAATTCCCTGCAGTCGAACCTCTTCTAGCTTTGGGAAGAAATTCAGTTTATCTATGTCCTCCCACCGATTCAGACCTGAAAAGATGAAGCTGTTACTTTTTTACTGTAATGTTAGATAGCTAATTGAAACTATACCATCACAATATTCACTTCAATAAATGTCACTTTAAATGTAGCCGTATGCATCCCCATGAAAGTAACACACCCAGACTCAATATTGTGAATTTTCAAGACATTTGGATTCAGATTCATTCAGATTAATCTTATTTTGCTATTTGTTGTAAAACACATTGGAATACATGTGCAAAGTCCTTCACACACATTCACAATTTAAAGAATTACATTGACTTAGAAGCAAGAAGATGTGTTTCGTGCCAAGCTATGGAAAAGGAAGATCTATATTATCTCCAAGGAAACAAACATGGAAGTTGCTTAGTGCTCCTCTAATTGATCAAGAGGATTTTGCGAATGCCAAACGTGGTGGTTGAAAGTGAAAGAACAGGAAGTAAACCAACAATAACATGTTGAGTGATGCTTTTTATATTGATCAAGGCGTTTCCATGAGACAGACTGCTCTGGTGTTAAAAATAGATGTTCACAGATACAGAACATAGAAGCATATCTTTTAATGTGAACTGTTGTCTATATGTGGAATGTTTTCTGACAAAAATAGAATAAATACAAGCTTATGCTTTTTTCTACCAGACACACAATATAGATGGATAGATTGACATTCTATAAGATTGACATGATACAGGTTTATTTTGGGAAACCTCTTGTATTCAATATACCAGGGGTCATCAGCTATATTTATCAGCGGGCCAGAGTTTTACCAGACAGTCTCCTTGGGGGCTGGACCCCCAAAGAGAAAATTAATAAGATTAATTTATTTGCCATTTGCAGTAAAACCACATTGGAATACATCCGCAAAACTCCCCACTGTGCACCAGACAAGTACATAAATAAAACAAGGTTAAAAGTACAGAAATAAAGAATAATAATGCATTGGTTTTATGCAGTGCTTTTTTGGACACTCACAGACGCTTCACATGTCATTATTCTTTCACTCCATACGTGGTGGTGATAAACTGCTACTGTATCCACAGCTGCCCTGGGGCGCAATGACAGAAGCAAAGTATTTTGGAATACAGTCGCAGGCCGGTTAGAACGGCTTGGAGGGCTTGATTTGGCCTGCGGGCCGCCAGTTGATGATCACTGTAACAAACCGTGAGAGTTTTTAAAAGTTTTTTCCAAATATCCAAGCATGGGACTGCCAAACTGTTCAAACTGACTTGATCAGTCAAGTGTGTTAGCTTCAGATTCATGGTAGTCTATCAATGATCCTTTTCTAGAGGAGGTCCTGATTCACAGCGTATTCTTTAATAGAAAACATTTCTGGTATTGCCAGAAAATACTTGGCTTTCTACAAGGGCATTGCTGAAAAAACTGCATCTTCATGATCGCCCCCAATAACCCCCACTTTGGACATTCTACACACTTCAAAACTTGCCTTGCACTAGTATAAGACAAAGGACATGTTCATACTTGTTATGGTTCACAAGACCAATACTGGTTCACTTTGTGGCAAAAGAAATACTGTATTTGTGGATATAAAACCACCATGTAAAAGTGAACCAGTTCAACAAATGTCTATTAAACGTCCATCGTGTGTAGTTATAAAATTTGTATACAGATTTTTTAAAATACATGCCTTTATACAATTTTTTATGATTTACATGCCAAAGCAAATATCTAGTTTTTTGACTTCCTGTTATTGGCAATAAAAATTCTGATTCTAAAGTAGGGGTGGGAACCTCAGGGTACCTCACGATACGATACAATGCGCGATACAAAGCTCACAATAACGATTATATCACAATAACGATTATATCACAATAACGATTATATCACAATAACGATTATATCACAATAACGATTATATCACATTATGACGATTATCAATATATTGGTCAGAAATATACCATATGCCAATGTTAAGTGAAAAAATACACTTGATTTCAAGATAAATGGAATGGAGATGCGTAATGTAGTCATATATTGAGTATTGATACTAATTTAAAAAAATATGTGTGTATAATATATATATATATATATATATATTGTTTTTTTTTTTTTTTTTTTTCAAAATCAATACTTGTAAAATGCATATCGATAATCGATCGCGGGAGAAAGTATCACAATACAGTGCCTTGCGAAAGTATTCGGCCCCCTTGAACCTTTCGCCACATTTCAGGCTTCAAACATAAAGATATAAAAATAAAATTTGTTAAGAATCAACAACAAGTGGGACACACTCGTGAAGTGGAACAAAATTTATTGGATCATTTAAACTTTTTTAAGAAATAAAAAACTGAAAAGTGGGGCGTCCCAGTCTCAGGTCTTTTGCAGACTCCAACAGGTTTTCTTCCAGAATGGTCCTGTATTTGGCTCCATCCATCTTCCCATCAATTTTAGCCATCTTCCCTGTCCCTGCTGAAGAAAAGCAGGCCCAAACCATGATGCTGCCACCACCATGTTTGACAGTGGGGATGGTGTGTTCAGGGTGATGAGTTGTGTTGCTTTTACGCCAAACATATCGTTTTGCATTGTGGCCAAAAAGTTCGATTTTGGCTTCATCTGACCAGAGCACCTTCTTCCACATGTTTGGTGTGTCTCCCAGGTGGCTTGTGGCATATGGATATCTTTGAGAAATGGCTTTCTTCTTGCCACTCTTCCATAAAGGCCAGATTTGTGCAGTGCACGACTGATTGTTGTCCTATGGACAGACTCTCCCACCTCAGCTGTAGTTATCTGCAGTTCATCCAGTGTGATCATGGGCCTCTTGGCTGCATCTCTGATCAGTCTTCTCCTGGTTTGAGATGAAAGTTTGGAGGGACGGCCGGGTCTTGGTAGATTTGCAGTGGTCTGATACTACTTCCATTTCAATATAATTGCTTGCATAGTGCTCCTTGAGATGTTTAAAGCTTGGGAAATCTTTTTGTATCCAAATCTGGCTTTAAACTTCTCCACAACAGTATCTCTGACCTGCCTGGTGTGTTCCTTTGTCTTCATGGTTCTCTCTGCGCTTTAAACAGAACCCTGAGACTATCAAAGAGCAGGTGCATTTATACGGAGACTTGATTACACACAGATGCATTCTCTTTATCATCATCAGTCATTTAGGACAACATTGGATCATTCAAAGATCCTCACTGAACTTCTGGACTGAGTTTGCTGCACTGAAAGTAAAGGGGCCGAATAATATTGCACGCCCCACTTTTCAGTTTTTTATTTGTTAAAAAAGTTTGAATTATCCAATAAATTTCTTTCCACTTCACGATTGTGTTCCACTTGTTGTTGATTCATGACAAAAAATTAAAATGTTATATCTTTATGTTTGAAGCCTGAAATGTGGCGAAATGTTGAAAGGTTCAAGGGGGCCGAATACTTTCGCAAGGCACTGTATATCGTTAGATCGATATATTGTCACACTCCTATTCTAAAGTGAACATGCAAATTTAGTCTAGATACAGCTTTTGAGTGTGTGAATCATAGACTGTATATATTAACGGACAGAGTCACGCCTATCTCCGCCGTTCTAACTAATGGGCCAAAAAATTTGCTCTACTGCAGTGTTTTTCAACCTTTTTTGAGCCAAGGCACAATTTTTTCACTGAAAAAATCTTGCGGCACACCTCCAGGAGAAAATGTAAAAATGTATACAGTACTAATGTAAAAAAATATATACTGTACATACTCTGTGTGATATATAAAGTATATCTTATCTTATAATGTATACAGTATACTCTGTAGCCTATATTCACAATATACAGTTATTCTCATCAAAATGCTTAAGTCCAGGCCTTGAAATTAAGCTTTATTTAATATTTATCGATACAATTAACAAGAGTTTGGGAATAAAGTGGCACTAACTGTGTGGAAAAAAACTAAGAAAATCCACTCTCTGCCCAAATAGTCAAATAATAACTCACACAAAGAACATGCATTGTTAGTGCATGGGAAAAATTTAGGTATCCGAGCTTTAAAAAAGGAGTTTTGGATGAGGGACACGGGAGGTCCTGAACGCGAGTCCATGGTTCTGTCCGGTCCGCATGTCTGTGGTTCTGTCCACTCGACTACGGTCTGCGCTCGGTACCCAGTTCAGAAGTGCGTTCGCGAGAGCTGTTGTACAAAAATTGTACATTTCATAGTTAAACCACTACAACGCGGCCACAGCTACCCCGGGGCAGAGCGGAGGATGTTAATCCTGTTCAGAAACGGCATAATTCATTTTCAAAAACGTCTCTATCACTTTCACTTCTCACTCGCCACAAAGCTCTTGACTCGCTCCCTCCCACATTTGTTGGTCGCATCCAATTTTACCTTTCTCGCCACAATGCTGACCTGTTACAGCCAGTGGTCGCATCCAATTTTTCAGTTTCAAAGTACTTAGCTATCTGCTGCCATCTACTGATTTGAAAAAGTATTACATGGTTACTCACAGTTCAAAACAAGTCACCGCTCGTCAACAGCGAATGCAGCTATTTTTAGACAAAGTAGACGAATTTCTCACGGCACACCAGACAATATCATACGGCACACTAGTGTGCCGCGGCACAGTGGTTGAAAAACACTGCTCTACTGGAGCGATCCAAAATGGCCGCGAATGGTCCCGCCCACAAGAAAATTGTGAAAAAACGCATCTGCGCATGCGTCAGCCGGCGCAGCTCCATTCATTTGAACGAGAGACTTCAAAAATTCACAGCAAGTAAACTAGAGTGGACCAAAAAATGTCACCCCCCTCAGCATTGACACACATGTGGAACGGAGCTTTGGGCCAAGAGCCAACTTTTGGTCCATCCTGTAAAGACGTTTTTGAGAGGTCTGCCAATGCTATATGTTAGCATTGGCTAATTCTACTTCTGGGTCCACCCCCATCGGCCCGGGGTGGTATTGCAAACATGTCAGCGCACGTCATTTTGGCCACTTTTGAGCTGGGACCCTCCCCCACTGGTGTGAATGCGAAAGTGGAGGATGGTTACTACCTTTTAAGTGGATTTCACATCGTCCAAAGTGTTGTTTTAAAGGATGTATTTGATCACATCTGACCTGAGTTGTGCAAATTCATGCTGCGTAGATTTGGGAAAAGCCGCTGGAGAATGTCTTTGTTGTCCTGAATTGAGGCCAGGTTGTTGTTGGCCATGACCAGCGTTTCCAGAGAGGGGAACATGGAGCCGATCTTGCGGACCTCAGCCCAGTCCTGCAGGCTGTTGTCCGAGATGTGGAGGAGGCGCAGGGAGAGGCAGGGCTCACGGGAGGCATGGACACCACTGTAACCATTCAGGCTGAGGAACAACTCCTCCAGACTGCAGAAACACAAGTGGGCACAGGGCTTACAGGGCACTGCCACATCTGTATCATCATAAAGATACTAAAGCCAATATTGTAAACACAGACACACTAGCCAAACATTTTTATAATTGAATGTGGTGCCATTAGAAAAGTCTTCTAAAGGTTTAGAAGTTGCTATTTATAAAGCAGTTTTTTGAAAAGCAAGATATTTTAGTGCAAAATATAAATTGTTCCTAATTAAAAGCGCTAATAACAAAACATGCTCAAGGCTGTAACTATAGGAATAACATTTTTGGACACATTTTCAAAGGAGATAGGTTTTTCAAATTCTGTATCTCGTTTATCTCGAGTAAAAAGTACTGGTATGCTTGGTGAGATTCACAGATCCTGTACTTGAGCAAGAAGTAAGAATGTCCGGTTTGTGTTTTATGTGTCTAATGTGTTTCGTTGACAAAGAAATTCTTTATCTTATATATTTTCCCTTTTTTATTATCTAAATCCCTGTTTTTTAAGCTTTATGAAATCCAACCTTCTGAATGATAATTGACATTGATTTTTGACTTTCAAGGCTGCATGGGCAGGAAGTTGTGGACATTGCGTGTATATTCACTTTGTCTCAGGTGTTCATTGAAATAAAATGCTTGCATGCACAACGTTAGTTATTACTTTTTTGTTCTATCAATAAATATTATTATTATTTCAAAAAGTCACTATTTTAGGGCTGTAACAAGAAAATGGATAATTAGCAATTTTGGATTATTGAAATTGTTGTCAACTCACAATCGATTAATTGTTGTTTTTTTACATACATAAACTTAAACATGCTGAAAAGATGTTTTTGACAATGATAATTCTATAATGACAACAACATAAAATTAAAATGTGTTACAAGTCATCTCTACATTCTCCAAATCCAATAGAAAAATTAATCTTCAAAAACCATATTAACTGACAATCAGAACAACTAACCCATTAATTGACAGAATAATTTACAAACAAGATTATTTAAAACACTGAGTTACAACCCTAAACTATTTCGATGTAGTTTAATAACACCTCTGTTCTTGGATTATTTGAGGCACATGTGACACTTACTCAGGCAGCTCCTGTGTGAGCTGAAGCACGGTGTCCCAGGACACTTTGGTGTTGTTGAGGACCAGGCGCCGGACGCCAGCGAAGGCCTCGACGCACGGAGCCTCCAGAGGGACTGCGGCCAGAGGGTTGGAGCTCAGGTTCAGGAAGTCCAGGTTGGGGATATTGGATACAATTTTACTGATCTACAAATTACAGTAAAAAGTACTCATGTCATTAACCAACATTTTTAATATTCTGTGATTGCACTTTTTAAAAAGAAAGACAAGCTGTTTAAGTAAGAAAAGTTTTGAGTACGTTATTCAAGTAGAAGTACAGAAAAGTGGCCGAAAACATTACTCAAAGAAAGTCAGCTTGCTACCCCCCCAGGGGCAAAGTATCATGGGTGACGTGCAAGTAGCAAGTATCATGAAATATACAAAAAGAAATCCTGATTAGTTTAAGAGAAGTTAGTTTGAGCTTATTTCAAGCACACAATGAAAAAGTGTACATTATGTGCAACATCAAAACACTGGTCTTAAGAACACTGATAGTCAGACAAAGAAAATCCACTGTTTCTTGAAAAAGAGTGGGATGAAGTTGAACACTTTCATTGATTCCCATCCCCAGTTAAGTGTTTTCTACAGTATGTAAATAATTCTCACTTTATATAGGATCAGTGGGAATTCAGGGACAGTCAACAGAGGGACAAGTGGTCAGATGTACCTCATGCCAGTCCTGCAAATTGTTGTGGGACAAGTCCAGCTCCATCACATGTGCACAGAAAGCTGCAATTTCTGTTTGGTCTCCAGCTCGACTGATGCCAGAGCCTTCTAACACCAGCACTCTCGGCAAGTTAAGACGATCTGTAGGATTATTGAAAAGATCATTAAAAAAATAAAGCATTCATTCATTCATTTAATATTCTTTTAAACATCAACAAGTTTTTGAGAAATAAACACAAAAGAGAAAAACCTTTCATGGGAGAGCCTTGAGGTGTGGTGATTATGACTACACCAACCCCAGGGCCTCGGCGATAGGGGAAGTTCTCAGGGCTGTACTTTTCCACGATCACTTCCACGAAAGAGCGGCCGTGTGTGTCGCTCAGTGAGTCCATGGCTGTGCCCCTGAGCTCCGCAGCTGATATGAAAAAAAAATAATGTTTATAACACACAGTGGTGCTCAATGCATTATATTTGGTTTGTGCTTCCTAATAGATTTGTGTGGTTCAAATCTGGAATTTATGAAAGTTGGGACCTGAAGGAATATCACAATCAAAGTGCATAAAATAATCCTGAAACCAGGGGTGTCAATTATGTGGCCCAATGCTATTTGTAATGGTTCCCAAAATTATTTAATATATTATTAACTTGATGCAATGATGGTAAGAATTGAATACAGGCTACCAACATAACTAGTTAATACTCTCAAGAAAACAACTGTACAATTTAAGATATTCTAAACAGTGAACAAGCTGCCCTTGGTTTAAAGGATCTGAGAAAGAGCACCCTAAACAATTGGATTTGGTATTGCCTCTCCTAAAGCAAACTTCAGCTTGATCTGTATGTTCAAATGATGCCTGAAAATGTATAACAAATGTAAATGCATAACTTGTTTGTGTTGGAGTCTGGCTCTGGAGCACAGAGTGCTCGCTGTGTTATTGTCCAGTGTATGCCCAGAGAGTTGAGCCACACAGAGACTGAAACTACAGTACTTAGTTATTACTGAGTAGTGTATTATTGTTTTTGTGTTATATTCTGCACTTTCACTTGTTTAAAAAAATTAAAAAGATACACATTTAAACATGAAAACACAAATAGTAATAGTTAAAAGGAAAATAAACAATCGAACTTGCAGTCTGCAATAACAAAATGTCCTTACCTTTGGACCACTTTTGGTACAAATCAAAACTGAAATTGAAAGCCTTTTGTTCCCATTCTATCAGAAATGAATATTCAAACTCATCTTAAATAAAAGTGATCTATAATATTAAAAAACGACTGTAACAAGAAATAAAAATGACATGCAATGGATACATTGGTAAACTTCCAGCCCACAATCAGCTCATTTTATTATGTGGCCCCTGAACAAAATTTGTTTGACACCCCTGCCAAAAGTGCTTTTTCATTTTCAGTGCAGTAAAAGAAAAAAGTGATTTAAGGTACAAAGTACAGTAGTTATAAGGGCCTTTGACAAACTACATGATTTGAGACCATTTTATAGTCAACCAATTTGGTGGTTTAGCAATGATTTTCTGGTCTCTCCACACACGTGAGCTGTGTGCCGAGATTGACACACAGCAGATACTACACAGTAAACAGTAAATTTGACGTTTTTGGTAAAGAACCTTTTTTGTCTGTAAATGTACGCCATCGAGATGTCCTCAAGTTTCATCATCAAACTCAGAGCAAACATCAAACTCAAGGGCCTTTGCAATATAAAACAACAAAGGGTTAAATGAAAGAATAATCACAAGATTAATAAATACAGATCTGCAGTCCATTAAAACATCAGTAGTATTTCTGATTACAGTTCTTTTTAAAACAACAAACTTCAGTGCAGATTATTGACGGTTCTAGGAAGCAGCATTGATTTGTTATGATAATTCATACTGCGAACTATGGTTCTATCAAACATTCAAAAGTATAAGTATATGGGGACACTAGACTACGTGAAAAAGCTAGTGTACACAAATATATATCCCATAATGTAAAGAGCTACTACTAAGAAACATTTCTAAGCAGTACATTATGTGATGTATTGACAGAAACAAGTGCCTTACCTAAAGAGATCGTCCTTAACCAAAGTGACCACTTAATGTATCCTGTTCCCTCTCAAATGGGTCCTGTAATGAAAAGGTTGCATGTTTTATTCAATTTCATATTTGTCAAAGTATTTGGTGCATTTACTTACTCCAGATTGGCGGGTGATTGGCCGCACTGATCAACGCGAAAAGTGACAGGAATAAACTTGATCCAGCACTTGAAACTATAAGCAAAAACAGACTGGGTGAATGGATGGTAAAGTTATTCATTTACCAAAATCAATACAAATGTTCTGTCTTTGTGAACACGGTCACAATCTTTATATCCTTTTAGAGCTCTTCAAGAAATTATCTGACCTATACGCAGTTTTGAATGGCATTATTGCTGATGGCATAGATATACAACACCAACACAAAAGGGCACGTTAGGACAAAAAGCATGAGTCAATTAGTGTTTATGGAGATTTCTTGCTGTTGTAGGTCAGAAAATCCTATCAATTTAATTTTAATACTACAAGCCAATATGCTTAGCTAGTTTGTAAATAAATAAATAAATCGGGGGTTTAGTCCCCTCTATTAAATATTAGATACACTATGCTCGGTCAAATATAGATACTGATAATATGTATTAAAGGTCAACTAACTTATTTCATTTTGTTATTTTTTTTCACAAACAAAGTCTTTTAGTAGGCTCATGTTAAGTAGGAAGTGCATGTTAAATTAAAAAATAAATACAATACAGAAGACTATCCAGTACACACCAGTCAACAATTGTGATAATAACATGTCACTACTCTTTGACGTACATTTGATTAAATATAACATTAAATGTACTTTTGGATCCACATTCTTTAAGTTTTAGCATACAAATCGGCTATCATAAGAAAAACATGAGATATTTTCAAATTGGGACAAAATGTACAATCCAGTATTTTTCGAAAAGAGATTAAAATGACAATATAATTGTTATGATTACATGTGATCAACTGCACCATAGACATTCAATAGATTAACGCTGTGAAGAAAGAACAAATAGCTTTAGAATAAAATACCGAAACAAACAATACCACAACGACAACTACAACTGCTAAGATAAAAAACTACATATTAGACACATTAGAAAAGCACAAACTAATCCCAATAAAAACATAACAGGTTTTTTGTTTTTTTCTATAGTAGACGGTGCAGCGATCCTCAGCAACAGAATCAGTCACGGCTGACCGAACGTAATCTCGAGACAAAACCATAAATACAGCAGGATACCTGTCATAATAGTGCATATACATCTATAATAAGGATATCAATCTTTCAGAGTAAAAAGCAACCACTGTTACCCGCGTACACACCTTAAATATCCACTTTATTTGGCTCGTGTTGATGAAAACAAACCAGCTGTCATTTTGGTGTCTCGCATCCAGGAAGTGACGAAATGTAGCTTAGTAGCTTGGTAGCGGTAGTAGCTAAGGATATTGCAAATCCTTAAAAGTTATGAAATTAAATAAAGCAATAGAGCTTCTAGATCAAATAAAACATTACAAATTAATTGACCCTTAAATCTGAGGAAAAATTTGCATATTTTTTTATTTATTTTATTATTGTATTCATAAAGCATTATTTTGTATTTATCTATTTTGGTTGTTTCTTCTATTTATGTTCTTTTTTTTCGTTCAACTCACCTTCATTTTGCACTGCTTTATGGATATGAACTGTGTTGTGCCTTAATATAAATTTATAAATTTATAAATGTTCAATAAAGTTTTATAAAAAAAATAAATAAAGGTAGCGTATACAGTCTATGAGTAGCAGTAAGTTTATTTTCATGTATTTATTTTTTGTCACACATGATACTGTAAAAGATAGAATAATAAAGAACAAAATACAAATGTATTATAAATATAAACACATAATTAAATTATAGGAAGAGTCTGTAACAATGGAAACTAGGGAAGATCTATTTAATATTTATTTTATTATTCTGTACCATACATTTATACTGGTATCTGTGTGAATTCAATTGGAACGCTGTCAATCGTTTAGAAACAATGACATTCAAACAAAGTAAAAATGAAATAAAAAGGGAGATTTTGCCATCTAGTGCAATAGTTGGTGTAATGCAGTTACAATACAAATGGACCAGGGTTGAAAAAGGTTGTCAGTTGAGATTTCCGTTACTCTGTACTTATATACGTCATATGAATAATCAGTTGTTGCATTGCTACTTGAAAAGCTTGCTTTCCATACTCAAATGACACGTACACGGGCGTTTAAGTGCCTAAGTATTTTATTTTCAGTACTTTACCACTAACCTTTCAAACACCATTGTTACTTTCCCACCTCTACACCTCTAATTCCCACCTCTACACCTTCTCCACCGACTCCCACTGATGACTGCTGTCATTGTGTCCTTGGGCAAGACACTTAACCCCACTTTGCCCAAACCCCCCACTGAAAGATCAAGGCTATGCTCACACTCAGAGAGCAGCCGTCCTCCTGTGGACTCACCACCTGCAGAGGATCAGTGAGGGGCTGGTGCTATGAGACTTGGGTGGCATCTCTGATTTCCACCCCCCTGACCTATAAATCAATTAAAGGGTAGAAAATGGATGGATGGATGGATATATACTTTCTGCTTTCTTAAAAAGACAATTTAGTTCTAAGATGATGATAGGACATAAAAAACTGGTTGGAAGAGGTCAGCCGTGCTTTTACTGTAAGTTCACATGACCCTTTGGCAGCACTTGACTTTATGTTTTTGTAATAGTGTCTTTAATAGGCCTATGTTGTTTAAGTGTTTCAAAAGCAATACTAAAATCTCTCATATGAATATATAGTACATCAATGTCAATAACAAATTAAACGACTACTAGAGCAGTAATGTTCTGTGGTTTTTATCATTAAGTCCCCAGCAAAGAGAATATCTGGACAAAAGGCATTCCAAAAAGTAAATGTGACGATACAAGAGTAAAAAAAAAAAAGGGTTCTATTAAACTATACGCAGGGTGTTGTTAATCAGGTAACATGGATTTGTATCACAGGGACCTGATTTTGTTTTCTTA
This sequence comes from Knipowitschia caucasica, assembly GCA_964034765.1. NCBI lineage: Eukaryota > Metazoa > Chordata > Actinopteri > Gobiiformes > Gobiidae > Knipowitschia > Knipowitschia caucasica. The sequence continues at coordinate 15,579,516 of OZ035832.1, forward strand.
GCACAAACCTATATCGAGAGAATAAATTCATTGACCACAGATAAAAGTAGAAGACAGCATGTGGCCCAAACAACCAGTTTATTGTGAAAAGTCCCTTCTGCCAATCATACAATTGTACCAAGTGTAACATAAATTCCATTGAATAACACCAACAACACAATTCATTACATGTTTATTTATTCAAACTCCAGATGCATCCGTGAATCATCAACCTAAAAGAGAAAATGCGAGATAGTTAGGTTATAAATATGACTTAAATGATCACAATGTATTAATTCAGTGTATGCATGCATGCCTGTGTTGTTGTACCATAATGCCAAAACAAATTCCTGGTTTGGGAACTAGTTTTTGTCAAAAAAAAAATACATTATAGATATAAGCTGGGGTACCTAATTTATTTACAAACATACACTATACTAACAAGTTATACATATTTTATTGCATAGTTACATTTTCTGTGGATTTAAAGTTAGGTATGGAGCATTAATAGAACGCATTGCTAGAAGATAATTGTATTAGTTACAATTTCAATAGAATTGCTATTTTTCGTCATTTGAACTGACTTTGCTGACTGCATCACCTCTTACCTCAAGCACAGGGGTAACTGTACTCTGTCTCATCACTGTCGCCTGAAATGGAAATAAACCATTCTTTTAAATCCATGGCAAAGACTTGAACCTTATTTAATTTTTTTCTTATTCATGATGGTACGTACTGGGCTGGTAGTAGTCGTAGAGTACCACCACGGCGGGCTTCAGGTTACTCACTTCGCGTTCCTGTACCACCACTAATTGATGATTGATGGGGATGCCTTTCGGTAGCTTTTAAAGGAAGAATACAAAAACATTTTCAATCTGACTAATTTTTTCCCAAATTATCAGGTTAAATATGAGATTTTCTTACCTCTTTCAGGTAGACCAAATAATGGTCATTGTCCTTTTGGTCATTTTCAATCCTTTCGACCAGCAATGCGCCCTCCAGCTTAAACACGCAGATGCACACACACACATATTTTGTGATAATTTTTGACATTAAAGATACCATTTTGAAAATCTTTAAAAACACCTCAAAGCTAGTAGGAACATTAGTGAGGGAATTGGGCTTTTTATATCATTTGAATATCATTGATGTTCAAACACATAAAAAATGGACTGCATTTACTCAGTTATTACCAATTTCAATTTTCAAAGCCTGATATGATGCAATCTGACATGAGACATTGTGTTAGGTCAGCTGCAGCTTAGATGAATCAAGACTTGATACGCAAAATCATATTTGCTGAGCTTTTAACCCACAAAACAGATTTCGAGTTGTTTTGAGCTTCATTCATGCTAGTGTGTCTGAACCATAGACTGTAAATATTATATCTGAATGGTCCTGCCTCAGTCTTGAGCTGAATCCAAATCATAGCCTCTAAATTCTATCTCCATCAAACTCAAGTTTTGTCAATTTAAAAAAAAAAAAGTTATACTTCAGCCTTATCCCTTCGGTCACAACTGCGTTTGTAAATCTATGTTAAAGCATGTTCATTACTGACATAAGATACATTGTTTTTGCAACCTTGTCCTTTTGTTAATGCCTTTTTATGTCAAGAAATAATAATAATTTGCATGACCGAATAAACAAATAAACAAACTCAATTTATCTGGTGAAATTATCTATGTATGCAGAACTAAGGTGTGATTTTAAATTTAACCCACACAAATTCAACATATACTCCTGATGGCAGAAGTGAGTACTACATGCTAAGAGCTTATTGATCTTTAAAATATGTTTGTTCATTATTTTTGCTTCAAAAACCAAGTGAATAGTCCCATTAGCAAGTTTAAGAACCAAAATACTGCATTATATATCTTCTTCATGCGCTCCTGAATGCTGAACACTTTCTATACAGCAACCTGGCTTCCTGAAAACATTTCCCTACATTTGTCTTTCTAAATTTAATTATAATATTAATTGTAGAAGCCCTCCATCACATTTCAGGGATCTTCCTATTGAATGTTTCACATTTCTGAAGAAACTCAGATGCCTAAAGGGTTAACTAAATCTCAAAAAGAAAAAGACGCGCAAAACAAAAAAAGCGCTTTTCAAATACCTCTTTCAGAGACCGAGAATCTGGTTTGAATCCAGAGAGCATCTTAATGTTGAGGATGACCATGTTGGAGGTTTCCTGGTCCCCATTATACCTGTAAATGAGAGTAGAAGTGGTTATAGATGGTAAAGATAACATAATCAAAATGCATTCGCTGGAGTTTTGGTCTCACTCTGATTTGAAGAAGAGGTTCATTTTGGGTCTCAGTAAGTTGCTGTCGCAGTCGACCTTGTGAGTCACATCAACTTTGAATGCAGAGGTGCCGGTGGGTGTCGGGACGTTGTACATGAGAGCAATCTGGAAGCATTATTTCAAAATAACTTTACAACACGGCTGCACAACAGAGACACTAAAACAAATATGATGTGGATTAATATGTCTAACCTAAACTAAAACCACAGATAATGTTAACTTTTCAGTAATATCCATCAAACTAGTTTCTTGTTCTCAAAATAGTTTTCTTCTATCCCATGCATGTATATTTATAACAAGTATAGATTATATTCTCCTAACAGAAAAGTGAAAAACTGAAGACCCCTTTTCTATTCTAATTTTCTGACTTGAGGACAACATGTTGCGGGCTGATTTGTTCACAAAATAGTATGTTATTTTTGTTGTTGTCATAAATACATGTTGATGATGAATTGTTGATGAACAATTCAGACCACAACATACCGTCTTACCCTATCAATATTTAATCTTTTACATACTGAGAGCTAAATGACCGAGCGAGGGCTGGTACTTACATGCATGTTAAAACTAGTAACAGAACCAAACAGTTTTGAAAGCTATAGGAAGTGGATGGAAACATGAATGTCATAGTTCTTATAATTTTTGTGGTTTCAAAGTTAAGTAATCCAGCTTTATCAAATACAATACAGTTGATGCATCTAATTGGTTAAAAACAGGGACAGGATGGTGGCTGTGGTGCATTCACTGACCTGAATGGCAGCGCAGGTGTTGCCCTGTACGCTCACGCTGTAATCTCCCTCCACGTTTTGGAAGGTTGTCTCCTGGTAAAGCAGCTTGTTGTTTTGGTTCACATCAAACGTCTGAGAACCACTGGGAGTAATGATCGTGACCGTGCTCTGACCACCAGGACTGTAGACCAGAGTGGAGTACAGAGACAAGGCCTGAAGAGCCACCACAGTGTCCTGGAGAAGAAGTAGATGGAATCATTGTATTTTATGTAACAGAACCCCCATGTCAAAGATAAAGTATTACAAATGTAGTTTAGGTAAGTATTATTGCACATTATTTTTTATTTTTAATACTTGTGTTTACTGCACTTCTCCTTCAGATATGATTTACATTGTCTTGATGAGTGAAAGCTTTAAAGTAGTACTAGTAGTAGTTGTTGCATTTATGTGTCTTTTTGCACATGATATGATAGTATATTATGTCCTGTGCAAACTGTACAATGATGAAGTTATACAAAGTAGTACAGCAGCTGGAAATGGGAAAAAAAGAAGGTTGAAGCATGAGATTGACAAGAATAAATAGATGGCTGAAAGAATCATACATTAAATAATACATTAATATACAAAAGAAATGTCATTCAAAATGTTTTTAAATCAGACTAGATTTGTACCTGTGTGGAGCTGAAGCCTCCATAGTAGTTCTGCTGTTTGGTCAACCAGCGCACAATGTGGAAGCGACGCCCAGGTCGTTTGGACCAGGATTGTTCCCGAGCAGAGCCAGCAGCACATATGCGCTGATCTCCACCGAGAGCGAAGCAGAAGTCTCAGCTGACGTCTGAGACCAGTGGAGCAATCCACCTGAGACAACCACATATTGCTCCTGATTTTCAGAGTGAATTTTCCCCCCAGTAAGTTATGAACAAACATTCTACTGTTTAGGTGTGTAGGTACTCTCGCTGTCAAAAATGTACTCTTTGAAGTATTTGAAATGTATTGATAGACTTAAACTGCACTAGTAAATGTAACCCAGTATAAACTCACCCTCTCTGTGTGCCTTAGTGTTGAGATGGTCAAGCAGTTGTGTCCTGGTTGTTAAGTCATTGGCCAAAGTGAAGACGTAGGCCATCAGGGCCGTGGTGTAAGTGTTGCTCAAATCGTTCATCGACTCCTTCAGGCAGGTTAAGGCATTGGATAGTTTCTCATTCTGAAATCCAAAACATTACTTTACAAACCAGAAGTCATATCATTGCTACATAACACAACAGGGTTTAGATATTGAATGGCAAATACATGTTATACTTACATCTGCAGGCACTCCCATCTCCAACAGAGCAGCAGAGATGTAGGCGGTCAACGTTACATTATCTGAAACTCCTCCCTGAAAAAGAATGCATAGACTTGAGGAAAGGATATCCTAGCACAACCACTTACATTATAAGCTACCTAAGCCTTGGCCTAAGCCTTAAGTAGTTTGGTACCCTAGCTACTTCTGCTTCATAAATACTACATTATGTTTGTCCCCAAAGAATAGTCTAAACAAATCAGACCCAAAAACATGCTGCCTTCTTTGTGTTTAAAGATTTTGTACATAGCTCTTACTGTGTTTATGGTTGGGAAAGTTAGGTCGCCCAGCATACATGTTATGGATCAGTGGGGGCGGTCTCGGCTCAAAAGTGTCCAAAACGACATGAGCTGACCATGCTTGCAATACCACCCCGGGCCGATTGGGGGTGGACCAGGGACGTGCGACAGGGGAGGCGAGCCTCACCGCCATTATTGAAAACTAATATTATTTTAGTTTAAATATAATAATTTATATCCACTGTCTCCATGCTTTTAATGTATATCGGCAGGTTCCCATCAGTTTTGATCATGTTCTGAAGTCAAAATTCGCCGAAATCCCGTTATTCCTATTCAAAGAGACGAGGTGAGGCAGCGCTCCTGCGTGCCCTCACCCCAGACCGCTCCCTCACAGTGGGTGTGTGTGTGTCCCTGAGTGCACTCAGCTCGTGCATTGATATATCAACCGTTTGTTTCAAATATCCGCTTTAAAAACATTTTTAAACTCCTCTTAGGTTTAGTAGTGTATTGCACGTATGTGTGGTACAATTTATAATTTAGTGTTAAGTCTTTTGATCGTAATGAACACACAAGGAAAAAGCTTGGCGAGAGGCAAGGCGGTATCTGTGCCTCACCGCTAGGGGTGATAGTGAGCATAAAGTTCAAACAGAGTTGCTAACAAAACAATCACCCAAAAAGCTATTCTTTTTGCTGGAAAAGTGGATGATTGAAGAAGAATTTTTTTTCTCAATTGGACATTCAACAAGAGAAAGAATTACGATAGACTGGGAGACACCACTGGACTTACGAGGTTAGTCGCTGCGGGGGAGTAGTTTGTTATATCAGTGTTGTATGTTGAACATGACAGATACCGCAAAGTAGTGCTTTTCCGAAAAACACTGATTCAAACACTGCTCAAGAGTTCTGACAACTTGTTTAAATTATTGTTTATGTTCCTCGCGTCTCTCTCTCCTCGCGTCTCTCTCTGCTCCTCTCTGTCTCCTCTGCTCCTCTCTCCTCGCGTCTCTCTCTCCTCGCGTCCTCTGTCTCTCTCTGCTCCTCGCGTCTCCGTCTCTCTGCTCCTCTCTGTCTCTCCTCTGCTCCTCTCTCCTCGCGTCCTCTCTCTCCTCGCGTTCTCCGCTCTCTCTGCTCCTCTCTGTCTCTCTCTGCTCCTCGCGTCCTCCGCTCTCTGCTCCTCTCTGTCTCTCTCTGCTCCTCTCTCCTCGCTCCCTCTCCTCGCGTCTCTCGCACCTGCGCTTCTTAATGATGTGTTTGATGCGGAAGCAGAGTCAGCAGCTAGATTTGTTGTGAGAGTATTAAAAGAAGCTGGTTCCTCTTATCTTTCTTACAGTATCTAAAGTTTGGGTGGGAAAAAAAATTATTGGGTACCCCCCATTGCATTGGTGATTAAATGCTTATTTTATTTGAATAATGATTGTAAATCTGACTTTTTTTTGTATTTAAAGGTCAGTGCCTCCCCAATCACAAACCACACCGCATGGTCCTCTGGGTGGACCCAGAAGTAGAATTAGCCAATGCTAACATATAGCATTGGCAGACCCTCTCAAACTTCTTCACAGGATGGGACCAAAAGTTGGCCCAAAGCTCCGTTCCACAGTGGTGCCAATGCTGAGGGGGGTGGATTTTTTTGGTCCACTCTCGTTTACTTGCTGTGAATTTGTGAGTCTCTCGTTCAAATGAATGAGCTGCCGCCGGCTGACGCCAGCGCAGATGCGTTTTCACAATTTTCGTGTGGGCGGACCACTCGCGACCATTTTGGATTGCTCCAGTAGAGCCACATTTTTGGCCCCTTAGTTAAACGGCGGAGATAGGCAATGAACTCCGTCTGTAATATAGACAGTCTATGGTTTTTGGATGCACTGCACAAAGTTAATGGTACCTTAATTCTGTTGTTAAACAGTTTCCCAAGCATCGCAAAGCAACCGTTCTCCTGTTTTGACTCCAGCCACATCTTTGATTCATCAATATTTGCTTGGTCGATGTGGACAAAATGTTTGGCTTTCACAAAGGTTCTCACGACAAAAGCGGTCAGCCTGTGGAGAAATGAAGCATGCTAAATCTGTACAATGTTTTTATTATCTCCAATGCATTTACTGTGTTTGGAACCCACCATGTGTTTCCAGTTCCTGTTCCAAAAGTGCTGTAGGCTCCGTCACTGTGTTTGTAGTTCAATTGTCTCTGGTAACCTGAAAATACGAACATTAGGAAATAGGACAGACAACAACCACCCGGAGAAACTATGGTAAAGTTTTGATAAATTAACTGATCAAGCAATAAACAAATGTGCAAATACATCACTATCCAAACTGGGAGCTAGATTGTCTGCATTAGACCAGGATTAAACTATTACTAATTGGACCACACAAAATTTTGTACATTTGTAAATTTAGACAAGAAAAGCTTCAGAAAACGTCAAGAGTTAGGGTTGGGGTTAGTGCTGCTTAAAAGATTCAGGGATGTGATTGTTTTCTGGAATGCGCCTGGAACCATAAAGTGCACTTCACAACTGTTCCCTTGTGTGACATGTTCTTCACAAAACAGAAATGGTTTTATATGTCAGATTGAATAAAGGTATCAGAGAGACATTCACCAATATTGCAATGCATCTAACCTGGCAAATAAATATTTCTTCCCAAAAAACTTCACATTCTTTGTTGATGTTTACAAATTTTCAGTTGTTACAAAAAATATCTCACCGCTGGTCAGAAATTGTTCGGCTCTATCTCTGGTCTCTTGAGTGAGCTGGTTTGTCTTTTCCAGATATTCCAGGATGTAAATATTCGGAGCCAGGAGAGCCATGTTCTGCTCCCCACAGCCGTAAGGCATTTGCAACAAGCCATCCAGGTTTTTCATGGCGCGACCCAAAATGTCACCTAGAATTCAACACAAGTAAGTAAATATAAACTTTTTAAAAAATTATTTTATCACATTACCCAGCACTGAAACTGCCGCTCGCGCAGAGTCCGGAATCATGTCATCAGGAAGTTTAACTGCAAGCTCTTCTGTCAAAGTCTCGTCTGTGTATTATACAGTTTTACAGGTTATTCGGTTGTCATAACTATGGTAACTGTCAGACGTGTAGTCTTAGTTTAGAGCCAATTCCTCTGTCATTCCAGATCCAATCCACTCTGTACAGTTTGATTGTTACACTAGTAGACTTCCTAAAGTAAATCATAATAGTGTGTACCTTCACGATGAGAGGGCGAGTGACCTCATCCACGCCGGCCTCTCGGGGGCACATGGACAATCTCATTGTTACAGGAAACAGGAGATGCAACAGCCTCTGCTCTGACCGTCACGTTCACGGTGCCTGCAAGACAAAATTAACAGTTTTATTAACCTTATTGAGTGATTATCATACATTTGACCTTGATTAATCCAGAAGAATCTTGCAGTATTTGTTGCAAATGGCTACTTGCCTGAGGAAAACTATAATAAATATACACCTAAAGATCTTAATATTTTAACTTCCCTGGACGTGTGTGTGTTTGTCTGCTGATGTGTTCATGTTTGTTTATAAAATATTAATAATCGTTATAATTTAAGAAAAAATTAAACAATATACTGGTGACCCTTGGATTTTATCAAACTCTTATTATGAATTGTTGCTATATAATTAGAGTTCACATTTTGCTGCTAGCAATGCAATGGGAATTAGCAAAGATTGCCCTAGCACATGTCCAAGGCATGAAATGGGAAAAATCTTAGTGGCTCAGCTTTAAGTAACCTATAAAACGCTTGATGAATGTAAACGTCACCCAGATTGGAAGTATCCAGAGTCCAGCTTCGGGTCACACGTTCATTTCCACAGAGACAGAACGTGTGCTCAGCTCCGCCCACCGGGTCAAGGTGTAGCTTCCAGGAATTGGGTTCACAGCAACCTGACAACAGCAGAAATCTGTCTTTAAAAACGTACAAATGTGTACATACCTTTTACATATTATATAAAAATGTTGTGTTGAAGGGGCAACAGTAGCACAGTTGTCAGAGCTTTGACCTTTGTGCCTGAAGGTTGTGGGTTCGAATCCACAGCGAGACCTTCTCCTCTGACTCCCGCTGATACATGCTGCCGTTGTGTCCTTGGACAAGACACTTAACCCCACTTTGCCTGAAGCCCCCGCTGAAAGATCAAGGCTTTAACGTCACCAACAGAGCAGCCATCCTCTAGGGAACTCATCACTTGCAGGAGGACCAGTGAGAGGCTGGCGCTCTGTGAATTGGGTGGCAGCTGATTGCCACCTCCTCGACCCAGAATTGGATTGAGGGGTTGAAAAAGGATGGATGGATGGTGTTTATTTACTAACTTCATTAGGTCCACTTATCACATTCATTATAGAACATTTGTTTAAAGTATTTTGTTTTTCTTACTCTACTTTCCCCAGAGAATAGAAATTTTGAAGTGTTGTGTTCTAGCTTGTGTGGTTCATTGGTATTGTCTTTTATGGGCTTAATTAGTAATGATTTAATTGCATAGAACTAGAGTTACCATCATGCAGCTCTCGAGGTAGCTGAAGACTGTGGCCTTGAGGATGAAGCGCTCTCCTCGGATAATGGAGTAGGGAAGGGTGAGCTCCAGGAAGAACGGCTGGAACACGGTGAACTGGACACGCGGTGCCAAACCGAAGCCCTTCGAGGACAGACAGAAGGCCTCCGTCTCCCAGGTCGTGATGGTGTCCGGGACGGTGATGGGCTTGTCCGTGAATCCAGAGGTTCTGAAAAGCACCATATACCACCTAGTATTCAGTGTGAACACTGAATACTAGGTGTTGTATAACAGTATATAAGCATCTCTGATTGAAAATGGTTAGAGAGCCCTGCGATATGCTTGTGTCCAAACTGTGACAATATTTTTCCCTCATTACTCTTTGTACTATTGAAATTACCACTGATAAAGAGCATTTACTTTGCATGATGTTGGAAGCGGTGCCCAGGCTCTGATCTGAAAAGGTTCTGAAATACATTGCCAATTACTTTTTTTTACATTGATGAATTAATTCATGTCAATCTTTCAGCTATTTATTTGTTCTTGTACATTTCAAACTTTAACCTGTGTTTTTTCTACTTCAAGCTTTAGTACCACTCTCTATAAAAAGGTGAAGCGTGTGGTCTCTGTGACATTGAAACAGGAAATCATTTTGGATTATCCTTATGTCTCTGGTCTGTGTTACAACCTAAAATGTCAGAAGACAAACGTTCCCGTAGGGTGGAGCCAGCTTAAGTCCTGGCTTCGTCATTGGCGCACAATAAATTGATTCATTGATTCACTGACCAGCACAGAAGGTAGCGTTTTGGTGATGTGATTAGATATACACTGCATGTTAAGTTTACTCAAGTAGAAAAGCCAGATTTCTACAAATATGCAATAGGCATGTGCGTCATGTTTCCTATATGTATAATTGAATTTCATTCTAATTATCTTTTTAAGCAACTAAATGCCTCTCCAGCCGAAATTACCATAGGGTAACCGAAATTACTATAGGGTTTCTTCTTTATACTAACCCAACTTCCACCAGGTCCCAGATCCAGGTCTCGGGGAAGAAGGTTCGGACCGACACAATCGGTGGAAGACCTCCACCCCCACCAGCACCCATCGCATTGGGAGCAGCCATGGCCACCACCCGATCCTCCATTCTGGCAACTTGAAAGTGCATTTCCCTAACTTTAGAAACCAGGTAATGAAAAGTATAACATTAGAAGACAATAGCCTGTGTAAGAGAATATAAGTGTGAATACCAAATCCATGCCCCTGGAAGTATTCTCGACCCAGATATTTGAGGCAGTCAGGCACACGGATCATCACATTTGTGACCATCTTCAGTCCAGCGTTCTTGTAGAAAACAACATGTTAAATGCAAAATGTGACAATGTCCACAATGTTCTTTTGTCTTGACGTATCCCATACTTCTCTAGTTTTGAGGGACTTGATTATTCTGAACATTAGCTGCATAGTGAAACACCACTTCCATCTGCCTACTTGTTGTTTGGTTAATATAAAGGAAAATATAGCTGGTGTCTGGGATTACTTATTTGTTATCTTGGACTATTTTAGTTATTGGTTTTGACTTTGAAACGGGTCATTGGTTATGCCAGCAAGTTTGATTCAAAATAAGAGGGTTGTATTATAGTATATTTTCTAAATTAGCTGACATTTTTGTTGAATAGTGTAACATTTAAGGGTAAATATGGCCTAAGGACTGTTTTAAATGATAGGCAAATGAAACCAATGGAATTTATATTCTCCTGCCTTCAAGTCAGGAGAACATGGCCACTGCTGTATGCTCTGGTGTTTTGTTTGAATATATAAGGGTATGCTATAATATTGGTGATTGGCTCAGAGTTCATGAAAACACCAAAATCAGCCAAAATCATAAAACATATAACAAACAAAGGCTTGGCCTACGTCACTTTGTATATAATGAGTCTATATCATGTATCGGTTTCATTAACAATGATCTAATTTTCAGAGTTTAACTTGTACAAGACAGTGGGAGTCAAAGATAAACATCCTAGTTGAGGTATAAGGCTATATGTTCACACATAGCTTATATAAATATGTTGAAAGTACACTTGCCAACACAGGACAACTGTATTTTTACCTGGAAGACCGTGTGAGCATCATCTTTGTTTACTGGAAAGGGCAAAATTGATCGTTTGGGGCGCACAGAGAGACAGTCCATTTGGTCCTGAATCTCATATGGGACATATTTGTTCGCAGGCAGCAAATCATATATCTGAAAACACATACAAACAAACGTATAAATGAATGGGCAATGGAATTAATAAATCCCGTAGTGTGGCACAAATCTGTGCGATAATCTTTTACTGAATACTCATTAATTAGGTTTACTGCATTACCAAACAAAGAAAATCCAACTGGAGGTACTCTACACTGCATCACTGCGCACGCTGCATCGATCCTGTCAATCTCCCGCTCCATCCTTCCCCCACTCGTGAACAAGACCCTGAGATACTTGAACTCCTCCACTTGAGGAAGGGCAAGGCACCTTTTCCGGTAGAGCACCATGGCCTTAGATTTGGAGGTACTGATTCTCATTCCAGCCCCTTCACACTTGGCTACAAGCCGCCCCAGTGCATGTTGCAGGTCCAGCCGAGCAGAGATTAAATCCTGTGGTCCCCGAACTGGACCCCCTCCGGCCCCTGGCTGTGCCTAGAAATTCAGTCCATGAAAACAGTGAACAGAACCAGTGACAAAGGGCAGCCTGGGCAGAGGCCAACAGGTCTGACATTCTGCCGGCGATGCGAACACAGGGACCCGACGGCCCCTGTAGGGAAGGTAATACAGGGACCGGACGGCCCTCAGCAGAGGACCCCGGACCCCAAACACCCGGAGAACTCCCCTAAAGGTTCCCCGAGGAACGCCTTTTCCAAATCCACAAAGCACATGTGTACAGGTTGGGCGAACTCCTATGATCCCTCGAGTATCCAGTGGAGAGTATAGAACTGGTCCAGTGTTCCGCAGCTGAGAGAAAACCACACTGCTCCTCCTGAATCTCTGAAGCAAACCTTGAAGTATTCTTTCCACCACCCAACAATATCCCCAGTTGAGATCAGCATCTCTCAACCCGCACTTTACACGTTGTTGGTGTAGGAGAAATTAAAATGACCTCTTTCCTCAATCAAAGACATTTTGTTGTATAATGAGACATATTATAACTTCTTTCTCCACTGTGTGTAAATCCTTGTGGTTCAGGTTTTATTGTGGGTAAGAATGTCTTAAGATAAGTGCCATGGCAACACCCTTCCCCCAACGACTCTGAAGACTTACAAGGACCCACAGGAAAGACAAACCAGTCTGCTTTGGAACCATGGAGTGACCAGACCTCCCTGGGCTCTGCCCTGGGCTCTGCCCTCTGCCCTGGGCTCTGCTCAGGCAACCAAGGGGCTTTGGGCCTCTTAGATGGCCTCAAACCTCAGCTCCACGTCTGAGAGGACTTCCACAACCCTTCAATAGCCTCCAGCTTCAACCTGAAGAAGTTGCTGAGTTTTGGCACCTAGACTGTGGATCGTGGGAGGACCACATGATGCAGCCGCATGGTCCAGGCCCCGGGGACAAGAAGCCTCCATCCAACACCATCAAGACCCAAGGACTGCTATTCACCAAAGGCCATTCTGGTTGTATGATCTGCTCTCTTGCTACACACACTGTTGGCTTTATTAAAACCTACACTTCAAAGAATACTTCTCTTACCAAGGCTGAACACATGCAGGCCTCAGCCTATACCAATCCATTCATAGACAAAGGTCTTGCTTAGCTCACTTTAGCCTAGCATTTTAACAATGTATCTTGAAATCAACGTTTCCTTCATGTTATTCTTGACAATTTGCATATTTCATATCTAGTCTGTATTGTGTATACTTCATTAAATCTACAAAACCATCTTTGTCTGAAAGTGATATTTGTACTTTTAACTCCAGAAACTGGGTCACTGATTTGTAAAAGAATTCACTACCTTCAGATTCTATTGAAGAGAATTGGACTAACTAGCTAATTAAATAATGAAAGGACTCATGATATTACTGAATCAATAAATGAGCCAATTAATTGATATTGTGACGTCATATGCACGTTATCAGTTGGGAGTTATTCCCTGGTGCCCCTAAATAAAGCTATTATCAATTATTGTATTTATTACATGGTTGTTTTTTTATCCAATTCTCCGATATCACACATAACTTAAGTTATGTGTGATATCGACATTTTCTCACCCTACATTGGCAAAGCACTGCTTCCACCTCTTGAGGCACTGGAGATCATTGCAAAAAATACATACCAAAAAAAACTAAAAATGCAATACAAACTCTGGATTGGGGTGAATGAGTATGTGTTTGTGAGTGCAACTGTGGAACAGTGGAGCTGTAAACAACAAAAAACTCTTTGAAAACCTGTTTCCATCAACATGAACGCATTATGAATTAACCTTGGGAAATGTCCTTATTGCCAAGAAGTGTGTTAGCATTAGCCCCTCTCATGTTTATTTTTTTAAGCAATAAATCACGCCACATACAGTAAGTCTTATGTGTAATGGTGATGTTGCATTCTAACCGTTTCTGGCTTCAGGTATCTATCTGGCTCTTGGATGAGGACACTCTGGTCGATGACGCTGATTCCACACAGAGACGAAGCACTTGCCGTCACCCTCAGCGAAGCCTTTTCTCCCGGGACGCCCTGAGCTGGGGTAAAGTCCAGCTTTACCTGGACACACAAAACATGACATTAGAATGTGTGTGTTTCATTAGATTCTGATGATAACTATTTGTGCAGATGAAAAATAGCGTTCTTGGTTAATTCTGGTGCATTTACAGAAATGTTCTTATTTAATGCACAATATCCTTGTCAAATAAATTAATAGGACCCCCTCGGAAAAGAGATGGTTCATCTCAAGGGGATACCTTGATAAAAAATATAGATAATAAATAAATATGATTTACAACAAACAAATGAAACGTGTAATATCATTTGTCCATTCATATCTTTGAAAATATATCCCTAGTGTGATGTCATCCTTCAAAACCAGAAATAAAAAGTGATAAATCTAGAAACATGGCACAACTGTGAACACATTTGTACAATATTTTGCAAAAGCTTAACTGCCTTAATAATGTTTTGTGAAAAGTCAAGGCTATGTGTTATACACACATACTGTAAATAGAATGCAGGAGAATACAGTATCTGTTATGTATCTGTCTTGATTCCAAAAATATATAAGTGAAAAATAATGTAGCAAATATTTTATCAAGCAAACAGTAACTCATCTTTTACATTTAAATGATGATATGACAATTGATCAAGCAGATAAACAAGTAAAGATATGGTTGTGTGTACTTGCTGCAGAATATTTCATGTTATATTTTACTGACCTTGTGGTTGAAACATTTCTCTGTCTCAAATGTGGCGCTGTGAGCGATGGGGAATTGGCTGGGCAGGAGAGCGTAGGTCACAACATTAAACACAGGGGCCAAATCTGCTGTAATTTGTAACTTGAAGGAGAAGCTGCCCTCAGTCACTGAAATACAGAGACATTTACTGTATCACTGCTTTTATTATCAGAGTGTGTCCAAAGATCTTCATTTATTTACCTGTGTTTGGTTTTACTTGAATTCTTTTCAGCCCATGGGTCACAATGGTATCTCTGCCATAGACCTGGAAGAATATGTGAAGCATAGGTTGGGTTGTGTTGGAACATAGTGGGACAGACAATGTATTTTTATTTTTATTCATGAATACATTTTTGCGTACGTTCATGTGTATGATGATGATCATTTGTGTTTCAAATTCTGTAAATTAAATGCTTGTTGAGGGTTTTTAGGCTCTGATCTAAACCCTGAAACTGTTTTGCATTAGTGACAAACCCTCCCAAATGTTTTTGCCTTTTCTGTCTAGAGAGAATATTGAGCCAATTTTTTGGATGCAACGTTGTCACACTCAAAGAGCCGATCAGAAATGGAGCTCGCGAAGGTTCACTCTGGTAGACTGATTACCAAAGCTATCCCCTCCAAGCCTGCCTCTCATCCTCGGCCTATCGCGCAGCAAACGCCCATTCCCAGCCAACCAGGCCAGGCAAGCAGCTTAAAAGTGGAGACTCCCATTTCACGGCCTTCTCAAGCCTCGCAAACCACCGCCTCCCCTCCTCCGCCTCTCTCTCCTTGCTCAAGCGTGCGCTCTTTCCTGCTGCTCTAATGCCACCACCAGTTCCTATGCCTCGGGGGGATCGGGCGCGCACTCAGCAGGAGCCTCGCTGGCCCTAATTGCCGCACGGGGGCCTAGGACGCCAAACTACCTATCAATAAAAACATTCAAACTGCATTTTGTCTTCTGAGTCTCTCCAGATTGAAGCAAGGCTAGTTTATTCCTGCTCGCAATATTCACAAATACAAGTTGTGTTGCCGACACTACAACCTAAAGTAGTACATTCACTACATCGTGCTCTCACAACACTAAACCATGAGTGTCTCACCAGGTACATGATGTCCATCTCTGCCTCCATCTCTTTGACCACAGAGTAGTTGATGAAGATGTCCTGCTCAGTGTCACAGGGGAACGGCTCAGAGTTCTTCTTCACCTCCAGGGAGCTCACAGTCTTGGTGTCCAGAGTGGACTGCTGGGCAAAGGCCACACGGATTTCTCCATTCTCATAGTGTTCTTCTCTGTATTTGGGGTACTCCAACTCCGGCGTAATACTTATCTGTGGTTTAAAAAAACGTTAGGACTTAAGCGTAACTTACAGGGTATTAAAATAGTTTTTTTTAATGTTACAAACACTGGTTTTCACTACAGAATAATAACAATAATAATAATAAACATATTTCCAATTGGCAACTTTTGTTCAAGTTTTTCTATAATTTCTTTGAAGCTGGATTATAACCGTAGATAGACAGTATATAGATGGACAGTACTAACCCCCTAACTCAATGCAGCCCAATAGGGAAGTGCTCATGAACAAAGTTTTACTCCAACTCGCTTTGGTTCCAATTGACATACATTGGAAATTAAACTCTATAGCACAGTTGAGAGTCACACTCCCCATTTTGAGCTTTAAAGATCAGTGGTTGAGCGCTCTATAGTGTTTATATGTGATATTGTCTTCTTTGGTCAATCCTAATATGGCTCAGATCTGAATTTACAATCAGATCCTCTGTTACGGCATGAAGCTAACCCCATTGGAACAAATGGCCGTATAAAGAAATTGGCTCCAGCTAAATTATGTTCAAATCGGCTTCGTCTGCATTTGGCAAACACTATGGTGATGTCAGCCCTTGGTCAGTCCTCTCCTAATAACCAGTCAGGTCAGAAAGCATACGTGGAGGTGGATTTCTCCGCTGTATGCTGACGTGTCTAGGGAGAAAGTAGCCACTCCGTTGTTGTCAGTGGTGAGGTTCTGTAGATGCCTTGATGACCAGCGCTCTCCCTCAAACAGGTACAGGGCTTTGTTCACCAACGGCTGCTCATTATAGGCCACGGCTTTCACCTATAACACAATAACGCAACATAAATATTCAAATTATTCAGTTGTTGCAGTGATAATAAAATTCCAAGATTCTTACTTTCCCCTGTAGAGTGGAATCTTTCTCATAAATGTTTGGTGTGTCGAAAAAGGACAGCGTTCCAACGACGAATGAAATGGTAACTCTTTTATGTTGCGTGAATGTGATCCCTGTGAAATAAAAGAAGACGTATTAAAGCTGGGATACTGAACTTTCAAACTGTAAAATCCCTCTCAAAGCATGCCTCCAGACTTGTCACTGGCTTTCAAAAGAAGGAAGCACATAACCCCTATTTTAACTCCACTACAACATTGTACTGATCACTTTAAAATCATGTTTAGTTCTTGCTCCAATTCACATTTGTGAATTGTTAAGATTGTACAATTTTACTATTTTTTATTTCAGTTTATTTATAGAGCCCTTTACAATCACATAAAATCCATTAAAACATTTATGCATTTAAACAATAAAACAGTTCAAAAGCATTGAAATGGTGTTAAAACTTCTGAAAAAATACATTTTGAGCCTCGATTTAAAAAAAGCCAAAATCAGTGAGGACACGCATGTCAGGGGCAGCTTGATCCAGAGTCTGGGTCCAGCGACTTAGAAGGACCGGTCACTATTTCTGACCGGTCTATTGAAATATGTAACTTTTTCTTCTGGTGGTATTCAGAATGTAGTTACTCAAAATAATAATATAAATAGGATGATTTAGATTATGATTTTTATCTAATAACAATAACATATGATTATTATTATTTTAATAATAATAATACTAATAGGGAAGACATTTAAATATTTTATCATGTCATTTGACAAGAGATTACACTAATGAAAATGTTCCTGGATGTATGTGGGTGTGTCAAATCTGTTTCAAATAGAAAAATGTATAATAATGATGTATTGTCACATAATTGCATTATTAACTCATTGAATGCCAGCCTATTTCAGAACAGGTACTCCCACAGTGCCAGCCATTTCTGATGATTTTTACTGATTTTTCAAGACCCACAGAATATTGTGTACTATGACTATCTGAAATCCGACACCAGATTCTAAAAGAATGGACTGTCTACTTTCCTCAGCAAAAAGAATTTTGTTTATAGCTTTTTTCGTTCCCCTGTAATCCTCCGTCGAGTAGAGGGAAGTTTTACTGAAATCACCAGAAATCACCAGAAAGTTGAGAAAAAAGAGGCACAACATGTGCACCTACATGTTTTCAAACCATTCAGAGAGCAATGCTGCCACCTGCTGGCTCGATAAAATATGGTCTCAAGTCATCCCCATACATATTAGATACAATAGACATCTGGGAACGTGAAAATAGCGAAAAAGGCACACGACGTTACTATTTGCTTTGACGTATTTGTGCGTCAATGGGACACAATGAGTTAATGAGCAGAAAAGTATTACAAGTATTTAGGATACAGTACTCTGACTGGACCTGGGAACGGAATATGTTACAACATACAATTCAAAGCAAGTGTTCACCATCTTGTAAAACAGTTTTCTCCCCAACATTGATTGTTTTGCATTGTTGAATCATGTTTTCCGTTGTGTTTGACCTATGTGTGCCTTCTTTTCTTTTATCAAGGATGCCTTCTTTTATGTTCTCTTTGTAACGCTGTTTGAAAAGTGCTTTATAAATAAATATCATTATTCTTAGTAGTAGTGGTAGTGTACATTTAAAGCAAACCGTACCTGTTCCCTCCTCCTCCATGTCTACCACAACCTCCAGTGTGTCCAGGAGAGCCTTTTGGTCAATTTCTTTGAAAGTGGACATTGGGATAGTAAACACAGCACACCCAGTCGCGTCGGCCTAAGAGAAAACACAGATTACACTGTTAGATTAAACCACTCATCATTTTGCACTCTGCTTATTATTTCTTGTTTGTTTCTATGTAAGAATGACATTGTACCGTTTTGCTCTCCTTGTGGCATGGAGCAGTCACAGATGGAACGTCATCCTCGTTTCGAGAGAACCCAAACATGTATCTGTTGATGGGTCTGCATACATCTATTTTCACTATCCCGGGAACAGGCTGCTTGTAAGTGTATCTAAAGAGAGGGATGTGTTGCAATCATAAACATTCATAAATCATTTAAATAATTTGAGTTTACTGAACTTACTCTGCACAAGCTTTTATACTGATTTCCTCCTGGGCAATGCTCACTTCATCCTTCGAGGTGATTTTGACGTCAAACTTTGGTAAAACTGGGGGTTACAAATAGTTGCATTTAGTAGTTGGCCATAAATGATGTTGCTTCTCAATGATTTAAATGAATCAAAGGTGTTCGGTGACTATGGATTTTGTTTGGAGCACTTCTTATGTGGTTATTTGAATTTTTCTGTGTTATTGTGCTTTACATGTACTGTGTTTTGTGTGAAGCGTACGACACATTGTGCTCTTTAAGTTGTAAATGTGTGTAATAAATAAACTTAACTTTGACTTTGACAGGGGATAGGTGAATATAGAATTTTTTTTAGTACTTCAAATGCAGGACAATAAAAAGACTCAGAAAACGTATGATTTAAGTTAAATACCTCTTTGAGTGAAAAAATAAGGTCTTTAGAACCATGTGGAATGTTTAACTATGTGTAATTCTGTGCTATTTGAAAAGATGTTTTGTACAAAGTATAATCCTCCATAATGAAAAAATAATTAAACTAAACATACCATATTTCTCCACCTTGAATGAATGGTAGATTGTGTCTTCTCCAGAGGTCACTGAGAGCTGGTAACTGCCTTCTTTGGCCTCAAAATTCAGGGCGAAAGACCGCTGCACTATTTTACCCTCCGCAGTGAGATTCAGCCACTGCCCAATGCGGTTACCATGTGGATCCTGGAAAACAAGTAAAAAAGAGTCTTGTATTAGTTTCATCTATATTTTAATAAAAGACTATATAGAAAAGAGTTGGAATAGTTATGCTTGATACAAAAGACTTACCTGAAGTTCGATGATATCATACTGAAACAAAAGAAAAGAAAAAGAACATATCAACATTTGAGAAACAGTCTGAAAAACAACTTAAAGATACAATCATACTTCAAAGAGAAAAGCAATTTTTTCGCTGTTTATTTATTTGTATCTATTTATTTATTTCAAGCAAATAGTATTCTGAGAAAAAAACAAGAAAGAAGACATACGGTAACCTACACACTGATGCTTGAAAGGGAGTGGGGAGAAGTGTAACTTATTGGACCCCACCCCAATCTCTGAAGAAAAAGTAAATCATCACAATATATCTAAGTAACGCATCAATCGGAAATCATGTTCAATATGAACACGTTGAAAACCATACACAAACATGCATGCACACACTACACACACACACACAATTTTCAGAGGTTACCTACAGCTTGTGGGACCTAGCAATCATATCACAAGGTTTGTAAGAAGGGGAAAGAAATCAAAATAACCTCAAAATGATGTAACTTTAAGTGTGGGAGGTGTGACCCTGAGGTTCTGTATTCACTGTGCAAATGGATCTGATGCAACAGGTCCAGGTCACTGTGGCTCGATCAAATCAATGGAGTCACTCACCTTTCGACAGGCCGGCCTCAGCTTTGTGTCCATTGTCACCACCCTGAAATACACTGAGAAGGAAAAAGACCCCAACATGAGGTTTGCGGTGGATTTGATTTGTAAATTGAAAAAGGTTGAAAAAATTAAGATAATTCAACAGCATTTTAGCTGGTTATTTTAACAAAAAGATCACTGCTTCTAGACACATTGTTTTTAATTGTGTCACCAGTAATTACTCTCTGTACGATAAATCAAAATGCACTAATAACATTCACATAATGAGTTTGGAGCATCCCCTGGAAATCACAATCTGTTGTATAGCCACAAATTTCAACAACAGCTGTTTCATAGAACGTCACAATGTTGTTTCACCAATAGGAAATTCCAGCAATTAAAGTAGATATATGTGAATCAAGATCAATTCATGGCACACTCTGTATTTTTTGCTAACTTATAAAGTGTTACAAATGTTACTATTCTGTCCTTTTTTCTTATCTTTTTGTTTTCTTATCTTTGCCTTGTTTGACTCCTCCAGAATGTTCTTATGCAGATAGATACAGTATCTTTTGGTGCTGTGAAATTTACAAAATTACCAGTTTGTCCTGGGAGGAAGATTGGCTTGTCTGTCTGGATGAATGTCACTGGTTTATTGGCACGGATCAGAACTTTGCGAGTTTCCCGGGAGTACATCTTTTTCCCGATCACCTCCACCTGGAAGTGCTGCACCGTGTCCTTTATGACCAGAGGGGCCTGGAGAACACACAGAGACAACAGTCCAACAAAACCATTTCTGAGTGACTGATGTGTGTCCATGTTTTTTTATATATTTTTTTTGTTTTTTGATAAATAAATAAATGTATGTAAATCCCTTTGATTTACCTTGCTTCAATGTAGTTTGTTAGGAAGAGTAAGGTTTCATTAGTTGAAGTGAGTAGACTTAACTCAAGACTACTGTTACTGCAATTATTTTGAGTCAGCTGTTCTTATGCATTTAGGTGACCTAGTCCCGGGAAGTGAATGAAACTTGAATTAGACTTTTAAAAAGACAAAATAAAATAAAAAAGATAATTCTCAATCTCTCAATCATACCAATTCTCTCCACACGTTGAATGTGGTGATTTTGTGCCCTGTCTGTGACACGTATAGAAAGGGATGTTTTAAATGGCTAATCTTCAGTTTTTCACATTCAATTCAAATGATGAGCTCAGCGGGTTGTCAGCGGGTGTGGCCATAATCACTTTTTTGTGCATCTTCACATGATGATTATGTGTTTCGTGGGTTATGCCTAAATGTCATACAGGTTTCACTGAGAAATTACTCTTTAGGGAAAAATAAGTCGTACGCCCAGTTGGGGTTTGGGCCTAATTAGAAAACAAGCCCGGACAGGTTTTTGTGACCAGTGGCTTCTGAGATAGCAGTGTAGAAAGTTACAAGACAGTTTATGATACATTCTGTTTATCATTAGGATTCATATACAAGCAACATCAAAAACTAGTCAAAAACTAGTTGACTGGGGTTTTATAAATAAATACATAAAGTCCCACCTTATAGTGTTGTTCAAATACTGCTAATACTTAACTATAGAAATATATTTGATTCAAGCCTTGAAGACCCAAGTACTTCACAGCATTACACGTTTTAAGTCCCAATAAATGAAAAATGTTTATACCAGGAAGGTGCTACAGGTATGAAAATCCTGGTTGGACTCTTTCTGCAGGAGGGTGGTGTTGAGCTCCGGGGACAGCAGCGTCACGGTCATCTTATGCTTGTCATTTTTATCCACTTTCAAAAGACTCGCACAAAACCTGACCTGAGCTCCAGACTCCCACACAGCCGGGACTGGGACAAAGTACAATCTGCAGACAAAGAGATGGTGCAAACTCCAAATCAAGCTACATTAGAAATGAAAATGGTGCTGAATTAATAAAACTACTCATGAAAGAAAATTACAATTTACGTGAAGAGAAATTCAAAAGCATATTGACAATACATCTAAGTATTTTATTATCCTTCATGCCAGTTTCTTTTATTTTTATATTGTAACTTTGATATCATAATTTGCTGGGTTCATTTCTGGGTAAAATTAGCATATACATGACTTTATGCAAATTATGAATGCAATGACTTTTCTAGTGACAAACATTTACATTTAAATATCAAATTAAGGCAAAAACTGAGCATAGAATATATATTTGTTATCGTCACTGTGTTGCAGCTATTTCTCAATGTTACTCACAGATCTGCGAGAGCCTGCCCCACACACATACACCCGAAGGCCACAAACAGCACCCATGTCTCCATCTGCATCCCAGGACGACCCATGACTGACCAGGTGTACTCCCCTCTCTGCAACAGTTAAATATGCACCACAAAAGAAGACACGCCTCTATCAGACAGGACACGCCCCCAACATCAAAAACAACTTGTATTTTTTACCCATCCAAAGATTGATGGGTAAACGTAGGGTAAAAAATGCAACACAATAGTTTCAAGGGATTTAACAGAACATGTTTACAGCTGTTTGTTTTATCATAAATAAATTATGTTTGTCATAACAGAAAGAGTATCATGTAAGTAATATTTTTTGTACAAATCTCTAAACAACATGCTGGGAGCTTATAATCTCTTTTTGTAAGCGATTTAAAGTTTGTTTATTTTTTTTGTCTCATATTAATGTACTCTGGCTTTAATGTAGACTAGGTTTATTCTGATAACTAGAAAAAAAACTCAAACTCAGATTTAGAAGTAGAAGTAGAAATGAATTAGATAAGAGAACCTTCATTCGTCCTACAATGGGGAAATTTCAATGTTGCAGCACACATACAGAGCACTTTGCTACCTTTCGCCCTCCGCGGGCGGTTATCCCTCTCTTAGCTTGGGTCATCTTCCAGAGGCCTGGGAGTTTGAGGGTTCTGCGCAGTATCTTTGCTGTTCCTAGCACTGCACATTTCTGGACCAAGAATTTTAAAGTTGTTCCATCTGGTGTAAACACTCCTCCAGCTTCGGGGTCATTGCCCCGAGTGCACCGATCACCTCGGGCACTACTGTCACCTTTACCCTCCAGGGCCTCTCCAGCTTCTCTCTGAGCCCTATAATATACATGCAATATATATAGGGCCTATAATATACATGTAATATATTACACATATAGTGTAAAGTTGTATACATATAGGGCTGGATAATAAGTAGATAAAGTGAGTTTTGGTGGACATTCTGAATTGCAACATTCCACAATGTGTGTGAATGAGCTCAAACCAGGAAAAACTGAACAAACCTGGAACAGAAACAGGTTCCTCCAGTGTGAAAAATGCTAATTGAAGAGTCAAACTTTAAAACGGTAAATACACTTTTATCCGTAGTTTAGAATATAAGAGCATCTACGTCAATGACCTTTTGTCCATCAATCATTGTTAGAATGAGTAATTTATCGTAAATCATGACACAGTTAATGAGTCACTAAAAGAAGGTTGGAAATATCATCTTATTTCTGGGGTTGGGGTCTGCTTTTGGCCTTATCTCATACCATAGGCCACAAAAAAATGTGTGCACACCAGAACTACAAGCCAATTCGTTCTCACAAAAAAACAAAAAAAACACTGCATTTGTCGCTTGCTACATTACCATATGTGATTTTGAAACACAAAAAATTATAACTCTAGTGCAATAGTTGGTGTAATGCAGTTACAATACAAATGGACCAGGGTTGAAAAAGGCTGTCAGTTGAGATTGTCGTTACTCTGTACTTATATACGTCATATGAATAATCAGTTGTTGCATTGCTACCTGAAAAGCTTGCTTTCCATACTCAAATGACACGTACACGGGCGTTTAAGTGACTAAGTATTTTATTTTCAGTACTTTACCACTAACCTTTCAAACACCATTGTTACTTTTAAAATTAAATATATATACTTTATTGCAACAGTAGCTCAGTTGGTAGAGCATTGGCCTTCAGGCCTGAAGGTCGTGGGTTCAATTCCCACCTCTACACCTTCTCCACCAACTCCCACTGATGACTGCTGTCGTTGTGTCCTTGGGCAAGACACTTAACCCCACTTTGCCCAAACCCCCCACTGAAAGATCAAGGCTATGCTCACACTCAGAGAGCAGCCGTCCTCCTGTGGACTCACCACCTGCAGAGGATCAGTGAGGGGCTGGTGCTATGAGACTTGGGTGGCATCTCTGATTTCCACCCCCCTGACCTATAAATCAATTAAAGGGTAGAAAAGGATGGATGGATGGATGGATGGATATATACTTTCTGCTTTCTTAAAAAGACAATTTAGTTCTAAGATGATAGGACATAAAAAACTGGTTGGAAGAGGTCAGTCGTACTTTTACTGTAAGTTCACATGACCCTTTGGCAGCACTTGACTTATGTTTTTGTAATAGTGTCTTTAATTGCCTATGTTGTTTAAGTGTTTCAAAAGCAATACTAAAATCTCTCATATGAATATATAGTACATCAATGTCAATAACAAATTAAACGACTACTAGAGCAGTAATGTTCTGTGGTTTTTATCATTAAGTCCCCAGCAAAGAGAATATCTAGACAAAAGGCATTCCAAAAAGTAAATGTGACGATACAAGAGTAAAAAAAAAAAAGGTTCTATTAAACTATACGCAGGGTGTTGTTAATCAGGTAACATGGATTTGTATCACAGGGACCTGATTTTGTTTTCTTAGCACAAACCTATATCGAGAGAATAAATTCATTGACCACAGATAAAAGTAGAAGACAGCATGTGGCCCAAACAACCAGTTTATTGTGAAAAGTCCCTTCTGCCAATCATACAATTGTACCAAGTGTAACATAAATTCCATTGAATAACACCAACAACACAATTCATTACATGTTTATTTATTCAAACTCCAGATGCATCCGTGAATCATCAACCTAAAAGAGAAAATGCGAGATAGTTAGGTTATAAATATGACTTAAATGATCACAATGTATTAATTCAGTGTATGCATGCATGCCTGTGTTGTTGTACCATAATGCCAAAACAAATTCCTGGTTTGTGAACTAGTTTTTGTCAAAAAAAAAATACATAATAGATATAAGCTGGGGTACCTAATTTATTTACAAACATACACTATACTAACAAGTTATACATATTTTATTGCATAGTTACATTTTCTGTGGATTTAAAGTTAGGTATGGAGCATTAATAGAACGCATTGCTAGAAGATAATTGTATTAGTTACAATTTCAACAGAATTGCTATTTTTCGTCATTTGAACTGACTTTGCTGACTGCATCACCTCTTACCTCAAGCACAGGGGTAACTGTACTCTGTCTCATCACTGTCGCCTGAAATGGAAATAAACCATTCTTTTAAATCCATGGCAAAGACTTGAACCTTATTTAATTTTTTTCTTATTCATGATGGTACGTACTGGGCTGGTAGTAGTCGTAGAGTACCACCACGGCGGGCTTCAGGTTACTCACTTCGCGTTCCTGTACCACCACTAATTGATGATTGATGGGGATGCCTTTCGGTAGCTTTTAAAGGAAGAATACAAAAACATTTTCAATCTGACTAATTTTTTCCCAAATTATCAGGTTAAATATGAGATTTTCTTACCTCTTTCAGGTAGACCAAATAATGGTCATTGTCCTTTTGGTCATTTTCAATCCTTTCGACCAGCAATGCGCCCTCCAGCTTAAACACGCAGATGCACACACACACATATTTTGTGATAATTTTTGACATTAAAGATACCATTTTGAAAATCTTTAAAAACACCTCAAAGCAAGTAGGAACATTAGTGAGGGAATTGGGCTTTTTATATCATTTGAATATCATTGATGTTCAAACACATAAAAAATGGACTGCATTTACTCAGTTATTACCAATTTCAATTTTCAAAGCCTGATATGATGCAATCTGACATGAAACATTGTGTTAGGTCAGCTGCAGCTTAGATGAATCAAGACTTGATACGCAAAATCATATTTGCTGAGCTTTTAACCATCAAAACAGATTTCGAGTTGTTTTGAGCTTCATTCATGCTAGTGTGTCTGAACCATAGACTGTAAATATTATATCTGAATGGTCCTGCCTCAGTCTTGAGCTGAATCCAAATCATAGCCTCTAAATTCTATCTCCATCAAACTCAAGTTTTGTCAATTTAAAAAAAAAAAAAGTTATACTTCAGCCTAATCCCTTCGGTCACAACTGCGTTTGTAAATCTATGTTAAAGCATGTTCATTACTGACATAAGATACATTGTTTTTGCAACCTTGTCCTTTTGTTAATGCCTTTTTATGTCAAGAAATAATAATAATTTGCATGACCGAATAAACAAATAAACAAACTCAATTTATCTGGTGAAATTATCTATGTATGCAGAACTAAGGTGTGATTTTAAATTTAACCCACACAAATTCAACATATACTCCTGATGGCAGAAGTGAGTACTACATGCTAAGAGCTTATTGATCTTTAAAATATGTTTGTTCATTATTTTTGCTTCAAAAACCAAGTGAATAGTCCCATTAGCAAGTTTAAGAACCAAAATACTGCATTATATATCTTCTTCATGCGCTCCTGAATGCTGAACACTTTCTATACAGCAACCTGGCTTCCTGAAAACATTTCCCTACATTTGTCTTTCTAAATTTAATTATAATATTAATTGTAGAAGCCCTCCATCACATTTCAGGGATCTTCCTATTGAATGTTTCACATTTCTGAAGAAACTCAGATGCCTAAAGGGTTAACTAAATCTCAAAAAAAAAAGACGCGCAAAACAAAAAAAGCGCTTTTCAAATACCTCTTTCAGAGACCGAGAATCTGGTTTGAATCCAGAGAGCATCTTAATGTTGAGGATGACCATGTTGGAGGTTTCCTGGTCCCCATTATACCTGTAAATGAGAGTAGAAGTGGTTATAGATGGTAAAGATAACATAATCAAAATGCATTCGCTGGAGTTTTGGTCTCACTCTGATTTGAAGAAGAGGTTCATTTTGGGTCTCAGTAAGTTGCTGTCGCAGTCGACCTTGTGAGTCACATCAACTTTGAATGCAGAGGTGACGGTGGGTGTCGGGACGTTGTACATGAGAGCAATCTGGAAGCATTATTTCAAAATAACTTTACAACACGGCTGCACAACAGAGACACTAAAACAAATATGATGTGGATTAATATGTCTAACCTAAACTAAAACCACAGATAATGTTAACTTTTCAGTAATATCCATCAAACTAGTTTCTTGTTCTCAAAATAGTTTTCTTCTATCCCGTGCATGTATATTTATAACAAGTATAGATTATATTCTCCTAACAGAAAAGTGAAAAACTGAAGACCCCTTTTCTATTCTAATTTTCTGACTTGAGGACAACATGTTGCGGGCTGATTTGTTCACAAAATAGTATGTTATTTTTGTTGTTGTCATAAATACATGTTGATGATGAATTGTTGATGAACAATTCAGACCACAACATACCGTCTTACCCTATCAATATTTAATCTTTTACATACTGAGAGCTAAATGACCGAGCGAGGGCTGGTACTTACATGCATGTTAAAACTAGTAACAGAACCAAACAGTTTTGAAAGCTATAGGAAGTGGATGGAAACATGAATGTCATAGTTCTTATAATTTTTGTGGTTTCAAAGTTAAGTAATCCAGCTTTATCAAATACAATACAGTTGATGCATCTAATTGGTTAAAAACAGGGACAGGATGGTGGCTGTGGTGCATTCACTGACCTGAATGGCAGCGCAGGTGTTGCCCTGTACGCTCACGCTGTAATCTCCCTCCACGTTTTGGAAGGTTGTCTCCTGGTAAAGCAGCTTGTTGTTTTGGTTCACATCAAACGTCTGAGAACCACTGGGAGTAATGATCGTGACCGTGCTCTGACCACCAGGACTGTAGACCAGAGTGGAGTACAGAGACAAGGCCTGAAGAGCCACCACAGTGTCCTGGAGAAGAAGTAGATGGAATCATTGTATTTTATGTAACAGAACCCCCATGTCAAAGATAAAGTATTACAAATGTAGTTTAGGTAAGTATTATTGCACATTATTTTTTATTTTTAATACTTGTGTTTACTGCACTTCTCCTTCAGATATGATTTACATTGTCTTGATGAGTGAAAGCTTTAAAAGTAGTACTAGTAGTAGTTGTTGCATTTATGTGTCTTTTTGCACATGATATGATAGTATATTATGTCCTGTGCAAACTGTACAATGATGAAGTTATACAAAGTAGTACAGCAGCTGGAAATGGAAAAAAAGAAGGTTGAAGCATGAGATTGACAAGAATAAATAGATGGCTGAAAGAATCATACATTAAATAATACATTAATATACAAAAGAAATGTCATTCAAAATGTTTTTAAATCAGACTAGATTTGTACCTGTGTGGAGCTGAAGCCTCCATAGTAGTTCTGCTGTTTGGTCAACCAGCGCACAATGTTGGAAGCGACGCCCAGGTCGTTTGGACCAGGATTGTTCCCGAGCAGAGCCAGCAGCACATATGCGCTGATCTCCACCGAGAGCGAAGCAGAAGTCTCAGCTGACGTCTGAGACCAGTGGAGCAATCCACCTGAGACAACCACATATTGCTCCTGATTTTCAGAGTGAATTTTCCCCCCAGTAAGTTATGAACAAACATTCTACTGTTCAGGTGTGTAGGTACTCTCGCTGTCAAAAATGTACTCTTTGAAGTATTTGAAATGTATTGATAGACTTAAACTGCACTAGTAAATGTAACCCAGTATAAACTCACCCTCTCTGTGTGCCTTAGTGTTGAGATGGTCAAGCAGTTGTGTCCTGGTTGTTAAGTCATTGGCCAAAGTGAAGACGTAGGCCATCAGGGCCGTGGTGTAAGTGTTGCTCAAATCGTTCATCGACTCCTTCAGGCAGGTTAAGGCATTGGATAGTTTCTCATTCTGAAATCCAAAACATTACTTTAGAAACCAGAAGTCATATCATTGCTACATAACACAACAGGGTTTAGATATTGAATGGCAAATACATGTTATACTTACATCTGCAGGCACTCCCATCTCCAACAGAGCAGCAGAGATGTAGGCGGTCAACGTTACATTATCTGAAACTCCTCCCTGAAAAAGAATGCATAGACTTGAGGAAAGGATATCCTAGCACAACCACTTACATTATAAGCTACCTAAGCCTTGGCCTAAGCCTTAAGTAGTTTGGTACCCTAGCTACTTCTGCTTCATAAATACTACATTATGTTTGTCCCCAAAGAATAGTCTAAACAAATCAGACCAAAACATGCTGCCTTCTTTTTGTTTAAAGACCCATGTTACAGTGTATTATGCATACTCAGAAAGAGCCCTGGGCTGGGAGCTGATTGGGGATGGTCCTATTTTTCCACTTTTCTGTCTGAAAAAGCTGATGTGACATAGGCTCAAAAAACATGCATGTGAAAAATTCTGAATGAACCAAACTGTTTGTGCAAAAACTAGGTAGTTGTATTTTAGTACATAGCTCTACTGTGTTATGGTTGGAAAGTTAGGTCGCCCAGCATACATGTTTGGATCAGTGGGGGCGGGTCTCGGCTCAAAAGTGGCCAAAACGACATGCGCTGACATGCTTGCAATACCACCCCGGGCCGATGGGGGTGGACCAGGGACGTGCAGTCAGGGGAGGCAGAGCCTCACCTGCCATTATTGGAAACTAATAATTATTTTAGTTTAAATATATAATTTATATCCACTGTCCTATGCTTTTAATGTATATTCGGCACGGTTCCCATCAGTTTTGATCATTTCTGAAGTCAAAATCGCCGAAATCCCGTTATTCCTATTCAAAGAGACGAGGTGAGGCAGCGCTCCTGCGTGCCTCACCCCAGACCGCTCCCTCACAGTGTGTGTGTGTGTGTCTGAGTGCACTCAGCTCGTGCAGTTGATATATCACCGTTTGTTTCAAATATCCTGCTTTAAAAACATTTTTTAAACTCCTCTTAGTGTTTAGTAGTGTATTGCACGTATGTGTGTACAATTTATATTTAGTTTAAGTCTTTTGATCGTAGATGAACACACAAGGAAAAAGCTTGGCGTGAGGCAGGCGGTATCTGTGCCTCACCGCTAGGGGTGATAGTGAGCATAAAGTTCATACCAGAGTTGCTAACAAACAATCAGCCCAAAATGCTATTTCTTTTGCTGGAAAATGGATGATTTGAATGAAGATTTTTTTTCTCAATTGGACTTTCAAACAAAGAAAGAATTAATATAGACTGGGAGACCACCACTGGACTTACGAGGTTAGTCCGGCTGCGGGGGAGGAGTTTGTTAATCTGTGTTGTATGTTGAACATTGACAGATACCGGCAAAGTAGTGCTTTTCCGAAAAACACTGATTCAAACACTGCTCAAGAGTTCTGCAACTTGTTTAAATTATTGTTTATGTTCCTCGCGTCTCTCTCTCCTCGCGTCTCTCTCTGCTCCTCTCTGTCTCTCTCTGCTCCTCTCTCCTCGCGTCTCTCTCTCCTCGCGTCTCTGTCTCTCTCTGCTCCTCGCGTCTCCGTCTCTCTGCTCCTCTCTGTCTCTCTCTGCTCCTCTCTCCTCGCGTCTCTCTCTCCTCGCGTCTCCGTCTCTCTCTGCTCCTCTCTGTCTCTCTCTGCTCCTCGCGTCTCCGTCTCTCTGCTCCTCTCTGTCTCTCTCTGCTCCTCTCTCCTCGCGTCTCTCTCTCCTCGCGTCTCTCGCACCTGCGCTTCTTAAAGATGTTGTTTGATGCGGAGCAGAGTCAGCAGCTAGATTTGTTGTGAGATTATTAAAAGAAGCTGGTTCTCTTATCTTTACAGTATATAAAGTTTGTGGATGTCATTGCATTGGTGATTAAATGCTATTTTATTTGAATAATGATTGTAAATCTGACTTTTAAAGTCAGTGCCTCCCCAATCACAAACCTCACCGCACGTCCCTGGGGTGGACCCAGAAGTAGAATTAGCCAATGCTAACATATAGCATTGGCAGACCTCTCAAAACGTCTTCACAGGATGGACCAAAAGTTGGCCCAAAGCTCCGTTCCACATGTGTGCCAATGCTGAGGGGGGTGGATTTTTTTGGTCCACTCTAGTTTACTTGCTGTGAATTTTTGAAGTCTCTCGTTCAAATGAATGGAGCTGCGCCGGCTGACGCATGCGCAGATGCGTTTTTTCACAATTTTCTTGTGGGCGGGACCACTCGCGACCATTTTGGATTGCTCCAGTAGAGCACATTTTTTGGCCCATTAGTTAGAACGGCGGAGATAGGCATGACTCTGTCTGTTAATATATACAGTCTATGGTTTGGATGCACAAAGTTAATGGTACCTTCATTCTGTTGTGAAACAGTTTCCCAAGCATCGCAAAGCAACCGTTCTCCTGTTTTGACTCCAGCCACATCTTTGATTCATCAATATTTGCTTGGTCGATGTGGACAAAATGTTTGGCTTTCACAAAGGTTCTCACGACAAAAGCGGTCAGCCTGTGGAGAAATGCATGCTAAATCTGTACAATGTTTTTAGCCTGTGGAGAAAAGCATGCTGAAATCATGTCAGTGCCTCCCCATGTCAGTGCCTCCCCATTTAGCAAAGCATGCTAAATCTGTACAATGTTTTTATTATCTCCAATGCATTTACTGTGTTTGGAACCCACCATGTGTTTCCAGTTCCTGTTCCAAAAGTGCTGTAGGCTCCGTCACTGTGTTTGTAGTTCAATTGTCTCTGGTAACCTGAAAATACGAACAATAGGAAATAGGACAGACAACAACCACCCGGAGAAACTATGGTAAAGTTTTGATAAATTAACTGATCAAGCAATAAACAAATGTGCAAATACATCACTATCCAATTGGGAGCTAGATTGTCTGCATTAGACCAGGATTAAACTATTACTAATTGGACCACACAACATTTTGTACATTTGTAAATTTAGACAAGAAAAGCTTCAGAAAACGTCAAGAGTTAGGGTTGGGGTTAGTGCTGCTTAAAAGATTCAGGGATGTGATTGTTTTCTGGAATGCGCCTGGAACCATAAAGTGCACTTCACAACTGTTCCCTTGTGTGACATGTTCTTCACAAAACAGAAATGGTTTTATATGTCAGATTGAATAAAGGTATCAGAGAGACATTCACCAATATTGCAATGCATCTAACCTGGCAAAAAAATATTTCTTCCCAAAAAACTTCACATTCTTTGTTGATGTTTACAAATTTCCAGTTTTTACAAAAAATATCTCACCGCTGGTCAGAAATTGTTCGGCTCTATCTCTGATTTCTTGAGTGAGCTGGTTTGTCTTTTCCAGATATTCCAGGATGTAAATATTCGGAGCCAGGAGAGCCATGTTCTGCTCCCCACAGCCGTAAGGCATTTGCAACAAGCCATCCAGGTTTTTCATGGCGCGACCCAAAATGTCACCTAGAATTCAACACAAGTAAGTAAATATAAACTTTTTAAAAAATTATTTTATCACATTACCCAGCACTGAAACTGCCGCTCGCGCAGAGTCCGGAATCATGTCATCAGGAAGTTTAACTGCAAGCTCTTCTGTCAAAGTCTCGTCTGTGTATTATACAGTTTTACAGGTTATTCGGTTGTAATGATAATGATACATTGCAAAACGTTGACAGGGGATTTTACCTTTAGGGCAGAGCAGCAGGTTGTGTGTGTTTGACATCTCAATTCCCTCAGGCTGAGAAGAACAATATTTTGCTAAATTAAATGAGAAATATATGTACGTATAATAAAAATCATAAAACATTTGTTCTACAAAAT
The DNA here is from genome assembly GCA_964034765.1 of Knipowitschia caucasica. NCBI lineage: Eukaryota > Metazoa > Chordata > Actinopteri > Gobiiformes > Gobiidae > Knipowitschia > Knipowitschia caucasica. The sequence goes on from OZ035832.1 coordinate 15,612,374, forward strand.
ACATAAAACGTCATCATTTTATTTGTTACAATAAGGATATTACTAAACTCAGATCATGAAAACAACATGAATAGGTTGTGTTCATGCGACATCACAACATTCCAAAAAGCCTATTGTTTAACATTGTGTTGAAGAACAATTGAAACATCTTTTGCCATAACTATGGTAACTGTCAGACGTGTAGTCTTAGTTTAGAGCCAATTCCTCTGTCATTCCAGATCCAATCCACTCTGTACAGTTTGATTGTTACACTAGTAGACTTCCTAAAGTAAATCATAATAGTGTGTACCTTCACGATGAGAGGGCGAGTGACCTCATCCACGCGGCCTCTCGGGGGCACATGGACAATCTCATTGTTACAGGAAACAGGAGATGCAACAGCCTCTGCTCTGACCGTCACGTTCACGGTGCCTGCAAGACAAAATTAACAGTTTTATTAACCTTATTGAGTGATTATCATACATTTGACCTTGATTAATCCAGAAGAATCTTGCAGTATTTGTTGCAAATGGCTACTTGCCTGAGGAAAACTATAATAAATATACACCTAAAGATCTTAATATTTTAACTTCCCTGGACGTGTGTGTGTTTGTCTGCTGATGTGTTCATGTTTGTTTATAAAATATTAATAATCGTTATAATTTAAGAAAAAATTAAACAATATACTGGTGACCCTTGGATTTTATCAAACTCTTATTATGAATTGTTGCTATATAATTAGAGTTCACATTTTGCTGCTAGCAATGCAATGGGAATTAGCAAAGATTGCCCTAGCACATGTCCAAGGCATGAAATGGGAAAAATCTTAGTGGCTCAGCTTTAAGTAACCTATAAAACGCTTGATGAATGTAAACGTCACCCAGATTGGAAGTATCCAGAGTCCAGCTTCGGGTCACACGTTCATTTCCACAGAGACAGAACGTGTGCTCAGCTCCGCCCACTGGGGTCAAGGTGTAGCTTCCAGGAATTGGGTTCACAGCAACCTGACAACAGCAGAAATCTGTCTTTAAAAACGTACAAATGTGTACATACCTTTTACATATTATATAAAAATGTTGTGTTGAAGGGGCAACAGTAGCACAGTTGTCAGAGCTTTGACCTTTGTGCCTGAAGGTTGTGGGTTCGAATCCACAGCGAGACCTTCTCCTCTGACTCCCGCTGATACATGCTGCCGTTGTGTCCTTGGACAAGACACTTAACCCCACTTTGCCTGAAGCCCCCGCTGAAAGATCAAGGCTTTAACGTCACCAACAGAGCAGCCATCCTCTAGGGAACTCATCACTTGCAGGAGGACCAGTGAGAGGCTGGTGCTCTGTGAATTGGGTGGCAGCTGATTGCCACCTCCTCGACCCAGAATTGGATTGAGGGGTTGAAAAAGGATGGATGGATGGTGTTTATTTACTAACTTCATTAGGTCCACTTATCACATTCATTATAGAACATTTGTTTAAAGTATTTTGTTTTTCTTACTCTACTTTCCCCAGAGAATAGAAATTTTGAAGTGTTGTGTTCTAGCTTGTGTGGTTCATTGGTATTGTCTTTTATGGGCTTAATTAGTAATGATTTAATTGCATAGAACTAGAGTTACCATCATGCAGCTCTCGAGGTAGCTGAAGACTGTGGCCTTGAGGATGAAGCGCTCTCCTCGGATAATGGAGTAGGGAAGGGTGAGCTCCAGGAAGAACGGCTGGAACACGGTGAACTGGACACGCGGTGCCAAACCGAAGCCCTTCGAGGACAGACAGAAGGCCTCCGTCTCCCAGGTCGTGATGGTGTCCGGGACGGTGATGGGCTTGTCCGTGAATCCAGAGGTTCTGAAAAGCACCATATACCACCTAGTATTCAGTGTGAACACTGAATACTAGGTGGTGTATAACAGTATATAAGCATCTCTGATTGAAAATGGTTAGAGAGCCCTGCGATATGCTTCTGTCCAAACTGTGACAATATTTTTCCCTCATTACTCTTTGTACTATAGAAATTACCACTGATAAAGAGCATTTACTTTGCATGATGTTGGAAGCGGTGCCCAGGCTCTGATCTGAAAAGATTCTGAAATACATTGCCAATTACTTTTTTTTACATTGATGAATTAATTCATGTCAATCTTTCAGCTATTTATTTGTTCTTGTACATTTCAAACTTTAACCTGTGTTTTTTCTACTTCAAGCTTTAGTATCACTCTCTATAAAAAGGTGAAGCGTGTGGTCTCTGTGACATTGAAACAGGAAATCATTTTGGATTATCCTTATGTCTCTGGTCTGTGTTTAGTAGTTTTAGTAGTTTAGTAGTTTATTCGGTCATTTCATTCCTTTAAACATAAAACATAAAACAAGCAACATCATAATTTGTGCACAAACGGCCGAAAGGGTTTAGGCTGAAGTAAAAACTTATTGTGCCTAACCCAATTTACAAACTTCCACGAGAAACAAACACAAACATTTATTGTAAACAATATCAAGTGTCAAACAGAAGAAAAATAAGCATGTACTTAGAATACATATATGTAAATATACGTTTGTTTTACATTAATTTATTTTAACTAAATCATGTCATTTAAATTCATTCATTATGGATCTATTAAAGTCTAGTTTCTTACTTTATTCATCCTTAACTTGTATATTTTAGGATGATAGTAGATTTATACAACTTTTTGAAACTGTTTTAAATGATCTTCTAAATCGTTCCACAGATTAACACCTCTTACAGAAATACATCGACTTTTTTTTCTTGAAAATGGCAGTTCCTCTGAGGTTATACGGACTTTCCCTGTGTTCAAAAAGATTCTGGATGTTTGGAGGGAGAAGATTATTATGTGCTTTGTACACTATTACTAAAGTATTTAGATCAACAAGATCATGGATTTTCAATAGATTTAGCTCTACAAAAATGGGAGTTGTTGTTGCATAGAAATCTGCTTTAGTGATAAATCTTATTGCCTTTTTTTGGAGTAGGAAAATAGGATGAGTATTGGATTTGTAATTGTTTCCCCATATTTCCAAGCCATAATTTAGGTAAGGAAGTATGAGGGAGTTTGTTGTGGCAATTCTTAATGGTGTCTTTGCCACTGTAAGCAGCCTGGGCTATGGCTTTAGCTTGACTTGTGTTCTGGTGAGTAAAAAAAAAAAGAAAAAAATCGATGACCAGACTTACAGAATAACGGTGAGGTTGTTTTAATGAGGCACAGGTTTCAGTCGACAGGTAACAGGTCAAATTCCACATACAAGTTTCCACAAAAAGTTACACAGTCAAAAAACTGTTGGGCCTCAACCCAGGCCAGCTTCCACGCTACCACACTGCCTCACTGGTTCCCCCTGGTGTACATAAAAAGAACTGCATCATACCTGGCCCCACCCCAACACACACAAAATAAAGCATATTAACTTAAACTTAGCATTTGTTCTTTTTTTTTGATAGGAAACAAAACGGCCTTAACAATCCCGGCCCCTAATTATAAGGTCTTATAATTACCATAACAACATAAACACTGTACATTTTTTTTTTTTTTGATATGCTCACAACGTCCATTATGGCAATTCTTGTAATGCGTCATCATAAGTTCATGCCTGTGACTTCAGCAAAAGGCATAATTTATCCACTGGTCTTTCAAGTATATTTGTTTTTGTCTTCACCAGTACTCGTCGTACCAATCCTTTGTCATCTGAAATTGTTTTCAGTATTCTTCCAAGCAACCAGGAATTTCTTGGTGCGTTTTCATCAAGAATCAGCACAACATCATCTGGCGCAAGATTTTGTTTTGCTTTGGTCCACTTTTGTCTTTGTTGAAGGCTAGGTAGGTACTCTCTTACCCACCGCTTCCAAAACAAGTCTGCCATATATTGTGTCTGTTTCCATCTGCGCCGTGAATAGGAGTCATTGATGCTGAACAGACCTGGAGGCAGCACTGGTTGTTTCTTTAAGAGAAGCAGGTGATTTGGTGTGAGGGGCTCCAAGTCATTTGGGTCATCCGAAGGTGTGGTTATCGGTCTGTCATTGATTATGGCTTCAACCTCGCAGAAAAGTGTCTGTAGGCATTCATCATCAACGCTTTGTTGTTGAAGGACAGACTTCAGGATTTTCTTAACCAGCTTTACCTGGCTTTCCCATACGCCACCAAAATGTGCTCCTGCAGGGGGGTTAAAGATCCATTTAATGCCTTTGTTTGACAAGACGTTTTGAATCTTTTCTTTGTCTATATCACGGAGTGATTCACGGAGCTCTCTTTCGGCTCCCACCATATTCGTGCCATTATCAGACCTGATGAGTTCTACTTGCCCCCTTCTGCACATGAAACGTCTAATTCCATTTATGCATGAATCAGTGTCCATAGAATGGGCAACTTCGATATGCAGAGCTCTGGTTGTCAAACAAGTAAACAACATTCCGTACCTTTTTACAAGGCTTCTTCCTCTCTTTATTTCATACGGTCCGAAATAGTCAAGGCCCACGCTTGTAAAAGGTGGTTTGTCAGGAAGCACTCTTTCGGAGGGAAGATCAGACATTTTTTGTTCTTGAACTTTTGCATGATGTTTTCTGCACGTAACACAATGAGACAGGAGCCTTCTGACTGCAGAGTTTGCAGCAGGGATCCAATAGCGCTGGCGAAGGCGAGAGAGCATGTAATTACGTCCAGAGTGTCCTGTTCTTTCATGTATGTCTTGCAGTAATAGCGAAGTGACATGGTGGTGTTTTGGGAGTATAGATGGGTGCTTTTCCTCTTCTGGCAAAGCAGACCGGCTAAGACGCCCCCCAACCCTCAGTACGTCATCCTGCAAGATAGGGTCAAGTTTGTAAATTGAGCTTTTTCTTGACACTTCGGCATTACCACTTTGCAAAGCCAGACTTTCGTCTTTGAAGGAAACAAGCTGACAATGACGTACAGCAGCCTTTTCAGCTCTTTTTAGCTCATCCACAGTTAGTGGCACACGGAGTATTTTATCACGTTTCCTTCGAGCTCTGGTTTGTCTTGAAGCAGAGTCCTTTACTTTGTCCTTCTGTATAGAAGCAAGCAAGTAGTCTTTAACTCTGAGAATCCAGGCAATAGCTCTTCTGAGACGTGTCCAACTTGAGTAATGACAAATAAGCTTTTCCACAGAGCAGCCGTGTGTAGACGCCTGTACAGCATTAACTTTCACTTTCCGCACTTCAGTGTCGTCTTCGGCGAGTGTAAAGCGTTCAGCAGTGTCCCTCTTTCGATTAATGTCCTTCAGAAAGGAAGGCCCTTCAAACCACGTGGAGCTATTCAGGAATTGGCGGACTGTCAACCCGCGTGATGCAAAATCAGCTGGATTGATTTTTGTGTTCACATGGTTCCACTGATCAAGACCTGTTGCGTCTTTAATGATAGCAATTCTGTTAGAGACAAAAGTTTTTAATCTCAGTTCATCATTTGCTATATATTTTAACACTGCCGTGCTATCTGTCCAAAAGGCGGAGGGTTGAAGACTTAATGTGAGTTCTCTTCTCAAAATCTTGTCCATATTGACTGCCAGTGCCGCTACTGTTACTTCCATGCGTGGAATTGTGGTTGCTTTAAGTGGAGCGACTCTGGACTTTCCCATCATAAACGCACAGTGAACATGCCCCTCTTCATTTGTTAATTTTAAGTAGGACACTGATCCATATCCACTTTCACTGGCATCTGAAAAGTGGTTGAGCTGAGCAGATGTGATTTGTCCAAAGTTTGTAGGTTTTATGCATCTTGGTATTTTAAAGTTGCATAGCTCAGACAATTGACTCAGCCAGTCAGACCACAAATGAACGAGGTGTAATGGCATGTCTTCATCCCAGGACAGTTTGTCTTTAGAGAGCTTCTGCAAAATGTTCTTAGCAGGAAGGACCACTGGAGAAAGGAAGCCCAGCGGGTCATATATTGAGCTTACGATTGATAGGACTCCTCTTCTTGTATCTGGTCTTTGTTTTATGCTGACACTGAATGTGAAAGTGTCTGTGTTTTCACACCAGAGCACTCCAAGGGCTCTCTCAATTGGAAGTGCGTCTTTCGTAAGATCCAGATTCTTTATTTCTTTGGCTCTTTCCTGTTCAGGGATTGTTTGTAATAGAGCCCGACTGTTACTCGTCCACTTGTTGAGATTAAATCCTCCTGATGCACATAGCTTAGTAAGGTTTTCTTTGAGCGAGATAGCATCTTCCTCACTTTTAACTGATTTTAAAGCATCATCAACGTAAAAATTTCTCATCACTGTGTCCACGATTTCGCGCGATGAATTTGTTCTATTATCTTCTGCTGTTTTTCGAAGGGCGTAATTGGCACAGCTGGCCGATGAAGTGGCCCCAAAAAGATGAACAACCATTTTGTATTCTGTGAGTGGCTGTGTAAGGTCCCCTTCTGGCCACCACAAGAATCGCAATAAGTCAGTGTCTTCATCAGGAACCCTGACTTGATGGTACATTGCTTCAATGTCTGCCATTATTGCCACATTTTCCTCCCTGAAGCGAGTAAGTACTCCAACAACTGAGTTAGTGAGGTCTGGGCCTTGCATGAGTACTTTGTTGAGAGAAACACCCTGAAAGCTAGCACCACAGTCAAATACAACTCTGAGTTTTTTCTTTTGGGGATGATGTACGCCATGGTGTGGTATATACCAAAGCTTTCCATCTTCTCTGCAGAGCTGTGACTCTTGGACTTTAACAGCATATCCTTTTCTGATCATATCTCCCATGTACTCTGTGTATTCTTTGTGAAATAGAGTGTTTTTGCTTAGCCTTTTCTTTAACGCTAGGGCACGGTGAACTGCCATCTCTCTGTTGTTTGGCATGCTTAAGTGTTTTTCCTTTATTGGCAGTCTGATGAAATAATGTCCATTCTTATGGTGAACTGAACTTGAGACAGATTGTAAGAACTTATTATCTTCTGTGGACATTTCAGTTTTTTCATCATGATGATGTTCAGGAAAGTCAGCCTTGTATTGCTGCATTAACAGGTTTTCAACATTTGTTAGAGATATTCTGTTAGACGTTATACATTTTTTATCATCATTCTCTTTTACAGGCCCATTCACAATCCAACCCAACATTGTTTTTATAGCGTAAGGGCCATCATCCTTGCTGTTTACCACCTTCCATGGTTCAAAAGCCTCATACACGTTGTTACCAATGAGTAGTCCAATGTCTGCGTTGATTTGAGGCAAAGTAACTTCTTTGAGGTATTGCCACTTCTCAATGTCTCTTTGGTAAGGTATATTTTCCCTCTCAACAGGTATGCTTTCTTGGATGTATAGCTTGGGAACAGTTATGTATTTGTTTTCATTAAGACCACTGATTTCCAAGTTCCTTATGACGCTGCATTTTGTTTGTGTCATTGAGTTGATTGTTTTCAACACGATCATTCCTTTTGTTTTTTGTCCACAGATGTTTAACTGCTTTGCCAGAGCTTCAGTACAGAAAGACGCAGAGCTTCCAGAGTCCAGAAATGCATAAGTTTGAATTGTTTTGTTGCCCTTTTGAGACTTGACATTGACAGGAAGTATTGAAAGAACACAGTTGTCCCCGGCCCCATTTGAAACAGTAGCAACATGATTTGCATTTATCGAAGCCTGAGAGGACCTCTGTTCTGTACCTTTAAGGTCTGTTTGGCAGACTGCATTTACTTGCTTTCCACTTTTATATATGTGCAACAGTTTGGGATGCTCCCAAGAACACACTGAGCAGCTCAGTTTCTTTTTGCAATCTTTTGCCATATGCCCCTGAACTAGGCAACTAAAACAGAGTCCAGCCTTTTTCAAAAAGTCCAACTTTGTTTTATGTAATTCTCCTGCAAACCTGTAGCAGTCGATTAGGGCATGAGCCTTTTTGCAAAACAAACATGGTTTGGTTAGAGCAATATTTTGCGATTCTGGATCAGGCTCTTTTGTTTGGTTGTTTGGCTTTGTCAGAGCGGTGGCAAAGCTACTTGCACTTGATTTTTCTCTTTTTGGCAAATAATCAAAAGGACCGGCCTTTTCTCTTGCTTTCCCAATGGGGTAACTTGTAAGTGTCCAAACACAGGATCATTTACAATTTTTGCTTCACGTTTGATAAATGAAACAAGATCCACAAATTTCACACGTCTTTTGTGTTTTTCTGTTAATTCATACGCACTTGTTCTCCACTTGTCCCTTGTTTTATATGGAAGCTTTGAAATGACTGTCCTCATATTGGTTGGGCTGTCAAGCTCGTCCATATAGTCCACGTCTTGCATTGTGTTCTGACAAGAAACCAAGAATAATGAGAAACTGTTTAGTGCCTTTGCATCCTCAGCTTTAATAGTTGGCCAATTGTAAAGCCTTTCCAATAAACCAGTAGCAATAGTTAATGGATGTCCATAATGTTCCTCCAGTAAAGACATTGCATGTGCAAAACCACTGCGTTCAGGCATATGTTGGCAACTTTTCACTAAAGTTTGTGGTTCTCCCCTGGTGTATTGCCCTAGAAAATACAGTTTATCAGTGTTGCTGCTTGTTTTGGATTCAACAACAAGTCTGAATGCTTTTATAAAAGTTCTGAAACTGAGCGGGTCACCTGTAAACACTGGTATTTCACGCCTGGGGATGTTGTGTTGTTTGTTGTTGTGACACAAGAGTCTTTGATATTTTTGTTTGTTCTCTCAGAATGTTACATATGTCTCTTTTGTAGTCATTATCCTCATCAATTGATCTAGAGGTTGTTGTAGGATACTGCGCTTTGGGTCTGGCCCCAGTACTTAAGGTAATGGGCGGAGGACCACGCTCTGGTACTGGTGCGGCAGCATTGTCCTGATAGTTTGTTACGGATGTCATACTGACACATGATTCCAAGTCATCTAAATCATCTTCTGTGTCTGTATGTGCAGTCCCTTCATACACTTTAAGTTTTGCGTCGGACATTGCAAGAGCAGTTTGTATCTGAAGTTCCTCTTTTTCTATAGTTAGAGCAGCCTCCTTTAATGCAATTGTTTTCCTTTGTTGTATAGAAGCTGCTTGGGCTACCAACGCTGCCCTCCTTGCCTCCTCTCTTAGACGTATTGAAGAGGATGTAGAGCAAATTGAGCGGCCACTTTTGGAGGAAAGTGAAATCGAGGTGGCTGCATGGCATGGCTTAGTCAATGCCAGCACCTCTGGGCACATCTCATGGCTGAGCAATACATTTTTCTCTTCCTGTACAATCGGCTCGGTTTGTTGGGGTGCCCATTTCGGTTTTGTATCTGCATTTCTTTCTTTAGTGATAACATCCTTTTGTGCACTTAAAGTGTCCATTCGCTTTTGTTCCACGTCTTCATTCATTTCATCCACATCTTTATTTTTATTTTGCATCAGCCATGTACACATTTGTTTCTTAAACTCCACAAGATTTTGAAGTCTTGGTTGAAACCAATTTTCTTGATCCACTTCGTGCTGTCTCGTCAAGTTTAGTTGTTGTTTTTATTTAAGTCTTTAAATTACTTCAAAACAGACAAGTTCCAATTGCCGGTATGGTTGTTATTGGAAAAATCACCTTAGAAGTTCTGACTTATTTTTCAGCATTTTTACATTTGTGTTAATCCAACAAAGGTCATTAAAGTCGTCTTCGTCATAATGATCAGCGTTGGACAAAGGATGTCCAGATTGCTCTCATGTACAACGTCCCGACACCCACCGTCACCTCTGCATTCAAAGTTGATGTGACTCACAAGGTCGACTGCGACAGCAACTTACTGAGACCCAAAATGAACCTCTTCTTCAAATCAGAGTGAGACCAAAACTCCAGCGAATGCATTTTGATTATGTTATCTTTACCATCTATAACCACTTCTACTCTCATTTACAGGTATAATGGGGACCAGGAAACCTCCAACATGGTCATCCTCAACATTAAGATGCTCTCTGGATTCAAACCAGATTCTCGGTCTCTGAAAGAGGTATTTGAAAAGCGCTTTTTTTGTTTTGCTTTTATTTTTATTTTAGAGATTTAGTTAACCCTTTAGGCATCTGAGTTTCTACAGAAACGTGAAACATTCAATAGGAAGATCCCTGAAATGTGATGGAGGGCTTCTACAATTAATATTAGAATTACATTTAGAAAGACAAATGTAGGGAAATGTTTTCAGGAAGCCAGGTTGCTGTATAGAAAGTGTTCAGCATTCAGGAGCTCATGAAGAAGATACAGTATATAATGCAGTATTTTGGTTCTTAAACTTGCTAATGGGACTTTTCACTTGGTCATTGAAGCAAAAAATAATGAACAAATTATATTTTAAAGATCAATAAGCTCTTAGCATGTAGTACTCACTTCTGCCACCAGGAGTATATGTTGAATTTGTTGGGGTTAAATTTAAAATCACACCTTAGTTCTGCATACATAGATAATTTCACCAGAGAAATGCTGTTTGTTTATTTGTTTATTCGGTCATGCAAATTATTATTATTTCTTGACATAAAAAGGCATTAACAAAAGGACAAGGTTACAAAAACAATGTATCTTATGTCAGTAATGAACATGCTTTAACATAGATTTACAAACGCAGTTGTGACCGAAGGGATTAGGCTGAAGTATAATTTTTTTTTTTTTAATTGACAAAACTTGAGTTTGATGGAGATAGAATTTAGAGGCTACGATTTGGATTCAGCTCAAGACTGAGGCAGGACCATTCAGATATAATATTTACAGTCTATGGTTCAGACACACTAGCATGAATAAAGCTCAAAACAAATCGAAATCTGTTTTGATGGTTAAAAGCTCAGCAAATATGATTTTGCGTATCAAGTCTTGATTCATCTAAGCTGCAGCTGACCTAACACAATGTTTCATGTCAGATTGCATCATATCAGGCTTTGAAAATTGAAATTGGTAATAACTGAGTAAATGCAGTCAATTTTTAATGTGTTTGAACATCAATGATATTCAAATGATATAAAAAGCCCAATTCCCTCACTAATGTTCCTACTTGCTTTGAGGTGTTTTTAAAGATTTTCAAAATAGTATCTTTAATGTCAAAAATTCTCACAAAATATGTGTGTGTGTGTCTGTGTGTGTGTGTCTGTGTGTGCGTGTGTGTGTGTGCATCTGCGTGTTTAAGCTGGAGGGCGCATTGCTGGTCGAAAGGATTGAAAATGACCAAAAGGACAATGACCATTATTTGGTCTACCTGAAAGAGGTAAGAAAATCTCATATTTAACCTGATAATTTGGGAAAAAATTAGTCAGATTGAAAATGTTTTTGTATTCTTCCTTTAAAAGCTACCGAAAGGCATCCCCATCAATCATCAATTAGTGGTGGTACAGGAACGCGAAGTGAGTAACCTGAAGCCCGCCGTGGTGGTACTCTACGACTACTACCAGCCCAGTACGTACCATCATGAATAAGAAAAAAATTAAATAAGGTTCAAGTCTTTGCCATGGATTTAAAAGAATGGTTTATTTCCATTTCAGGCGACAGTGATGAGACAGAGTACAGTTACCCCTGTGCTTGAGGTAAGAGGTGATGCAGTCAGCAAAGTCAGTTCAAATGACGAAAAATAGCAATTCTATTGAAATTGTAACTAATACAATTATCTTCTAGCAATGCGTTCTATTAATGCTCCATACCTAACTTTAAATCAACAGAAAATGTAACTATGTAATAAAATATGTATAACTTGTTAGTATAGTGTATGTTTGTAAATAAGTTAGGTACCCCAGCTTATATCTATAATGTATTTTCTTTGACAAAAACTAGTTCACAAACCATGAATTTGTTTTGCACAGGCATGCATGCATACACTGAATTAATACATTGTGATCATTTAAGTCATATTTATAACCTAACTATCTCGCATTTTCTCTTTTAGGTTGATGATTCACGGATGCATCTGGAGTTTGAATAAATAAACATGTAATGAATTGTGTTGTTGGTGTTATTCAATGGAATTTATGTTACACTTGGTACAATTGTATGATTGGCGGAAGGGACTTTTCACAATAAACTGGTTGTTTGGGCCACATGCTGTCTTCTACTTTTATTTGTGGTCAATGAATTTATTCTCTCGATATAGGTTTGTGCTAAGAAAACAAAATCAGGTCCCTGTGATACAAATCCATGTTACCTGATTAACAACACCCTGCGTATAGTTTAATAGAACCTTTTTTTTTTTACTCTTGTATCGTCACATTTACTTTTTGGAATGCCTTTTGTCTAGATTTTCTCTTTGCTGGGGACTTAATGATAAAAACCACAGAACATTACTGCTCTAGTAGTCGTTTAATTTGTTACTGACATTGATGTACTATATATTCATATGAGAGATTTTAGTATTGCTTTTGAAACACTTAAACAACATAGGCATATTAAAGACACTATTACAAAAACATTAAGTCAAGTGCTGCCAAAGGGTCATGTGAACTTACAGTAAAAGCACGGCTGACCTCTTCCAACCAGTTTTTATGTCCTATCATCTTTAAGAAAGCAGAAAGTATATATATTTAAGTTTAAAAGTAACAATGGGGTTTGAAAGGTTAGTGGTAAAGTATTGAAAATAAAATACTTAAGTCACTCGGGCGGCACGGTGGCTGAGTGGATAGCACTCTCGCCTCTCAGCAAGAAGGTCCTGGGTTCGAATCCCGGTCGGACCAGGGCCTTTCTGAGTGGAGTTTGCATGTTCTCCCCGTGTCTGCGTAGGTTTCCTCCGGGTACTCCGGGTTCCCCTACCTCTAAAAATATGTCCAATAGTTCTGGCATATGCCTCCTGTACTGGTGACCCCGCTCCCATCTCTGTGTGGAGTGAGAGACAAATGCCCATAATTAACAATTGTAAACCGCTTTGAGACTCAGATCTGCAGTGAAAAGGCGGTATATAAATAAAAACTTACTTACTTACTTAAACGCCCGTGTACGTGTCATTTGAGTATGGAAAGCAAGCTTTTCAGGTAGCAATGCAACAACTGATTATTCATATGACGTATATAAGTACAGAGTAACGACAATCTCAACTGACAGCCTTTTTCAACCCTGGTCCATTTGTATTGTAACTGCAGTACACCAACTATTGCACTAGATGGCAAAATCTCCCTTTTTATTTTATTTTATTTTTACTTTATTTGAATGTCATTGTTTCTAAACGATTGACAGCGTTCCAATTGAATTCACACAGATACCAGTATAAATGTATGGTACAGAATAATAAAATAAATATTAAATAGATCTTCCCTAGTTTCCATTGTTACAGACTCTTCCTATAATCTAATTATTTGTTTATATTTATAATACATTTGTATTTTGTTCTTTATTATTCTATCTTTTACAGTATCATGTGTGACAAAAAATAAATACATGAAAATAAACTTACTGCTACTCATAGACTGTATACGCTACCTTTTTTTTTTTTTTTATAAAACTTTATTGAACATTTTAAACATTAAGGCACAACACAGTTCATATCCATAAAGTGCAAAAATGAAGGCGAGTTGAACGAAAAAGAAGATGAACATAAATAGAAGAAACAACCAAAATAGGTAAATACAAAATAATGCTTTATGAATACAATAATAAAATAAATAAAAAAATAAACAATTGTTTCCTCAGATTTAAGGGTCAATTAATTTGTAATGTTTTATTTGATCTAGAAGCTCTATTGCTTTATTTAATTTCATAACTTTTAAGGATTTGCAATATCCTTAGCTACTACCGCTACCAAGCTACTAAGCTACATTTCGTCACTTCCTGGATGCGAGACACCAAAATGACAGCTGGTTTGTTTTCATCAACACGAGCCAAATAAAGTGGATATTTAAGGTGTGTACGCGGGTAACAGTGGTTGCGTTTTACTCTGAAAGATTGATATCCTTATTATAGATGTATATGCACTATTATGACAGGTATCCTGCTGTATTTATGGTTTTGTCTCGAGATTACGTTCGGTCAGCCGTGACTGATTCTGTTGCTGAGGATCGCTGCACCGTCTACTATAGAAAAAAACAAAAAACCTGTTATGTTTTTATTGGGATTAGTTTGTGCTTTTCTAATGTGTCTAATATGTAGTTTTTTATCTTAGCAGTTGTAGTTGTCGTTGTGGTATTGTTTGTTTCGGTATTTTATTCTAAAGCTATTTGTTCTTTCTTCACAGCGTTAATCTATTGAATGTCTATGGTGCAGTTGATCACATGTAATCATAACAATTATATTATCATTTTGATCTCTTTTGGAAAAAGACTGGATTGTACATTTTGTCCCAATTAGAAAATATCTCATGTTTTTCTTATGATAGCCGATTTGTATGCTAAAACTTAAAGAATGTGGATCCAAAAGTACATTTAATGTTATATTTAATCAAATGTACGTCAAAGAGTAGTGACATGTTATTATCACAATTGTTGACCGTGTGTACTGGATAGTGTTCTGTATTGTATTTATTTTATTTATTTAACATGCACTTCCTACTTTAACATAAGCCTACAAATAGACTTTGTTTGAGAAATACAAAAATCTAAATTAGTTGACCTTTAATAAATATAATCAGTATATTAGACAAAGCATAGTGTATTTATTATATTTAATAGAGGGGACTAAGCCCCCAATATATGTTTTTCTCTGAGTCAAAAGCCAGCTAAGCATATCGGCTTGTAGTATTAAAATTAAATCGATAGGATTTTCTGACCTACAACAACAAGAAATCTCCATAAACACTAAGTTATTTTAAATACTGTCATGGTTGCAGCAGTCATTTTTGCTTCATGCTTTTTGTCCTAACGTGCCCTTTTGTGTTGGTGTTGTATATCTATGCCATCAGCAATCATGCTATTCATAACTGCAGTATAGGTCAGATCATTTCTTGAAGAGCTCTAAAACTGACAACTAACAGGATATACAAGATTGTGACCTTGTTCACAAAGGCACAACATTTTTATTGATTTTGGTAAATGAATAACTTTACCATCCATTCACCCAGCCTGTTTTTGCTTATAGTTTCAAGTGCTGGATCAAGTTTATTCCTGTCTCTTTTCGCGTGGATCAGTGCGGCCAATCACCCGCCAATCTGGAGTAAGTAAATGCACCAAATACTTTGACAAATATGAAATTGAATAAAACATGCAACCTTTTCATTACAGGACCCATTTGAGAGGGAACAGGATACATTAAGTGGTCACTGTGGTTAAGGACGATCTCTTTAGGTAAGGCACTTGTTTCTGTCAATAGATCACATAATGTACTGCATAGAAATTTTGCTTAGTAGTAGCTCTTTACATTATGGGGTATATATTTGTGTACACTAGCTTTTTCACGTAGTCTAGTGTCCCCATACACTTATACTTTTGAATGTTTGATATAGTTCCCAGTATGAATTATCATAACAAATCAATGCTGCTTCCTAGAACTGTCAATAATCTGCACTGAAGTTTGTTGTTTTAAAAAGAACTGTAATCAGAAATACTACTGATGTTTTAATGGACTGCAGATCTGTATTTATTGATCTTGTGATTATTCTTTCATTTAACCCTTTGTTGTTTTATATCGCAAAGGCCCTTGAGATTGATGTTTGCTCTGAATTTGATGATGAAACTTGAGGACATCTCGATGGCGTACATTTACAGACAAAAAAGGTTCTTTACCAAAAACGTAAAATTTACTGTTTACTGTGTAGTATCTGCTGTGTGTCAATCTCGGCACACAGCTCACGTGTGTGGAGAGACCAGAAAATCATTGCTAAACCACCAAATTGGTTGACTATAAAATGGTCTCAAATCATTTAGTTTGTCTAAGGCCCTTATAAGTACTGCACTTTGTACCTTAAAATTTCTGAACTCACTGAAATCACTTACTGCACTGAAAATGAAAAAGCACTTTTGGCAGGGGTGTCAAACTAATTTTGTTCAGGGGCCGCATAATAAAATGAGCTGATTGTGGGCTGGAAGTTTACCAGTGTATCCATTGCATCTAATTTTTATTTCTTGTTACATTGATTTTTTGCATTATAGATCACTTTTAGTTAAGATGAGTTTGGATATTAATTTCTGATAGAATTTTGCAAACAAAATGCATTCAAATTCAGTCATGATTTGACCAAAAGTGGTCCAAAGGTAAGGAAATGCTGTTATTGCAGACTGCAAGGTCAATTATTTATTTTTCTTTTAACTATTACTATTTGTGTTTTCGTGTTTAAATGTATCTTTTTATTTTCTTTTTTTTTTAAAGTGAAAGAACAGAATACAACACAAAAACAATAATACACTACTAAGTAGTGTAGTTCAGTCTCTGTGTGGCTCAGCTCACAAGGCATGTGTCCAAGCGTTGAGAGTACAGCACTCTGGGCATACACTGGACAATAACACAGCGAGCACTCTGTGCTCCAGAGCCAGACTCCAACACAAACAAGTTATGCATTTACATTTGTTATACATTTTCAGGCATCATTTGAACATACAGATCAAGCTGAAGTTTGCTTTAGGAGAGGCAATACCAAATCCATTTGTTTAGGGTGCTCTTTCTCAGATCCTTTAAACCAAGGGCAGCTTGTTCACTGTTTAGAATATCTTAAATTGTACAGTTGTTTTCTTGAGAGTATTAACTAGTTATGTTGGTAGCCTGTATTCAATTCTTACCATCATTGCCTCAAGTTAATAATACATTAAGTAATTTTGGGAACCATTACAAATAGTATTGGGTCACATAATTGACACCCCTGGTTTCAGGATTATTTTATGCACTTTGTGATATTCCTTCAGGTCCCAACTTTCATAAATTCCAGATTTGAACCACACAATTCTATTAGGAAGCACAAACCAAATATAATGCATTGAGCACCACTGTGCGTTATAAAACTTTTTTTTTTTCATCTCCGCTGCGGAGCTCAGGGGCACAGCCATGGACTCACTGAGCGACACACACGGCCGCTCTTTCGTGGAAGTGATTGTGGAAAAATACAGCCCTGAGAACTTCCCCTATCGCCGAGGCCCTGGGGTTGGTGTAGTCATAATCACCACACCTCAAGGCTCTCCCATGAAAGGTTTTTCTCTTATGTGTTTATTTCTCAAAAACTTGTTGATGTTTAAAAGAATATTAAATGAATGAATGAATGAATGCTTTGTTTTTTTATTATCTTTTCATTAATCCTACAGATCGTCTTAACTTGCCGAGAGTGCTGGTGTTAGAAGGCTCTGGCATCAGTCGAGCTGGAGACCAAACAGAAATTGCAGCTTTCTGTGCACATGTGATGGAGCTGGACTTGTCCCACAACAATCTGCAGGACATCTGAGGACTTGTGAGAAGTATTTAGATACTGTAGAAAACACTTAACTGGGGATGGGAATCAATGCAGTGAATTTTGTGAAGTGAAGAAGCTATTATCATATTATAAGACACATCTGCAGAGGATCTGATTATGGATATAGGTTCAGTATATACATAAGTACCTCAGCGGGGATGTTCAGAATTCTTTGTTCAGTTTTCATGAAGTTCCAGAGCCTATAAAGGCTTGATTCGGAGGCTCCGTGAAAACAAACAACTGGGAATGCGCGCAGCTGCGAGCATCAGCGCCGATGATTGACAGCCCTTGGCATGACTCGATTGGTTAACGTGGACGGCATCGTGGATTCTGAGCTATAGCTAAGAGAAGGGAAGGCAGGACTTGCCAGTAATATTAGAATTAATAAAATGACTTATTTTATATCAACATTTAAGGCCAGGAGGCCAATATTACACATTTCCTTAAATTTGTAATTCATTTAGAGTTACAGACTCACTTTAATGTCACGTCACAAGTACTTAATGTTCAATATATTATAATATAGATATGTCACATTCGTACATTTACTTGATTATTTGTTTTTCCTTTTCTTTACTCTTTCTTTGAGTAATGTTTTAGGCCACTTTTCTGTACTTTTACTTGAGTAACGTACATGAAATTTTTGTTACTTCAACAGCTTGTCTTTCTTTTTTATAAAGTACAATCACAGAATATTAAAAATGTTGGTTAATGACATGATTACTTTTTACTGTAATTTGTAGATCAGTAAAATTGTTTCCAATATCCCCAACCTGGACTTCCTGAACCTGAGCTCCAACCCGCTGGCCACAGTCCCTCTGGAGGCTCCGTGCGTCGAGGCCTTCGCTGGCGTCCGGTGCCTGGTCCTCGACAACACCCAAGTGTCCTGGGACACCGTGCTTCAGCTCACACAGGAGCTGCCTGAGTAAGTGTCACATGTACCTCAAATCATCCAAGAACACAGGTGTTATTAGACTACATCAAAATAGTTAAAGGAATAGGCCACCGTTTTACATACTGACATACTGTATGTTCTTATCTTACTTTAGTTGATATGTACCTGTCTGGTATTTGTCCGTGCGCTCTGTCATGGAAACGGAGCACAAACGCAGCCTCTTCCACAGACTGTATAGTACCAAATCAGCTCCCATTATAAGCTACCATACTCTTCCATGTGGTCCCTATTTAAATACAGTTACGTGACGTGTTACACTACAAAGTATCGTAACACAGAAATGTAACATGTCGATTTTCTCAGCGGATAAAAAGGGGTACTATATTGTGAGGCGTAATAATACGAGGAGCACTACGACCTTTCCCTGTGTTTTCCATCACTATTGGATTTACCGGAACACTCTGCAGGCATGATAAGATCGGCGATGAAGACTATTCCTCTCACACCCACTGTAGCCAGATCAAGGGTCCTATCTAACATTCAAAACTACTCCCCATACGTACCTCCAAAGCCACCTAGGGCGTCCAACTCAAATTCTCCCACAAAATCTCCCACAAAATCCACCCGTCCCTCAAATTCACCCGCAAAATCCACCGGTCCCTCCCTAACCCCAAAACATTCCAGCCCCACCCCCACCCCCCCTCGTTTCCCATCACCAAGAACCCCTCCACCTCCACTCCCCCCTCGTCCATCTCCCAACTCCTGCCCCTCCCCTAACACCCATCCACCTCCAACCCCCCCTCGTCCAACACCCAAGAACCACCCACCTCTCCATCCTCCTCCCTCCTCTCCCTAGGATGCACAGGGTCTCTGCTTCGCAGCCACTGGCAGTCTAGTTAGAGGAGAGACCCGGCTGGGGCCCTGTCATGAAGCCACCTGTGCCATTCCCTTAGTGATAACACAAAGAATACATTACAGAAAAACATCTGGAGTTAATCAGTCTAATCTGGAAAATCTAATTCTTGTTCCGTGTAAGAATCAGCCGACCACAACCGCTGATACTGACACTTTGAAACTTGCTATGCTAAATGTCAGATCTCTTTCTAACAAGTCTTTTTTAATCAATAATTTTATTTGTTCTTATAATCTTGATCTTATGTTCATGGCTGAAACATGGCTTGACCAAAATACAGAAAATTCAGTTTTAATAGAAGCATCACCACCAAATTTCAAATTTGAATCTGAAATACGGGAAAACAAAAAAGGAGGAGGCTTAGCTGCCATTGAAAATGGCAGCTAATGAAATGAAAATAATGAAAATACGAGTGAACTATTTATGGGAATGATAAACTTTGAAAATGCATCGTATTCTACTGTAGATGAACTGTTTAACTCTGTCACCTCTAGTGTTTTGAATGTTCTGGATACCGTTGCCCCTGTGAAGGTTAAAATAGTGAAAAATAAGCAGAAGGCGCCGTGGGCTAAAGCAGACTCGGTCAGAGCACTGAAGAGAAAGTGCCGGAGGGTCGAGCGGAAGTGGCGCAAGTCCAACCTCCAGGTTGATTACAAGATATTCAAGGATACTCAATACTCAGATTACTCAGCTAATCTTAACTCAAAGCAAAGAGGAGTCGCCATCCTTATAAATAAAAAACTCACACACACTCACAATAACACCATTGCAGACCCTGAAGGACGCTTTATAATAATCAATATATCAGTCAATAACAACCCCATCACAATTGGCAACATTTATGGACCGAACACCGATAGTCCAACATTCTTCCACGACTTTTTCACATCACTCTCTCTGCACTCAAACTGCCCTATCATTGTTGGAGGCGACTTTAATGCAGTAATAAACCCATCACTTGACCGCAGTAACGCTTCTTCATGCAAACCTTCCCAATCGGCTGAAACAATAAAACAATTCATGAGTGAATTGGGCCTTGGAGATTGCTGGCGGCTCCAAAATCCAACGTCAAGAGAATACTCCTTCTACTCCCCAGTCCACAAATCTTACTCACGAATCGATTACTTCCTTGTCTCAAACTCATTAATATCAAAAATTTCAAACTCCATACTTCATCCTATCATAATCAGTGACCATGCCCCTATATCGTTCACCTGGAATAATTTGACTCCCCAAAAAAGAACCACTAGATGGCGCCTAAATACCATCCATCCATCCATTTTCTACCCTTTAATAATTGAACCCACAACCTTCTGGCCTTAAGGCCAATGCTCTACCAACTGAGCTACTGTCGCCCCGGCGCCTAAATACATCACTCCTTAAAGACTCAGACTTCAATAATCTTATTCAGAGAGAGTGGACGTCCTTCATGGAAATAAATGACTCTCCAAAGTCATCTCCCTCAATCTTATGGCAAGCAGGTAAGGCAGTACTAAGGGGAATCATTATATCATTTTCAACATATAAAAAAAAAGAAGAACAACAGGAGCAAAATGAATTAGAACAAAAAATAAAACAGCTACACACCGATAATGCAAACAACCCTTCAGAAAAAACACAAGATGAATTAAGACATTATAACTACAAACTGAATAACATCACCAATAAAAAATCTCAATTTATGATTCAGAGACTCCGGCAAGAAAATTTTCATCATAATAATAAATCAGGGAAATACCTAGCCAATCAAATAAAACAAAACAAAGAAAAATCAACCATAGTAAGTATAGAGGACTCAGCAGGGAAGCCAACACAATCACCGGAGGAAATAAACTATATATTTAAAACATTTTATTCAGCACTTTACTCATCAGAGAACACACCTGTCCAATCAGACATAAACATTTTCCTAAACAATATTAGTCTTCCAAAACTTTCACAAGACCAAATGGGTATGCTTGATGCGCCCATTGACAAAGATGAACTCCACACTGCCATAAAATCAATGCCCAACAACAAAACTCCTGGCCCGGACGGCTTCCCTGCTGAGTTCTATAAACAATTTTGGACTATTCTTTCCCCATTATTCCTTAGACTCATCGCTGAAATAAAAGAAAAATCACAACTACCCACTCACATGAATAATGCTACAATATCACTTATCCCAAAACCTAACAAGGACCTCAACCAACCATCAAACTACCGTCCCATCTCCCTTATCAACGTAGACCTGAAAATCATCACAAAAGTACTATCCCATAGAATTGAAAAGGTAATTCCCACCATCATTCACCCTGACCAAACAGGATTTATCAAAAATAGACACTCATCCAATAACACTCGCAGACTTTTCAACTTAATGCAATACTCAAACACACAAAAAACCCCAACCACAATAATCTCCCTGGATGCGGAAAAAGCGTTTGACAGAGTAAACTGGTCTTTTCTAATATCAACATTACAAACATTTGGCTTTGGGGAGTCATTTATAAACTGGATACAAATTCTACACACCTCAGCCACAGCTACAGTAACAACAAATGGAATAATCTCACAACCATTCACTCTCCACAGAGGAACCAGGCAAGGATGTCCACTCTCTCCAGCACTTTTCACAATATTTATTGAACCACTAGCAGCAGCAATCCGCCAAAGCCCAAAAATCACCGGAATTCAGACACCCACTGGACACCATAAAATCAGCCTTTATGCCGATGATATATTATTATACCTGCAACACCCATACACATCCCTAACAGAAACAATCAAACTTATACAACAATTCTCAAATATCTCAGACTATTCAATCAACCTTCACAAATCAACCATACTCCCTGTACAACATGACAGCTGGGATGCAGTGGTCCATCCCCCTCCCATTCCCATATCTAAACATATTACCTACCTTGGCATTAGGATCTCCCCCAGGCTGTCAGAGCTGTTTCATCTAAACTACACTCCACTCCTCAAATCAATCACAGACAACCTTCAACGCTGGATGAATCTACCCCTATCCCTCATTGGTCGAATAGCAACTATCAAAATGTCAATTCTCCCCAAAATAAATTATCTTCTCTCCATGATCCCAATCACCCCAACATCATCCTGGTTCCAATCCCTTAACTCTATCATATCAAAATTTTACTGGAAAAACAAAACTCCCAGAATAAAGCTCACAACATTACAAAAACCCAAATCACAAGGAGGACTTGGCGCACCAAACTTCACTCACTACTCGACAGCAATTCATATGCAATATATTTATAAATGGACACACCCACACCCTGCAGACAATACCTGGTCCGACATTGAACAGACAATCTGTGGAAATATATCATTATCTGACCTTCCATTTCACAGCAGCTCAATTAAACGACACCCATGCTTCACATTCTATACAATATCATCAGCTCTGACAGCCTGGTGGAAATTTTATAAAATCACTAACACCACTCCCACACCATCCATCTTCACCCCCATCTGGAACAACCTAGACCTCCTACAGTTCAAGAAACCATTACATTTTCGTACATGGGCAGAGGCAGGCATCACACACCTACAACACATTTTTCATGACAACACACTGGTTTCATTCTCGCACCTGGTCCAGAAGTTTGGCATCAGGGACACACAATATCTCGAGTACCATCAATTAAAATCAATCATCCAAAAATCATATGACACAAAAAATATAGATCTCACTCTCCCCCCACCAATTACAAGATTACTAAATATCAAGACCCCAAAAAAAATAACTGCCAACATCTACAGAATCATCATCTATTCAAATTATACAATCACCTTACCAACAGAAAAATGGGAAACAGACCTTGGAATTGCCCCTGATGCCAGCTTCTGGACCCAAATATGTAACAACATCTACAACATGTCTGACAACGCAAACCTTCACCTGATACAGTACAAAATATTACACAGAACACATCTCACCGGACAGAAAATGTCAAAATTCAGCTCATGTACAGACAAATGCACCAACTGCACACAAAACTCAACTGACACGCACATACATGCTTTTTGGCTCTGCCCCCCTGTTCTTCAATTCTGGAAAGAAGTGACAGAAACCCTCTCAACCATTATGGACCACTGCATCCCCCACAGCCCTTTACACTGTCTACTCGGCGACACATCCACTCTAACCTTAGACCCAGCAGACCAACAACTTACCCTGATAGCACTAACAATTGCAAAAAAAACAATACTCCTCAACTGGAAAAAAAAAATCAAAGTCAACACTTCACAGTGGAAAGATCTCCTCCTAGAACACTTATCCTTTGAACAAACATCCACCAATCACAGAATTCCTGAAACACCCAGCAACTGGAACAAACTCATACTTTATCTTACAAATTAACTAATTGCATTGTCACTGTTATTATTATTGTTACGATAATTTGAATTGTTATGATTATTATTATTACTTTTATTTTTTATTTTCTATTTTTATTTTAATGTTAATTTAGTTTTCATATTATTATTATATATTATTGTTATAATGATTATTATTGTGGATTTATCTTATTTTTTTCTCTCTTTATTTTTGCTCACTTGTGTTATTATTTTTATTGTTTTTTATTTTTATTATTATTATTATTATTTTTTTTTTTTTTTTGTTCGTATAGTTTCTGCTTAACTATTAATATTATAAATTATATAATTAGTATTTACACATACAAGATATATCATATTTGAATATGTAGAATAAGCAATGGGGAACGGTGATGGTGAGGAAGCAACAATAATAAGTAATATTGTTTAATTTAATTAATACACATTGTATGATAAATATATGGACTCCTCCCACAAGCATCCCAGGCACATGCCTTTTTAATGCACAACACCTCACGCAGATATTTTTCTTTTTAATACACCACACAATCACAGACAAACTATTGAGGAAAGCTGTCGGAAGAGTGCCAGTAATAATGCTACTGTTAAGGACGCTAGTATGGTCATAATTATTATCTTCATCATCGCCATTGTCGCTATTGCTGTTATAAAAAAAAAAAAAAAGAGGTTTTGTATATATATATATATATATATTTTAATTGTCTTTGTTTTTTTTTGTTTTTTGTTTTTTCTATTATAAAAATATAAAGTAAATAATAAGTAACACACAGACACACACACACACACACACACACACGCACAAACATGGAAGACCCCCCCCCCCCTCCCCCCCCCTTCCCCCCCATGTATGTATGTTCATGTTGTTTTGTTTAAATAAAAAAAAAAAAAAAAAACAACAAGATATTCAAGGATAAGTTGTGCGAGTTTAACCGGGTGCTACGTAGTACGAGAGAAAGGTATTTTTCTGAAATGATTGAAGGCTGCAGTAACAATCTGCGTGTTCTGTTTTCAACAGTTAATAGATTAACAAACCCCCCTGTTCAGATGCCATTAGAGCTAACTTCCAAACGTAAATGCTATGAGTTTGCACACTTTTTCAATGACAAGGTTCAAGGCATCAAAAAGGCCATTGTCTCCAATCCACAGATAACCATCCAACAGCCAGAAAGACTCTCTGAGCTAACTTACTTTGCACCTGTAGATGATAAAAATGTCCAAGAAATAATCTCCAGTTTGAGCTCCTCCACATGCAGCCTGGATGTACTACCCACTAGATTTCTGAAGTCTGTTCTGAACAGTCTGTTACCTTCACTCACACAGATAGTAAACATGTCCCTTCATTCTGGAATATTCCCAAAGGTCCTGAAAACTGCAGTCATCAGGCCCCTGCTAAAAAAGAGCAGCCTGGATGCCACTGTACTTAACAACTATCGTCCCATCTCAAATCTGCCATTTATGGGGAAAGTCCTTGAAAAAAGTTGTCTACCTACAGCTTACTAGATTTCTTATAATCAACAACTCATTTGATATGTTTCAGTCCGGCTTTAGACCCCACCACAGCACTGAGACTGCTCTTGTCAAGGTTACAAACGATATCCGGCTGAACACTGACGCAGGCAAAGTCTCAATCTTAATCTTGTTAGATCTGAGTGCTGCCTTTGACACCGTCGACCATGAGATCCTCTTACAGAGACTAGAGGACTGGGTTGGCGTCACTGGCACCGCCCTAAGTTGGTTTAGGTCTTACCTTGAAGACAGGAAGTACTTTGTGGAGATTGGAAACTGTGTCTCAGATCATATGGCCCTGACCTGTGGAGTCCCACAGGGGTCGATCCTGGGACCTCTTCTGTTCAATCTCTACATGCTGCCGTTAGGTCAGTTAATACGCAGAAACGAAGTTTCCTATCATAACTATGCAGACGACACTCAGATCTATGTCTCACTGACTGCAGGAGAACATGGACCAGTGGACTCACTCCTTCACTGTATCCAACAGATCAGTGAGTGGATGCAAAACGACTTCCTTTAGCTAAACGCAGACAAAACTGAAATGATTGTCTTTGGTCCCCAGAAACAAAGAGAGAGCGTCATCTGTCACCTACAGTCTCTCTCCCTAAAACCTTCAAACAAGGTCAGAAATCTAGGGGTAATACTGGACTCAGACTTAAATTTTAATAGCCACATCAAATCAGTAACATCAGCAGCTTTTTACCATCTAAAAACATTGCCAGGATCAAAAACATAGTGTCTAAAGCAGACCTGGAGATTCTTATCCATGCATTTGTCTCCAGTAGGTTAGACTACTGCAATGGCCTGCTCACAGGTCTGTCCAAACAGGCTGTAAAACAGCTGCAGTACATTCAAAATGCAGCAGCTCGAGTCCTGACTAGAACCAGGAAGTACGACCACATTAGTCCAGTTCTCAGGTCTCTGCACTGGCTTCCTGTGGCTCAGAGAATAGACTTTAAAACAGCTCTGCTTGTGTACAAATTTCTCCATGGCCTCGCACCAAAATATATTAGTGACATGTTAGTACCATATGAACCAGCCCGGACTCTGAGGAGCACAGGGACTGGACTCCTGTTAGTGTCCAGAGTCAGAACTAAACATGGGGAGGCTGCTTTTCAGATTCATGCTGCTAAAATCTGGAACCGTCTTCCTGAAGATGTTAGACAGGCCTCCTCTCTGACAATGTTTAAACCAGGTTAAAGACGGTTCTGTTTAGCTGTGCATACAACTGAGGGATTTTATATTTTTATATTTTTTTTAAATTTTGTTTTAATGTACTGTGATTATTTATGATTTTAAGGCTTTCTTGTTTTGTTCAGCACATTGAGTTGCCTTGTGTATGAATTGTGCTATACAAATAAACTTGCCTTGCCTTGCCTTGCCTTATCAGTCTTCTCCTTGTTTGAGATGAAAGTTTGGAGGGACGGCCGGGTCTTGGTAGATTTGCAGTGGTCTGATACTCCTTCCATTTCAATATAATTGCTTGCACAGTGCTCCTTGAGATGTTTAAAGCTTGGGAAATCTTTTTGTATCCAAATCCGGCTTTAAACTTCTCCACAACAGTATCTCGGACCTGCCTGGTGTGTTCCTTTGTCTTCATGGTTCTCTCTGCGCTTTAAACAGAACCCTGAGACTTTCAAAGAGCAGGTGCATTTATACGGAGACTTGATTACACACAGGTGCATTCTATTTATCATCATCAGTCATTTAGGACAACATTGGATCATTCAAAGATCCTCACTGAACTTCTGGAGTGAGTTTGCTGCACTGAAAGTAAAGGGGCCGAATAATATTGCACGCACCACTTTTCAGTTTTTTATTTGTTAAAAAAGTTTAATAATCCAATAAATTTCGTTCCACTTCACGATTGTGTCCCACTTGTTGTTGATTCATGACAAAAAAATAAAATTTTATATCTTTATGTTTGAAGCCTGAAATGTGGCAAAATGTTGAAAGGTTCAGGGGGGCCGAATACTTTCGCAAGGCACTGTATATTGAAATGGAAGGAGTATCGGACCACTGCAAATCTACCAAGACCCGACCGTCCCTCCAAACTTTCATCTCAAACAAGGAGAAGACTGATCAGAGATGCAGCCAAGAGTCCCATGATCACTCTGCAGATAACTACAGCTGAGGTGGGAGAGTCTGTCCATAGGACAACAATCAGTCGTGCACTGCACAAATCTGGCCTTTATGGAAGAGTGGCAAGAAGAAAGCCATAAAAAGTCTTGTTTAAAGTTTGCCGCAAGCCACCTGGGAGACACACCAAACATGTGGAAGAAGGTGCTCTGGTCAGATGAAACCAAAATCGAACTTTTTGGCCACAATGCAAAACGATATGTTTGGCGTAGAAGCAACACAGCTCATCACCCTGAACACACCATCCCCACTGTCAAACATGGTGGTGGCAGCATCATGGTTTGGGCCTGCTTTTCTTCAGCAGGGACAGGGAAGATGGCTAAAATTGATGGGAAGATGGATGGAGCCAAATACAGGACCATTCTGGAAGAAAACCGTTTGGAGTCTGCAAAAGACCTGAGACTGGGACGGAGATTTATCTTCCAACAGGACAATGATCCAAAACATAAAGCCAAATCTACAATGGAATGGTTCACAAATAGACGTATCCAGGTGTTAGAATGGCCAAGTCAAAGTCCAGACCTGAATCTAATCGAGAATCTGTGGAAAGAGCTGAAGACTGCTGTTCACAAACACTCTCCATCCAACCTCACTGAGCTCGAGCTGTTTTGCACTTTTCAGTTTTTTATTTGTTACAAAAGTTTAAATTATCCAATAAATTTCGTTCCACTTCACGATTGTGTCCCACTTGTTGTTGATTCTTGAAAAAAATTTTTTTTTTATATCTTTATGTTTGAAGCCTGAAATGTGGCAAAATGTTGAAAGGTTCAAAGGGGCCGAATACTTTCGCAAGGCACTGTATATATATGTGTATATATATATGTATATATATGTATATATATATATCTATATATATATATATATATATATATATATATATATATATATATATATATATATATATTATATATATATATATATATATATGTATGTATATATATGTATATATATGTATATATATATATATATATATATATATATATATATATATATAAATATATATATATATATATATATATATATATATGTATATATATATGTATATATATGTTTATATGTATATAGTATATATATATATATACATATATATATATATATATATATATATATATATATATATATATATGTATATGTATATGTATATATATATATATATATATATATATATATATATATATATATATATATCCTCCCAGAGGGAACAATAGCAGACGTTGAGGACAGTTACAAGTATCTCGGTATACCACAGGCAAATGGCAACCTCGAACAGGTGACGAGGAAAGCGGCAACTGCCAAATACCTCCAGCGAGTAAGGCAGGTCCTAAGAAGCCGGCTCAATGGCAAGAACAAGGCCCGGGCAATTAACAGCTACGCCCTGCCAGTGATCAGATACCCTGCAGGAATAATCAGGTGGCCAAAGGAAGAGATTCAGACCACGGATGTTAAAACTCGAAAGCTCCTTACCATGCATGGCGGGTTCCATCCCAAATCCAGCACCCTGAGACTGTACGTAAGCCGTAAAGAAGGAGGCCGAGGACTAGTGAGTGTGAGAGCCACTGTCCAGGACGAAACATCCAAACTCCATAACTACATCATGGAGAAGGCCAAAACGGATGACGTACTCAGTGAATGTCTCAGGCAGTGGCGAGATGAGGAGGTGCTGGAGGAGAGCCCATCATGGGAGAACAAGCCCCTACACGGCATGTACCACCGGAGCATAACAGAAGTGGCTGATCTCAAGAAGTCCTACCAATGGCTAGAAAGGGCTGGCCTACAGGACAGCACAGAGGCACTCATCATGGCTGCACAGGAACAGGCCCTGAGCACCAGAGCGATAGAGGCCCAGATATACCACACCAGACAAGACCCAAGGTGTCGGTTGTGCAAAGAGGCACCTGAGACGATCCAACACATAACTGCAGGGTGCAAGATGCTGGCAGGGAAGGCCTACATGGAACGCCATAACCAAGTGGCTGGCATAGTGTACAGAAACATCTGTGGAGAGTATGGGCTGGAAACCCCAAGGTCTAAGTGGGAAACTCCTCCAAAGGTGGTGGAGAATGAGCGTGCGAAGATCCTGTGGGACTTCCAGATACAGACCGACCGAATGGTAATGGCAAACCAACCTGACATCGTGGTGGTAGACAAAGGGCAGAGGACAGCCGTGGTGGTGGACGTGGCAATTCCAAGCGATGGTAACATCCGGAAAAAAGAACATGAAAAGCTTGAGAAATACCAAGGTCTCAGAGAGGAGCTGGAGAGGGCCTGGAGGGTAAAGGTGACAGTAGTGCCCGTGGTGATCGGTGCACTCGGGGCAGTGACCCCGAAGCTAGATGAGTGGTTACAGCGGATCCCTGGAACAACCTCGGACATCTCGGTCCAGAAATGTGCAGTGCTAGGAACAGCAAAGATACTGCGCAGAACCCTCAAGCTCCCTGGCCTCTGGTAGAGGACCCGAGCTTAGAGAGGGATAACCGCCCGCGGAGGGCCAAAGGTGAGTGGACAATTTATATATATATATATATATATATATATATATAGGAACAGTTGAAGGAACCCCCCTTAATAGGACTTTAATCATTTCACTGTGTACTAGAGCAGGAGCAAAGCCATTCCTCAAAAATTCCACGGATTTATCAGTGTCTGGGCACGTGCCGTCGCGTGCAGGTCACAATCTCCGGGTTGCATTATTATGCAAGTATGAGTATAATTTTTTGTGTTTCAAAATCACATATGGTAATGTAGCAAGCGACAAATGCAGTGTTTTTTTGTTTTTTTGTGAGAACGAATTGGCTTGTAGTTCTGGTGTGCACACATTTTTTTGTGGCCTATGGTATGAGATAAGGCCAAAAGCAGACCCCAACCCCAGAAATAAGATGATATTTCCAACCTTCTTTTAGTGACTCATTAACTGTGTCATGATTTACGATAAATTACTCATTCTAACAATGATTGATGGACAAAAGGTCATTGACGTAGATGCTCTTATATTCTAAACTACGGATAAAAGTGTATTTACCGTTTTAAAGTTTGACTCTTCAATTAGCATTTTTCACACTGGAGGAACCTGTTTCTGTTCCAGGTTTGTTCAGTTTTTCCTGGTTTGAGCTCATTCACACACATTGTGGAATGTTGCAATTCAGAATGTCCACCAAAACTCACTTTATCTACTTATTATCCAGCCCTATATGTATACAACTTTACACTATATGTGTAATATATTACATGTATATTATAGGCCCTATATATATTGCATGTATATTATAGGGCTCAGAGAGAAGCTGGAGAGGCCCTGGAGGGTAAAGGTGACAGTAGTGCCCGAGGTGATCGGTGCACTCGGGGCAATGACCCCGAAGCTGGAGGAGTGTTTACACCAGATGGAACAACTTTAAAATTCTTGGTCCAGAAATGTGCAGTGCTAGGAACAGCAAAGATACTGCGCAGAACCCTCAAACTCCCAGGCCTCTGGAAGATGACCCAAGCTAAGAGAGGGATAACCGCCCGCGGAGGGCGAAAGGTAGCAAAGTGCTCTGTATGTGTGCTGCAACATTGAAATTTCCCCATTGTAGGACGAATGAAGGTTCTCTTATCTAATTCATTTCTACTTCTACTTCTAAATCTGAGTTTGAGTTTTTTTCTAGTTATCAGAATAAACCTAGTCTACATTAAAGCCAGAGTACATTAATATGAGACAAAAAAAATAAACAAACTTTAAATCGCTTACAAAAAGAGATTATAAGCTCCCAGCATGTTGTTTAGAGATTTGTACAAAAAATATTACTTACATGATACTCTTTCTGTTATGACAAACATAATTTATTTATGATAAAACAAACAGCTGTAAACATGTTCTGTTAAATCCCTTGAAACTATTGTGTTGCATTTTTTACCCTACGTTTACCCATCAATCTTTGGATGGGTAAAAAATACAAGTTGTTTTTGATGTTGGGGGCGTGTCCTGTCTGATAGAGGCGTGTCTTCTTTTGTGGTGCATATTTAACTGTTGCAGAGAGGGGAGTACACCTGGTCAGTCATGGGTCGTCCTGGGATGCAGATGGAGACATGGGTGCTGTTTGTGGCCTTCGGGTGTATGTGTGTGGGGCAGGCTCTCGCAGATCTGTGAGTAACATTGAGAAATAGCTGCAACACAGTGACGATAACAAATATATATTCTATGCTCAGTTTTGCCTTAATTTGATATTTAAATGTAAATGTTTGTCACTAGAAAAGTCATTGCATTCATAATTTGCATAAAGTCATGTATATGCTAATTTTACCCAGAAATGAACCCAGCAAATTATGATATCAAAGTTACAATATAAAAATAAAAGAAACTGGCATGAAGGATAATAAAATACTTAGATGTATTGTCAATATGCTTTTGAATTTCTCTTCACGTAAATTGTAATTTTCTTTCATGAGTAGTTTTATTAATTCAGCACCATTTTCATTTCTAATGTAGCTTGATTTGGAGTTTGCACCATCTCTTTGTCTGCAGATTGTACTTTGTCCCAGTCCCGGCTGTGTGGGAGTCTGGAGCTCAGGTCAGGTTTTGTGCGAGTCTTTTGAAAGTGGATAAAAATGACAAGCATAAGATGACCGTGACGCTGCTGTCCCCGGAGCTCAACACCACCCTCCTGCAGAAAGAGTCCAACCAGGATTTTCATACCTGTAGCACCTTCCTGGTATAAACATTTTTCATTTATTGGGACTTAAAACGTGTAATGCTGTGAAGTACTTGGGTCTTCAAGGCTTGAATCAAATATATTTCTATAGTTAAGTATTAGCAGTATTTGAACAACACTATAAGGTGGGACTTTATGTATTTATTTATAAAACCCCAGTCAACTAGTTTTTGACTAGTTTTTGATGTTGCTTGTATATGAATCCTAATGATAAACAGAATGTATCATAAACTGTCTTGTAACTTTCTACACTGCTATCTCAGAAGCCACTGGTCACAAAAACCTGTCCGGGCTTGTTTTCTAATTAGGCCCAAACCCCAACTGGGCGTACGACTTATTTTTCCCTAAAGAGTAATTTCTCAGTGAAACCTGTATGACATTTAGGCATAACCCACGAAACACATAATCATCATGTGAAGATGCACAAAAAAGTGATTATGGCCACACCCGCTGACAACCCGCTGAGCTCATCATTTGAATTGAATGTGAAAAACTGAAGATTAGCCATTTAAAACATCCCTTTCTATACGTGTCACAGACAGGGCACAAAATCACCACATTCAACGTGTGGAGAGAATTGGTATGATTGAGAGATTGAGAATTATCTTTTTTATTTTATTTTGTCTTTTTAAAAGTCTAATTCAAGTTTCATTCACTTCCCGGGTACTAGGTCACCTAAATGCATAAGAACAGCTGACTCAAAATAATTGCAGTAACAGTAGTCTTGAGTTAAGTCTACTCACTTCAACTAATGAAACCTTACTCTTCCTAACAAACTACATTGAAGCAAGGTAAATCAAAGGGATTTACATACATTTATTTATTTATCAAAAAACAAAAAAAATATATAAAAAAACATGGACACACATCAGTCACTCAGAAATGGTTTTGTTGGACTGTTGTCTCTGTGTGTTCTCCAGGCCCCTCTGGTCATAAAGGACACGGTGCAGCACTTCCAGGTGGAGGTGATCGGGAAAAAGATGTACTCCCGGGAAACTCGCAAAGTTCTGATCCGTGCCAATAAACCAGTGACATTCATCCAGACAGACAAGCCAATCTTCCTCCCAGGACAAACTGGTAATTTTGTAAATTTCACAGCACCAAAAGATACTGTATCTATCTGCATAAGAACATTCTGGAGGAGTCAAACAAGGCAAAGATAAGAAAACAAAAAGATAAGAAAAAAGGACAGAATAGTAACATTTGTAACACTTTATAAGTTAGCAAAAAATACAGAGTGTGCCATGAATTGATCTTGATTCACATATATCTACTTTAATTGCTGGAATTTCCTATTGGTGAAACAACATTGTGACGTTCTATGAAACAGCTGTTGTTGAAATTTGTGGCTATACAACAGATTGTGATTTCCAGGGGATGCTCCAAACTCATTATGTGAATGTTATTAGTGCATTTTGATTTATCGTACAGAGAGTAATTACTGGTGACACAATTAAAAACAATGTGTCTAGAAGCAGTGATCTTTTTGTTAAAATAACCAGCTAAAATGCTGTTGAATTATCTTAATTTTTTCAACCTTTTTCAATTTACAAATCAAATCCACCGCAAACCTCATGTTGGGGTCTTTTTCCTTCTCAGTGTATTTCAGGGTGGTGACAATGGACACAAAGCTGAGGCCGGCCTGTCGAAAGGTGAGTGACTCCATTGATTTGATCGAGCCACAGT
Source organism: Knipowitschia caucasica (assembly GCA_964034765.1). Lineage (NCBI taxonomy): Eukaryota > Metazoa > Chordata > Actinopteri > Gobiiformes > Gobiidae > Knipowitschia > Knipowitschia caucasica. The sequence goes on from OZ035832.1 coordinate 15,645,757, forward strand.
GACCTGGACCTGTTGCATCAGATCCATTTGCACAGTGAATACAGAACCTCAGGGTCACACCTCCCACACTTAAAGTTACATCATTTTGAGGTTATTTTGATTTCTTTCCCCTTCTTACAAACCTTGTGATATGATTGCTAGGTCCCACAAGCTGTAGGTAACCTCTGAAAATTGTGTGTGTGTGTGTAGTGTGTGCATGCATGTTTGTGTATGGTTTTCAACGTGTTCATATTGAACATGATTTCCGATTGATGCGTTACTTAGATATATTGTGATGATTTACTTTTTCTTCAGAGATTGGGGTGGGGTCCAATAAGTTACACTTCTCCCCACTCCCTTTCAAGCATCAGTGTGTAGGTTACCGTTATGTCTTCTTTCTTGTTTTTTTCTCAGAATACTATTTGCTTGAAATAAATAAATAGATACAAATAAATAAACAGCGAAAAAATTGCTTTTCTCTTTGAAGTATGATTGTATCTTTAAGTTGTTTTTCAGACTGTTTCTCAAATGTTGATATGTTCTTTTTCTTTTCTTTTGTTTCAGTATGATATCATCGAACTTCAGGTAAGTCTTTTGTATCAAGCATAACTATTCCAACTCTTTTCTATATAGTCTTTTATTAAAATATAGATGAAACTAATACAAGACTCTTTTTTACTTGTTTTCCAGGATCCACATGGTAACCGCATTGGGCAGTGGCTGAATCTCACTGCGGAGGGTAAAATAGTGCAGCGGTCTTTCGCCCTGAATTTTGAGGCCAAAGAAGGCAGTTACCAGCTCTCAGTGACCTCTGGAGAAGACACAATCTACCATTCATTCAAGGTGGAGAAATATGGTATGTTTAGTTTAATTATTTTTTCATTATGGAGGATTATACTTTGTACAAAACATCTTTTCAAATAGCACAGAATTACACATAGTTAAACATTCCACATGGTTCTAAAGACCTTATTTTTTCACTCAAAGAGGTATTTAACTTAAATCATACGTTTTCTGAGTCTCTCTTTATTGTCCTGCATTTGAAGTACTAAAAAAAATTCTATATTCACCTATCCCCTGTCAAAGTCAAAGTTAAGTTTATTTATTACACACATTTACAACTTAAAGAGCACAATGTGTCGTACGCTTCACACAAAACACTAGTACATGTAAAGCACAATAACACAGAAAAATTCAAATAACCACATAAGAAGTGCTCCAAACAAAATCCATAGTCACCGAACACCTTTGATTCATTTAAATCATTGAGAAGCAACATCATTTATGGCCAACTACTAAATGCAACTATTTGTAACCCCCAGTTTTACCAAAGTTTGACGTCAAAATCACCTCGAAGGATGAAGTGAGCATTGCCCAGGAGGAAATCAGTATAAAAGCTTGTGCAGAGTAAGTTCAGTAAACTCAAATTATTTAAATGATTTATGAATGTTTATGATTGCAACACATCCCTCTCTTTAGATACACTTACAAGCAGCCTGTTCCCGGGATAGTGAAAATAGATGTATGCAGACCCATCAACAGATACATATTTGGGTTCTCTCGAAACGAGGATGACGTTCCATCTGTGACTGCTCCATGCCACAAGGAGAGCAAAACGGTACAATGTCATTCTTACATAGAAACAAACAAGAAATAATAAGCAGAGTGCAAAATGATGAGTGGTTTAATCTAACAGTGTAATCTGTGTTTTCTCTTAGGCCGACGCGACTGGGTGTGCTGTGTTTACTATCCCAATGTCCACTTTCAAAGAAATTGACCAAAAGGCTCTCCTGGACACACTGGAGGTTGTGGTAGACATGGAGGAGGAGGGAAAACAGGTACGGTTTGCTTTGCTTAAATGTACACTACCACTACTACTAAGATTCTATTTATGCCGAAGATGTATGGGGAAGACTTGAACCATATTTATCGACCAGCAGATGGCAACATTGCTCTCTTAATGGTTTTTGAAAAGCATTTGTATAGGTGCACAGGTTGTGCCTCATTTTTCTCAACTTGCTGAGTGTTTCTGTGTTGAAGTTCCGTAAAACTACCCTCGATATCGACGGGTGGATTACAGGGAACGATAAAGCTATAAAAAAAATTCTTGTGGAGCTGAAAAGTTAACAGCATTTTCTTGGAAGATATCTGGGGGTCGGATTTTCTATGTTCATAGTACACATATATTCTGTGGGTCCTGGAAAAATCAGTAAAAATCTCAGAAATGTGCTGTGATACTGTGGATACCTGTTCGTGAAATTAGGCCTGGAGCATTCAATGAGTTTAATAAAGCATATTAGTGAAAAAGGCATCATAATTAATACGTGTTTTTCTTTTGAAACAGATTTGACACACCCCACATTCTTCCAGGAACATTTTCATTTGTAATCTCGGTACAAATTCATGATAAAAAAAAATATATGTTGTCTTCCCGATTAGGATTATGATTAAAAATAATAATATGCTTAGGGTGATGTGTTATTAAGAAAATTTCTTAATCGAAAACAGCCAATTTAAGTTATTTATATTTTGAACAACGAACATTCGAAGACCTCCAGAAGAAAAAGTTACATTATTTCAATAGGACCGGTCAAAATAGGTGCCGGGCCTTCTAAGATCTGCTGGACCCTTCTCTGGATTCATGCTGCCCCTTACCTCGTGCCCACTGATGTTGGCCTTTTTTTAAATCGATGCTCAAAATGTATTTTTTCCAGAAGTACTCTTCACACCAAGTTCAAGCTTTTGGTAAGCTGTTTTAATGTGGTGTACATGCAATAAATGTTTTATATGGATTGTAATGTGAGTGAAATAGGCCTCTATAATATGAACTGATATAGATAAAATAGTAAAGGATTGCTGGATCAATCTTAACAAGTTCCACAAATTGTGAATTGGGGGCAAAGGGAGCAAGAACTATCTTGATTTTAAAGTGATCAGTACAATGTTGGTAGTGGACGTGAAAATAGTGGGTAGATGTGCTGTCCGTCTATTGAAAGCGCAGTGACATGAGTCTGGAGGCATGCTGTGAGAGGGATGTTTACATGTTAGAAAGTTCAGTATCCCAGCTTTAATACGGCCCTACTTTTATGTGTCACAGGGATTCACTAATCACACAACATAAAAGAGTTAACCAGTTCATCAACGTCGCTGGAACGCTGTCCTTTTTCGAACACACGCCCAACATTTAGGGATGAAAGATTGCCACGCTACAGGGTAATAGGAAGAATCTTGGAATTATATTATCACTGCCACAACGTGAATATAATTGAATAGTTTAGTAGCGCTCCAGTTAGTGTATATATAGGTGGAAAGGCCGTGGCCTAGAATGAGCAGGGCCGGTGGGTGAAACAAAGCCCTGGACCTGTTTGAGGAGGTAGCGCTGGTCAGTCACGGCATCTACAGAACCTCACCACATGAACAACAACGGAGTGGCAACATTTCTCCGCTAGACCACGGCCAGGCAGAGCAGCGGAAGAAATCCAACCTCCACGTAGAGCGTTCTGACCTGATACTGGTTAGTAGGGCCGACGAATGGACCAAGGCCTGACATCACCATTGGAAGTGTTGGGCCAAATGCTAGGTTCAGAAGCCGAGTGTTAACATACTTTAGCTGGAGGCCAATTCTTTAGACGGCCATTTGTTCCAAGGGGAAAGCTTCATGCCGTAAACGAGAGGACTCGATGTGGGATGGTAAATTGCATATCTCGAGCCATATTAGGAATGACCAAAGAAGACAATACACATATCAACCACATATAGAGCGCCCTCAACCACTGATGCTTGTACAGCTGCAAAATGGTGAGTGTGACTCTCAACTGGTGCTAGTAGAGTTTAATTTCGTCATGTATGTCAATAGGAACCAAAGCGAGTTGAGCAATATACATTTTTTGGGGTTTTTTTTTGCTTCAGGAGCACCTTCCCTATTTGGCTGCATTGAGTTAGTGAGGTGTTAGTAACTGTCCATGCTAGATACTGTCTATCTAATCGTACGGTTATACACCAGCTATCCCAGAAAATTAATAGAAAAACTTTGAACAAAAGTTGCGAATTGGAAAACAAGGTTGTCTTATTTATTAAATAGTTATTATTCTGTAGTGTAAACCAGTGTGTTTGGTTAGCATAGAAAAAGAAACAAATTTATAGACCCTGGAAGTGACGCTTAAGGTCCTAAACGTTTTGTTTAAACACACGAATAAGTAATTCCGCCGTAGTTGGAGTACCCCAGAATACAGAAGAAGAACTCACTATGGAGAATGAGTAAAACCGTGTGGCCTTTAGCCCCGACAGGCCTACTCTTGGCCACCAAGAAACTGAGTAGCTCCCGGGAGGGGCTAGAATAACTCTGGCGCCGTGCCCCGGTGACACGAGACAGGACAGTCTTCATCAACTACTCGGGGGGTCAAAGAGATGGAGGCAGAGATGGACAGTCATGTACCTGTGAGACTCTCATGGTTTTACTGTTGTGATGCAAAGTGTAGTGGAATTTCTACTTTAGTGTAGTGTCGGCAACACTACTTGGTTTTGTGAGAATAGTGCGACAGGATGAAACGAGGCCGTTGCTGTCAATCTGGAAGAACTCAAAGACAAAATGTCAGTTTTGAATGATTTTTAATTGACTAGGAGTTTGCGTCCTAGCCCCCGTAGCGGCAATTAGGGCCGACGAGCTCCGGCGGATTGCGCGCCCGATCCCCCCAGGCATATGTTCTGGGGGGAGGCAAATTAGAGCACAGTAAAGAGCGCACGGCTGTGAGCAAGGAGAGAGAGCGAGAGGGAGCGGTGTTTGCGATGCTGAGAAGGCCGTAAATGGGAGTGCTCCACGTGTAAGCTGCTTGCCTGGCCTCGTTGGCTGGGAAATGGAGCGTTTGCGGCCGTAGCCCAGAGGATGTGAGTCAGCTTTGGTGAAACTTTGGTAAATCATCCTACCAAGAGGAACCATCGCGACTTGCCAATTCTGATGTCGGCTCTTTTTCGGATGGTGACAACGTTGCCTCCTAACAAGTGGGCTCAGATATTCTCTCTAACAGTCTAAGAGCAAAAACATTTGGGAGGAGTTGTCACTAGTGCAAAACAGTTTCATGATAGATCGAGCCTATAAAACCCTGCGACAACATTGGATTTCCAGACAATGGAAACACATAATATCATCAGCCTACACAGAACTACGCAAACAGACTTAATGTCTACCATGAAGGCAAATAAATTAGTCTGTCTGGCCCACTGTTTTCCAACACAACCCAACCGATGCTTCACATATTCCGTCCAGGTCTATGTGGCAGAGATACCAATTGTGACCCATGGGCTGAAAAGAATTCAAGTAAAACCCAAACACAGGTAAATAAATGTAAGATCGTTGGACACACGCTGAAAATGAAACATGCGGTGATACAGTAAATGTGCTCTGTATGTTCATGTGACTGGAGGGCAAGCTTCGCCTTCAAGTTACAAATTACAGCAGAATTTGGGCCCCATGTGTTTATAGTTGGTGGACCTAGCGCTCATCCTGCCCAGCCCAATAGCCCTCTCCCCATCGCTCAACAGCGCCACATTTGGAGACAGAGACAATGTTACATACCACAAGGGTCAGTAAAATATAACATGAAAGATTAGTTCTGCAGCAAGTACAACACCAATCCAATATCTTTAGCTTGTTAGATCTGCTTGATTCAAGTGGTCATAGCATCATCTAGTAATGAAAAAGAGATGAAGTTACTGTTTGCTTGATAAATAGATCTTGCTTACATATTTTTCCACTTATATAATCTTTTTGGGAATCAAAGACCAGATACATAAACACGATACTGTAGAGCTCCTGCATTGCTAGTTGACAGGGATGTGTGTATAACACAGTAAGCCTTGACTTTTCACAAAACATTATTATGCAGGCATACAGCTTTTGCAAAATAATGTACAAAGTGATGTTCACCAGTTGTGCCAGGTATTCTAGAGATTATCACGTTGTTGATGGTGACAGTGGTGTAGAAGGACGACTACTCGCCATGGGATATAATTTGCAAAGATATTGTGATTGGACAAATGATTGACCTATTACAACGTTTCATTTGGTGTGTTGTAAATCAATCTTTATATTATTATCTATATTTTTTATCAAGGTATCTCCCCCTTGAATGAACCGATCCTCCTATTTCCCGGAGGGGGGTCCCTAGTAATTTCTTTGACAGAGATAATGTGGCATTAAATAAGAACATTTCTGTAAATGCACCAGAATTAAGCCAAGAACGCTTACGTTTGTCATTCTGCACACTCTAGTTATCATCAAAGTCTAAAGAAGACACACACAATTCTAATGGTCATGTATGTTTGGTGGTGTCCATGAAAAGCTGGGACTGTTACCCAACCCAGCTCAGTGCGTCCCGGAAAAAAGGCGTATCGCTGCGGGTTGACGGCAAGTGCCTTAGCCTGTTTGAAGAAGCGTCATCGACCCTGATCTTGAACATGAAGATGGAGGACGCTGTGGATGTAGTTCATAGAATGGGAAAGAGAGAAGAACCACCGGCTTAAAGGACAAGACAAGTTATGGGAAAGAGAGAAGAACCACCGGACAAGTGTTTGCGTTTCAGAAGGAGTGAAGGAAGAGGTCTGGAGAAGAAGCAAAGATTCTGTAACCTGCAGAGATGAGGGAATCAGCTTCACGCCCTGATGATGTGGCTCAGGAAGAATTTGGAGGAGCGGCGGCGTCTTTGGCCACGGATTGAACAGGCCCGCAGAGCTGGTAAACGGCCTTTTTAGAGGGCCTAACGTATACATTGATGGACGTCGTGTGGAAGAAAAAGACAGACAGAAGATTAGGTATTGATAAGAATTTTGGTGTGGACTTTTGTGTGGTCTGAGAGCTCTAAAGCTATGTTTTTTTTTTAGTTTCGCTTTCACACTTTTACTCTTTTTGTTCTCTTTCTACTTAGAAGGGTGTGTAGTTCATGTTAGATTCTAATTATTGTTTGGTTCTTTAAATGTTAGGGGCTTAAAAGAACTTGTTAAACGAAAAGCTTTGTTTTTATTTTGTAAAGGGCAAAGATGTCACTGCTTATTTTTGCAAGAAACTCATTCCTCAGATGTGGACTCAGATGGAAGGCCGCAATTTAATAGGATTATCAATGATTTTATGGCTAATAATGAGTTATTTGACATTTGGAGAGAAATCAATCCAGGTGTCAAATATTTCTCGTGGTTTAAACCAAATGGAGCGTGCAAATCTCGGCTCGACTATTGGTTAGCCAGTAATCATATACTTAACTCTGCTACTAAAACGACAATGTCCAAAGCTCCTTTATCAGATCATAGTTTTATAGATCTCACTTTGGAACCTTCCAGAGCAAAGAAAACACTTAAAGGATATTGGAAATTGAATGCACAGTTATTAGAAAATGAAGAATATTGCTTTCGTGTAAAAGAAATTATTACTGATATTAAAAATGATAAATCTATTCGTGGACATATTAATAAATGGGAATATATCAAATTTAGAATCAGGGAAATGAGTATTACATTTAGTAAGATGTTAGATAAGAAGAAAAAAGACTATGAAACAAACTTATTTCAGCAAATACATCAATGCTGTAGCAAAACCAATCTAACCCCTGATGATAAAAGTAAATTAATGGAACTGCAAAATAAATTGGATAAACTTTACCTTGACAAAGCACAAGGCGCTTATGTTAGATCGCGTGCTAAGTGGATAGAAGCTGGTGAAAAAAACTCGTCTTATTTCTTTAATCTGGAAAAAAGAAGGCAGCAAAGAAACTGCGTCTCAAGCCTAATCATAAATGGTACTGAAAGTAAAGATCCAAAAACAATTGAAAATGAAGTTTATTTGTTTTACTCCAAATTATTCTCTTCTCAATTTTCAGAGGAAGACTGCAATAACCTGTTTAAAGCTCACAATCACTTAATACCCCAGATTGATGACAATTTTAAAGATATTTGTGAATCAGAATTAAAAATTGAAGAACTTGATGCTTCGATTAAAAGAATGGCCTTTAACAAATCTCCAGGTACAGACGGCTTAACAGTTAACTTTTACAGAAAGTTTTGGGATGATGTGAGAGTCATTTTATTTGAAGCCTTAAAAGAATGCATTGAGAGAAAAGAACTGATATCAAGCATGAAACAGGGAGTAATAACACTAATACCAAAACCAGGAAAAGATAAGAGACAACTTGATAATCTACGGCCAATTACTTTACTTAACACTGATTATAAGATCTTTTCTGGGTCAGTTGCAGAAAGACTTAAAAAAGGATTATCAGAAATCATAAGCGAAACGCAATCTGGCTTTCTAAAAAGTAGAGCTATTCACAATAATATCAGACTGGTACTGGATATAATTGATTATTCAGATTCTTTAGATCAAAATGGTTTTATACTATTTCTTGATTTTTATAAGGCATTTGATTCTGTTGAACACGCATTCATTTTAAAAACATTAAATAACTTTGGATTTGGAGAAAGATTCAACAATATAATTGGGATGTTATATAAGGACATAAACAGTTCAGTTTCTTTGGGACAAGGTACATGTAAAAGATTCAATATTGAAAAAGGCATACGCCAGGGCTGTGGATGCTCTCCACTGTTATTCATAATTGTTGCTGAGGTGTTGGCTATCTTAATTAAGAACAGTGGCATAGCTGGAATTGACGTAATGGGCAGACAGGTTATAATTAGTCAATTGGCTGACGATACAACGCTGTTTTTGAGTGATGAAAATCAAATTACTTTAGCTCTACAAACTATAAATGTCTTCTCAAAGGCCTCTGGGCTGCAACTTAACATGAAAAAATGTGAATTATTTGCATTGAACGATCACCAGTCACAGCAATTATACAATATAGATCTGAAGAAAGAAGTTAAGTATTTAGGTATTGTTATAACACGAGACAAAACTCGCTCTGAGAAACTTAACATTTTGGACAATATTGACACTTGTAAATCGTTCTTAAATAGGTGGTTACAAAGGGATCTATCCATATTTGGTCGTATTTTGTTAACAAAAATGGACAGTCTGTCCAGGCTGATCTATCCTGCTTATTCATTATCCATACCCCCAAAAATGATTAAAAGTATAAATAGATTAAACTTTAATTTCATTTGGAAAAATAAATGTCATTATATAGCTAAACATGATTTGATTAGATCTTATGAGGATGGAGGTGGAAATGCAATTGATTTTGACATTATGAATGGTATGTTGAAGATTAAGTGGCTGAAAATGTCTGTACAACATTCTTGCTCTATCTGGTCTTATATTCCCCAATTTGATATTCAAAAAGTTAGGTGGTCTTAATTTTCTCTTAAAATGTGATTTTGATTTGACAAAACTTCCAGTGAAACTTTCAGAATTCTACCAACAGGTCCTTCTGTATTGGAAACTCATCTTCAAACACAATTTCACCCCACACAATTCACCAATTTGGAACAACCGATATGTGTTGGTGAACAGAAAGTCCATTTTTATTGAAGAATGGTTCTCTAAAGGTGTTTGGGCTATCTCTCATTTTATGGATGAAGAAGGCAATTTACTACAACATGGTGAATTCTGCAATAAGTTTCAGATCCAATGTACACTAAGGAAATATAAACAAATTCTTAAAGCTCTTCCGCAATCGCTCTGTAATATGGTTAAACAAGACCTCATTCATTCCAATGTTGTCCCGAACATGAGGAGACTATTCATTGATGGTATCGATTTTACTGACGTTAAATGTAACAACAAATTCCTTCGATCCTGCCTATTCAATAACTTGGTTACTAATTCTCTCAAACGAGATTATATTCTCAAAAATTATCAAAAGGAACAAATCAAAAAAAGATGCAATTATTTAAAATATCCTCTCCCTTTCAAGAGTAAAGAGATTCAATTCAAAATTATAAATAGGATTTATCCAACTAACAAATTCCTGAGGTGTAAATTTAAATTGGATGTGGACAAATGTGGATTCTGTCAGACGGTGACAGAAGATTTAGATCATTTATTTTTCTCTTGTGAATCTGTCCAGTTATTCTGGTTTGACTTTCAACAAGGGATACGGATCGAAGGAATTTTACTGCCAAGTTTAGTTATTCATGATGTAATGTTTGGTATTTCCTCTACTAATAGTTTAACTGAATATGGTGTTAATAATCTTATATTGTTAGCCAAACATTACATTCACAAGTGCCGTTTTTTTAAAACCATCCCGAACTACATTCATTGGAGGAATGAGTTCAAACTATTCTATACTTCACTCAATCTCATAAAATCTAAGAATGCTACTAAACTTTTATCATTTATTGACACATGCCCTTTACATTTACAGATGACAACAAACGTCTAAGTGTATGCCCTGGTTTTTGTTTTATTTTTTAGTTTGTCTTTTTTGTATTTGTATATCATGATTGTTATCGGTATTTTGAGGCATCTATTTTGTTTGTATTATGTTTAAATATATAATAAAAAATAAAAAAATAAAATAATTCAAAAAAAAAAAAAAACTAAGCTACATTTCGTCACTTCCTGGATGCGAGACACCAAAATGACAGCTGGTTTGTTTTCATCAACACGAGCCAAATAAAGTGGATATTTAAGGTGTGTACGCGGGTAACAGTGGTTGCTTTTTACTCTGAAAGATTGATATCCTTATTATAGATGTAGCTATATGCACTATTATGACAGGTATCCTGCTGTATTTATGGTTTTGTCTCGAGATTACGTTCGGTCAGCCGTGACTGATTCTGTTGCTGAGGATCGCTGCACCGTCTACTATAGAAAAAAACAAAAAACCTGTTATGTTTTTATTGGGATTAGTTTGTGCTTTTCTAATGTGTCTAATATGTAGCTTTTTATCGTAGCAGTTGTAGTTGTCGTTGTGGTATTGTTTTTTTTTTCCGGTCTTTTATTCTTTGGATTTGACCATAAAGCTATTTGTTCTTTCTTCACAGCGTTAATCTATTGAATGTCTATGGTGCAGTTGATCACATGTAATCATAACAATTATATTGTCATTTTAATCTCTTTTGGAAAAAGACTGGATTGTACATTTTGTCCCAATTAGAAAATATCTCATGTTTTTCTTATGATAGCCGATTTGTATGCTAAAACTTAAAGAATTTAGATCCAAAAGTACATTTAATGTTATATTTAATCAAATGTACGTCAAAGAGTAGTGACATGTTATTATCACAATTGTTGACTGGTGTGTACTGGATAGTGTTCTGTATTGTATTTATTTTTTTATTTAACATGCTTTGTTTTAGAAAAAAAAAAATCTAAATTAGTTGACCTTTAATAAATATAATCAGTATATTAGACAAAGCATAGTGTATTTATTATATTTAATAGAGGGGACTAAGCCCCCAATATATGTTTTTCTCTGAGTCAAAAGCCAGCTAAGCATATCGGCTTGTAGTATTAAAATTAAATCGATAGGATTTTCTGACCTACAACAACAAGAAATCTCCATAAACACTAAGTTATTTTAAATACTGTCATGGTTGCAGCAGTCATTTTTGCTTCATGCTTTTTGTCCTAACGTGCCCTTTTGTGTTGGTGTTGTATATCTATGCCATCAGCAATCATGCTATTCATAACTGCAGTATAGGTCAGATCATTTCTTGAAGAGCTCTAAAACTGACAACTAACAGGATATACAAGATTGTGACCTTGTTCACAAAGGCACAACATTTTTATTGATTTTGGTAAATGAATAACTTTACCATCCATTCACCCAGCCTGTTTTTGCTTATAGTTTCAAGTACTGGATCAAGTTTATTCCTGTCTCTTTTCGCGTGGATCAGTGCGGCCAATCACCCGCCAATCTGGAGTAAGTAAATGCACCAAATACTTTGACAAATATGAAATTGAATAAAACATGCAACCTTTTCATTACAGGACCCATTTGAGAGGGAACAGGATACATTAAGTGGTCACTGTGGTTAAGGATGATCTCTTTAGGTAAGGCACTTGTTTCTGTCAATACATCACATAATGTACAGCTTAGAAATGTTTCTTAGTAGTAGCTCTTTACATTATGGGGTATATATTTGTGTACACTAGCTTTTTCACGTAGTCTAGTGTCCCCATACACTTATACTTTTGAATGTTTGATAGAACCATAGTTCCCAGTATGAATTATCATAACAAATCAATGCTGCTTCGTAGAACTGTCAATAATCTGCACTGAAGTTTGTTGTTTTAAAAAGAACTGTAATCAGAAATACTACTGATGTTTTAATGGACTGCAGATCTGTATTTATTAATCTTGTGATTATTCTTTCATTTAACCCTTTGTTGTTTTATATCGCAAAGGCCCTTGAGTTTGATGTTTGCTCTGAATTTGATGATGAAACTTGAGGACATCTCGATGGCGTACATTTACAGACAAAAAGGTTCTTTACCAAAAACGTCAAATTTACTGTTTACTGTGTAGTATCTGCTGTGTGTCAATCTCGGCACACAGCTCACGTGTGTGGAGAGACCAGAAAATCATTGCTAAACCACCAAATTGGTTGACAATAAAATGGTCTCAAATCATTTAGTTTGTCTAAGGCCCTTATAAGTACTGCACTTTGTACCTTAAAATTTCTGAACTCACTGAAATCACTTACTGCACTGAAAATGAAAAAGCACTTTTGGCAGGGGTGTCAAACTAATTTTGTTCAGGGGCCGCATAATAAAATGAGCTGATTGTGGGCTGGAAGTTTACCAGTGTATCCATTGCATCTAATTTTTATTTCTTGTTACATTGATTTTTTGCATCGTAGATCACTTTTAGTTAAGATGAGTTTGGATATTAATTTCTGATAGAATTTTGCAAACAAAATGCATTCAAATTCAGTCATGATTTGACCAAAAGTGGTCCAAAGGTAAGGAAATGCTGTTATTGCAGACTGCAAGGTCAATTATTTATTGTTCTTTTAACTATTACTATTTGTGTTTTCGTGTTTAAATGTATCTTTTTATTTTCTTTTTTTTTTTAAAGTGAAAGAACAGAATACAACACAAAAACAATAATACACTACTAAGTAGTGTAGTTCAGTCTCTGTGTGGCTCAGCTCACAAGGCATGTGTCCAAGCGTTGAGAGTACAGCACTCTGGGCATACACTGGACAATAACACAGCGAGCACTCTGTGCTCCAGAGCCAGACTCCAACACAAACAAGTTATGCATTTACATTTGTTATACATTTTCAGGCATCATTTGAACATACAGATCAAGCTGAAGTTTGCTTTAGGAGAGGCAATACCAAATCCAATTGTTTAGGGTGCTCTTTCTCAGATCCTTTAAACCAAGGGCAGCTTGTTCACTGTTTAGAATATCTTAAATTGTACAGTTGTTTTCTTGAGAGTATTAACTAGTTATGTTGGTAGCCTGTATTCAATTCTTACCATCATTGCATCAAGTTAATAATACATTAAGTAATTTTGGGAACCATTACAAATAGTATTGGGTCACATAATTGACACCCCTGGTTTCAGGATTATTTTATGCACTTTGTGATATTCCTTCAGGTCCCAACTTTCATAAATTCCAGATTTGAACCACACAATTCTATTAGGAAGCACAAACCAAATATAATGCATTGAGCACCACTGTGCGTTATAAAACTTTTTTTTTTTCATCTCCGCTGCGGAGCTCAGGGGCACAGCCATGGACTCACTGAGCGACACACACGGCCGCTCTTTCGTGGAAGTGATCGTGGAAAAGTACAGCCCTGAGAACTTCCCCTATCGCCGAGGCCCTGGGGTTGGTGTAGTCATAATCACCACACCTCAAGGCTCTCCCATGAAAGGTTTTTCTCTTTTGTGTTTATTTCTCAAAAACTTGTTGATGTTTAAAAGAATATTAAATGAATGAATGAATGCTTTATTTTTTTAATGATCTTTTCAATAATCCTACAGATCGTCTTAACTTGCCGAGAGTGCTGGTGTTAGAAGGCTCTGGCATCAGTCGAGCTGGAGACCAAACAGAAATTGCAGCTTTCTGTGCACATGTGATGGAGCTGGACTTGTCCCACAACAATCTGCAGGACATCTGAGGACTTGTGAGAAGTATTTAGATACTGTAGAAAACACTTAACTGGGGATGGGAATCTATGCAGTGAATTTTGTGAAGTGAAGAAGCTATTATCATATTATAAGACACATCTGCAGAGGATCTGATTATGGATATAGGTTCAGTATATACATAAGTACCTCAGCGGGGATGTTCAGAATTCTTTGTTCAGTTTTCATGAAGTTCCAGAGCCTATAAAGGCTTGATTCGGAGGCTCCGTGAAAACAAACAACTGGGAATGCGCGCAGCTGCGAGCATCAGCGCCGATGATTGACAGCCCTTGGCATGACTCGATTGGTTAACGTGGACGGCATCGTGGATTCTGAGCTATAGCTAAGAGAAGGGAAGGCAGGACTTGCCAGTAATATTAGAATTAATAAAATGACTTATTTTATATCAACATTTAAGGCCAGGAGGCCAATATTACACATTTCCTTGTTTATTGTATTATTCTTTTCTGAAAGAAATGACAAGCGAAGTAACCACTGAGCTAAGCCAGTGCAAGGGAAGTACAGCTCAAAGGCTTTCATATATCTGAGTCAGCAGACAGCGCAGAGCAGACGTGCACTTTTTAATTGAACACATCCATCCTCCATCCATCCTCTACCCTTTAATCCATTTCTGGGTCAGGGGGGTGGCAATCAGAGATGCCACCCAAGTCTCATAGCACCAGCCCCTCACTGACCCTCTGCAGGTGGTGAGTCCACAGGAGGACGGCTGCTCTCTGAGTGTGAGCATAGCCTTGATCTTTCAGTGGGGGCTTCGGGCAAAGTGGGGTTAAGTGTCTTGCCCAAGGACACAACGACAGCAGTCATCAGTGGGAGTCGGTGGAGACGGTGTAGAGGTGGGAATTGAACACATATCAAATCAAAATCATCATCAAATCAAATTTTATTTATGAAGCGCTTTTCATACAAAAGATGCAACACAAAGTGCTTTACAAAAAAAAAAACAATCCCGCCGGCCCATGTCCCCTCCCCCCGACCACCCAACAGACCCATCCCAAACCACAGACAAACACACACACGCTGCCATGCACACTCTCTGACACACACACACACACACACACACACACAAAACAGTAAAACAATGATGAGAGACTTGGCAGGGTTCGGATGCAACCAGTTGAAAAAGCGTCATCCTAGGAGCCGTCTGCACCAGGAGCAGAGAGCCGCCTGTAGCCACAGGGGACGATACAGGATCTAGAGGAGACCCGAAACCGAGGCCCCAGGCCCCCACCAGGTCCAAGAGTCCGACCCCCACAGCCATGCCCACCACCGCTCCCAGTGCAGAGGGCTCCTCCAGAGGAAACACTGGGTACACTAAAAACAATACAATAACAATACAATATGTAAAACACAAAAATGTGAAACTAAAATGAACTAACACACAATACATGAATAAAAGCAATAGCAATACAATAAATAATAGAAGATAAATAGAATATATAAAATGAAATAGTAAAAACTAATCAAAAGCTAATCTAAAAAGGTGTGTCTTGAGCCTGCTTTTAAAAATATGAACGTTCTCTGCGGCCCTGAGCTCCTCTGGCAGACTGTTCCAGAGACGGGGGCCGTAGTGCTGGAAAGATGCCTCACCGTGAGTGTGTGTCCTGACTTTGGGGATAGTTAGGAGTCTGCTGCCGGAGGAGCGCAGGGGCCGGGAAGGCTCATAGGATAAAAGCAAATCTGAAAGATAAGAAGGCCCAAGACCATTAAGACATTTAAAAACTATTAAAAGAACCTTAAAATCGATCCTGAAACACACGGGGAGCCAATGCAGCGATTTTAAAACCGGTGTAATGATTTCTATTTTTTATAGAAGCCCGTTTCCGCCATGTAAAAGAAAAAAGGCCTACAGAAAGTCAACATTTTTAGTTTTAAACTCAAAATTGTCTGGAACGGTCTCTGGTCATCCTTCACCTGCAGGTTATGAGAAGACGACTTCTTATTTCGACATAGTAACAAATAATGTGAGCAATATGCCCTGAAGAAGGCCAGAAGGCTGAAACGCGTAGGCGTAATTTTAACCTCTTTTTGCCATGTCAAATAAAGGCTTTTAAAGATTTTTGTAACTTTTGAGTGCCTCAGTCTTCTGTCAGAACTATCAACATTGGTCCCTCCACTGAAGAGCACCAAAAGTTTACTTTTTTCCTCACTTTTTTCCTCATTTCATTTTTACATCCAAGAAGCACTCCAGCCCCGTCTACTGTTTTAAAAAATGTGAGCAATATGTTCTTATAATAAATCAAAGGAAAATGAGCCATCGAGACATTCCACTCTACCAGACGATGACACTGAGAGGGGTCCACACGGAGCGAGTCTTTCCACGGCTGAAAGGTTGCGCTTTCTACGTGTTGAGTATTAATAGTTACTTATGTAACTTAAGATCTACGAATAGGTGCGTAGTCCCTTAGGACTTCGCTAGTGGGATATCACGTGACCCCCAGGTCAAACGCCAGAGAGTTCAATTATATATAAATATGCTCCAATCACTAGCGACCCTCCTCTATAAAAGCCCCTGCACAAGGCCGCGCCCCCTCTTGAACTCTGTCAAGCCGGGCTGGCCTGATGGGCTCGTAGCTAAGGGACTACGCACCTATTCGTACAACTTAAGTTACATAAGTAACTATTAATTCTACGTCATGGTGCTACGTCCCTTACGACTTCGCTAGTGGGACACAACACGGAGGCCGTAGGAACATGTACTCCCAGCAGGCCAGCGAAGAGTGATTGGAGCCCCGCCCGAGCAAGACTCTCACACAGTGAGAAGACTCAGGGCAGAAGAAAACCAATTGCGTGTTACTTGGGAGGCCAAGGACACCCCCAAGTAACACCAACCGAAAGTCACCCGTAGTCCCAGGACGCCTCTCCCAAGAGCTCCTGACGTGGACTACCTAACTGACCCAGAAAGCACACACACACCGCACCCGCAGGACGCCTCTCCTCCCTCGGACAAAACCAAACCGTAGACCCCCCAGATGAGGAAACTCATGGTTTCAACTCAATCCGCTGCACCAAGCACGGAATGGGCCACCGACCGGTCCGACACATCCAAAGGTAAGACCGGACGAAAGAGGAGGACGAAGCCCAAGAAGCCGCATGGCAAACGTCCTCGACCGAAGCCCCCCCGAGGAGGGCCACCCCACGCGTGGAGTGCGACCTGAAACCCACCGGGGGGCCCTGAGCCTGATACGCCAACCGCACAGCCGTGGCGACCCAGTGCGCCATTCGCTGAGACGACAGCGGGGCGCCCCTGTTCCTGGAGCCCAGATACACAAACAGCTGATCAACCAACCTGAAGGAAGATGTCATAGCCAGGTAACGCCTAAGCATTCTGACAGGACACAGAAGGTGCCGCCGCTCCTCCTCCGGCGAGGCATGCGGCGGCGGATGGAAAGCCCTAATCCTGATCACTCTCGACCTGAAGGCCGAAGTGATGACCTTAGGGAGAAAAGCCGGATTGGGCCACAACTCCACCAGACCGTCACCCCCTCCAAAGGACAGGCAAGACGCATGGACGGAGAGCGCACACAAGTCGCCCGCCCTCTTGGCAGACGCCAGCACCAGCAAGAGAGCAGTCTTAAAGCCACACACTCGGGACTCGCCTCCGACACCGGCTCAAAAGGCGGGCCCGAAAGACCCCTGAGGACCACCCTGAGGTCCCAAACCGGGGGCATTCTTTGAAGCGGGGGCTTCCTCCTGCGGGCCCCCCGCGAAAAGCGTTTGACAAACGGATGGGAACGGGCCGTGAACCCCCCGAAACCACCGTGACCCCGGCTCGTCCGGTAGGGCCCAAGGCTCCATCACCGCCATGCCCCTCAGGAAGTGGAACCACCGGGCATGTGGCCTGTCCAGAGCCACCAGGACCCCCGACCTCCCCTCCTGTTCGATCCTCCGCAGCAAGACCGGCAGGAGACGAACTGGTGGAAAAGCATACAGAAGGCCCCTGGCCATGGGTAGTGAGCCAGGGCGTCCACCCCTAGGGGCGGCCCGTCCGCGGGCCTTAAGGCGAACCAGGACGGACACTGTGCGTTCTCTGCACTGGCGAAAAGGTCGACCACTGGGCGGCCGAACCTCCGCCAGACCTCTGCAGCTATCCGCGGGGCCAGGCCCCACTTGTCCTGGAGTGGGCCCCCCCCCTGGACATTCTGTCGGCACCCACGTTCCGGGCACCCGGGACGTGGCGCGCCCTCAGGGACAGGAGGTGAACCGCCGCCCACAGCAGAATCACCGTCGCCATGCGATGGAGAGCGGGGGATCTGGTGCCCCCCTGTCTGTTCAGATAAGACACCACCGTGGTGTTGTCTGAGCGAACCATCACGTGCCTCCCCTGCAACTGAGGAGCAAAGTGCAGCAGCACCCTGTGCACTGCCTCCATCTCCAGAAGGTTGATGTGGCAGGCTGAGTCCGACCAGCAGCCTCCTACGAAGCTCTGACCGAGGACCCGGCCCCACCCCTCGAGTGACGCGTCCGTGAACACCTCCACGTGAGACACAGCACTGACCAGAGTCACTCCGTCCCGCAAAAGACCCGGAGTGAGCCAGAACCTGATGTCCGACGCTGCAGTTTGGGGAACCCAGATCAGCTTCCCCATCAAGTTCCTCATGTGGAGGAGGCCTAGCCGCACCACAGCATGAGCCGCCGCCATCATCCCCAGAAGGGACCTGAGGCGCCGAGTGGGGACCCTGGGGCCCGCTAGCACCTCCCTGGCCAGACGGGTGATGTTCCTCCGTCTGTCCTCGGACAATGCAGCACGGAACGTCACAGAGTCTAGCTGCAGGCCGAGATAGATCATGCGCTGAGCCGGCTGCAGCCTGCTCTTTTCCCTGTTCACCACAAACCCCAGACGCTGTATGTGGGAAATGACCCAGTGTGTGTGACTCACAGCCACTTCCCTGGTCGAGGCCAGTATTAACCAATCGTCTATATAGGTTAATATCCTTACCCCCGCACGTCTGAGCGGCTCCAGTGCCGTCTCCACGCACTTTGAGAAAGTCCGAGGCGCGAGCGCGTAACCGAAGGGGAGACGGCAGTACTCGTAACTCCTCTCTCCCACCGCGAACTATCGCCACGTGAAAATAAGCGTCTGTCAGGTCTGTGGAGGACATCCAATCTCCCTGTCTGACACACTCCAGGAGCTGTTTCGTGGACAGCATCCAAAACTGACGCTTGGAAATGCACTCGTTCAAAGTGCGCAGATCCAGAATGGGACGCACCCCTCCTGACTTCTTTGGCACTAAGAAGTGAGGGGAGCAGATTCCCCTGGTGGCGTCCTGCGGGTCTACCTCTACTGCTGCGCCCAGACTTAGCAGAGAGGAGACCTCCACTTGCAGAGCCACTAATGACCCCCGTACCTGAGAGTGTGCTGCCCGCACGCCCCGGAATGACGGTGGTTTTCGGGAGAATTGCAATGCGTAGCCTCTGCGCATGGTTTTCTCCAGCCACGGATCCGACAGTAGGCCCTGCTCCCTCCAGATGCTGTAGAAGTCTTTGAGGGGCGGAACGGGAACTGGAACATGAGACGTCACAGCCCCGCCCTCTCCTGGTGCTCCTAGCAGGGAGGGGGGGTGAACAAAAGGGCAGAGGGGCCTCCTGCGTCACCTCGTGTGCGCCGGGGGCGGTCACGTGTCCTGCAGACCCGACGTCATAAGTCCGGGCCTGCTCATACCATGTGACTCGACCGCTCTGCCCCCCCTTGGCGCTTGCCTCATGGAGGGGGGGAGCCCCTGGAGTGGGAAACCCTGTGCTCAGCCCCGTAGCCTAGAGGAGCTAACACGTGCTCGACCGAAGCACACACACCACTACTCACCAGATCCCTCTGCTTGACCCCTCTCTTGGAGGGCATAGCATGGATCAGTGGACCAGAGCTCGTAGCCCGTGTAGCACACTGCACACCCTGCTCTGGGGGCTGCAGGCCTAGCGGCCATAGCAACGTTATGGGCTCGGGAAGTAACACAAGCAGACACATTACACATGTTACGTACCCGCAAATGAGAGTCAGACAACGAGTACTGATGAAATGCCGGACGGCCTTTATTAGCAAAAGTTTTGCCACCCCGGCCTCCTCTACTGTAGGTAGGCCGGCGGTGGGTGCGCTGCTCCCTCGGGCCTCCCGTGGGTCTGTCCGGACCCGGGGGTCTCCTCGAAGGGGGACGATGGATGGTGGAGCGTGTGTAGGGAGCGGAGCGCCTCCTGGGCGAGCGCTCTCTGCCTCTGTCCAGGCTCCGTGCAGCTTGGTGGGCCTCGCGCCTCGGAGCTAGGTGCGGTGCTAGCCTAGCCGAGTCCTTGGCCGCAGACTCCAGTCTGTCCACCAGGGCCTGCATGTCAGGGCCGAAGAGGGACGTCTGGGACACGGGCAGGTCCAACAGTTGCCTCTTCTCCGCCTCCCTGATGTTTGCTAGCCCCAGCCAGAGGTGCCTGGCCCTGACTTGGGCTGCAGCCATGGTGCGGCCACCATCCACGGCAAAGGCCTGGCTCATGCGCAGGAGAGCCGCGGAGGTGGTCCTCGCCTCTGTCAGGAGGTCTCCGCTGAGCGCCTGGCCAGCGGAGAACGACCTATCCAGGGCCCCCGTGATGAAGGCCATGTTGTTAGCCAGGGCGACGACCTGAGCCGCGTTGGCATAACACCTGTCCAGCACAGCCAAAGACATCCTGTCCCGCTTGGAGGGAAGGAGAGGTCTGGCGCCGGGCCACACGGATGCGGAGGGCAGCAGAGCCATGCGGACTGAGTCCTCGATGTCCGGGACACCACCGGCCCAGGACCAGTCCTGCACGCTGCAGTACATGCCGTACCCCAGAGCAGGCCTCTTGGCTGCTAGGGGCTTTGGCCACTCACGTGTCGCGTAATATAGGATTGGGTCCATCCGCGGGCACAACGTGGGTTCCTTCCTCCTCCTCTCTCGAGGGGTGGCGCCCACCGAGGTGAAGTCCTCCACCGCCTGGTCCGGCTGCGGTGGTAGAGGAGCGTTCATCATGGCCGCCGCGGAGGAGTAGAGACTGGGCATGTGATCCAGTGGGAACCGGTCCGGCTCCGGGTCTTGCTGGAGTTTGTTATGGTCAGCTCCCGGCACAAGATATTCTAATCATTTAGGTCGATACATGCGTCTTGTTTCCCAGCGTCTGAAACTGCTTCCCATCACTGTTTGAAACATTAGCACAAAGGGCCTCTTGTTCAGCGATAGCCTTGGTCACCATCTGCAGGTGCATTATCTCAAATGTACTCACAGCGTGTTCCTTCTTATCAAATTCGAAGGTCCTTTCGGTGCGCTTAATGTATCTCTCCCAAACTTTCCCGTCTGTAGCCCGTATGACTCATCTCTCTTGTGACGAATGCTCATTGTTCTGTCTGACACACCTCCAGTATAAGATCATAGACACGCTTGTTGGGGAAACAGACAGACACGGCATCGGTCCAGGTCCCGTTTCTGTCTGGCTCCTTTCTGCGCAGAAATGTCATTTTTGTACTCATCACTTCTGTAAATAAACTGCACAAAAGGACAAGTTTGTTTCCTCTCGGAATTATTTCATTTGAAGCATCAGAATTCCCATAACAATTTGGTGTCAGAAGTGGTCTCGAAGGCTGACCGTTGGAACACAGGGGTCCGGCTCGGGGGACTGATCGCCCGGGATTCAAAACCAATCTCGTCGCTTTCCCATATCTCTGGACGGGCGGACTGACCGGACGTGCTGAGTTTCAACCGTCGCCTCTCGGGATTTTCACACGAAAACAAACGGTAACTTGTTTAATATTTGACTTTCTATGCTTCAGTGGTGAATCCGAGAGGCACTTGTGGGTGCAGTGTGCGTGCATGTTTGGCTGCCAGCTGGTGACGGTGCTGATCATTCTAATCCAGGCTGTTGGAAATAAATCCTAAGTTAGAGTCTTAGGCTGAAGTTCGAGTCTTCAGTTGTGACACGGTTAGAGTCCTGTCTAAAAATCTAAGTTCAAGTCTTAGTCGGGGGTTCAAGTCCCTTGTTGTGACACGGTTAGAGTCCTGTCAAAAAATCTAAGTTTAGTCTTAGTCGGGGGGTTCGAGTCCCTTCGTTGTAGTACAGGTTCGAGTCCTGTTTTGTGCAAAGGTTCAAGTCCTGATTGCTGATAAGGGCAGAGTTCGAGTCTCTGTTTTTATATCTGAGTTCAAGTCTCAGATTCCAGCCATGTGGCTTAGAAGAAAAGGCACAGAGTCACCAGTTTGGAGCTCTCCATGCATGACTTTTATGAGTAAGAAACATGGTGATGATTTTAGGACATGCGTTGAAATGTGGGTGGCTGAATTAGGTTTTCCCAAAAATGGGTCCTTCAGCTTGAACCAATTGAACAAGATTAAATCGCAATTGGATGCTAGAGAAACTGTGTTGAAAAAAAGGGAGAACTGTACGTGTGAAAGATTTGAATTGTCTGGATGAGAACAGACGGTGGTTGAATGTGTGGATGGCAGAGGCAAAGCTTAGGGACAGCAAACAGAAAAAGTCTGACTCTATAGAATGTGTAGGATCTGCGACTGACTCTTCTCCATCTGCTTTTTTTTCGAGCATACCACCGATCCCACGTCAATACGACCGTAGGAACTCCAGAGATGATTGGAACCCGCTGTACCCCGCTCTCTCACCCCCGCCCCGGTATCAAGCAGCAGCAGCGGCACCTGCAGCAGCGGCACCTGCAGCACCAGCAGCAGCAGCAGCAGCAGCAGCAGCAGCGTCAGCTGCCCTCCCACCGCTGCTCCTCTTGCCTGCCCCAGAGGCATCTGCATCAGCCCCTCCCCTCCTGTCTGGAGCAGCACACAGACACACTGCTCCTGCTGAAATTCAAAGTTTGACTCACGATATGGACAAAATCACTTTAAATGACAATGGCATGACGCTGAGAGATGGAAAGACTTTACAAGCACCTATGATCGAATATCCTGGCCCCGAGGGAACCCTCGTTCTGGTTCTGCGTCAAATGGATCAGGAGATGAAAGAATCTGTCAAAGACTGGCCTTCCCCTCACCGCGGAGGTGATTCAATGGCAGACGCATTTCTGGCCTTCTGCAAAGCATGGCGTCCTACGGGCGCTGAAGTTAAAAAGCTTCTCCTCCTGTATTTAAAACCGGAGGGCTTCGCCAAGATAGAGCCGGCGGTCCATCGACAGAATTATGAGACTTTGCGAGCCCTGCAGGCGGAATGGACAGACGCGAATGCATGGGAGACATATATTGCCAACATAGTGACAGCTCTCAAGCGTGCGTTCCCAGTGAAATTTGATATGGGAAAGATTAAAGACTGCTCTCAAAAGACAAGTGAGTCAGTTGTGGACTTTTATCATCGTCTTGAGGATGTGTGCGTTGCCCACTCTGGTAGTCAAAAGCCAGAGAATTACACTGCCGCAGCTGAGACCACATTCGAGGTGATCTTTAAGATGGCGTTCTGCGAGGGCCTTCCCCAACCGATCCAAGCCGCACTAAAACAGACTTTGGTGGGAGGTTGGCAAGATAATCGCATCCCAGAAATCCTCAGACACGCAAAGCATGCTGAAATAAAGAACACTGAGGAGAACGCTGTGAAAGCTGGCGCGCAGGAGACGGCCCAGCATCAGGCCAACCTCACGTTGATCAAAATGACGGGCAGACAATTCCGTCGTGGAGGTCGTGGAGGTAGAGGACGGAGAAGAGGTGGCAACGGACATTTCGAGAACGATCGTGACCATGACGACCAGGACAAATGTTTCAACTGTGGTGAAATTGGACATTGGAATCGTGACTGTCCCCAGCCACGCCGAGATGCGAGACGCTGGAGTGGACGTGGACGGGGTGCGAGACCGGAGGACCAGCAGAGATTTTCTTCAGATTGATGTCTGGTTGACGTGGGATCCAAGAAAGCAACTGTACAGATGAGTAATGCACACACTCTTACACACAACACACTAACTGCTAACGGCAATGAAGACGCGCTTGCCACTGATTCACTGCTTGGCTTAATTGAGGATAGAATTAGGGAGTTAGAGGACGGTGACAGGCCCAACACAGGGACCTACTTGGCTTATGAAAATGAAGCTTACAGGAAAATGCCAACTATTGTTTGTGAAATTGAGGGTAAACCGATCACCTTCTTAGTAGACTCTGGTGCAACCCACAGTGTGATTCAGACAAAGGAGCTCTCAATCAAATTAAGTGGTAGAAGTGTCTTTTCCACAAGTGCGAGTGGACAAACGGTACCGGAATCTTTTTCTGTTCCGATCAAATGCACTTGGGCAAACGAGCGTAACCCAGCAACAGCAAAACATTCATTTTTGATGTCTGACCTTTGTCCTGTAAACTTGTTAGGCCGTGATTTAATGATAAAATGGGAAGTTGTGATCACATCGACAGCAGAAGGCCTTAAAATAGACAGAGGTGCGTGCGCGACTAATTTTGTCAAAGTAAACACAAACTGTCCTATGTCTGTATATCAGTGGTGGTTTCATACTGCCAGCGCGAGTCATTTAATGGGGGTGGTTTCTCCATTTCTTAATCCAAAATCTGATATATTGAAAGCTGAGGACCTGCATTGTGTGTGTCATTTACACCATAGCCCTGATTGTGAATTTGAAGAAACGTTTAAACTGGGCTCAAATGACTGCTTGATTATTGCTGACGTGTACTTTGATGATTTCAAGTGTGCTGTTTCAGTAGAGTTAAGCCAGTCACAAAAACAATGCTATCGTCTTGAAAATTCAAGTCCTCATATTTCAATAGCAAAAGCAAAGACTGACACATGGCAAACCCTAGGCCTTTTTGTGCGCAGATGCACTTTGGCAGAGGACTGGGAGGCGTGTGACCGTGGAGAAAATGTGTTTTATTCACAATCCGTTTGCGCGTATAAAATGTCTCATACGAAGACAGTTGATGTGCTAAATTCAGTGCTTTTGACGTCTTCATATGATAACAATGACGGACCAAATTTGACTCTGACTTCTTTGACTTCTCCGCTTGAGATTTCATCTTTGTTATCACAAGTACCGGACAGTCTGTGGGCAAAAAGTAAACATGATGTTGGTTTGATCAAAAACTGTCCACCTGTTCGTATTGAAGCTAAATCTGATTATAGACCGAGGCAGCGTCAATATCCTTTGAGACAGGAGGCCATAGAAGGAATTACACCTGTTTTTGAATCATTTCTTGAGGCTGGCATTATTGTCCCATGTGAGGACTCCCCAGTGCAGACACCTATCTTTCCAGTAAAGAAAATTAGACCAGCAGATAAACCTACAGAGTGGCGTTTTGTGCAAGACTTGAAGGCGGTGAACGCTGCGATCATTTCTCCTGTTCCTAATGTCCCTAATCCGCACACTCTTTTGAGTCAGATACCAGCAGATGCAGAGTGGTTTTCTGTGGTGGACTTATCAAATGCTTTTTTTTCTGTGCCTGTGGACAGGGATTCACAATTTTGGTTTGCCTTCTGTTTTAATGGGAAAAGGTACACTTTCACACGACTTTGTCAGGGCTTGAACTCAAGTCCCTCGTTGTTTTGTGAGGCTCTCAACCACAGTCTAGCGTCTCTTGTGTTGACAGACGGGACTGTTTTGATTAATTATGTGGATGATTTGATGATTGCTAGCCCCACAAAAGAACAATGTGAAGAGGACACAATTAAGCTTCTCCAACACTTGGCTGAGGAGGGCCACAAAGCTTCTGTTTCAAAGTTGCAATTTGTCAAACAAAATGTTGTGTTTTTGGGTCACATTATAACCCCTGAGGGTAAAACCTTGTCACAAAAGCGTGTGACGGCAATAGTTGATGCTCCGAAGCCCTCAAACAAAAAGGAACTTCTTTCATTTTTGGGAATGTGCTCATATTGCAGGCATTTTATCGCCAATTTCTCTGAGAAAGACAAGCCTTTACGTGATATGACTGTGGGGAGGAACATGTGTGCGTCCTCTCCCCTCGTGTGGACTCCAGAGGCAGAGCAGGCCTTTACAGACTTAAAAATTGCTTTGCAATCGGCTCCAACTCTGGGAATCCCAGACCCAAATAAACCTTTTGTTCAGTTTGTGGACGAGAGATGTGGATGCATGACATCAGTACTTTTGCAAAAACATGGAGATCTACTGAAACCTGTCGGTTATTTTTCAAAACTTCTTGATCCTGTGGCGAGAGGTCTCCCTGCTTGTTTGAGAGCCATCGCTGCGTGTGAAACAGCAGTATTGGCATCACGTGACTTTGTTGGATTCTGCCAGCTTTTCTTGTTTGTTCCACATTCTGTTGCTTTGATACTACAGGAGCAGAAATCTTCACATCTTTCTGCATCTCGATGGCTCCGATATCATACAACGCTCTTGGGATTGCCACATGTGACTGTCCATAAATGTTCTACACTTAATCCTGCCACATTGTTACCCCTCCCAGGAGAGGGCACACCGCACTCATGCATGGCAGAGCTGAATCAGATCTGTACTCCAAGACCGGATCTTTCTGATACACCATTGACTAACCCTGATTTAATTCTCTATGTAGATGGATCAGCATATCGAGACCCGGACACCGGAAGGTCGCATGCTGGATACGCTGTGGTGGACGACCATTCAGTCGTTCTTTCTTCCTCTCTACCATCGATGTACTCGGCACAATTGGCAGAGCTGGTGGCGTTGACAGAGGCGTGTGCATACGCAAAGGGACGGTCTGTTACAATATTCACTGACTCCCGCTATGCATTTGGGGTGACGCATGATTTTGGTGCACTGTGGAAACATAGAAACTTTCTAAAATCTGACGGAAAACCAATTTTACACCCACACACATGTTGCAGCATTGTTAGAAGCTATCTTGCTCCCATCTCAGATTGCAGTGTGTAAATGTTCTGCCCACACAGGTGCAACGGACTCTGTTTCATTGGGTAACGCTAGGGCGGACAGAGCTGCGAGAGCTGCTGCTAAACAGCTTCTCCCCTCATCAGCTTCCTTCTCCCTGCCCCATGCTGTCCCCCCAGAGACCCCTCCTCTTTCCCCTCCCGCCTCTCTGAAGGACCTCTGCTCACTCTCTTCCCCTGAAGAGCGGCGCACGTGGGCGGAGTCTGGTGCTGTTTTCCAAAATGGCGTCTGGGTAGGCCCAGATTTGAAGCCATGCCTTCCCAAAAGATTATTTAATTGCTATGCTAAGTTAACACATGGGTTGGACCATGTGTCAAAGGGGAATATGTTTCAAGCAGTCCAACAATTTTGGTTTACAAAAGGGTTTTCTACATTTGCTGCAGAGTTTTGCAGAAGCTGTTTGATCTGCGCACAGAATAACCCGGGTAGGCCGAGGTCTCTGGCACAAGCAGCTCACCCAGCTCCTGCAAGACCGTTTGAACATGTCATGATGGACTTCATTGAATTAACACCCAGTGAAGGGAAAAAATTTTGTCTTGTAATGGTGGATATGTTTTCAAAGTGGGTTGAAGCTTTCCCTGCAAAACATGCGTCCTCCGCTACAGTAGCAAAAGCCATTTTGACTGAAATTCTTGTAAAATGGGGAATTCCTCAGAAGTTGTCCAGCGATAATGGGTCGCATTTTGTTAATGAAGTGATAAAACAACTGTCTGATTATTTGAAATTTGATTTGAAAACTCACTGCAGCTATCACCCACAATCTGGTGGAGCTGTGGAGAGAGAAAATTTCACAATAAAATCAAAACTGGCCAAATGCTGTCAGGAAACAAAACTTAGCTGGCCAAAATGCTTGCCAATTGTCCTGATGTACATGCGAATGAGAGTGCGCACGCGTAACAACCTGTCCCCATTTGAGATTTTGTTTGCAGCTCCCCCCAACGTAGGAATGGGACCTGCGGGACCTCAACCAGATGCCATCCTGTGCGAGGATGGCATGATAAGGTATTGTATAACCCTAACAAAGTCTCTTTCTGATATCAGAAGACAGGTGTCATCGGCCCTTCCCCAGCGTGCGGACCATCCACTTCCAACATCCAACCCGGCGACTTCGTCCTGATAAGGAACTTCAAGCCAAAGAGCTGGAATCACCATCGCTGGCTTGGCCCATTCCAAGTTCTCCTCGTCACTCACACCGCTGTGAAAGTCCAGGAGAGGCAGACCTGGGTCCACGCATCGCACTGCAAACAAGTCCCAGCTCTTCTTGCGGAGCGTACAACGGAAGCATAAGGAGGATCTTACCCCCTCCCAACGCGAAAGGAGGGTCACACACACACTACCCCCTCCCAACGTAAAACATTGTTAGAAATACATTGTTAGCTGCATCAGGAGAAAAGTGCTGGTAACTACACTCCTAGGTCATAGATGAGCAGAAGATAGGTAACACAAGAAGATCAACAAGTGACAATCCAAGTCCATGATGCGCCACGGCCGGGAGCACGGTCCCTGGCATCCATTCAGGCAGCAGGGCCTTTGCGGGATGAGAAAGACTTTGTGTGTGCTCATGTTCATTTCCTTCCTCATTGTGTTTCCACTGTTATGGTTTGAAGGTCGGGAGAATAAAAAGAACAATCAAACACAGGTCGTTGTCAATTACACTTCTAACACCTCTTCATTTACATCAAAACGTGTGAAGAGGGAAGATGTGGCCGAAATGGATTTTGCGTGGTCACGTGTTTTGGCTCAGTCAATAAATCACACCAGTGTATACACACTTAATTTGTGGTATCAATATGCAAAATTCTTAGCAGAGTCACAAAATCGCTCAAATTGCTACATTTGTACTCATATGCCTATTGCGTCATCAAACCCACAAATCACACCTCTACCAATGGTCGATGCATTTACACATTTTCCAAAGATTCTGTATTCATCTGTCTCTGTTGATTATTTCAATGAGACCGTCACAAAGCGTACAGGTAAATGTCTCCCCCCACTCAAACCGGCTGTTAGTTCTGATTTCTTCAATTATTGGTTTAATGATGAATTAGATCCAATTTTTGGCCCGGTACATATCAGACCTGGTACTAAATTTGTATGTTACACTCTATCCATGACCATTACAGATTCTCCTATACAGATGGGACGGATCCCTATGTCATTTTGTTTAAATGTGTCTAACCCGTGCACTTCTTTTCATGGTAATTCAAGTTTAAACACTTCTCAGGCCGCTCCGGGTAGTACATGTGCTCCATACTTCACGGTTCCTGACTCAACAGGAACTAATCCTCTGAAGGGTGTTTTGTGGCTGTGTGGCTTCAATGTCTATGTGAAGCTACCATTTAATTGGATAGGTCGTTGTGCTCTGATGATAGCTTCAGATCACTCTTACATCATCTCTACCATTCCTAGATCGCGAGGTAAGCGCGATTTTGCTGCTCATGATGCAGTTTGGGGGACGGATGTTCCAGATGATCACAAACTGTGGACCAAGCCAACAAAAGTACTTCTCTCCTTGTTCCCCCAGGTCGGTGTAGGGAAGGTTATGCTTAGAATGGAAACCTTGAATTATCGGTTTTCAAGTTTTGTGAATTCAACTGTAACTATTCTAGAGGCCAACAGAGTAGAAGTAAATGCGTTGCGTGCCGTTGCTTTACAAAACAGGATTGTTTTGGACCATTTGGTTGCCTCAAGTGGAGGTGTTTGTGTTTTACTTAATCAGACCGCTTGTTGTACTTATATTCCTGATAACAGTGCCGATGATGGGATCATTGCACAGGGTATTCGAAATCTAACCACTTTGCGCGATGCGGTTAACCGTGATTTTGTTCTAGATGCTTCATGGTTTTCAGACTGGCGAGCGTGGTTGGTTCAAATAGGTACTGGACTTGGAGTAATATTAGTACTGCTAATAGTGCTGTCATGTTGTGTCATTCCTTTGATCCGTTCATTGATCCGACGTATGATCTCGTCGACACTCGTTCAACACACTTCTCTTAACCTGCATGTTGACTGTCTTGATGAGGACAGTGATCCATTTAGTGAGATGTTACTTGATGATTTTGAGTAAATTGGTTTGTATGTCTAACCCATTTTATGACGGATTTTCTTAAACCTACTAGGTGTGAAAGTTTTGATGTTCCGGGGTTTCTTATATTTTACTTATATTTTACTTATATTTTACTTATATTTTACTTATATTTTACTTATATTTTTAGTACTTGATATATTTTTAGTACTTGATAGCATGTGTGTGATTGATTTAAGATAATCAAAGGGTGGATTGTTATGGTCAGCTCCCGGCACAAGATATTCTAATCATTTAGGTCGATACATGCGTCTTGTTTCCCAGCGTCTGAAACTGCTTCCCATCACTGTTTGAAACATTAGCACAAAGGGCCTCTTGTTCAGCGATAGCCTTGGTCACCATCTGCAGGTCCATTATCTCAAATGTACTCACAGCGTGTTCCTTCTTATCAAATTCGAAGGTCCTTTCGGTGCGCTTAATGTATCTCTCCCAAACTTTCCCGTCTGCAGCCGCGTATGACTCATCTCTCTTGTGACGAATGCTCATTGTTCTGTCTGACACACCTCCAGTATAAGATCATAGACACGCTTGTTGGGGAAACAGACAGACACGGCATCGGTCCAGGTCCCGTTTCTGTCTGGCTCCTTTCTGCGCAGAAATGTCATTTTTGTACTCATCACTTCTGTAAATAAACTGCACAAAAGGACAAGTTTGTTTCCTCTCGGAATTATTTCATTTGAAGCATCAGAATTCCCATAACAAGTTCTCACTCTCCGCCGCATGGCCCGAGCCCAGGCACAAGAAACAGCGTCAACGACGACGTCCGACGCCGGAGGGCTAAGGGGAAATCGGACGAGCAGTCGAGGGAGACATCTCAG
Organism: Knipowitschia caucasica; assembly: GCA_964034765.1. NCBI lineage: Eukaryota > Metazoa > Chordata > Actinopteri > Gobiiformes > Gobiidae > Knipowitschia > Knipowitschia caucasica. Next base: position 15,676,512 of record OZ035832.1, read on the forward strand.
CAGACAAAGTAGATGTAGTAGATGTAAGTATGATGTCAATCGGCGCCAGAGTGAAAGAGGGGGCGCGGCCTTGTGCAGGGGCTTTTATAGAGGAGGGTCGCTAGTGATTGGAGCATATTTATATATATTTGATCTCTCTGGCGTGTGACCTGGGGGTCACGTGATATCCCACTAGCAAAGTCCTAAGGGACGTAGCACCATGACGTAGAATGGGGTTATATTCATGCATCTATAATGCGGTTAACTCTCTTTTCTTCGACCCTCACTGTTATCTGCGGAGTTATTTCTCCGGATTGTTGCTAGAAGAGTCGTGGGCTTTATTTTGTCACAATAAAATAATCAGACAAGGCGCTTATTCCCTAAATTTCTCAACTTTACCTACGGGCAGCAACTGCACATGCGCAGTTGAAAACTCTTAATTTTGACTTCTAAAGTCGTAATTTTAACTTTTAAAGTCATAATTTTGAGTTTTAAAGTCGTAATTTTGAGTTTAAAACTCAACATTTTGACTTTCTTTAGGCTTTTTTTTTTACATGGCGGAAACAAGCTTCCACATATTTTTGTGTAGTTGCATGTGTGGTACACCCAAATATGTGTAACCACAATTGTTGTGCCTTATTTCAGATATGTTTTGTTTGCATTTATATTTGTGTAACTTTTTGTTTGTAATTTAGAAAGAATTAGTATGTATTTAGTAAAAGAAGTCTTGTTTAAATTTGGAGAGTACAGAGGAAGAAATGTAGGAACTGTTGTCATTCTCAGTTGTAGTAGGGGGGACCGAATTGACCGTGACCCTCAGACACAATCTGAAGTGAGAGTGAAGTAAGTAAGTAAGTAAGTAGCTAAGCTTTTATTTATATACCGCCTTTTCACTGCACATTGGAGTCTCAAAGCGGTTTACAATTGTTATTTTTTGGGAGTGGGGGTGCCAGTACAGGAAGCGCATGCCAGACCTATTGCACATATTTTTAGTGAAACGAGTGCTGACTCATTACTCCTTTGAGACTTTTCTTATGTTTTTCACAGGTTTGTATTTGGCCCAGAATCGCCATAATTTAAACATCTACGCATGAATATACTTGTGGTTGTAAATAACGACATATTTAGATTGACTGTGTAACGTTTGAGAACGGTTTTAAATGTGTAACTGCTAACAATGCTAATGCTAGCGCCAGAGTCCAGTTAGTTTTTTTCGTGGCACTTTTCGACCAGTATTAGGCATGTTTAGAGCAAATACCATCAGAGTGGTAACATGTAGTGCCCTTTTACTTCTAAAAGCCTCCTGTCATGTGAATGTTTAAGTTTAGAACCCAGTCAGTTTCAGTTGTGTGATGTTGTAAAGATAGGACACAGTTCCACTCAAAAGTCAGTCAGTAAAGCTAAGGTTAATTTGTATAGTGTCCAATATGTAAAAGGAACTTTGTAGTATTAAATTTGAGAATATAGAAAGAGTTTGTAATATTGTGTAAAATGTGAAAGTGAATTTTCTAATTGCTGTTAATAAGAGACACAATCTGAAGTGAAACAAGTGCTGACTCATTACTCCTCTGAGACTTTTCTTATGTTTTTCACAGATTGCGTGTCACATATTTTTGTTCATGTGGTCTCAACTCCAGCTTGGGACCCGTAACACATGGTACATAATAAAATAAGTGATGCACTTTTCTCCTAGGCTCAGACATTACTAAAATTAGTTTCCTAGAAAGGCTTAGTTTATCGGTCCGTGTACTTTTGCGTTCAATGCATTTGCTTTTTTTAAAGGAATATTGTAAAATGGCTATTTTGCACTTTCAGGCACACGGCAATATACAAAAATGACCATTTTGGCTTTTTTCATTTCTTATAAGACATTTAACAAATAATAACCGGATTTGGGAACTATAGAAAATACAATAATTAACCTTTTTTATTTTGTATTTAATAGATTTCAGCGTCAATCGATTACCCGGAAGTGAAACTAGTTTTTTTTACTTCAGCCCTATTCGTACGGGATTGGTATTACCTGTGGACCCCTGGTAATGTGTGATAATCGCGGAGGAGGTGTGAGATCTTGCAGTGCATTCACACGGGATAAGCAATGTCTATAAATTATTATATTTTCTCTGACATCTCACCGCTCTCTCCGCTTCACGCAGTTCATAGAGACTGGCGTCTGACCACAGCAGCCAGAGAGACCATGAAGACAAACGCATACATGTGGATTTTACTGCTTAAATCTACACGGTGCTGTCTGTAATGTTTAACAATGCTGTTTGTACGGACTACCCATGAAGGCACCACATACTCTGCTGACAAACCCGTTATTATTATAGATCCATGAGACAAACGTGCGAGCCGACAAGCAACACGTCTGTACTGTACTATGACAGAGTGCAAAGTGAACGTACAAATGCAATCTCATCATTTGATGTCAGTGAACACATTACACTGTCCTCTACACTTCTCCATAGACCTCACAGAGACAGCAGCAGCCGCGACCCTGCAGCTGTGCTCACAGTCGATACTGACTCTTCTGCACACTGACAAAAACAACGCAGAAAGTTGAGAAAGCCCCCCCCCCCTCGCCGACTTCCCTGTTCAGCCCCTCATTCAGGAGCCCCTCTTTCAGGAGCCCCTGTTACGTAACTTCCTTTACTGGACGCAAGCAGACTTCTCTCAGTTTAGGGAGACCCGGACAGTGAGGAGCATGAGAACATCTTGGAGCCCTTCAAGTTCGTCTTCTCTCGGATTGAGGACATGGAACTCTTTTCTGTTGAATATGTTGATAAAAGGGGTGTAAATAGTTGAACGGCTTAATCATTGAGATAATTTATTCACCACAAACGGGCAATGTTCAGTATTGTATCACAGGTTACAGAACGGTAGGAAAATCAAAAAGGTGAGTAGACCTATAGGTCTAGCTAACTTATTCCTCTAGAAAATAATAGAAAATAGAAATATTGCGTACCTATGTAACTTTAATGCTGTTGCGAGAATAATATAGATGAATGGAAGTTGCAGCTCTTTACTATAATAAAGCCTCGCCATGGTATCTCCATATACAGTACCTTGCGAAAGTATTCGGCCCCCTTCAACCTTTCAACATTTTGCCACATTTCAGGCTTCAAACATAAAGATCTAAAAATTACATTTTTTGTCAAGAATCAACAACAAGTGGGACACAATCGTGAAGTAGAACGAACTTTATCGGATTATTGAAACTTTTTTAACAAATACAAAACTGAAAAGTGGGGCGTGCAATATTATTCGGCCCCTTTGCGCTAATACTTTGTAGCGCCACCTTTTGCTGCAATTACAGCTGCAAGTCGCTTGGGGTGTGTTTATCAGTTTTGCATATCGAGAGACTGGAATTCTTGCCCATTCTTCCTTGCAAAACAGCTCGAGCTCAGTGAGGTTGGATGTGGGGGGGAGTCTGCAGCCAGATGCCTCTCGAGAAAGCGGTATTAGGAATCACAATCACTGACATGCAGATTCGCAGGATAAGTATTATCACAGGACGTCTGTGTTTGGACAATACAGGAGGACATTTGCGGCAAATTACAGACATGGCGCATTCGCACGGGGTTTATGTCCTCCGTTATTATCACTAATTACCAGCCCACTACAGTCTCTGGGTCCCGGGCTGAAGTAAACAAATTTGTTTAACTTCCGGGTAATCGATTGACGCCGAAATGTATTAAATGCACAATAAAAAAGGTTCATTATTGCATTTTATAGTTTCCAAATCTGGTTATTACAATCTACATGTCTTATAAGAAATGAAAAAAGCCAAAATGGTCATTTTTGTATATTGCCGTGTGCCTGAAAGGGCAAAATAGCCTTTTTTCAATTTTCCATTTTCCTTCAAAAATAGAAAATGTATTGAACGCAAAAGTACACGGACCTTTATCACTTTACATATGGTTTTTCTCAGTGTAAATAAACAGCAAAAACGTGTGTTAATAAAAGCATACCATGATGTTGAATTATGTATTTGTCAAAAATAAAGTATAAGGTATTTTTACCAATAATAATGTCATTAAGAAAATTAGGAAACAAACTCAGGATTCAGTATATTCTATCATCAGGTAAAAATTCTACAAAATGCTACTCCAGTGGCTGTAGTTCAATTCCCATAGTTCAATGTTTATGTCTTTGAAATTGTTGTATAAACATACAGTGCCTTGCGAAAGTATTCGGCCCCCTTGAACCTTTCAACATTTCGCCACATTTCAGGCTTCAAAAATAAAGATATAAAAATTTAATTTTTTGTCAAGAATCAACAACAAGTGCGACACAATTGTGAAGTGGAACAAAATTTATTGGATATTTTAAACTTTTTTAACAAATAAACTGAAAAGTGGGGCGTGCAATATTATTCGGCACCCTTGCGCTAATACTTTGTAGCGCCACCTTTTGCTGCAATTACAGCTGCAAGTCGCTTGGGGTATGTCTCTATCAGTTTTGCACATCGAGAGACTCGAATTCTTGCCCATTCTTCCTTGGAAAACAGCTCGAGCTCAGTGAGGTTGGATGGAGAGCGTTTGTGAACAGCAGTCTTCAGCTCTTTCCACAGATTCTCGATTGGATTCAGGTTAGGACTTTGACTTGGTCATGCTAACACCTGGATACGTCTATTTGTGAACCATTCCATTGTAGATTTGGCTTTATGTTTTGGATCCTTGTCCTGTTGGAAGATAAATCTCCAGTCTCAGGTCTTTTTCAGACTCCAACAGGTTTTCTTCCAGAATGGTCCTTTATTTGGCTCCATCCATCTTCCCATCAATTTTAGCCATCTTCCCTGTCCCTGCTGAAGAAAAGCAGGCCCAAAGCATGATGCTGCCACCACCATGTTTGACAGTGGGGATGGTGTGTTCAGGGTGATGAGCTGTGTTGCTTTTACGCCAAACATATCGTTTTGCATTGTGGCCAAAAAGTTCGATTTTGGTTTCATCTGACCAGAGCACCTTCTTCCACATGTTTGGTGTGTCTCCCAGGTGGCTTGTGGTAAACTTTAAACGAGACTTTTTATGGATATCTTTGAGAAATGCCACTCTTCCATAAAGGCCAGATTTGTGCAGTGCACGACTGATTGTTGTCCTATGGACAGACTCTCCCACCTCAGCTGTAGTAAGTAAGTAAGTATTTATATACCGCCTTTTCACTGCAGATCTGAGTCTCAAAGCGGTTTACAATTGTTATTTTTGGGCACTTGTCTCTCGCTCCACACAGAGATGGGAGGGGCCAGTACAGGAGGCGCATGCTAGAACTATTGGACATATTTTTAGTGGTAGGGGAAACCGGAGTACCCGGAGGAAACCTACGCAGACACAGGGAGAACATGCAAACTCCACTCAGAAAGGCCATGGTCCGACTGGGATTCAAACCCAGGACCTTCTTGCTGAGAGGCGAGAGTGCTATCCACTCAGCCACCGTACCGTGACTACTTACTGTAGTTATCTGCAGTTCATCCAGAGTGATCATGGGCCTCTTGTCTGCATCTCTGATCAGTCTTCTCCTTGTTTGAGATGAAAGTTTGGAGGGACGGCCGGGTCTTGGTAGATGTGCAGTGGTCTGATACTCCTTCCATTTCAATATAATTGCTTGCACAGTGCTCCTTGAGATGTTTAAAGCTTGGGAAATCTTTTTGTATCCAAATCCCGCTTTAAACTTCTCCACAACAGTATCTCGGAACTGCCTGGTGTGTTTCTTTGTCTTCATGGTTCTCTCTGCGCTTTAAACAGAACCCTGAGACTATCAAAGAGCAGGTGCATTTATACGGAGACTTGATTACACACAGGTGCATTCTATTTATCATCATCAGTCATTTAGGACAACATTGGATCATTCAAAGATCCTCACTGAACTTCTGGACTGAGTTTTCTGCACTGAAAGTAAAGGGGCCGAATAATATTGCACGCCCCACTTTTCAGTTTTTTATTTGTTGAAAAAGTTTAAATTATCCAATAAATTTTGTTCCACTTCACGATTGTGTCCCACTTGTTGTTGATTCATGACAAAAAATTTAAATTTTATATCTTTATGTTTGAAGCCTGAAATGTGGCGAAATGTTGAAAGGTTCAAGGGGGCCGAATACTTTCGCAAGGCACTGTAGCACATCTAATTTCAGAAACCTCAATGGGGGCAGTATTTTGTTTCCTAGGTAAGTTCAGCCACAGTGACCAATCTCAGCCAATCAGAAAGCCAGTCAAAAGTGACTTGTTCAGTATTATATCATCAGACTATTACCAAAAAGTGTAGAAGTCCCAATAGTAGTTTTTTGGCGACTCTAATAACATAGAATAACAAGAATGATTTAAACGGTTTTGGTTTGTTGTGGTTTTGAAAAACACAGACAATTGTTGTGGAATTTCTAAGGAGTGAAATACACAATATTAAATATAAAATAAACAACAAGAGCTGTAATTCAAATCAAAGTGTGGTTTATTATCTCAGTAAATGTATACATATACAGGAAATACAACCGTGTAACCGCGTGGCAGGTCCCGGTTAGATCTGCTGAATAGTGCTCACTCTCTCTCATATTTATAGGATGGAACAAACAGAAGAGTCTATCTATGGCGTCTCTGAGTCCGAGATTAAGTGGTAGCCGTAGCCCAAACCCCCCTCTCTTTTGACGTCTTACTCTGATAGACTCTGATATTAGGAAGAATGGTCAGTATGACCGGTGAGCATGCTCTTCTTGCCCCTGATATCAAGCTAGTATCTGCCTCCACCCCGTCATTGGCCTCGCGTCTCTACAGAACAACAGTTTAGTTAGCTTGAACAGATTGACTAGCTTTGAACTTTGTCCAAGATATCCTAATTCATCATTAGATTCATTCTTAAGTTAAATTGATTTATAATCCCAGTTAGATTTCTACAACACTGTGTTTGACAGTTAATACATTTGCAAATAAATGATTTACTGATTCTATTTAATTACTTATGACCATCTCAAAATAAGGCTTTGTAGAATATTTGGCCAACAATGTATGTCTCAGACATTTTGTCTTGTTAGACGACAATTGGGAGCAACAGTAGCTCAATTGCTTGCTTGCAATCACGTGACGCATAAACTTCCGGTTGACGAAGTGGTGGTCAGGCCAGCAAGAGTTGCTGGAGAAAATGCGACTCTCCCGAGTATTTTGTTGCTTTTTTGGATATTTCTTGACACTTTGAAGCTACTGTGGTGAACGTTCTAGCTCATCATTCTAACAATATGCACAAGGCCAAATTTTTCCACAACATGTTTTGGTAATATCAAGGTTGAAGCTACTGGCACCGCGACAAATGCTAACATGTCTCATTCCTCAGCTGTATGTCACTTACATTCTGTAACGTCTTTGTTTATGCTGCCTCTACGATCAACAATAAAACATGTCTTCTGTCTGAATTAAAGACACGATCCTAGACTGGTCACTGTGGCTGAACAAAATAATATTGCCGGCGGGGGTGTGTAGGGAATAATTCAGATACACTATTGAAGACTAAAAGAATAAAAAGCCACTGAGCAAAGGCGACGCACAGATGAAGCAGCTAAAATATCTATGAACCATAACTCAGAAAGTTTAAAAAGCACATGAATTGTAATTGGATTTTTGTAAATACTGATGAAGAATTCAGCACATACATGACATATAAAACATTACATACAAGACAGTAGGGTGACTACATGTTCAAATATTATTATTTCCACAAAATCTTGTACATTGTCCCTGTTCAATAAACAATACAGCAAACCAAACACGATATAGGGAAACTTTGTAAATATAGTATAAACATTAAGATATGCAGTGGCCAAAGTGGGAGGTAGGTTGACTATCTCTGTGAGGGAGTTTGCAATTATCAAAGTAACCACTGAGTTAAACCAGTGGGAGGACAATGCAGCTAAAATGTTTTTTATGAACCATGACTCAGCACATGAAACTAACAGTTATAATTGGATAGTGTATTTAATACTATCTTTCAATCCTACAACACAAGTAATAATTATTTATTATTGGCTGAGTAGAGTGGCTAAGGTGGGTTACATATAGACAAAGAGAAAATTCTTCTCCACATATACAAAGCCCATTTGACATCTGAACATACAGGAAATATAAACATACAGGATAGTGTAGTGACTGCCCTCCCACAAGATGATAGAGGTGCAAGGGAAAATCAGCAAATACAGTATAAACAACAAAATGCACTGGTTTGCGCCCAGGGTCAATCCCACACAGGGATGGAGGTTATCTGTCTCTGAAAGAGATTACAATCGAAGTAACCGTTGAGCTAAGCCAGTGCAAGGATGAAGCAGCTAAAATTCCTTTATGAATTAAAACTCAGACACAGTAAAACACAAATCAGAAAACACTAGCCAAAGACGTTAGGTTGACTGCCCCTTCATATAATAATGTTTACACTAGATTAAATGGTTACAGTGGCAAATCAGGAAATACAGTATGAAAACAATCCCCAGTGTCCAGGGTTGATCCCACAATGTGTTGTTGATTGATTGAAATACAAATAAAGTAAACCCCAGAGTGAGGACCGAGCTCCTAAAAATATATCTATGAATCATGACAATTAGTTACTAGACCACATGTAATGCAGTAGGACTGCTTATATTATTTACTGCCGTAAATGTTTTAACATTTCCAGTGATGGGCAGTAGCGACGCTACTAGCTTAACTACATTCAGTAGCGTCCTCCAAAGCTATTTTCTCACGGACATGTCTGATGTTCAGATATTACAGCATTTTCCCGCAGCCAAACAAACAAATTAGGAAGACAGAAGGCTTATGTGCATGCCTTTTTGACGGCGCACACGTACACTCTCGCCCGCACACACACACTCGCTAGCGCGCGCACACATACACGTTTTTGTTACCTGGTGGGTCCCTAGACAGCGCTGTTCCATATGAGACCCATAGCCATGGTTTTAACTCCTAAAATCTTGCTTTATTATAGAATGACTCTGCACTGATTTTCTTACTGGGACTACTTTAAGTAATACAAAACAGTCAATACAAAACAGACAACTCTTTAACAAGATTTTATTTTATTTTTTTGATTCTATTTTTGACATAGAATTTAATGCCTCTCCATGTCCAATGTATAAGGTCCTCTGGTGAGGCGTTAATGCAGGCCAGGCAGTGGGACTTCCCTGGGACTTTTCCAGCCTGTATGAAAGGCATCATGGTCTTCTCCACAGCCTTCACCTCAGATGCAGACCATGGCTTTCTTACACGTTCTGGGGAGAGAAATAAAAATATATTAGAAATATACACTCCGGTGGGGGTTAGGTTAGGGCCAAGCAGCCTGGCTGTAACCCTCCACCTGGTACACTTACCAGAAGGGGCACTGCCACTACCATGCGGTGCATCTGGTTGAATGGTTGAAGGTTCTGCGCTTGAAGTTTCTTTTAGCCCGTTCGTTTCTGAGAGGATCTCTACTGCTCTCCCTGTAGCACAGAAGTGCTACAGGGTAGTTTGGTAGTTTGTAATATTGTCTGTGGATGCGAATGTCATGGCCGAGGAAGTTGGCAAGTATGTCCATCTCATTCTCTTTCATATTGAGAACTGTAGACATAGTAGCTATGTGCTTTCTGAGTCTGGTTGAGGATAGCATCTCTGGATGCACCGCACCACATTCTTTGGCTACCTGGCGTAGGGAGTCTGATCCCCTGATGTGAGTATCTGCGCCTGGCCGGGAGAAGAAGTATGGGTTATGGTTAGAGATGGAACACGCCCTTCTGTTCTCCACCAGCACCTCCATCGAAGCAATCATTTCAGGAGTCAACAGAACCGGCACTTTCCGGCTTCTTTTCCCTTCAATTTCAATTCGTTGAAATTGCTGACAATTTCGGACAGTCCCAAAGCAACGTCAGAATGGATCCCAGTCTTACTTCTTAAAGTAAACGCTGTCAGTGGCATCTTTGAAACCTCACTTTCCCTTCTTCGATTGAAAATAATGACCTCACAAAGAGTCAAAACTGCCAGTTCAGACCAGTGCTTAGGGGTTGGCTCACTCTTTAGGGTCTGCACATATTTAGGTGGACATACCTCGATATGTGCATGCAGGTCTGGAGTGTTCCACTTCGCTTGGCGGAGGGTCTGTAGGGCAGCAGAAGAAACGCAGACGTCTCACCTCTCCCCAAAAAGCAGCCGGCTTGGTTGGAGGTTTTTTATAAACACAATGCTCCATTTTTGAGTCACATTCAAGAATATCTGCTAGTTTTTTGAGGCTTTTGAGGGCCAAGGATGGAGTCTTGTATTGATTTGTTTCCTCGTCATAGCCAGCCACAGACCTGACTGCGTCAATCACATGGTTAAAGTTGGAAGGGATAAAGAAATCCTTAATAGTTTTCAGTTTCCCTGCCGTTTTTGCTTCGTTAATTAACCTACCAACTTCTCTCATTTTCTGCCTTATCTAGTCATGCTTAGTCTTATCATGCCCATGTTTTAAGAACAGTTGCTCTCCGAGTCTCAGAATCCCCTTTTCTGCTTTGACAACACCCGTGACCTCATCCTGATGCATTGCCGAAATTAAAGACAACAGCTTTTTGCTGATGCCCTCCGGTACAGGCTGGGCTAGGGAGCAGAGGGACTGGACCCTACTTCTACCTGGTTTAGCCTGGGCATCTTTCTGTGAAAGCCGGCACCTGGCCACATGCCTCCACAGCGACTTTCGCTTAAGCAATGCCCCACAGTCTATACAGTGCAAAAACTCACTGGATTTAACTGGGGAATTTGGCTGTTTAGCTGGGACTAAAGTTCCAATGCCGGCCTTTAAAACCTCAAAATTGTGCTCACGGTTTCCACTATTCCTGATCAAATCAAACTGAAGTTTACGTGCTTTAGATTTCACAGGTAGAGCCAATGCTCTGGCTACGTCACTTTCATTTCCATGTTTTCTTGACAAATGACGGGACATTTTGTGGCAGGACATTGAACAGTAGAGGCAGAAATGCCTCTTGCTGTAAACTCTCGCCCCATTTTTCTTCTTTTGCAGCTGCATGATAACAATCTTATTTGCCTTTGGTTCGTCATTTTATGAGTCTTGAAGATTTTTTTTTTTTGACTTTTCTTTTTCCATACTTTTTTACAGGTTTCTTGACAGTTAAATTGTCAGAATCTGAGGCTCTGTTTATACTGAGACGCTGCGCAGACGTTTCCAGGCTATTAACAGAAACGACTAGGCTCCTAATGCAAATTTCTCAGTGTTCACATGAGGTTGAAAAACTATGTAGTTCTAGCGCCCGGCTAGTAGCGGGCAGATAAACTTTACAACACGACACACGACCCCCAGCCCCGTGCCCAGCCCCCCTCCCGGCAGTGTACTCACTTCCTGTACCAAACCCTCAGAACGCACCAACATCATTCTGCATTTTAACAGCAGCTGTGAAAATGGAAACTGAACCTAGAGCTTCGCGTGCTCTTGTTTGGACGAACGAATTATCCTCTGTCCCGCGCTGGAAGCCCACGAAGCTAGTTAGTGCGCGCGGCGCCATTGTTGTTTTTGTTTGTTCTCCGCTACTGCGCATGTCCAAATTTACGTGCGGGGAGCCTGCAAAGTTCAGATCCCACTTTGCAGGCTGGATCTGAACACTTACGTTTTCACCCCCCTGGAACAGTCTTCATATGAACGGTTGGTAGAAACCGACATCCAACTATATTGTTTTACTGCCACATTGTCTCCGTGTAAACTCAGCCTGAGTCGACTTCATCACTTCTGTTAAAGAAGCTATACCCGATTTTTTTTCTAAGTAGTTCATAAAAATGTTTTTTACTACATACAAGTTGTATCATAATACATCATTTAATTGAAAACTTGAGGTAATTGATTCAGCTGTGTAAGAATTACAAGCAGTGAAAAGTGCTGAGTAGAGTCTGAGCGGGCCGCTCTTTCTCCTCCGCTCACAGAACGAGCCGCGAACAGCCTGCGTCCTCTAGCCCCTACAGCGCTGCTTAACACAAGGGCTTCGACTTCAAAATTCGAATATCATTCTAAAATAAAAAATTATGAACAAAATAATTGAATAAAAAATGTGAACAAATATTAGACAACCCTTGTAATTCGAAATGTATTTAATGACTGCAAATAAAATAGTTAGCTCCCAAAGGTTTAACCGGGACGCGCTAGGCAGGTAACAGCTAAGCTAGCTAGTTGTTTCATGGTAACTTCCGGGTTTTTCGCAATCGCTTTTTGTCACATTGAAACAGTATTTTTGTCATGAAAACGTTAACAGCAAATTCTGAAATCATCCGTGCATGTGTGTTAAGGATGTATATGTGTACTGTATTGTCCGATTGACGTTTAATGGTGTTGATTGATAGATATGTAGTTGTTTATTGAGCGTGGCTAGCTCCGCTAGCTCCGTTGGCTTCTCTACACAGACAAGTGTGTAGTAACAGGTGCTGATAGCTTGTTGTACTTGCAGAGTAATGGCAGTATTTTACACACCTGAATTACAAACAGAGGTTGCATTGGGGCTGCGGTCATTATTGGTTTGAGAGTTCTGTTATCAAGAAAAAATGATCGGAAGAATTGCTGCTGCTGCTTTGAGGAGCTCTATAACAAATTATAATTAAATATTAGAATATATTCTAAGGTTTTAAATTAATACATTCGGACGCGAAACTAGCGGTATTACTTATATATTGTGTTAGCAGTGCGTTGCTTTAGTACCATTTCATCAGTGATTGTTGCACAGCTTACAAGAAGTTGCGCTAATGCTAATGTTAGCATATGTATCAGATCGCAAATAAAACTAGGTGGCTCTGTGTTATGAGAGCGTAGGGGAAATGAGAAGCCATTGAGCGAGTTGGGGGGCGGTGCTAAACATTCAAACATTGCAGAAACGGGTATAGCGCCTTTAAGGGACTCTTGACTAAGCTGCACAAACAACAAATAATTTTAATAATTCTATGTAACAATTTGTAATCATAACTTGTAGGCAGCACTTACCGGGGGTTTGTAAGCGTGCGCTTCAGTGTGCTCCTCCTTTTCTAGCCTGACACCTGACTTCCTCTATTGTGCTGCTCCATGATTGGCTCCAGCCTGCTGGACTGAAATTGATGATATGATATTCCGCATGCCACCACCAGGGTTCCGACACAGAACACACTTTTTTCAGGAAAGTAAACCTCCAGGGGTCCTTTCCATATTTTTGCAGAGACTGCATCAGGACTGTTGGAAAAGCATTAACCATTGATTTTTAAGCTTGGACCAGTGGGGTCCGGTGTTCGGGCCCCACAACGTAAAACCAGTCCCCATGACATGAGTTGAATCTCAGGTTATGGACCCCACCAGGAGTTGAAAACAAGTGTACACACGCACACACACACACATGCGCGCTGCAGGAGGGAAGTGACAGGACGGCAGAAAGCCATGAGCCGCAGTCGCGGAGGACTCTCAACCATGTTACTGTGGCCATACCTCCAAAGTACTTCACTTTAAACGAGCGAACAGAAATATGTTTTCAGATGCCTACTTTGCAATCCCAAGAGAAAGTTTCTCTGTGACTGATAATAAATGAGTAAATAATACATGAAATACATAATAATTTGTAATGGCTTATTGCTATAATTTCTGAATTTATTTTGTTTACAATTGTTTACAACACAAAAGGCCTTGTGTTTTGTTGTTGGTGCTTTTGGCTATTGTTCAATAAATATCTCAATTTTTACCTTTATCTGACTGACAGTTGTATTTATCACTAAAATTGCATGGACTGCAGTTTTTTTAATTGAAAATAGCTTCTATATATTGAGCTACTTTTGGCAGGATTTTGTAACTTAGCTTGCTACATCAGGGTGGTAGCTTCTGTGTAGTGAAGCTGAATTTATTGTAGAGTAGCTTGTAGCTTAACTCACTACACAAATCAAGTAGCTTGCTACTTGTAACAATTTCCAATCAGTTACATATACACCCTTTAGCCTACACACAATGTAAACTAGAAAGGAGTGGATAAATAATGTTGTTTGGATAGAGTCCTATGGGGGAGGCTAAAGGGGAGTGTGAATCACGTTGTAGCATATTGATGTAGTGTATTGATAGTATTCCCACATCATGAGTTAATATCTTGCGGAACATCATTTATGGGACATTATACCACAAGCTTGGCACATCTGGAGACTCTGAAATGTTTTTCCCATTAGTCTAAAATCATGTATATATTTTTTTAAATATTGCTCTCGCCTAGCCGATGATGAGACACATGCCATATGACTTCGGACAAACGGCATGGGGGATTTCTTATGGCTTTCTTTGCAACACAGACCTTTCTGTACTACTGCCACCTTTCTGTATTGGGCAATGCTGAGCTAGCACCGCAGCCCTAGAAATTGGTGAGAAGTTATTATGTGCTTCATAATTTGCAACTGATACTGCTGTAGCAAGAGCCATTGAAGCAGGCCAAGGGACAGACACACAGAAGCCCAGATTACAAATATTGAAAACTCAAATTGATCTCTCCAGCAACGCTGCTATTAATCTTGACATATAAATTATTGGTTTGAGCCAGTTTAACAGGTCTGATAGAACCCAAGTAACTCCAGTGAAAATGGCCTGGGACACATAGTTTTGAAGTATGAGAAGAAAGACTCTTTGGCTCTGTTTTAAGCACTATACTCCTGAAGTGTTTGTTTCAGGGCATTATCATCACTTTGGCCTTATCAGGTGAGTGCTGTTTTTGAACTAAAAATCAAACATCCCAGATGGGTAAAGTGCACTGCTGCGAGAATACTGTAATCGTTCTACCAAGAGAGACAAAACGTTTCAGAGATACATTTGGGATAATTTGTCCTATGTGATATAGCCTTCTGATTGCACAGAAAGATTTAGGATTTATCATGCAATACAATGATACATTATCATTATCATTATTATGCAAGTATGAGAATAATTTTTTGTGTTTCAAAATCACATATGGTAATGTAACAAGCGACAAATGCAGTGTTTTTTTTGTTTTTTTGTGAGAACGAATTGGCTTGTAGTTCTGGTGTGCACACATTTTTTTGTGGCTTATGGTATGAGATAAGGCCAAAAGCAGACCCCAACCCCAGAAATAAGATGATATTTCCAACCTTCTTTTAGTGACTCATTAACTGTGTCATGATTTACGATAAATTACTCATTCTAACGATGATTGATAGACAAAAGGTCATTGACGTAGATGCTCTTATATTCTAAACTACGGATAAAAGTGTATTTACCGTTTTAAAGTCTGACTCTTCAATTAGCATTTTTCACACTGGAGGAACCTGTTTCTGTTCGAGGTTTGTTCAGTTTTTCCTGGTTTGAGCTCATTCACACACATTGTGCAATGTTGCAATTCAGAATGTCCACCAAAACTCACTTTATCTACTTATTATCCAGCCCTATATGTATACAACTTTACACTATATGTGTAATATATTACATGTATATTATAGGCCCTATATATATTACATGTATATTATAGGGCTCAGAGAGAAGCTGGAGAGGCCCTGGAGGGTAAAGGTGACAGTAGTGCCCGAGGTGATCGGTGCACTCGGGGCAGTGACCCCGAAGCTGGAGGAGTGTTTACACCAGATGGAACAACTTTAAAATTCTTGGTCCAGAAATGTGCAGTGCTAGGAACAGCAAAGATACTGCGCAGAACCCTCAAACTCCCAGGCCTCTGGAAGATGACCCGAGCTAAGAGAGGGATAACCGCCCGCGGAGGGCGAAAGGTAGCAAAGTGCTCTGTATGTGTGCTGCAACATTGAAATTTCCCCATTGTAGGACGAATGAAGGTTCTCTTATCTAATTCATTTCTACTTCTACTTCTAAATCTGAGTTTGAGTTTTTTTCTAGTTATCAGAATAAACCTAGTCTACATTAAAGCCAGAGTACATTAATATGAGACAAAAAAAATAAACTTCAAATCGCTTACAAAAAGAGATTATAAGCTCCCAGCATGTTGTTTAGAGATTTGTACAAAAAATATTACTTACATGATACTCTGTTATGACAAACATCATTTATTTATGATAAAACAAACAGCTGTAAACATGTTCTGTTAAATCCCTTGAAACTATTGTGTTGCATTTTTTACCCTACGTTTACCCATCAATCTTTGGATGGGTAAAAATACAAGTTGTTTTTGATTTTGGGGGCGTGTCCTGTCTGATAGAGGCGTGTCTTCTTTTGTGGTGCATATTTAACTGTTGCAGAGAGGGGAGTACACCTGGTCAGTCATGGGTCGTCCTGGGATGCAGATGGAGACATGGGTGCTGTTTGTGGCCTTCGGGTGTATGTGTGTGGGGCAGGCTCTCGCAGATCCGTGAGTAACATTGAGAAATAGCTGCAACACAGTGACGATAACAAATATATATTCTATGCTCAGTTTTTGCCTTAATTTAAATGTAAATGTTTGTCACTAGAAAAGTCATTGCATTCATAATTTGCATAAAGTCATGTATATGCTAATTTTACCCAGAAATGAACCCAGCAAATTATGATATCAAAGTTACAATATAAAAATAAAAGAAACTGGCATGAAGGATAATAAAATACTTAGATGTATTGTCAATATGCTTTTGAATTTCTCTTCACGTAAATTGTAATTTTCTTTCATGAGTAGTTTTATTAATTCAGCACCATTTTCATTTCTAATGTAGCTTGATTTGGAGTTTGCACCATCTCTTTGTCTGCAGATTGTACTTTGTCCCAGTCCCGGCTGTGTGGGAGTCTGGAGCTCAGGTCAGGTTTTGTGCGAGTCTTTTGAAAGTGGATAAAAATGACAAGCATAAGATGACCGTGACGCTGCTGTCCCCGGAGCTCAACACCACCCTCCTGCAGAAAGAGTCCAACCAGGATTTTCATACCTGTAGCACCTTCCTGGTATAAACATTTTTCATTTATTGGGACTTAAAACGTGTAATGCTGTGAAGTACTTGGGTCTTCAAGGCTTGAATCAAATATATTTCTATAGTTAAGTATTAGCAGTATTTGAACAACACTATAAGGTGGGACTTTATGTATTTATTTATAAAACCCCAGTCAACTAGTTTTTGACTAGTTTTTGATGTTGCTTGTATATGAATCCTAATGATAAACAGAATGTATCATAAACTGTCTTGTAACTTTCTACACTGCTATCTCAGAAGCCACTGGTCACAAAAACCTGTCCGGGCTTGTTTTCTAATTAGGCCCAAACCCCAACTGGGCGTACGACTTATTTTTCCCTAAAGAGTAATTTCTCAGTGAAACCTGTATGACATTTAGGCATAACCCACGAAACACATAATCATCATGTGAAGATGCACAAAAAAGTGATTATGGCCACACCCGCTGACAACCCGCTGAGCTCATCATTTGAATTGAATGTGAAAAACTGAAGATTAGCCATTTAAAACATCCCTTTCTATACGTGTCACAGACAGGGCACAAAATCACCACATTCAACGTGTGGAGAGAATTGGTATGATTGAGAGATTGAGAATTATCTTTTTTATTTTATTTTGTCTTTTTAAAAGTCTAATTCAAGTTTCATTCACTTCCCGGGACTAGGTCACCTAAATGCATAAGAACAGCTGACTCAAAATAATTGCAGTAACAGTAGTCTTGAGTTAAGTCTACTCACTTCAACTAATGAAACCTTACTCTTCCTAACAAACTACATTGAAGCAAGGTAAATCAAAGGGATTTACATACATTTATTTATTTATCAAAAAACAAAAAAAATATATAAAAAAACATGGACACACATCAGTCACTCAGAAATGGTTTTGTTGGACTGTTGTCTCTGTGTGTTCTCCAGGCCCCTCTGGTCATAAAGGACACGGTGCAGCACTTCCAGGTGGAGGTGATCGGGAAAAAGATGTACTCCCGGGAAACTCGCAAAGTTCTGATCCGTGCCAATAAACCAGTGACATTCATCCAGACAGACAAGCCAATCTTCCTCCCAGGACAAACTGGTAATTTTGTAAATTTCACAGCACCAAAAGATACTGTATCTATCTGCATAAGAACATTCTGGAGGAGTCAAACAAGGCAAAGATAAGAAAACAAAAAGATAAGAAAAAAGGACAGAATAGTAACATTTGTAACACTTTATAAGTTAGCAAAAAATACAGAGTGTGCCATGAATTGATCTTGATTCACATATATCTACTTTAATTGCTGGAATTTCCTATTGGTGAAACAACATTGTGACGTTCTATGAAACAGCTGTTGTTGAAATTTGTGGCTATACAACAGATTGTGATTTCCAGGGGATGCTCCAAACTCATTATGTGAATGTTATTAGTGCATTTTGATTTATCGTACAGAGAGTAATTACTGGTGACACAATTAAAAACAATGTGTCTAGAAGCAGTGATCTTTTTGTTAAAATAACCAGCTAAAATGCTGTTGAATTATCTTAATTTTTTTCAACCTTTTTCAATTTACAAATCAAATCCACCGCAAACCTCATGTTGGGGTCTTTTTCCTTCTCAGTGTATTTCAGGGTGGTGACAATGGACACAAAGCTGAGGCCGGCCTGTCGAAAGGTGAGTGACTCCATTGATTTGATCGAGCCACAGTGACCTGGACCTGTTGCATCAGATCCATTTGCACAGTGAATACAGAACCTCAGGGTCACACCTCCCACACTTAAAGTTACATCATTTTGAGGTTATTTTGATTTCTTTCCCCTTCTTACAAACCTTGTGATATGATTGCTAGGTCCCACAAGCTGTAGGTAACCTCTGAAAATTGTGTGTGTGTGTGTGTAGTGTGTGCATGCATGTTTGTGTATGGTTTTCAACGTGTTCATATTGAACATGATTTCCGATTGATGCGTTACTTAGATATATTGTGATGATTTACTTTTTCTTCAGAGATTGGGGTGGGGTCCAATAAGTTACACTTCTCCCCACCTCCCTTTCAAGCATCAGTGTGTAGGTTACCGTATGTCTTCTTTCTTGTTTTTTTCTCAGAATACTATTTGCTTGAAATAAATAAATAGATACAAATAAATAAACAGCGAAAAAATTGCTTTTCTCTTTGAAGTATGATTGTATCTTTAAGTTGTTTTTCAGACTGTTTCTCAAATGTTGATATGTTCTTTTTCTTTTCTTTTGTTTCAGTATGATATCATCGAACTTCAGGTAAGTCTTTTGTATCAAGCATAACTATTCCAACTCTTTTCTATATAGTCTTTTATTAAAATATAGATGAAACTAATACAAGACTCTTTTTTACTTGTTTTCCAGGATCCACATGGTAACCGCATTGGGACACAATCTACTCAATTCATTCAAGCGTGGAGAATATGGTTCTGTTTAGTTTACATTCATGTTTTTCATTATGGAGGATTATATTTGTACAAAACATCTTTTCAAATAGCACATGAATTACACAAAGTTAAAAAATTCCACATGGTTTCTAAAGACCTTATTTTTTCACATCAAGAGGTATTTAACTTAATCATACGTTTTCT
The DNA here is from genome assembly GCA_964034765.1 of Knipowitschia caucasica. NCBI lineage: Eukaryota > Metazoa > Chordata > Actinopteri > Gobiiformes > Gobiidae > Knipowitschia > Knipowitschia caucasica. Next base: position 15,695,929 of record OZ035832.1, read on the forward strand.
GAGTCTTTTAGTGTCCTACAATTTGAAGTACTAAAAACAATCTATATTCACATATCCCTGTCAAAGTCAAAGTTAAGTTTATTTAACATACCACACATTTACCAATCATAAAGAGCACACTGTGTCGTACGCTTCACACAAAACATCAGTTAATGTACAGCACACTCAAAACACCAGAAAAAATTTCAACTAACAACATATGAAGTGCTCCAAACCAAATCCAATACGTCCACCGAAAACACTTTGATTCATTTAAATCAATGAGACGAACTCATTAAAGTCCAACTACTAAATGCAACTATTTGTATCCCCCTAGTTTTACCAAAGTTTTGACGTCAAAAACACTCGAGGTGAATGTGAGCCTTGCCAGGAGGAAATCAGTATAACACGCTTGTGCAGAGTAAGTTCAGTACACTCCAAATTATATAAAAGATTTATGAATGTTTCTGACTTGAACACATCCCTCTTTAGATACCCTTACAAGCAGCCTGTTCCCGGGGATAGTGAAAACTAGCTGTATGCAGACCCATCAACAGATACTGTTTGGGTCTCTCGAAACGAGGGGATGACGTTCATCTGTGACTGCTCTAGGCCCACAAGGGAGAGCAAAACGGTACTATGTACATTCTTAAATAGGAAAAAAACAGAATATATTAGCAGAGTGCAACATGATTTGACGCGGTTTAATCTAACAGTGTAAATTGCTGTGTTTTCATCTTAGGCGACGCGGATGGGAGTGCAGTGTTTTACTTCCATGTCCACTGCCTTTTTTCAAAGAATTGACAAAAGGCTCTCCTGTACATGGAAGCAAGGCTAGTTTATTCCTGCTCGCAATATTCACAAATACAAGTTGTGTTGCCGACACTACAACCTAAAGTAGTACATTCACTACATCGTGCTCTCACAACACTAAACCATGAGTGTCTCACCAGGTACATGATGTCCATCTCTGCCTCCATCTCTTTGACCACAGAGTAGTTGATGAAGATGTCCTGCTCAGTGTCACAGGGGAACGGCTCAGAGTTCTTCTTCACCTCCAGGGAGCTCACAGTCTTGGTGTCCAGAGTGGACTGCTGGGCAAAGGCCACACGGATTTCTCCATTCTCATAGTGTTCTTCTCTGTATTTGGGGTACTCCAACTCCGGCGTAATACTTATCTGTGGTTTAAAAAAACGTTAGGACTTAAGCGTAACTTACAGGGTATTAAATTAGTTTTTTTTTTATGCTACAAACACTGGTTTTCACTACAGAATAATAACAATAAAAAATAATAAACATGTTTCCAATTGGCAACTTTTGTTCAAATTTTTCTATAATTTCTTGGAAGCTGGATTATAACCGTAGATAGACAGTATATAAATGGACAGTACTAACCCCCTAACTCAATTAAGCCCAATAGGGAAGTGCTCATGAACAAAGTTTTGCTCCAACTCGCTTTGGTTCCTATTGACATACATTGAAAATTAAACTCTACAGCACAGTTGAGAGTCACACTCCCCATTTTCAGCTTTAAAGATCAGTGGTTGAGCGCTCTATAGTGGTTATATGTGATATTGTCTTCTTTGGTCAATCCTAATATGGCTCAGATATGAATTTACAATCAGATCCTCTGTTACGGCATGAAGCTATCCCCATTGGAACAAATGGCCGTATAAAGAAATTGGCTCCAGCTAAATTATGTTCAAATCGGCTTCGCCTGCATTTGGCAAACACTATGGTGATGTCAGCCCTTGGTCAGTCCTCTCCTAATAACCAGTCAGGTCAGAAAGCATACGTGGAGGTGGATTTCTCCGCTGTATGCTGACGTGTCTAGGGAGAAAGTAGCCACTCCGTTGTTGTCAGTGGTGAGGTTCTGTAGATGCCTTGATGACCAGCGCTCTCCCTCAAACAGGTACAGGGCTTTGTTCACCAACGGCTGCTCATTATAGGCCACGGCTTTCACCTATAACACAATAACGCAACATAAATATTCAAATTATTCAGTTGTTGCAGTGATAATAAAATTCCAAGATTCTTACTTTCCCCTGTAGAGTGGAATCTTTCTCATAAATGTTTGGTGTGTCGAAAAAGGACAGCGTTCCAACGACGAATGAAATGGTAACTCTTTTATGTTGTGTGAATGTGATCCCTGTGAAATAAAAGAAGACGTATTAAAGCTGGGATACTGAACTTTCAAACTGTAAAATCCCTCTCAAAGCATGCCTCCAGACTTGTCACTGGCTTTCAAAAGAAGGAAGCACATAACCCCTATTTTAACTCCACTACAACATTGTACTGATCACTTTAAAATCATGTTTAGTTCTTGCTCCAATTCACATTTGTGAATTGTTAAGATTGTACAATTTTACTATTTTTTATATCAGTTTATTTATAGAGCCCTTTACAATCACATAAAATCCATTAAAACATTTATGCATTTAAACAATAAAACAGTTCAAAAGCATTGAAATGGTGTTAAAACTTCTGAAAAAATACATTTTGAGCCTCGATTTAAAAAAAGCCAAAATCAGTGAGGACACGCATGTCAGGGGCAGCTTGATCCAGAGTCTGGGTCCAGCGACTTAGAAGGACCGGTCACTATTTCTGACCGGTCTATTGAAATATGTAACTTTTTCTTCTGGTGGTATTCAGAATGTAGTTACTCAAAATAATAATATAAATAGGATGATTTAGATTATGATTTTTATCTAATAACAATAACATATGATTATTATTATTTTAATAATAATAATACTAATAGGGAAGACATTTAAATATTTTATCATGTCATTTGACAAGAGATTACACTAATGAAAATGTTCCTGGATGTATGTGGGTGTGTCAAATCTGTTTCAAATAGAAAAATGTATAATAATGATGTATTGTCACATAATTGCATTATTAATGAGCAGAAAAGTATTACAAGAATTTAGGATACAGTACTCTGACTGGACCTGGGAACGGAATATGTTACAACATACAATTCAAAGCAAGTGTTCACCATCTTGTAAAACAGTTTTCTCCCCAACATTGATTGTTTTGCATTGTTGAATCATGTTTTCCGTTGTGTTTGACCTATGTGTGCCTTCTTTTCTTTTATCAAGGATGCCTTCTTTTATGTTCTCTTTGTAACGCTGTTTGAAAAGTGCTTTATAAATAAATATCATTATTCTTAGTAGTAGTGGTAGTGTACATTTAAAGCAAACCGTACCTGTTCCCTCCTCCTCCATGTCTACCACAACCTCCAGTGTGTCCAGGAGAATCTTTTGGTCAATTTCTTTGAAAGTGGACATTGGGATAGTAAACACAGCACACCCAGTCGCGTCGGCCTAAGAGAAAACACAGATTACACTGTTAGATTAAACCACTCATCATTTTTGTACTCTGCTTATTATTTCTTGTTTGTTTCTATGTAAGAATGACATTGTACCGTTTTGCTCTCCTTGTGGCATGGAGCAGTCACAGATGGAACGTCATCCTCGTTTAGAGAGAACCCAAACATGTATCTGTTGATGGGTCTGCATACATCTATTTTCACTATCCCGGGAACAGGCTGCTTGTAAGTGTATCTAAAGAGAGGGATGTGTTGCAATCATAAACATTCATAAATCATTTAAATAATTTGAGTTTACTGAACTTACTCTGCACAAGCTTTTATACTGATTTCCTCCTGGGCAATGCTCACTTCATCCTTTGAGGTGATTTTGACGTCAAACTTTGGTAAAACTGGGGGTTACAAATAGTTGCATTTAGTAGTTGGCCATAAATGATGTTGCTTCTCAATGATTTAAATGAATCAAAGGTGTTCGGTGACTATGGATTTTGTTTGGAGCACTTCTTATGTGGTTATTTGAATTTTTCTGTGTTATTGTGCTTTACATGTACTGATGTTTTGTGTGAAGCGTACGACACATTGTGCTCTTTAAGTTGTAAATGTGTGTAATAAATAAACTTAACTTTGACTTTGACAGGGGATAGGTGAATATATAATTTTTTTTAGTACTTCAAATGTAGGACAATAAAGAGAGACTCAGAAAACGTATGATTTAAGTTAAATACCTCTTTGAGTGAAAATATAAGGTCTTTAGAACCATGTGGAATGTTTAACTATGTGTAATTCTGTGCTATTTGAAAAGATGTTTTGTACAAAGTATAATCCTCCATAATGAAAAAATAATTAAACTAAACATACCATATTTCTCCACCTTGAATGAATGGTAGATTGTGTCTTCTCCAGAGGTCACTGAGAGCTGGTAACTGCCTTCTTTGGCCTCAAAATTCAGGGCGAAAGACCGCTGCACTATTTTACCCTCCGCAGTGAGATTCAGCCACTGCCCAATGCGGTTACCATGTGGATCCTGGAAAACAAGTAAAAAAGAGTCTTGTATTAGTTTCAAAATATCTATATTTTAATAAAAGACTATATAGAAAAGAGTTGGAATAGTTATGCTTGATACAAAAGACTTACCTGAAGTTCGATGATATCATACTGAAACAAAAGAAAAGAAAAAGAACATATCAACATTTGAGAAACAGTCTGAAAAACAACTTAAAGATACAATCATACTTCAAAGAGAAAAGCAATTTTTTCGCTGTTTATTTATTTGTATCTATTTATTTATTTCAAGCAAATAGTATTCTGAGAAAAAAACAAAAAAGAAGACATACGGTAACCTACACACTGATGCTTGAAAGGGAGTGGGGAGAAGTGTAACTTATTGGACCCCACCCCAATCTCTGAAGAAAAAGTAAATCATCACAATATATCTAAGTAACGCATCAATCGGAAATCATGTTCAATATGAACACGTTGAAAACCATACACAAACATGCATGCACACACTATACACACACACACAATTTTCAGAGGTTACCTACAGCTTGTGGGACCTAGCAATCATATCACAAGGTTTGTAAGAAGGGGAAAGAAATCAAAATAACCTCAAAATGATGTAACTTTAAGTGTGGGAGGTGTGACCCTGAGGTTCTGTATTCACTGTGCAAATGGATCTGATGCAACAGGTCCAGGTCACTGTGGCTCGATCAAATCAATGGAGTCACTCACCTTTCGACAGGCCGGCCTCAGCTTTGTGTCCATTGTCACCACCCTGAAATACACTGAGAAGGAAAAAGACCCCAACATGAGGTTTGCGGTGGATTTGATTTGTAAATTGAAAAAGGTTGAAAAAATTAAGATAATTCAACAGCATTTTAGCTGGTTATTTTAACAAAAAGATCACTGCTTCTAGACACATTGTTTTTAATTGTGTCACCAGTAATTACTCTCTGTACGATAAATCAAAATGCACTAATAACATTCACATAATGAGTTTGGAGCATCCCCTGGAAATCACAATCTGTTGTATAGCCACAAATTTCAACAACAGCTGTTTCATAGAACGTCACAATGTTGTTTCACCAATAGGAAATTCCAGCAATTAAAGTAGATATATGTGAATCAAGATCAATTCATGGCACACTCTGTATTTTTTGCTAACTTATAAAGTGTTACAAATGTTACTATTCTGTCCTTTTTTCTTATCTTTTTGTTTTCTTATCTTTGCAGATAGATACAGTATCTTTTGGTGCTGTGAAATTTACAAAATTACCAGTTTGTCCTGGGAGGAAGATTGGCTTGTCTGTCTGGATGAATGTCACTGGTTTATTGGCACGGATCAGAACTTTGCGAGTTTCCCGGGAGTACATCTTTTTCCCGATCACCTCCACCTGGAAGTGCTGCACCGTGTCCTTTATGACCAGAGGGGCCTGGAGAACACACAGAGACAACAGTCCAACAAAACCATTTCTGAGTGACTGATGTGTGTCCATGTTTTTTTATATTTTGTTTTTGTTTTTTGATAAATAAATAAATGTATGTAAATCCCTTTGATTTACCTTGCTTCAATGTAGTTTATTAGGAAGAGTAAGGTTTCATTAGTTGAAGTGAGTAGACTTAACTCAAGACTACTGTTAATTGAGGTAATTAGTTTCTGCAATTATTTTGAGTCAGCTGTTCTTATGCATTTAGGTGACCTAGTCCCGGGAAGTGAATGAAACTTGAATTAGACTTTTAAAAAGACAAAATAAAATAAAAAAGATAATTCTCAATCATGCCAATTCTCTCCACACGTTGAATGTGGTGATTTTGTGCCCTGTCTGTGACACGTATAGAAAGGGATGTTTTAAATGGAAAAATCTTCAGTTTTTAACCTTCAATTCAAATGATGAGCTTCCTTGTTGTCAGCGGGTGTGGCCATAATCACTTTTTTGTGCATCTTCACATGATGATTATGTGTTTCGTGGGTTATGCCTAAATGTCATACAGGTTTCACTGAGAAATTACTCTTTAGGGAAAAATAAGTCGTACGCCCAGTTGGGGTTTGGGCCTAATTAGAAAACAAGCCCGGACAGGTTTTTGTGACCAGTGGCTTCTGAGATAGCAGTGTAGAAAGTTACAAGACAGTTTATGATACATTCTGTTTATCATTAGGATTCATATACAAGCAACATCAAAAACTAGTCAAAAACTAGTTGACTGGGGTTTTATAAATAAATACATAAAGTCCCACCTTATAGTGTTGTTCAAATATTGCTAATACTTAACTATAGAAATATATTTGATTCAAGCCTTGAAGACCCAAGTACTTCACAGCATTACACGTTTTAAGTCCCAATAAATGAAAAATGTTTATACCAGGAAGGTGCTACAGGTATGAAAATCCTGGTTGGACTCTTTCTGCAGGAGGGTGGTGTTGAGCTCCGGGGACAGCAGCGTCACGGTCATCTTATGCTTGTCATTTTTATCCACTTTCAAAAGACTCGCACAAAACCTGACCTGAGCTCCAGACTCCCACACAGCCGGGACTGGGACAAAGTACAATCTGCAGACAAAGAGATGGTGCAAACTCCAAATCAAGCTACATTAGAAATGGAAATGGTGCTGAATTAATAAAACTACTAAAGAAAATTACAATTTACGTGAAGAGAAATTCAAAAGCATATTGACAATACATCTAAGTATTTTATTATCCTTCATGCCAGTTTCTTGTATTTTTATATTGTAACTTTGATATCATAATTTGCTGGGTTCATTTCTGGGTAAAAATAGCATATACATGACTTTATGCAAATTAAGAATGCAATGACTTTTCTAGTGACAAACATTTACATTTAAATATCAAATTAAGGCAAAACTGAGCATAGAATATATATTTGTTATCATCACTGTGTTGCAGCTATTTCTCAAACAATGTTACTCACGGATCTGCGAGAGCCTGCCCCACACACATACACCCGAAGGCCACAAACAGCACCCATGTCTCCATCTGCATCCCAGGACGACCCATGACTGACCAGGTGTACTTCCCTCTCTGCAACAGTTAAATATGCACCACAAAAGAAGACACGCCTCTATCAGACAGGACACGCCCCCAACATCAAAGACAATTTGTATTTTTTACCCATCCAAAGATTGATGGGTAAACGTAGGGTAAAAAATGCAACACAATAGTTTCAAGGGATTTAACAGAACATGTTTACAGCTGTTTGTTTTATCATAAATAAATGATGTTTGTCATAACAGAAAGAGTATCATGTAAGTAATATTTTTTGTACAAATCTAAACAACATGCTGGGAGCTTATAATCTCTTTTTGTAAGCGATTTGAAGTTTGTTTATTTTTTTTGTCTCATATTAATGTACTCTGGCTTTAATGTAGACTAGGTTTATTCTGATAACTAGAAAAGAACTCAAACTCAGATTTAGAAGTAGAAGTAGAAATGAATTAGATAAGAGAACCTTCATTCGTCCTACAATGGGGAAATTTCAATGTTGCAGCACACATACAGAGCACTTTGCTACCTTTCGCCCTCCGCGGGCGGTTATCCCTCTCTTAGCTCGGGTCATCTTCCAGAGGCCTGGGAGTTTGAGGGTTCTGCGCAGTATCTTTGCTGTTCCTAGCACTGCACATTTCTGGACCAAGAATTTCAAAGTTGTTCCATCTGGTGTAAACACTCCTCCAGCTTCGGGGTCACTGCCCCAAGTGCACCGATCACCTTGGGCACTACTGTCACCTTTACCCTCCAGGGCCTCTCCAGCTTCTCTCTGAGCCCTATAATATACATGTAATAAATATAGGACCTATAATATACATGTAATATATTACACATATAGTGTAAAGTTGTATACATATAGGGCTGGATAATAAGTAGATAAAGTGAGTTTTGGTGGACATTCTGAATAGCAACATTGCACAATGTGTGTGAATGAGCTCAAACCAGGAAAACTGAACAAACCTGGAACAGAAACAGGTTCCTCCAGTGTGAAAAATGCTAATTGAAGAGTCAGACTTTAAAACGGTAAATACACTTTTATCCGTAGTTTAGAATATAAGAGCATCTACGTCAATGAAATGTTGTCTATCAATCATCGTTAGAATGAGTAATTTATCGTAAATCATGACACAGTTAATGAGTCACTAAAAGAAGGTTGGAAATATCATCTTATTTCTGGGGTTGGGGTCTGCTTTTGGCCTTATCTCATACCATAGGCCACAAAAAAATGTGTGCACACCAGAACTACAAGCCAATTCGTTCTCACAAAAAAACAAAAAAACACTGCATTTGTCGCTTGTTACATTACCATATGTGATTTTGAAACACAAAAAATTATACTCATACTTGCATAATAATGATATGATAATGTATCATTGTATTGCATGATAAATCCTAAATCTTTCTGTGCAATCAGAAGGCTATATCACAAATTATCCCAAATTTATCTCTGAAACGTTTTGTCTCTCTTGGTAGAACGATTACAGTATTCTCGCAGCAGTGCACTTTACCCATCTGGGATGTTTGATTTTTAGTTCAAAAACAGCACTCACCTGATAAGGCCAAAGTGATGATAATGCCCTGAAACAAACACTTCAGGAGTATAGTGCTTAAAACAGAGCCAAAGAGTCTTTCTTCTCATACTTCAAAACTATGTGTCCCAGGCCATTTTCACTGGAGTTACTTGGGTTCTATCAGACCTGTTAAACTGGCTCAAACCAATAATTTATATGTCAAGATTAATAGCAGCGTTGCTGGAGAGATCAATTTGAGTTTTCAATATTTGTAATCTGGGCTTCTGTGTGTCTGTCCCTTGGCCTGCTTCAATGGCTCTTGCTACAGCAGTATCAGTTACAAATTATGAAGCACATAATAACTTCTCACCAAATTCTAGGGCTGCGGTGCTAGCTCAGCATTGCCCAATACAGAAAGGTGGCAGTAGTACAGAAAGGTCTGTGTTGCAAAGAAAGCCATAAGAAATCCCACATGCCGTTTGTCCGAAGTCATATGGCATGTGTCTCATCATCGGCTAGGCGAGAGCAATATTTAAAATTAAAGCCGCAAGCGGCGTCGAACGGCCCTCGCCGCACCGCGCGACTCCCCGCACCGCGCGCACCCCCCGCACCGCGCGCTCCACCCCGTGCCAAGCCACCCCGCACCACGCCGCCCTGCACCACGCTGTCCCACATCACGCCGCCCCGCACCAAGCCGCAACGCGCCGCACCACACCGTACCACGCAGAACCGCGCATAGGAGGTGGCGCCGCCGTGTGATGATTTGTTCCTGTAGCCATAGAAGAAGTTAGTAAAATTGTAATGAATATGATAAGTAGAGCTGGTTTGGCTCCCCATGTAAACTTTGAATCAGTCTGTAGGGGGAGCTAATGGGCCAATTTCAAATATTTCACTTTCACCTGACCTAAACCTTGGAGTTGAACAATGGATTCAAGTTTAATGCAAATCAATCTTTGTTTGTGCACACGGGAAAAAAATGTATGTTATCAAAAACTGCCAAAAAAACACTCACATTTTGCCGCTCCCCTGCTCAAGCAACGTTTCACTGATCAAAATTCCCTGAAGTCATTTTGAAGGTAAATGTGTTGAGATGATTTGGAACAATTTTGATGCCAATCGGTAAAACGGCCGAGGAGGAGTCGCTTTCCAACCGACATGTATGAAAATGATTGCGGATCATTTTTCCATTTTGCAGTGAAATTTATGGGCCTCCTGTTGTCAGAGGGCGGAGCCATGGTAACATTTCGGTCGTATCTTGACTTGAGGAACATGTGTACCGAATTTCATGGCTCTACGACAAACTTGACCTCTGAAACTCCCATTGGCTCTTGTAGGTGGCGCTGTTCTGGCATTTTTTGAGTCCCATAAAAATAAACACCCAAATATCAAATTTTTCACCAGGTTTGATGTTTGGGCAAAATTTTACAACTTTTCATGCATGTTCAGGGGGTGAAATTAAGGCTCAAAATGCAGAATTTGACATCTCTCGAGCAAAAACAATTCAATCTGGAGAGACGAGGAGACAAAATGCATTTGAAGTATTTTATTGAAGGTAGTTTGGCGCCCTAGGCCCCGGTGCGGCGTTCAGTCAGCGAGGCTCCTGCGAGAGTGCGCGCACAATCCCCCGGGACCTAGGCACTGGTGGCGGCATTCGGGCAGCAGGAAGAGGCATGATTGAGGCAGGGTGAGAAAAGGAGGAGGAGGGGAGGCGGTGGTTGCAAGGCTTCGAGAAGGCCGTAAAGTGGGAGTTTCTCCGCTTTTAAGCGGCTGGCCTGGCCGGCGTAGGTTGGTTGGAAATGGGCGTTTGCTGTGCGATAGGCTGGGGCTGCGAGGCCGGCCTGGAAGGGGTGGCTTTGCTGACGTCTTCCAAATTGAATTTCCGCGAGGCTGCATTTCAATCTGGAGAGACGAGGAGACAAAATGCATTTGAAGTATTTTATTGAAGGTAGTTTGGCGCCCTAGGCCCCGGTGCAGCGTTCAGTCAGCGAGGCTCCTGCGAGAGTGCGCGCACAATCCCCAAAAGGCTGTGTGTTTGATGGAGTTTTGCAGGCCTGGTTAGCAGGGGACGTCGTGCGTGCACCGCTATATATAAAGGCAACACTATTTATAAAGGCACCGCTATATATAAAGGCAACACTATTTATAAAGGCACCGCTATATATAAAGGCAACACTATTTATAAAGGCACCGCTATATATAAAGGCAACACTATTTATAAAGGCAACACTATTTATAAAGGCAACACTATTTATAAAGGCAACACTATTTATAAAGGCACCGCTATATATAAAGGCAACACTATTTATAAAGGCACCGCTATATATAAAGGCAACGCTATTTATAAAGGCACCGCTATATATAAAGGCAACGCTATTTATAAAGGCACCGCTATATATAAAGGCAACACTATTTATAAAGGCACCGCTATATATAAAGGAAACACTATTTATAAAGGCACCGCTATATATAAAGGCAACACTATTTATAAAGGCACCGCTATATATAAAGGCAACACTATTTATAAAGGCAACACTATTTATAAATGCTCAGCTGCTGCCGCCACCAGGGAGTTTGCAAGTGCTTTACGGAGATGCCAATAGACGCTGGGCTGCCAGAATAGTCGAAGTGTCAGGCCTGATGTATGAGGAGAGGGCAGATGATGACCAGCGACCCAACGGCTGAAGGGCAGAATGGGGAAGACCCAGGGAAGCAGCGCGCGTAGCTGCGCCTATCCGGAAAGAGTGAGCTGTGTAGAAATGAGGGGACAAGTTACAAAGCAGCAGTACAGACTTGAGTTGGGCTCTGAACCAGTTAGATGCTGGAGCGAAGTGCGGCGCAGAGCTGGTGGAGGATGGACAGTGTGATGAGGCGCCTGTGGTCCGAGGAATGCGGGGTGCAGTTGTGAATGCCTTTGATGACGAGTTTGATTGATGGATCAGAGAATAGAGAGGAGAAAGCGGGGTTGTGACAGCGGGCCTGGAATTGTATCCCGGCGAGAAGAGAGCGAATGTAAGAGATCTTGTAGTGGAGATTGTCCGCACAGTGAACTATGAAGGCACAGATTGTGCAAGCAGAGGGCGGTATTAGGGGAATGCAGTGAGCATAGCAAAAGCTGGAGTAGACTTTCCAAGCAAAACTGTACAATTTCCGCGTGGAAGGTGAGAGGCCCCTTTTTATGTAGGATGAAGCGGAGGAGAGGAGAGGAGAAGGTGAAGAGACGGAGGGACTAGTCCAGGGCGAGGGATTCCATGGAGGGGATCTGGCATGGCGTTGAATTGGCAGAGGGGCAGAGGCGTCGGAACTCCTGGAATTTAAAGCGAGAGAGACAGTCAGCAATACAGTCAAGGTGACCCGGGACGTGACGAGCAGTGATGATGAAATTATTTAGGACTGAGAGCCATTTGATGCTTCTGAGGAAAGACATGACTTGGGGAGAGGACGAACGACCTCTGTTAATTATTTCTACCACGTCGAGATTGACACACGTCACGGAATCCTTTTTCTGTGCCACGTATGGCTCCACGGCACGCAGGCTACGGTCACGGGATATATTTCATGGAGTGCGGAGGAGATGCTTCGAGGGAAAGAGTCGGGCCAGGGCCCGGCGAACCACTGGTCCTGGAAAAACCCCCAAAAACCCACGGACGGGGCTGCGTCCGTGAAGAAACGCAGGGCATCTGAGGACGGGATGACGTCGCTGTAGAAAAAGATACACCGTTCCAGCGGCTCAGCGGACAGGACCAGAATTCCAGGTCGGAGCGGCACCCAGCGTTCAGGCAGACAGCATCATTGAGGGAGGGGACGGAGCCAGCGAGGGAGAGGAGCCTGGAAATAAAAGAACGACCCTGAGGGATGATACGGATAGCATCATTGAGGTGCCCGAGGAGGGAGAGCAGCTGACGCTTCGAAAGTGACGGAGAGGACAAGGCAGACCGGGAGAAGCGCGGATGCGCCCAAGCTTGTCCGGCGGGGGGGAGGCCTCCACGGCGCGCGTGACGAGGCGGATGCCGAGAACTCCAAAGCGGTGGCGGGGCCGGTGGTCTTCTCCTCTGAGTGAAGGAATCCGAGGGCAGAGAAGGCGAGCTTGAGCTTGCGGAGAGAGCCCCCGGAGCAGTCTGAGGGGGGGTTGACTACGAGGGAATCATCGGGGAGATGCAGGACGGAGGGGGGCCGCGCGTACAGTAATTTAAGCAGAATCCGACACGGCGCCTCCGAGAGATTGTTAAACAGAGAGGGACTACTCCGGCAGTCGAAGGTGGGGCGCACGGCGAAGGAGAACTCTGACGCCACTTGACCCCTGAACAGGCGCCAGTGGTCGGGGTGGATGGGCAGCAGCTCGAACGCGTCCGGGATGTCGGCCTTAGAGAGCCAGGAGCCGGGGCCGAAAGTCTTTATCAGCCTGATCGCGTGGTCCACGGTAGCGGACTGCAGGGAGAAGGGCGCTGGAGGGAAGGGGCTGTTGATGCTCGGGGCGGGCCCGGAGCGGGGACAGGAGAGAACGAATATGAAACGCTTCTCCCCGGAGTGCTTGCGGGTGGCGATGCCCATCGGGTTAGAGCGAGACGGAGAGAAGGGGCCAATGACGTAGCCCACGGACACCTCCCGCGCCCGAGCCGCGTGACGACTTGGGGCTCACGGAGAGCCGGGAGAGGTTGCGGGACACGAGACGCCGAGGAACCTAAACAGAGCTTGCAGTCCAATGTGAGGGATTTAAACAGAGCTTGCAGTCCAAAGTGAGGTATTAAAACTGAGCTTGCAGTCCAAAGTGAGGTATTAAAACTGAGCCCGCAGTCCAAGTGAGGTGTTTAACTGAGAGCCTGCAGTCCAGTGTGAGGGAGTTAAAGCTGCACTAACTGACTTTATTTTTGTATTCATTACGAAAATGCTATCCATGTCCATGTAGTGCATTGGGATATACATCATTTTGAAGAAAAAGTAGCGCAGATTTGTGCTGGCGTGACATTATATTTTAGATCGAGTTTTGATGAAACAAGGAAGAGAATGTGTTTCGGGTCGTGGATTGTGACCAATAGCAGCGCACCACTAGCCCCCACTTTTGTGAGAAATCTACAGGTCCGTTAGCATAGACGGCTGAGTTAGCACAACAAGCCGAGGAGCTAACCTGAAACTTTGTGTGTCTTCGTCACCGGGTACTGCTTACACAGCGAGACAGCCATCCAAAAGAAAGTCCCGTTCCTCCGCGCTTCCCGGTTCTATCGTTCTATGGTCACGCCATCCACGTGCAAATCCATATTCGTGTATTATCCATATTGGGAGACGCTAGCTACGTCCCAACAGTGGGTGTGTGTGGGGGGCGATAGCTTCGTGGGTGCGGGGAGGGGAGCAGAAAGAGAGAGGCCAGCGAGTCTGCTGCTTCAAAATCCCAAAGTCAGTTAGTGCAGCTTTAAACAACTTGTAGTCCAAAGTGAGGGATTAATACTGAGAGCTTGTAGTCCAGTGTGAGGGATTCCGACATTGCCTGCAGTCCTAAAATGAGGGATTTATAACTGAGAGCTTGTAGTCCAAGTGAGGGATTAAAACCGAGAGCTTGCAGTCCAGTGTGAGGGATTTAAACAGAGTTTACAGTCCAAGTGAGGGATTAACTGAGCCCGCAGTCCAAGTGAGGGGTTTAAACTGAGAGCCTGCAGTCCAGTGTGAAGGAGTTAAACAGAGCCTGCAGTCCAAAGTGAGGGATTAATACTGAGAGCTTGTAGTCCAAAGAGAGGGATTAAAACTGAGAGCTTGCAGTCCAGTGTGAGGGATCCAAACAGAGCCCGCAGTCCTAAGTGAGGGATTAAACTGAGAGCTTGCAGTCCAATGTGAGGGATTCAAATTGAGAGCCGCAGTCCAAAGAGGGATTTAAACAGAGCTTGTAGTCCAAGAGAGGGATTCAAAGAGAGAGCTGCAGTCCAAAGAGAGGGATTTAAACAGAGCTTGTAGTCCAAGAGAGGGATTTAAAGAGAGCCTGCAGGCCAATGTGAGGGATTTAAACTGAGAGATTGCAGTCCAAAGTGAGGGATTAAAACTGAGAGCTTGCAGTCCAATGTGAGGGATTAAAACGGAGCTTGCAGTCAGAGTGAAGGATTTAACTTAGAGCCGCAGTCCAAAGAGGGATTTAAACAGAGCTTGTAGTCCAAGAGAGGGATTCAAAGAGAGAGCCGCAGTCCAAGAGAGGTTAAAGAGAGCCTGCAGACCAATGCGAGGGCTTTAAACTGAGAGCTTGCACAACAATGCGCGGGGCCAACTGAGCCTGCAGTACAAAGCGCGGGGCCAAAACCGAGCCTGCAGTACAATGCGAGGGGAATAAACCGTCCGCATACTTACCCACAACGCCAGAAGAAGAAGGGAAAACACAACGGGACCACACCGTACCGGCACGAGGAGGCAGGGATGCGCACAGCTCCCACCGCACCGGTCCAGACCGGCCGTATGCAGCAGCAGGCCGCGACGAGACGAGCAGCGGCGAACCCGCAGAAAGAGCCCGCAAAGGAGGAGAGCGGCAAAGACCCACGGACCACAGCACGAGACCCGCAGCAGGTGCAGCGACGCGGAGGAGGAGCAGACCACACGCAGCAAGACAGAGGACAGCAGGGACACGCACGAGTAAGGCCCCGACCCCACCGGGCGCGTAAAACGGACGACGGATCCGTCCAAACATGTCCGTTTCATCTCCGTCTCCGTTATCTCCATGAGAGTGAATGGAAGTGGCTCCACTGCCTCCGGATGCGTCCGTCCAACGCACGTCGGACCTATTCCGTCAACGGAGGGTGCAAAAGACGTGGACGGACGAAATAGAAACAATCCTATTTGTTCCGTCCGTCGACGCGTGTCGGGTCCGTTTTCCATTGAAAATGCAATGGAATAATATATTTACAACATTGTTAAACATGTATTGATATATGCTGTAGTCCTTGGTTATAAGTATTTGTTAATGACAATGATTATTAACAAACGTGTGTAATGTTTTTCATGTATTAATTTAAATAATTGTTTCCTGATCGTAAATCTACCATTTATTTTTCGCGTAATGTTAATACGCTAATCTTTACATACACCTCGCTCTTTTTTCTCTCGCTCTGTCCCGTCTACCTCCGAGGCGCTCTCTCCTCACCGCCGCGCGCTCACACACACACACACACACACACACACACACACACACACACACACACACACACACACACACACACACAGTCACACACACACACACACACATACACGTTTTTGTTACCTGGTGGGTCCCTTTGACAGGGCCGTTCAGAATGGGACCCATAGACATAATCTTTTTTTACTGGGACTACTTTAAGTAATACAAAACAGTCAATAGAAACCAAACAACTATTTTAAAGGAATTTTATTTTAGATTTTTTTTTCGAATTGCAGTGATTCTATTTTTGACATAGAATTTAATGCCACTCCATGTCCGATGTCTAAGGTCATCTGGTGAGGCATTAATGCAGGCCAGGCAGTGAGACTTCCCAGGGACCTTTCCAGTCTGTATGAAAGGTGTCATGGTCTTCTCCACAGCCTTCACCTCAGATGCAGACCATGGCTTTCTTACACGTTCTAGGGAGAGAAATAAAAATATATTAGCAATATACACTCCCAGGGTTAGGACCAAGCAGCCTGGCTGTAATCCCCCACCTGGTACACTTACCAGAAGGGGCACTGCCACTACCATGGGGTGCATCTGGATGAATGGTTGAAGGTTCTCCGCTTGAAGTTTCTTTTAGCCCGTCCGTTTGTGAGAGGATCTCTACTGCTCTCCCTGTCGCACAGAAAATAAAAATACAAGTGGCCTTTAGGGGAAAAAAATCATACATATTTTAATAATATCAAGAATTACCTTCAGGCTCAATTTGTATCTGGTCGAGGCTCTTTCCTTCGAATTCCGTCACTCTTCCCTGCTCCATGGCCATCAACACTTTGCTGATTTTGGCCAGCTCCAGTGTCCCCTCTGGTAGTCTGTAATATTGCCTGTGGATGCGAATGTCATGGCCGAGGAAGTTGGCAAGTATGTCCATCTCATCCTCTTTCATATTGAGAACTGTAGACATAGTAGCTATGTGCTTTCTAAGTTTGGTTGAGGATAGCATCTCTGGATGCACCGCACCACATTCTTTGGCTACCTGGCGTAGGGAGTCTGATCCCCTGATGTGGGTGTCTGCGCCCGGGCGGGAAAAGAAGTATGGGTTATGGTCAGAGATGGAACAGGCCCTTCTGTTCTCCACCAGCACCTCCATCGAAGCAATCATTTCAGGAGTCAAAAGAACCGGCACTTTCCGACTTCTTTTCCCTTTAATTTCAATGCGTTGAAAATGCTGACACAGCTTTTTCTCAAGTTGGGACAGTCCCAGAGCAATGTCAGAATGGATCCCAGTCTTACTTCTTAAGGTAAAGGCTGTCAGTGGCATCTTTGAAGACCTGAC